>CM062811.1:845770559-846478711 GCA_031772625.1 Pinus tabuliformis
GGCCAAAATACAAACTGTCTTTACAAGAATCACCTCTATTCTGTGTTGCTTCCATTTTGACTATTTTACCTACAATTTTGCACTTTGAGGAACTATGGAGACTCCTAATTGCTCTAAATATCAAGCCCCTCAATGCTTCTCACCAGGAATTAGCATGGAAACCCCCTGGGAGACATTGGATTACCAAATGCTAGACTGGTTCCCTATGGGAACCAATTACAATATCCAGATGATGAATGAGTTAAAAACCCAGCACCTGAGTGGGGCAGACATCTTGGGAATTGGGACTCAAATTTACCCCATCTACACCTTCCCCAAGTAAATCCTATGCCAGAACTCATCTACAGCTGCCAGGAATGTTTATGACCCAAGCCAAGAGCTGTCATCAGCCCCACAGGCTCAATCCTGTTCCAGATTACCCCAGAAAGTATAAATGGAATGCTGCACTTCCAAACTGCCAAGCAATTGACTCCCCTCTTATGCAGAATTTGATAAACAAAGGGACCAAGCTGTCAAATGACCAAATCATTAAAATCAATCAGTTGTTTGTAAGACCAGGCTCTGAATCAGTCAGAACCCCCTCCTATTGGGTATCACTACTTGAATGATTTGGGCAGGATGTTAGTGGATTTAATCAGTTATGTCCTAGGATTCAGGGGGATAGAGGATGTGGATGATAGCCTAATGGCAATGCTGTCTATATTCTCTCCTGGTAAACCCCCAGCTGTACATTATGACTATGCAAACCTACATTGCAGATAAAATCCATGAGCAGTTTATGAACTTGAAGAGGGAAAGACTATTCAGGTATACTTCATATATATACCATCTATTCTTGTTCTATCAGCCAGCCACCTTCTCTGTTCCTTTGAAACCACTCAATGCCCAGGGAATTCCAAGGTCAGTTGTGTTCTGGACTTCTGTTTTCATCATATCTCTGTATCACCTTACACATACACTGAGTTCATTGACTTATTCATCTATCCAGTCATGACAGTATTGCATGGTACTCCTCCTCCTAGACTAACTGATGACATGAGGAGAATTCTCCATTTGAATAAGTCCTACAGCATTGGTAATTGGTACTTCTACCAAAACCACACAGTCATCAGGATATATGGCTGTGAGTTGAACCCATTTAGGTTGCCAAGGTATGTCCCCATGAGGCTTTTTGCCTTGGAATATTTCAGACAGTTTGGGAACTCAGACTATCTTCATTTTCAGAGCAACAACAAGAAGTCACAGTTGAAGGTAAGGAACCAGCTGGGTCCTTTCCTATATAACAAGAAAGAAGAGGGATGGAAAGAGGCAAACACTATCCTGGAAGCCTCAGACTGCAAACCAGCTTTGAATGGATACCCTATGACCCCAATCATGCTATCTCCCTCAGGAGGATTAGATACAAATTGGGTAGCTATGCACACAAGAGACAACCTGAGATTGAACAGTATGCCAATGCATCAAATTGGGAGGAGGGTACCCTAGAGGAGGAAATTACTAATGAAGAGTTACTTGAGAGAGAGGCTAGAAATATGCAAAAGGAAGCTGACTTGGAAACTTGTGGACAGGTGCCCCTCTCCTACAAAAAGCAACTTGGAGCAGCTGCTACATCATCAACAGCACAGCAGCAAACTGCCGAGAAAGCACCACAGACAGCAAGCAGAGATAAAGGGAAGCAGGTGGAACAGCCACCTCCATTGACAGAAGAACAAGTGGACACATTGCTACAGCAGCAAGAAGAGATGGAGCAGCAGGAATTCGGGCAGCAACAGGAAGAGGAACAGTTTAGTGAACAGCAGCCCTTGCAGCAAGAAAAAGTGACTGATCCTCCAAGCTCCACTGAGCAACAGGCTCAGACAGTGGTGCCTCCTAGAGCAGAACCACTGTTGATACCTCGGTCCTCCAAACCCCACAAAAGGAGGACTTCACCAGGAAAGGGATAGAGAGACTCCCCTGACTTCATCCATTAATCGGGGAGAGAAAAGACAAAGACTAAATGACTCCCAAGAGGATGACATAGCAGTGAGGCAAGCAATGGGCATGGGCCCACCCAGTGGAGAAGTTTCAGCCAGTTCATCTCAGCATGAACATGATAGAACTATAGGAGGAGAGGTCAGCTCCTCCAGCCAGCACAGAGAAGGACAGTCAAGCATCAAGCAGCAATTTATTGACATTAAGAGGAGGAGTGATCCTATTAAAATTACGCTGTACGATCATTTGCTGAACCTGGCTCCTACAAATCAGCAAAGACTCATGTCTGCCTTTGATGTAAGTGAAGGCAAGATGATCATGAGTCACTTCATGCCCACAACACTGCATCCTCAATCTACCTCGGATTACCTAAGAACCAACATGGAGGTGCTGGCCAAAGACATACACCCTATGGATAAGATTGAATTACATAAACAAACTGGTGAAATGGTGTATGCCTCCTTGGCAGGTGAGACATTGGAGAACTACAAATTGAAGAGCAGCCTTGATAATACAGCCTCTCAGCTGGAATTGGAAGAGCATCATCACAAGCCAAGGACAACCGGATCAAGTCCTTGGAAGAGGTAATTATCGAAATAGGACATGATCCTAAAGATGTTAAGGGTATCCAAGAACTCCTGAAGATAAGGGATGCAGACATGGCGGCTTTAAGAAAGAAAATCAAGCTCCCAGCTACCATCCATCCACAAACAGATGAGGTTGCCCAGCAAAGGCAGGAAAAGGATGCTACAGACCTGCTGGTATCCCTGTACAAGGAGCTGGTTCGAACTCAAGACCAGCTAGGACAATCAGAAGCTGCAAAGGCAGCACTACAAACAGCAATGAAGCAAAGAGAAGAGGGCCAACCCTCCCAGCCTCCTCCTGTGATAATTAATCTTGAGGAAGTCCCTCCAACAACTACTCCTCCTCCTCAGCAAACGGGAACTACAGCACCATCTACAGCAACGACTACACCAACACCAGGACAGACTCCCAGTCTGGATATGCAGAAGCTACAAGCTGAGATCCAAATTCTTGAATCCCAAATGAAAGAGCTTGATGAAGTCAAAAAGACTTTGGCCAAGGTGAATGATAAATTTGACAAAAGCAAGCAGAATGAAGCAACAAAGGAGAGAGAGATAAAAGCTCTAAAAAAGAGAATAGCTGAACTAGAAAAAGAGCTTGCACTAGAGAAGGTAACAGCAGAACTAAAGGCAGTCCTCTGGAGTAACATTGGTCGATCCATCACCAATCAGTGGCAGTACATTGAGACTATGGATGAGCAAATAGCACTCATCACCAAGGCAAACAAGGAAATACACAGAGCAAGAGCAAGCCTTGGCCACATGCCAGATGCTGCCAACAGAATGGTCAATGTTTTAAATAACAAAACTAGCTCTCAACTAGCTGCCATGGGAATTACTAACAGGACTGAAACAATCTCAGTAGTTAAACGAGTCCTGACACTAAGAAACCTAGTTGGAACACTGGAGAGGAGAACACAGGACATGCAGACTGAAATCAACAAATTCCTGGACAGATTCCTGGCATTACAGAACAGAGGCCTCCCCAGCATTTTAAGCAGTGTAGGAAGACTGCTCACCCTAGAAAATTACAACAAAAGGATTGATGCCTCTGCGGTAGCACAAATTGCAAAACAGCCCAGTACTTCAGCAGACACAGGGCCAGCATCGGGGCAGAATCTGTATGATAGGGTGGATAATCTGTTTTTTATTATGAATGAAATTGATCATCTGTTTGATACACCACCGAATTTCTTTAAGTATACTGAGGCAGATGAGACTATGGGGCAATCATAAGACACCAATTGCCCACACAGGAAGAGTGGAGGAATCTGACACAGGTAATCTTATCAGGTCCGAACCCGTGAGGTTAGTTTTTTCTCCAGCACATGAGCAGTCATACGCAGGCACAATTTTGATGAATAAAATCTACAAGAAAGAGGCAGAAGCTGAGCCAACTCAGCAGAGCTATTCTCTCACCACTGCAGCAGTCACAATCACAGGTGACAAACACAGCATACAGCGCACAAGCCATAAAGTCGGGTTCTCCAGCATTTAATCAAAATATCTCAACCGACTCAGCAGATCCCAAAGGCCAAAATATCTTCTGACAGAACATTAAAGCGCCTTTATTTTGTATTCAATGCTGTAATAAATTTCTGATAATAATATCTCAAAGTTGGTAAGAGCATTAAGTCTGAGATAACTCAGGACTCAGATATTTTTGTAAACAATCGCAAGTATATATTGGCCCCTCACAGAAGCTTAAGGGGTTGTTGTAATTTTCCTTTGAAGAGCTCTCACTTGCTGTAAAAATTCTCAGAGAAATAATACAAAGGGAGAATGGAATTTCCAAAGCTTGGTGTACTTTGATGCGTTGTGATGAATGGTGAATGTTGCAGGATTCCAGAGTGTTTCATAAAACAATAAGTTTTCTCAAATCTCTGTATTACATGTTTTCGAGTCTTTTGTTCTCTTTTTATCCAGATGTTTCACATGTTTTACACTTAATAGCAAAGTAGAAGAATAGTTCCAGGACTTAATCCATGATTACCCTGAACTCAAACTGAGCTATTATCCATGTTTTCCTCAGATACAGTAACAGAAGTGTAATTCTTAGTTGCTGCACTTTGAAACTATATCTTTCGCTGTGATAGACATTCCCAGGGATTCAAGTTTGCCCCTGTGACATCTGTCTTTTCTCATAACCAGTTTGGTGGAAACAGTTAACAACGAGTGAAAATTCTTGAATGCTTTCATTGTTTGTCTTACCTGTTTCCTGTTATTAATCAAAATTTGTTCTATGAAGCATCCAAATGGCCCTGTAAGTTTCACCGGTTCATCTCAAAGTTTCTAGACACCTACAGCCACAGACTCCATTGCCCAATGATACTTGACTCTCTGAATATTACATCACAAGAGATCTGAAGGAAATTCTTCAACCAAAACATAAACAAAACCTGTGCATAATAGCTAGCCTAAAACCCTATCATAAACAGTTACAAATCATAAAGAGAGAGCCCTCTCTGATCACAGTTTGGCTAGAAACAGTGATCCAAAGATTGGTTAGTGGTTACCCCGGCCGTATTCCCTTGGGAGTCATAGGGAACAACCTGGGTGTTAACATAATTGGCGACTCCACTGGGGACTTCTTAAAAGTTTTTTAGATACTATCTATCTTCCAAAGCTACCATCAAGCCTGAAACTAGCCAAGAGGCCTTAGGACTGTTTCTGTAAACACAGGGACAGCTTTAGGGAAGAGCTAACTAGGGAATCTTCATCCTAGCTTTGAAACATATATAGTCATTCCAGAATTCTTACCTAGTCCTTGTACATATAAACCCTCCTGTATAAAGTTCTAAAAGAATACGTAGAAGCTGGCTCCCAAAAGAAACCCAAGGCACACTAGGGCAAACCCTGACCCTGATCAACCCATCATTGTTGATAACCCAAATATCATTCCAAAGAACATAAGGAGACAGCAAAAGTAGGAGAAGCCTGCTGATTCAGATATAAGTTCAGACCAACCTATCCTCATTCCTACTCCTTGCAAAGTCCTTTTCCGTTCCACACCCAATTCCCCTAGTTCATCATCAACCCCTCAAAGCCCTCCTCTCCCATCTTCACCATCTGCACATACTCTTTCAACCAGTTTCCCGCTTGTTACCCCTGTTACACCTGTAATCCCAGCTGTCCCATTTGTTCCTATTAACCCTATAAACCCCATAAACATGGCTAACAGATATGCACCTCTGCAGATACCAGCCAATGCACCGGCTCTACCTCAAGACTACCAAACCAAAATCTCATTTTTTGACTCCAATGGCCCTTTGACAGCTGTCCAGCATGCTAAGAAGATGCAAGACCACTTTGAGACCTTTGAAATAGATGATGACAGTGTCAGGATGAGAATTTTTGTTCAAAGCTTAACCGGGGATGTCAGAACTTGGTTTAGATCCCTGAATGCAAATTCCATTGCAACCCCTGAGGTCCTGTACCAAGAGTTTACCAACAGATGGGAGAAGAAGAAAGATCCTCTACACATACTCGGTGAATATAACACTATCAAAAGAGGTCCCCAAGAAACAGTCTTGGAATATTGTGCTAGGTTTAACAATGTATATAATGCTATCCCCCAGAACTTAAGGCCCCCTCCTGATTTGGCCCTGTATAACTTCCCTGATGGTTTTGACTCTGATATGGCCTATCAGCTGAAAGAAAGAGATCCTCCAACCCTTGCAGAAGCTCAAAGAGTTGCAGTCACTGTAGAGGCCAACCTAATTGCCAAGAGAAACAGGGCAAAGCTGGAAAAGAAGGCTGTTTTCAGAGAAGAGCCCTCAGGCTTTGATCAAAAGTTGGATGCAATACTAAACAGCATGAAGAGACTGGGTGAAAGAGTGGAATCAGTTGAAAGAAAGTCATCATGGGAGACACCACAAAGCAATCCTCCTAGAAACCCAAATTTTAGGAGAACGCAGAACCCAAACATAGGAAAAACAAGTGCTGACCAAGATATCAGACCCCCTTTTCAAGAAAACTATGCAGAAACTTCCTCAGCCAATCAGCTCAATGAAGATCCTGAAATCAACTTAATGGGTCTGGATGGTAAAAGCCACGTTTTCTTAACACAAGAATACCATGAGGAGGATGAAAGCAAAACATTCCAAACAAAATCAGGAGAATCCTTTGACTTTAAACAAGGGTATGACACTGCTGTCTATGAAGTCCATAAACAATACAAACTAAGGAGTCGGACTGTAAATGTAAATCAGCCTGAAAAGGTAAAGGAGAAACAGCAATCTAAAGAAACCTTAGTCACTGAACCTAATGACAAAACAAACTTGCCTACAAAAGAAGTAGTGGTTGAGGAAGTCACTGAATTACTGTCCCCACTACAACAGCCCACGGCAACCTCATCCTCCCACCCAAATCCGAACATTACCCCTCAAGACATGGGTATGATGGGCAGGTTCCAAAATCAAGATGAAGTCCAACAAGAAGATTTAATGAACAGAGAAAGGACTGCTATCCGTGACTCTAAAATCCAAGTTGACAAACCCTTTGACCTAGGAGCAGAGATTGGCAAGTTAAAGATAGCAATTCCCCTTTCAGAGCTAGCCAAGCATGACATATATAAGCAACAGATCAAAAAATCCCTTCAGCTCACCAACAGCAAAGATGATGTAAATGTGCTAGATGACACTCCAGAATTACTGTTTGGCCCAGAGGTAGATGGAAAAACAGTAGTCACAGGGGTTTTACCTTTTTATGTCAGCCTGCATGTTCATGATAAAATACTGCATAATGCAATGTTTGACTCAGGTGCCTCTCACAACCTTATGCCAAAAGCTGTCATGGAAAGATTAAACCTGGATATAACAAGACCATACAAAGACCTGTTTTCTTTTGATTCTAGTCAAGTCAAATGTTTGGGCCTAATAAAAGATTTATGTGTGTCCCTGGTTCAATTTCCCAACAAAACCATACTAATGGATGTTGTAGTTGCTGATATCCCACCCAAATACGGGATGCTCTTATCAAGATCATGGGGAGCCAAACTCCAAGGCTCCCTGCAATTAGATATGTCATATGCAACCATCTCTGTATTTGGGCAACCAAAAAGACTTTATAGGGAAACACTCATGAAGTATATGGTCAGCAGTGAAGAAAAGCCTCAAAATTTTCCAATATATGCTGTCCATTCGGACATAGACTCCTTCATCCTCTTCAATGACAGCGCAAGCCTCTCAAACAATGACATTAAGACCGAAACACTCATACAAGAACAAAACATTGATCAAACAAGTAGCACCTGCCAAATTTCAATCAGCCCAACAATACACATTAACCCTCCTCTAGTTGTCAAAGATTGTCAAACAAATGATGAAATTATCCTAGGAAACAAATGGGAAAAGAGACCTCAACTCATGCTCACATTGCCATCCCATGAACAGAATGTTAAATCTCCTATTCAACAAGATATTCTGTGGGTTCTAGAGTTTGATGGCTCAGTTAACAAGTTAGGGGCAGGGGCTGGAGTATGGATACATAACAAAGAGAAAGGCTATGCAGAAGGCAGGGCTTACAGATTGAAGTTTAGATGCACTAACAACATAACAGAATATGAAGCTCTGCTATTGGGCCTAAAGCTAGCAAAATCACTACAAGCTCCTAAACTCTCCATCATGGGAGACTCTGATCTAGTGATTCAACAAGTGAAAGGAAATTTTGTTACCAATGACAAAAGATTGAGGTCCTATAGGTCTGCTGTAATTGAAATACTAGAGACTTTCTCCGAGTTTGTTATCACAAAAATTCCAAGGGGCCACAATCTCCATGCACACAGCTTGGCAACATTTGCCAGCACCTTCAAATTCCCATTAGAACCCAACAATTGTTTCACGGCAGAGGTCAAATATAGGCCTTCTATTCCAAACAATGTCAAAGAGTGGCAAGTATTTGAGAATGACATGCAAATAAACAACTTTTTAACCTTGCAACAAGAGTTTACAGGATTAAATATTGACCTTGAGACAGCAAGTCAATCACAAATGCTTGATGGAGCAAGTCCATCACAATTACAGTTTCAACAGTCTGCCCACCCAATGTCACCTAGAACAGCCAAACAATTACTCAGTCCAACCATTTTCAACAAAGAAAACATTCAGCAAATTCACCAAATTGACTGTGAAGAGGTGAGCAACGCTGAAGATGAAATCATACAACTCAAAGACAATCTCCTTCCAGCAGGCCTTACCCCACTAGAGGACATTTTTGACTCAAATGATGTCCCCAGGAAACCAAAGATGCAGCCATTAGATGCAACAATTGAAGAATGTAACATTGGTACCACTGACAAGCCTAAAATAATAAAGCTATCTGCTGCTTTGCCCCCTGATCAAAAACCCAAATATATTGATCTCTTTAAAGAGTTCCAAGATGTCTTTGCTTGGGGTTATGAGGACTTGAAGTCTTATGATACCTCTGTTATCCAGCATACCATTCCCCTCAAGCCTAATCAAAAACCATTCAAACAGAAATTGAGAAGAATCAATCCTGTGCTCCTTCCTTCCATTGAAAAAGAATTACAGAAAATGTTCAAAGCTGGTATCATAGCACCAATCAGGTTTTCTGAGTGGATTTCAAATTTGGTCCCTACAAGAAAGAAAACTGGTGAGATTAGACTTTGTGTAGACTTAAGGAATTTGAACCAAGTGTCACTCAAAGACAACTACCCCTTACCCAAAATGGATCACATTCTTCAAAGAGTAGTAGGAGCTTCAAGGATATCATTGCTGGATGGTTTCTCAGGTTTCAATCAAATCCTGGTACACCCTGATGATCAAGACAAAACTGCATTTACTACCCCATGGGGCACTTTCAAGTATGTGAAAATGCCCTTTGGATTGAAAAATGCAGGGGCAACATTTCAGAGAGCAATGGACATTGCTTTTGCAAAAGAGATTCATGACTTCTTGGTCATTTACTTAGATGATCTAACACCCTTTTCAAAATCTGACCAAGAACACTTGAAACATTTAAGACAGATCTTCATAACATGCAGGAAATATGGTATTTCCTTAAACCCCAAGAAGTCATTATTTGGCTTGGAAGAAGGGAAACTTCTAGGGCATATTATTTCAAAAAATGGCATAAGAATTGATCCAGATAGGATACAAGCTATCCTACAAATGCCTCACCCAAGGAATGTCAAGGAGCTGCAAGGATTTTTGGGAAAAATCAACTTTTTAAGAAGGTTTATCCCAAATTTAGCAGAATTAATCAGATTACTAAACAATATGCTAAAGAAAGATTCAAAGGTCAAATGGACTGTTGAAGCAAAACAAGCTTTCGAAAGTATAAAATTGGCCTTGACTCAAACCCCAGTGTTAACTAATCCTCAGTTTGACAGAGACTTTATCATTTTCTCATTTGCCTCCCAGCATACTATTGCTGCTGTATTATTGCAGAAAGATGACCAAGGGAATGAAAAGCCCATTGCTTTTTTCAGCAGAGCTCTTAGAGATGCCCCCCTAAAGTATCAAATAATGGAAAAACAAGCCTATGCTTTGATCAAGGCTATTAAAGACTTTAGGATTTACATCCTTTACTCCCATGTTGTGGCTTATGTACCAAGTCCTATTGTCAAAGACATTCTCACCCAAGAAAACTTAGAGGGCAGGAGAGGAAAATGGATTGCCAATATACTAGAGTTTGACATTGAAATAAAACCTACAAAGCTGATAAAAGGACAAGGTTTGGCCAAGTTAATGACAGAAGCAAATTTCCAAGCCTTAGACATTAACCAACTGGACAGTGAAACAGAGCTGGCGACTCCAAAGATCAATGTAGCCTTTGAACAATCTCCTTGGTACTCTGATATCTGTTATGTGTTACAAAACCTGTGTGCTCCCCCAGGACTGTCCAGAACTAAGTGTAGGTTCCTAAAAATGAAAACATCTAGATTTTGTGTGATGGATGAAAATCTACTGTGGAAAAACCATGAAGGTATATTGCTGCACTGTCTAATAGAGAATGAAACTAACAAATCATGCAAGACTTCCATGCTGGAGACTGTGGTGGACATTTGTACTGGAAGTCCACTGTGGACAAGATATTGAGGGCTGGTTATTACTGGCCTACTATGTTCTCTGATGTTAAGAAATTTACAGCCTCATGCCACAAATGCCAACTGTTTGAAGGCAAAAGACAGTTGCTGCCACTTCCTTTGAAGCCTATTGCAACAGAGAGACCTTTCCAACAATGGGGCTTGGATTTCATTGGGGAAATTCATCCCTCATCTTCAGGGCAACACAGATGGATTCTAACAGCAACAGACTACTTCACCAAGTGGATTGAAGCTGCCCCATGCAGACAAGCAAATGATTCAGTAATCATTCAATTTTTGGAAAACAATATACTGGCTAGATTTGGCTGCCCAGACAAGATAATAACAGACAATGCTGCTGCCTTCAGATCCAAGAAGATGGTGAACTTCTGCCATAAATTTCACATTACTTTGGGCCATTCTACAGCTTACTATCCTCAAGGAAATAGCCTTGCTGAATCATCAAACAAAAGTTTGATAAATATCATAAAGAAAGTGCTGGAAGAGAACAAAAAGAACTGGCATAAGAAACTAGTAAATGCCTTATGGGCAGACAGACTAACAACTAAAAGATCAATTGGGACCAGCCCATATGAGTTAGTTTATGGATTAGAGGCCAGATTTCCTTCATCACTAGGAGTGCCGGTTATGAAACTTCTACAAGAAAGCCAAGCAGAGCCAAATGACATGCAAAGAAGGATTAACCAGATAATTTGTTTACAGCAGACCAGAGAACAAGTTTTCAGCAGAGTGCAGATACTACAAGAGAAACTGAAAAACGCCTTTGATAGAAGAACCAAAGCAGAAGATTTCAATGTGGGGGACAAAGTTTTAAAGTGGGATGCAAGAAGAGAAGAGAAAGGGAAACATGGAAAGTTTGACTCTTTATGGAAAGGACCATTTGCTGTCCAAGCAGTACAAGGTAACAACACTTATTTCCTCAAAAGTCTTACTGAAACTGACTTGGATGAAGGTCCTGTTAATGGCAGGATGCTGAAGCACTACTTTGACTATTCCCCATGAGTAGAACCTAAGGATTCTTTGTATATATGCATTTGTACATATTGTTTTCTGTTTTAGATTGTAAAGAGCAGTTTTCCCAAGTAATTCACCAAGCAGCAAGAGGCTGATAGAATCAGAGGTCTTCCAAGAAAGAAGCACACTATTTTGACACATTCATGCAGCAGATTTCAAAGACAAAGATGGGCAGTCAAGGAACAAGGCAATCTGACCTGCTGTTCTTGGTCTTTCAAAAGAAAAACCATCCCCATGTGGAGCCACTGTTGGATACCTATACCAATAGGTTTCATATTTCATGATTGGCAAGAGAAAGGCCAAATATGCTCTGCTTTGGTATCCCAAAGATCCCATATTTCCTAGAAAGCAAGAGGTGGGTAAAGTGTTTCAAGTATTGAGGACCTTATTTCAATTTTGTGGATGATTCAACAGTCTAATCTGGATCATGCCATGTGTTCAATTTTGAGTTATAGAATAGAGAAAGAAGTCTGTCCAAACTGTTTAATCTTGGCAGACAAGTAGTTTAGGTAGAGAAGCAAAGGTTCCCAACAGCTTAATCTGGGACCTTGGAAGAGATAAGGGTAGAAGTAGATAGAAAAGAAAAAGGAAAAAGCCAAAGAAAAGAAAAGGCAAGTAAGGGTTTGCAAGTCCAAATGCACCCTCTATGGAGAAACAAAAAATGCTAGGGAAATAGCTGGGTAGGCAGTTGTGGTTGCAGAAAGGGTATTTTCACCATTACACATATGTCAACAGGTGTTTTGCCAAGGCAAAATCTATCAATATAAAAAGTGGTTAATTCCATCATATTACAGCAAGGAGCATGACTAACTTCCTTCTTCCCCTTTATTCCATTACTAACACTCCCTTTCTTTCAGCTGAGATTTATGAAGAGAGATCATGGTTTTATGGTGGTTCTAGTTCATTCAGAATCCACATTTCTTGTCTAAGATCTTTTCATTTTGATCTACTCTCAAAACCAAGTCAATTTCAGATAAACTCAGTAAAATCCCTTTCATTTGCTCCCTTCATTCATATTAACCTCTAATTTTACTATATAGCTCCCCTATTTTACCCCTTCCCCTAATAATACTAACACTAAGGTGTATAAAGCCCCAAATCTTATATATACTCCCTCCCCTTGGCATTATAGCCATATGGTCTTCAAAAGGGACCAAAGTGACATCTGGTCACTTTGGTGAACCTCTCCCATCCCATTCCCCCTTGCTGCAAGTCAAACAGCTCCTCAAACCACCATTTGCATTGAAAAACCCTTACAAAACCCTATTCCGCCTTCAAATCCTTTGCAAAAGTTACCAAAGTTAAAAAACCCGCCTCTGGCGCATTTCCAAAGGGTTAACGCATTATGGGTTTAATGAAAAATCATTCGAAAACCAACAAAAAACCCATAAAACCTAAAGTTCCCCGCCCGCATATAACCCGAGCACCTCCATACTCCGCCCACCGTTGGATCAAAGCCCGAAGATCTGACGATCCACGTCAATATCGGAGCGGCTCCCACTGCTGTACTTTACCGCCCGAGATGCTGACGTTGCGTCACGTCAGGGCCTCTCCACGCGTCAAACACTGAGGTATCTCGGAGCCGGGCCTGACAACTTCCGCGCCGTACCCAAACCGCCCCGAGAAACCGTAGCGGTTAGCTTTAACCGTAACCGCTACGGTCCTAACTGCCACCTATTTTCCGCTAATTCATCGCCACGTCGCGTCCGCTCGTACTCACCTCTGCTATTCGTCCACCTGTCCGCTGACGTGGTTGCCACCTCATCGCCCCTTGGACCAATAATCTACTGCCACGTCACCCGACGACGTCAGCTGACGTCACCTCACCGTGACCCACCAATGACGTCATCATGAAAAAGCGCCAAAATGGTAAAAAACCCATATTTACCCAAAAAAGCCGCGTTTTTCTCACTTTCGCTCCTGTCGCTATTGTTCTCCCTGCATGGCTGTTTACGTCCGAATTTCCGCCAACCTGCTGATTTAACCCGGGCGACCTCCTCAGCAGCAAACGTGCACACCTGCTCGACCTCCGCTCGCCAATTTACAGGTATTTACAGTTGTCTTGCCCTCCATACCACTGTTATCGAACTTTAATTTGTTCAGAAGGATAAAGGCACCTCAAAAACTATATTTACACCGCCCATTTCCCTCTGTAAGTCCACATTTGCCACTGTGAAGTCGAAAAACACCAGCCGAGCCATAATTCCGGTAAATTTACCCAAAAACAATACTCACTGTGTATTCTCGGAAAATTCCTTGCTGGTCTCAATTTACCCGCAAAAAGAGGACATAGTCAGACCTTAAGAGAAGCTCTGCTCCTAAAAAACAAACAGTATTTCAATTGCTGTTTAGTAATTTCCCCTCTGGTGTCCAAAATACAAACTGTCTTTACAGAGAATCACCTCTATTCTGTGTTGCTTCCATTTTGAATATTTACCTACAATTGTTGCACTTTGAGGAACTATGGAGACTCCTATTGCTCTAAATGTCAAGCCCCTCAATGCTCCTCACCAGGAATTAGCATGGAAACCCCTGGGAGACATGGATTACCAAATGCTAGACTGGTTCCCTATGGGAACCAAATACAATATCCAGATGATGAATGAGTTAAAAGCCCAGCACCTGAGTGGGGCAGACATCTTGGGAATTTGGGACTCAAATTTACCCATCTTCAACCTTCCCCAAGTAAATCCTATGTCAGAACTCATCTACAGCTGCCAGGAAGGTTATGACCCAACCCAAAGAGCTGTCATCAGCCCCACAGGCTCAATCCTGTTCCAGATTACCCCAGAAAGTATAAATGGAATGCTGCACTTCCAAACTACCAAGCAATTGACTCCCCTCTCTATGCAGAATTTGATAAACAAAGGGACCAAGCTGTCAAATGACCAAATCATTAAAATCAATCAGTTGTTTGTAAGACCAGGCTCTGAATCAGTCAGAACCCCTCCTATTGGGTATCACTACTTGAATGATTTGGGCAGGATGTTAGTGGATTTAATCAGTTATGTCCTAGGATTCAGGGGGATAGAGGATGTGGATGATAGCCTAATGGCAATGCTGTCTATATTCTCTCCTGGTAAACCCCCAGCTGTACATTATGACTATGCAACCTACATTGCAGATAAAATCCATGAGCAGTTTATGAACTTGAAGAGGGAAAGACTATTCAGGTATACTTCATATATATACCATCTGTTCTTGTTCTATCAGCCAGCCACCTTCTTTGTTCCTTTGAAACCACTCAATGCCCAGGGAATTCCAAGGTCAGTTGTGTTCTGGACTTCTATTTTTCATCATATCTCTGTATCACCTTACACATACACTGAGTTCATTGACTTATTCATCTATCCAGTCATGACAGTATTGCATGGTACTCCTCCTCCTAGACTAACTGATGACATGAGGAGAATTCTCCATCTGAATAAGTCCTACAGCATTGGTAATTGGTACTTCTACCAAAACCACACAGTCATCAGGATATATGGCTGTGAGTTGAACCCATTTAGGTTGCCAAGGTATGTCCCCATGAGGCTTTTTGCCTTGGAATATTTCAGACAGTTTGGGAACTCAGACTATCTTCATTTTCAGAGCAACAACAAGAAGTCACAGTTGAAGGTAAGGAACCAGCTGGGTCCTTTCCTATATAACAAGAAAGAAGAGGGATGGAAAGAGGCAAACACTATCCTGGAAGGCCTCAGACTGCAAACCAGCTTTGAATGGATACCCTATGACCCCAATCATGCTATCTCCCTCAGGAGGATTAGATACAAATTGGGTAGCTATGCACACAAGAGACAACCTGAGATTGAACAGTATGCCAATGCATCAAATTAGGAGGAGGGTACCCTAGAGGAGGAAATTACTAATGAAGAGTTACTTGAGAGAGAGGCTAGAAATATGCAAAAGGAAGCTGACTTGGAAACTTGTGGACAGGTGCCCCTCTCCTACAAAAAGCAACTTGGAGCAGCTGCTACATCATCAACAGCACAGCAGCAAACTGCCGAGAAAGCACCACAGACAGCAAGCAGAGATAAAGGGAAGCAGGTGGAACAGCCACCTCCATTGACAAAAGAACAAGTGGACACATTGGTACAGCAGCAAGAAGAGATGGAGCAGCAGGAATTCGGGCAGCAACAGGAAGAGGAACAGTCTAGTGAACAGCAGCCCTTGCAGCAAGGAAAAGTGACTGATCCTCCAAGCTCCACTGAGCAACAGGCTCAGACAGTGGTGCCTCCTAGAGCAGAAACCACTGTTGATACCTCGGTCCTCCAAACCCCACAAAAGGAGGACTTCACCAGGAAAAGGGATAGAGAGACTCCCCTGACTTCATCCATTAATCGGGGAGAGAAAAGACAAAGACTAAATGACTCCCAAGAGGATGACATAGCAGTGAGGCAAGCAATGGGCATGGGCCCACCCAGTGGAGAAGTTTCAGCCAGTTCATCTCAGCATGAACATGATAGAACAATAAGAGGAGAGGTCAGCTCCTCCAGCCAGCACAGAGAGGGACAGTCAAGCATCAAGCAGCAATTTATTGACATCAAGAGGAGGAGTGATCCTATTAAAATTCGGCTGTACGATCATTTGCTGAACCTGGCTCCTACAAATCAGCAAAGACTCATGTCTGCCTTTGATGTAAGTGAGGGCAAGATGATCATGAGTCACTTCATGCCCACAACACTGCATCCTCAATCCACCTCGGATTACCTAAGAACCAACATGGAGGTGCTGGCCAAAGACATACACCCTATGGATAAGATAGAATTACATAAACAAACTGGTGAAATGGTGTATGCCTCCTTGGCAGGTGAGACATTGGAGAACTACAAATTGAAGAGCAGCCTTGATAATACAGCCTCTCAGCTGGAATTGGAAAGAGCATCATCACAAGCCAAGGACAACCGGATCAAGTCCTTGGAAGAGGTAATTATCGAAATAGGACATGATCCTAAAGATGTTAAGGGTATCCAAGAACTCCTGAAGATAAGGGATGCAGACATGGCAGCTTTAAGAAAGAAAATCAAGCTCCCAGCTACCATCCATCCACAAACAGATGAGGTTGCCCAGCAAAGGCAGGAAAAGGATGCTACAGACCTGCTGGTATCCCTGTACAAGGAGCTGGTTCGAACTCAAGACCAGCTAGGACAATCAGAAGCTGCAAAGGCAGCACTACAAACAGCAATGAAGCAAAGAGAAGAGGGCCAACCCTCCCAGCCTCCTCCTGTGATAATTAATCTTGAGGAAGTCCCTCCAATAACTACTCCTCCTCCTCAGCAAACGGGAACTACAGCACCATCTACAGCAACGACTACACCAACACCAGGACAGACTCCCAGTCTGGATATGCAGAAGCTACAAGCTGAGATCCAAATTCTTGAATCCCAAATGAAAGAGCTTGATGAAGTCAAAAAGACTTTGGCCAAGGTAAATGATAAATTTGACAAAAGCAAGCAGAATGAAGCAACAAAGGAGAGAGAGATAAAAGCTCTAAAAAAGAGAATAGCTGAACTAGAAAAAGAGTTTGCACTAGAGAAGGTAACAGCAGAACTAAAGGCAGTCCTCTGGAGTAACATTGGTCGATCCATCACCAATCAGTGGCAGTACATTGAGACTATGGATGAGCAAATAGCACTCATCACCAAGGCAAACAAGGAAATACACAGAGCAAGAGCAAGCCTTGGCCACATGCCAGATGCTGCCAACAGAATGGTCAATGTTTTAAATAACAAAACTAGCTCTCAACTAGCTGCCATGGGAATTACTAACAGGACTGAAACAATCTCAGTAATTAAACGAGTCCTGACACTAAGAAACCTAGTTGGAACACTGGAGAGGAGAACACAGGACATGCAGACTGAAATCAACAAATTCCTGGACAGATTCCTGGCATTACAGAACAGAGGCCTCCCCAGCATTTTAAGCAGTGTAGGAAGACTGCTCACCCTAGAAAATTACAACAAAAGGATTGATGCCTCTGCGGTAGCACAAATTGCAAAACAGCCCAGTACTTCAGCAGACACAGGGCCAGCATCGGGGCAGAATCTGTATGATAGGGTGGATAGTCTGTTTTTTATTATGAATGAAATTGATCATCTGTTTGATACACCACCGAATTTCTTTAAGTATACTGAGGCAGATGAGACTATGGGGGCAATCATAAGACACCAATTGCCCACACAGGAAGAGTGGAGGAATCTGACACAGGTAATCTTATCAGGTCCGAACCCGTGAGGTTAGTTTTTCTCCAGCACATGAGCAGTCATACACAGGCACAATTTTGATGAATAAAATCTACAAGAAAGAGGCAGAAGCTGAGCCAGCTCAGCAGAGCTATTCTCTCACCACTGCAGCAGTCACAATCACAGGTGACAAACACAGCATACAGCGTACAAGCCATAAAGTCGGGTTCTCCAGCATTCAATCAAAATATCTCAACCGACTCAGCAGATCCCAAAGGCCAAAATATCTTCTGACAGAACATTAAAGCGCCTTTATTTTGTATTCAATGCTGTAATAAATTTCTGATAATAATATCTCAAAGTTGGTACGAGCATTAAATCTGAGATAACTCAGGACTCAGATATTTTTGTAAAGAATCGCAAGTATATATTCGCCCCTCATAGAAGTTTAAGGGGTTGTTGTAATTTTCCTTTGAAGAGCTCTCACTTGCTGTAAAAATTCTCAGAGAAATAATACAAAAGGAGAATGGAATTTCCAAAGCTTGGTGTACTTTGATGCGTTGTGATGAATGGTGAATGTTGCAGGATTCCAGAGTGTTTCATAAAACAATAAGTTTTCTCAAATCTCTGTATTACATGTTTTCGAGTCTTTTGTTCTCTTTCATTATCCAGATGTTTCACACTTAATAGCAAAGTAGAAGAATAGTTCCAGGACTTAATCCATGATTACCCTGAACTCAAACTGAGCTATTATCCATGTTTTCCTCAGATACAGTAACAGAAGTGTAATTCTTAGTTGCTGCACTTTGAAACTATATCTTTCGCTGTGATAGACATTCCCAGGGATTCAAGTTTGCCCCTGTGACATCTGTCTTTTCTCATAACCAGTTTGGTGGAAACAGTTAACAACGAGTGAAAATTCTTGAATGCTTTCATTGTTTGTCTTACCTGTTTCCTGTTATTAATCAAAATTTGTTCTATGAAGCATCCAAATGGCCCTGTAAGTTTCACCGGTTCATCTCAAAGTTTCTAGACACCTACAGCCACAGACTCCATTGCCCAATGATACTTGACTCTCTGAATATTACATCACAAGAGATCTGAAGGAAATTCTTCAACCAAAACATAAACAAAACCTGTGCATAATAGCTAGCCTAAAACCCTATCATAAACAGTTACAAATCATAAAGAGAGAGCCCTCTCTGATCACAGTTTGGCTAGAAACAGTGATCCAAAGATTGGTTAGTGGTTACCCCGGCCGTATTCCCTTGGGAGTCATAGGGAACAACCTGGGTGTTAACAGGGTGAAAGGGAACACTTCGAAGAGATGAAGGAGTGATGCTTCAATCCTTCAGGACTTCAAGGTGCATTCATGCACTCAAAGAGGTAAAGAGGGCGCAAGCGTGCACTATGAAGAGATGAAGGAGTGAATCTTCAGGCCTTCAAGGTGTGTGCATGTGATCAAAGAAAAGGATGCTGCACTAGCACATGCTGAAGGGACAAAGGGAAAAAAATTAAGCCTTTTAGGTGTGCTCATGTGCTCAAGGAGGGCACAGTTTTTTGTGTCAAGGGAGTGCACTCAAGCTTCAAGCTTCATGACTACATCATGTGTTCTAAAGCTTCATGCTTCATGAGATCACCATGCACTCTAAGGGGGTGCAGTTCTTCTTGTTGAAGGAGTGCAGTCATAGACCCGAAGTGCACTCATGGTTTTGAAGTGCGATCACGCTCTTAGAGTGTGATTTTTAAGGCAAGAAGTTCCTTTTTTGTCCAGAGTGCATTTTTTAGAGGAGAGAAACTCCTTGTTCTTTTGAAGTGCACTTTTTCACTAAGCGTTTGAAGTTCGCTTTATTGTTTCTAAGTGCCCTCCATTGTTTTGAAGTGTGCTCCATTACTTTGAAGTGTTCTGAGGTTTGGAAGGGCACAATTCTCCCCAACATTGGCTACTTATTTATCTGGAATGTGCTTTTCACTAAGGGAGGTAGCACAAGGCTAGGTGATTTATCATTACGAAGTAATAATGAACTATAAGAGGGAGGATACCTTAGAAAATAATTAGTTCACAAGTATGGGAGGAAATATGGGTCAATGAGGCTCATGGATAAGCTGCACTCATTACATAGTAAGAAGGTTAATGCCTCTACAACTTGCGCTAAATAGTAGAACCAAGAAAGGGCTTTGAAAAGGCTATGTGTGAGACCAATAGAGTAAAATAGATAAATGCATTTGATCACAACTCAAATATGGGTCACACACATGAATTCCATTGATGAAAGCTAAGGGAATGTACAAAACTCATGAACAACAATCACACCTTGAAACAATAACAAATAAATACTTGAAAAAGTTAAAGAAATTGGAGGAAACACATGCCAGAGTGAAGATAACATGAGTAAAATACTTTTTAAGGAAAAATAAATGAATAATGATAGTCTTGAAAGTGAAAGAGACACTCGTGAACACAAAGGCATAGAAATGCAATAGTTGAGAACACTCACATAAATATAAGTACAATCGAAACCAAGGTGAGGGAGACTATCAAAGAAAGTGTGCACTAACTGTCAACATGAATTGAACATCACACTTGCATTGTCTTGATGGATGATGCCATGGTTGTTCAAGCTTACATAAAGGAAGTGTTCTCATGAACTCATCGATGACTAAGCATGTGTGTGTAAGTGACTTTGACAGTTAAAACTTGGAAGAAGACTTAAACACTTTACAAAACATCAATCGGCCATGGAATGACATACTGTAGGATCCTTAGTGTTGAGCTATAAAAAGGGTCTCTTTCACCTCTAATTATCTCACATTAATATGTCAATCCGGGAGCGTTTGGTTATTACAAAGAGTGACTCAATCCGAGGCTATTTGTTAGAGTAATGCTAGTAGTACATCGTTCTACGAAAATACAAGAGTAAACGGATGCTTGCCTATAACTAAGTTACTTCAAATGACTAAAGCACACACTCTTAAAACTAGGCAACTGATCAGTCAAGGGTTCGGTGACGATAACCCATCCCTTTGGAAACTGACGGAAAGGAAATAAAAGCAAGGAAAATCACACATTCAAAAAACCAGGCAACTTACCAGTCAAGGGTTCGGCAACAATAGCCCATCCCTTTGGAAACTTATGGAAAGGAAATTAGAGCATGGATCACGGGCCTGGGAGCGAGGCAGTGAATGCCGAGGCTCACTACAGCCTTGGATCGTCTCTCACACCAAAATAAAAAATGCAAGTAAATGGAACGGCAAATAGAAAAATGTAACATCAAATAAAGAATTGAACGGAAAATCTGGAATGGAACACCAATCAAAAAACTAAGTCTCGCGAGTCATAACCAAACTTAATCTATTAACCCAAATGCACTCTTCACAATCAAATATCAATCTCTCACTCTTAAGGTAAATCAAGCAGAACTCACTAATGGAACAACACTCACTATTGATAAATTATGGAACAGCACCAATAGATCATACACACGTAACACGCTGGAACAGTAATCTGATCAATCTTAATGTAACAACATGATTTCTGAATACAACTTCGAATGAATCTATGACGTAAATGTTCAGTACAAGAGCTCTGTAACGAGACAGTAATAATATTCGGCCAAGAATAATAATCATTCAACCAACTCTGAAAGGATCAGTAATATAATGCAGAGTCAATACACAATTCTATCTGTAAAAACCTTAATGGATTAATCTAATAGAGCATGTAATGGCGATTCATAAAGCATATCAGATTACCAGATAACAACGATAAGCAAATCACGCAGAAATCAAATTGTAGTGGTACAGAAGCAAGTGTCCTCCGGGGCCGGGCCCTTAGCCTCAAGGGTACACCGCTTTGAGTTAATCCAGATGCAGAGATACGGTAATCACCAAGTTTATATTAACGCATAAGACAAAAGTACAATGAACCAGTTCTCAACGAGACTCGATGATCAAAGTTGATCTTTTACAGAAAATTACATAAAAGTATATATGTCCTCAGGTTAATAGTGTTGTCCCTTTATATAAAGGTGACGGCGGAGATGTCTAAGTAATAAGATAAATAAAGCAGCGATCCCTCAGGATCAAAGATCCTGAGGGATTCGCCAAACTATTAGTCCTTAATCTTTTCTTTTCTTCTCTGCCGAGCTGGTGTCTTCTCCTCCTTTTCCGAGCCGATTTGCTTTGATCTGCTTAGCCTTGTTTGCATTTGGTTTCCATTCAAAGGGACAGCAGTTATCTTGTCTTTATCTTTTCCTTTGGAATGGAAACTCTTCGTTTTCACCCTTTCCTGCAAAGAAGAATAACAATTATCAGTGATTAAGTCTTGCATATTAATTCCCATGTTTTGTTATAATTCTTTATTGTTTTCTAGATTCATGATGCAAAAAGGTTTACAAATTCTACTGAAAAGCTATTGAAATGATCATCAAAAGCATACCTTTTTGGTACTCCACACACCCCCCACTTACCCTGTTTCATGCCCTCATGAAAACATTGTAGTTGACATGCAAGGCAGTGAGAGAATAGGTTGGAGAAGGAATCTCATGCGGAGGCCTACAACCATGGTGAGTGACTAGATAGTCAAAGAACTGACCTGTTTGGCCCTCAGGCATCTCATACAGGGCTTGATATCCGGGTGCAGGGTGCCAAATAATTGGACTGCGAAATCTATATCCTAACCAGGATGGCCCTGCTTTCAAAATTCTCTCGCCATAGAGGTTCAAACGGTTGGCAGCTAATTCAAAATTCTCATACTTAAACGGTTCCCTGAGCTGGATGTTTGGATTAGAGATTTGGTACCGAAATTTGGCTACATCAATGGAGAGGTCTTTGATAGACAGAAAATACTCTAAACTTTGTCGAATGAGTGCCTCATGCATAGGTCCTAAGGTTTCAATGACACCCGGAGTTCTCATAAGGTTTCTATGTGCTTTCCATAACCGCACTGGGTACCTAGGCTCAGCCCTTACCCACAAGTCTAGGCCATTTTCTTGCCTCTAGAAAGTGTTATAGGCTTTGAGCCATTTAATCTGATTAACCCCGAATGAGATGAATTCTTGCAACTGAATGTCCCCAACAAAAGGACCAGGGTTCAATTCAGTCTCCTGATCTAGCACGAGGTTATGCAAATAAAATTCATACAGCAATCTCTGGACCTTCACCCCATAATGTTTACAACAGTCTATAAAGTCATTGACATTTTTGATTTGTATAGGGGCGCCTGCTTTAACAGCTTTTATTTTTAATTGTAAATATCGTTCTAGTAAAAACAAAGCATAGTTTTTGGCAGGGGCCCTACATGCTAAAACGTCATTGTATAAAGAACACAAGGTATCCATCTGCTTGATAATAGTATCTATCCTACAGGTTACCTTTGCAGCTTTCTCTTGTTCCTTTCGCCACCCTTCAAAGGCCTGGCTTTCAGATTGATTGACGTTCCTTAGTTGCTACTGTAACTCTTCATATTTCTCACGGGGGACCGTTTGCTCTCTAAGTTGTTCAGCTTCTTGCTGGGCTTGCTTCATCATCTTATGCAAGGTTCTTGTCTTCGGATCTCTTTTCCATAGGTCAGTGGAGGCCGGGAGTTTTACCTGAACTTTCTTATTACGCTGTTTGTAGTTCAGAACCCTTATTACCCCTGAGGGTGGTGCCTCTGTCTGGATTTCCTTGTTCTCCTTTTCTTTTTTAACACGAATATCAGCTTGTTGCTGTTCCTTTTCGAATGGAACAGCAGTCTGTTCTTCATAAATTATTTGGAGCAGCAGTCTGTTCTTCAGCAGGGTTTGGAACAGCAGGGTGATTGTTGGTCCTTCGACTTTTTACCTTGCGGGATTTTACTGCAGTGGTCATCTTTTTCTTCCCTGCGGTCTTTCTTACCTTCTGGTTTTCTTTCAGAATTCTAATTTGCTGTCGGAGCTGGACTATTGTATTCAATAATTTCTATCGTTCCTTTCGCAGTTTCTTAATTTCCAGCGTTTCGTTAGAAGGGGCAGCAGGTTGTCTACTGCGGTCTGGACTAGTCTCTGATCTTTCTCCTGGGGTACTTCTTCGTTGTTCTGCTCTAGCTGTTCTGGGTTAGGAACCTTAACTGGTTCCGTCTATTCCTGGACAACTGCTTGTTCTGCTTCTACTCCCTCCGGAACTTCCTCTGGTGACTTGGGGACAGAGTGTTCCCGTTCAGTATCTCTTATCTCCGCTTCATCATGAACAGGCAGTTTTCCTTCTTCTGCCTCTACTGCATGTGATTTTTCATATGTATTCTCTTCTTGGGGTTTGTCGTGGAGATATGCTGGACTGGAAGGTTGGCCATACTCACCCATATTGGCCAAAACTGTGGCCAATTCGTCTTCTCTCACTGGATCTTGTGGTGGGCTACCTTCCTACTGTCCTATTTCCTCCTCTTGCTTAGATTTCTCAGTCTCGGAATGCTCAGCTTCTGTTTCTGTTTCAGAATTCTCAGCTGCTTCCTCATTTTCCTCTTCGGATTGCTCAGCCCTCTCTTCAGATTGCTCGACCTCCTTTTCAGATTATTCTATCTCTACTTCTAGTCGTGAAGGTTGCTCGTCCTCGATTACCACTGGCTGGCTGGTGCTCCCCTGGAGCTTTTCCAGCCTTCCTCTTATTCGAGCTAACCGGGCTGATTTTCTGGGCCTCTCTGGCTGTTCAGGTGTATCGGTGGCATGCTTACACTTTGCCGATTCCTGGTGTATTTCTGGTTGTTTAGATGCACTAGCAACATGTTTTTGTTTTACCAATTCTCTGTGTTTTTCCGGACGTTCTGGTGTGCTTGTAGAATGTTTTCATTTTGGGGATGGTGCTGT
Source organism: Pinus tabuliformis (assembly GCA_031772625.1). Taxonomy (NCBI): domain Eukaryota; kingdom Viridiplantae; phylum Streptophyta; class Pinopsida; order Pinales; family Pinaceae; genus Pinus; species Pinus tabuliformis. Next base: position 845,795,200 of record CM062811.1, read on the forward strand.
CACTCTCCCCTCAATCATTGCAATCAGTTCATCCCAGCTGCTTTGCTGCTGGGTAAGACTATGACTAACTACTAATCGAATTAACCCATGGTGACTGACGACTGACTCTACATGCTGTGCCTTTTTTAGGCTTCGTGCAACATCATGCAGTAATGAATTCAGAAGTGCAGGTAGATTTACAGAGCATTTTTGCTTTAAGACAGCTAAGATTTTAAGATGTCGTGGCCTTACCACGTCTTTCCTCCCCTTGCAGGTAATGTAACTCTGAATTGTTCTTGCTAATTCGACCCAGGGTTCTCCAAGGGTTGCTGGCAGAACTCCCTTCCCCTTAATTGTCAAGCTCTGGCCTTCGTCCTGGAAAATTTCCATGATCTTCTGTAATCTTTCCTTCTTTAGTGTCCATACTGGTTCGGTGGCTGGTAGTCCTGAGACTTCTGCAATTATATCGTCGGTGACCACTATCCGCTTCCCCCTTACTGTGGAGTGGTTCTCCTGCAAGTTCTGCAAAAATTCCATCGCTACTGTTTCATTAGACTCCTGCAGGCGACTGAGATAATTCAGCCACCCTGCTCTTTCCAGGATCTCCTGGGCAGCAATGGAGACTGTCAACTTCTGAGGTTCGCTTCTAATTTCCCTTCCTCCCATGGTTTCACTGTGGATCCTCAATGGAACAGCAACTGCTTGTGCTATTTGAAACACGGAGAGGGTGCTAATCGCAAGCTTTGGAAAAAAACATAGAGTATGCAACAAAAATGGATTATGAACAACAACTTGCGTAAAAATAGAAATGTCATGCCATTAAGCCATGCCATGTCATCGTACGCTATCTTTCCCGAATAGTGAGCTGACACGTAGTTCAGGGAATAATGAGGTTAACCTCCCCTCGCAATGTTATAGGCTGTCCTAGCCGTCAAATAAAGGAGTAGCACCCGATATGCAACCAAGTCATAAAGGAACAGCCTATGAAATTATGCCATGTTTAGAAAGACAACGAATTACCGAAATCGAGGCAGAGAGTTGATCGCATATTACGTAAGAGGCTGCTGTGATATGATATGAGGCTGGGGGATAGGACGTCTGTCGTACTTGCCAAATCCCAAGTGGTCATTGTCACTTCCTTTGCCATGATTAGTAGTAATAAATGTTCATGCGATGTATAAATCAGGAAATAATATATGATTAGTTCCTTAGGATATAAGAAACAAAAGAGTATTAGTATCTTACCCATTGGAATAACTAATGTGACTTCAATACCATTAATAGTGCTCTGCTGCCGACAGGTGTCCATAACCTTGGCAGAGTTGTTTTTTCGCCCTTGGAACCATGATCCTTTGTGTATACTTAGGAATGTTGTTATGTCAAAGTGTAGGCCATTATGCTGGCTTGATGACCGGTTAACAATAATGCCATTCACGAGGAAGGAGTGAAACATGGGCAGGCCGGCTCGTGATGAGACCTCCTATTCCAAGGTTCGATTTTTTGATATACCTTTTGGACCATATCCCTGGTGTGGTGGCCATAGTGGGAATGCCACTTCACTTTCATCCTCATGATCATGGTAGGCTGGCTCTTGATGAGACCCCCTATCCTGCATTTGACATCTCATAAATCATGTTCACACACATTTTTTCTTTTTCATAGAGTCTTTTCCTTATTTATACACAAAGGGTGGTTCAACACTCCTTAAGAGTAGGAATGGTGGAAGAAGTCTTAACATCTCAATAGGAGGATATAAGCCCTTTGCTCTTATTCCTAAATAATAATCAAAGAGGGTTAAAGGGATCAGCATGATAAATATAACCAATCAGAGCAAAATTAGTAAAACAATGAAAACAAAAGATAAGAAATAAGTATATCCTTCCTTTTGTCCTCTTACCAATGCAGAGCCTTATAAATATAGCGATTTATAATTTGCAGATTTCGGTATGTTGTGATTTTATATTCATTGCATAAGTGCATAGCTGTATTTTAAAGACTTGAAAGACTATGGGCAAGAAGCATCCTCTTATTGAAATCGGCTACAGGGTTTTCTTTGCCAGGCCGATCCTTGATTGTGATGTCGAATTCCTGCAATAAAATCAACCATCTAGTTACTCTGGCATTTGTGACAGGCTTATTTGCTAGATATTTAATAGCAGAATGATCTGTATATAAAATAACAGGATAGCCTGTAATATAATGTCTAAACTTATTGACAACATGTATCACAACTAGGAATTCTTTTTCAGTAACAGTGTAATTTAATTCAGCAGGGGATAAATTTTTGCTGATGTAATAGATGGCATATGGTTTTTTATCCTCTTCCTGCCCAAGGACTGCGCCAATGGCTATATCTGAGGCATCAGATGATATCTGGAATGGTAAATCCCAGTTTGGTCCTTGAAGGACTGGGGCTGTAGATACGAGCTTCTTTAGATCCTCGAAAGCACGGTCACATTTTTCTGTCCAAAGAAAATCAATGTTACTAGTTAGTGCATATAAAGGTGCAGCAATGTGCGAATAATGTTCTATAAATCGTCTATAATAACCAGAAAATCCAAGAAAGCTGCGTACCTCTGTTTGAGTAGTAGGAGTGGGAATAAGCAAAAGTATTTGAATTTTGGCCGAATCTACCTGAATGCCGGCTGCTGAAACATAGTGTCCTAGGATAAGTCCTTCGGTCATCATCATGTAGCATTTTTCGTGGCTTGAGCAAAGGCTGGTAGCAATGCAGCGTTGTAGGAATTTTTCTAGGGTGTCTAGTGCTAGATCAAAATCATCTCCATATGGTGTAAAATCATCCATATATACTTCAATCCCATCATTTATTAAATCTGCAAAAATTCTACGGATAGCCCTTTGGAATGTGGCAGGAGCATTACATAGGCCAAAGGGTAGAACTCGATAGACAAATGTTCCCCAAGGACAAGTAAAAGTAGTTTTGTCCTGGTCTTCAGGGGAAATCTGAATCTGATTGTATCCACTGAAGCCATCCAGGAAAGAAAAGAATTTATTTCCTGCCAAAGTATCTAATACTTGGTCTATGAATGGGAGAGGAAAATGGTATTTTTGTGTTGCTTTATTTAGTTCCCTGTAATCCACACAAATTCTCCATTTTCCATTCTTTTTTGGTACCACCACAAGCGAAGAGACCCATTTGCTATCAGAAATAGGATAGATAAAATTGACATCTAAAAGTTTTTGAAGTTCAACTTTTACCACGTCCTTTAGATGAGGATTAAGTCTTATTTGCGGCTGACGAACAGGTCTGGCATCTTTTTCTATATAAATGTGGTGTGTACGTAGTTGGGGATCAATTCCTTTCATATTAGGGTAATCCCATGCAAATGCTTCTTGATATTTTGTTAACAGATGGATGAGCTTCGTTTCTTGTTCAGGTGTGAGATTGGCATTGATGTTTAAAGTTTTTCCCGGTTCAATTTCCACAATTTTACTATTTGTAACAGAAGTAACGGGTATCGTTTGGTCATGTGTATCTTTCAGAGGATCTTCTTCTAATTCATTATCAAATGCTGCTTCTATCATGTGACACTGTGCGCGGGATCTAGATTCAGTTTGACTGATGAAATTATTAATGGCATCATCTTTTGTTTGATCTTTAAAATCAAGTGCCTCTTGTATAGTCAATGGAGATCTAATGTTATCAGTAAGGTATGATATAGGGTGTTTATTAGTTTTGATTATTGTGACACTTGGCTGCACTGGAGGATATAAAACTAAATTTTTTGTATTTGATCCTCTGGTTATAGTCATATTTCCCTACCGGCAGCCAATGTAAGCATCGGCAGTGGCGAGCCAAGGTCTACCTAGAATTAGCGGGTGTCCATCAAGTCGGGTTTTTGGATTGATTATCAGGAAATCGGTTGGATATTCCCAGGAGTCTACAGAGACCATGACATCATGTAGAGTACCCTCTGGTCTCACCACAGATCGGTCAGCTAATTCTAACAGAGTAGAAGTGGGTTCTACATATGTAATGCCAAGCTTTTGGCAAGTAGCGGTTGTTAAAATATTAATTGTAGCTCCTAGATCAACTAAGGCATTAGACAGAGTCTGACCACAAATTTGAACAGTTACAATTGGATTTCCTGGGTCTTCATATTTAATGGGTGTTTCTTTCCCGGACAGTAAATCAAATAAAGTATCGACTACTTGGACCCTTGGATTAGTTGTTGTATTCCTCCTCGGTTTCTTGATGCACAATTCTTTGATAGTTTTTGCATATATAGGAATGTCTTGAATGACTTGGAGGAATGGGACTTTTATGTACAAATTTTGTAATTCTCCCAGAATGTCAAAGTCGGGATATTGTATGGGTCGAGGTATGACCAATCGTTTTGGTAATGGAGGAGAGGATGTGGTTGCTTGATTATAAGTCTGGTGCTTATTTACATCCTCTTGTTGTGACTGTTGTTCTCTAGGTAACTGATCTTCAATATGAACTGTTTTATCTCCCTCAGTTCCAATTATACGTCCAGATCTTAACTGAAGATCATTGCACTCCCTCAGATCGGGTCCTATTTCTGGTGATTTGATGATTTTGAGAGATTGGACCAGTCTGTTATTTGGATTGGGATTGGGTTGAGCTAGGAGTTGCGGTCTCATATTAGACTGGGATTTTGTTGTAGGGCTGACAGAGTAGGTTGAGGGAGCAGAATAGTTCCTGTTGGCTGGTGCATCGGTCTTTTCCAGTTTTTCTGCCAGGGTGAACTTTGTGAAGTAGGGGGAGTCCATTATGGAGGATATGGGCCATTTTGCCAATATGGTGAAGAGTAAGGAAAATTCGGCCAACCAGATTGGCTTGTCTGATTCAGCCATGGGTTTGAAGAAGGAAACGATTGTGGTGACCAGTTTGAAAATGGGGGTTGAGTTTGAAAATGGGGGTTGCCACATACCATATTGTTGAGAATTATACTGTGGAGGTTGAAAAGAAGAGGTTGGGTCTGGAAACATACCAGATTGTCTCGGCTACCACTGGCGACGCTGGTTGATCAAGTACACCGATTCTGGTTCTTCTTCCGCTTCCTTATATACCGCTTTCAATCTAGGAAGTGAGGGGCAGTTCTCTGTAAGGTGATCTTTTGTACAGATGGCGCATGTTTGAACTGTATCCAACGGACATTCTTTGTGGCTATATTTTTTTCTGCATTGGGGATAGAATATCGCCAAATTTTGTTCTGCCTCCATCTGCTTCTGTTTAGCCTGCACAATATCAAGTTGTGTAGTTAGTGTCCCCAGAATATCAGTTTTAAAATTTTCTAATAAATTTCCAATTTCTACACGTGTTACTCCTTCTGTTGATACTTTGTTATCTCTTGCAAACCGATAATATTCTGCAGGTTTTATTCTTATGCTACCTCTCGAACTCCTGATACATAAGTCAATGATGTCAGCAAAATTCTCTTGATAAATATCCCCTTTTCCCATGATGTTTAATGTTTCTATCCATTGTTCCTTCATGCCCCTTATCAATGCAGTTTTTAATACATTATCAGGTAAAGGTAGTGATGCATAAGGGGATCTTTGTAGATTGTACTCAAAGCATTCCACATATTCCTCTAATGTCTCATTTGGTTTGGCTGTCATTCGAAATATTTCGTCTTATAATTCTCTGGACCTACAATAATCCTGATATTTCTTTAGGAAGGATTCTTTCATTTGATCCCAATTGTTGATAACCCCACCACCTAGTCCCATGAACCATCTTAAAGCAGCCCCTTTTAATGTAGAGGGAAATAGTTTCAATTTCTGGGGATCGGTGGTGTAATCATATCCCCTGCATAACACATCGAATTCGAATAAAAATGCATCCGGATCTTCTGATGTGAGACCGTGAAATGTAGGGATATGCTGAAGAGGGATAGCTTTCATGGGCGCATTTGCTGCAGAATCCACTATAGGATATTGTAATGTAGAGGTTTGAGCATTTGGCTGGTTCTGAGCCATAGGATCGAATATATGCCAATAACCTTCTGGGATATCTAGGAGGGTATTCCTAGGTTGAGAGGGAACGGTTTTGACAGGGGTAGTTTTAATAGCACTTCCTTTATCTGGGATAATGAGAATACCTGATGTCTGAGGAGATTGGATTCCTTCAACAATGATTTTTGCAGCACTCCCCTTATCCGGGCTATTTAATGGCTGATTTGTTTCAATAGGAGATTTTGGTTCCTCTGTTTCCCCTGTTTCTCCTTCTCCTTCACAAAAGTTACTGAAATTCCCTTCCTGCAATAGTTATGGAGTAGAATTTTCAATTTCTTGAAAGTCTTGTTCTTCAGTTTGACTATGCACCTCAGCAAAGGCTACAGATGGTGATCCTGTGGCCTGAAGGGAAATAGTAGCCTGTTTAGAAATGATTTTCCTAGGGCCTACTGATGGCTGAGATTCTGTTTTCTTATAGATTTCGTCTATGAAGGTCGTTCGGCCAAGGGGTCACCGGCCCCTTAGCTTTTTCGGGTTTGGATGGAGGTTTGATATTCTTCTCTGTTTTTTTCTACTTAGTCATGCACTAAAATGAACTACTATTCAAACAAAGCAAAAACAAATCTGTTAGGAAAGCGGACAGTGGAGCAGGGCTTTTACATGCTCCGCACGCAGGTTCTTACCTTCCTTTTAAGATCCAACTCTTCCCTAGCAGGTTCATACACTACTTTGAAAAAACAAATGGCTACACTCTTTCCCCGGCAACGGCGCCAAAATGTTGAGCTATAAAAAGGGTCTCTTTCACCTCTAATTATCTCACATTAATATGTCAATCCGGGAGCGTTTGGTTATTACAAAGAGTGACTCAATCCGAGGCTATTTGTCAGAGTAATCCTAGTAGTACAACGTTCTACAAAAATACAAGAGTAAACGAATGCTTGCCTATAACTAAGTTACTTCAAATGACTAAAGCACACACTCTTAAAACTAGGCAACTGATCAGTCAAGGGTTCGGTGACGATAACCCATCCCTTTGGAAACTGACGGAAAGGAAATAAAAGCAAGGAAAATCACACATTCAGAAAACTAGGCAACTTACCAGTCAAGGGTTCGGCAGCAATAGCCCATCCCTTTGGAAACTGATGGAAAGGAAATTAGAGCATGGATCATGGGTCTGGGAGCGAGGCAGTGAATGCCGAGGCTCACTACAGCCTTGGATCGTCTCTCACACCAAAATAACAAATGCAAGTAAATGGAACGGCAAATAGCAAAATGGAACAACAAATAAAGAATTGAACGGCAAATCTGGAATGGAACAGCAATAATAAAATGGAACAGCAATCAAACAACTAAGTCTCGCGAGTCATAACCAAACTTAATCTATTAACCCAAATGCACTCTTCACAATCAAATATCAATCTCTCACTCTTAAGGCAAATCAAGCAGAACTCACTAATGGAACAACACTAACTATTGATAAATTATGGAACAGCACCAATAGATCATACACACGTAACACGCTGGAACAGTAATCTGATCAATCTTAATGTAACAACATTATTTCTGAATACAACTTCGAATGAATCTATGACGTAAATGTTCAGTACAAGAGCTCTGTAACGAGACAGTAATAATATTCAGCCAAGACTAATATTCATTCAACCAACTCTGAAAGGATCAGTAATATAATGCAGAGTCAATACACAATTCTATCTGTAAAAACCTTAATGGATTAATCTTAACAGAGCATGTAATGGCGATTCATAAAGCATATCAGATTACCAGATAACAACGATAAGCAAACCACGTAGAAATCAAATTGTAGTGGTACAGAAGCAAGTGTCCTCCGGGGCTGGGCCCTTACCCTCAAGGGTACACCACTTTGAGTTAATCCATATGCAGAGATACGGTAATCACCAAGTTTATATTAACGCATAAGACAAAAGTACAATGAACCAGCTATCAACGAGACTCGATGATCAAAGTTGATCTTTTACAGAAAATTACATAAAAGTATATATGTCCTCAGGTTAATAGTGTTGTCCCTTTATATAAAGGTGACGGCGGAGATGTCTAAGTAACAAGATAAATAAAGCAGCGATCCCTCAGGATCAAAGATCCTGAGGGATTCGCCAAACTATCAGTCCTTAATCTTTTCTTTTCTTCTCCGCCGAGCTGGTGTCTTCTCCTCCTTTTCCGGGCCGATTTGCTTTGATCTGCTTAGCCTTGTTTGCATTTGGTTTCCCTTCAAAGGGACAGTAGTTATCTCGTCTTTATCTTTTCCTTTGGAACGACAACTCTTCGTTTTCACCCTTTCCTGCAAAGAAGAATAACAATTATCAGTGATTAAGTCTTTCATATTAATTCCCATGTTTTGTTATAATTCTTTATTGTTTTCCAGATTCATGATGCAAAAAGGTTTACAAATTCTACTTAGAAGCTATTGAAATGATCATGAAAAGCATACCTTTTTGGTACTCCACACTCAGTAGGCTCAAAAATTCAAGTGTGGGAAAATATTTGGAGGAATTTGATCACAGAATCAACATGGTGACACATTGGTAGAACTCTAGATTCTCTATTTAGGTTTAATTCTCTAAATGCAAGGTCTCAACCTTTCAAGAAGTATTGAATTATCTTATGGATTACCTTGGCTTCCCTACTTAACTAGGTTAGAGATATAGTCCCCTACATTCCCTTACTTATTTAAACACATATTGAGGCTTGCAAAATCACAATTGTTTTAATATAGGAAAGGGTAATATACGCGGTTAGTTTAATATATTAAGAGTATGAGTTTCATATTTGGTGTTTCTCTGTTGCTAGGAGGCCTGGAAAGTACCCCGAAGGAGTCACTAAAGGAGCACAAGCATTTCCTCGCTCCTAGTGGGCCTAGAGAGTACACCGACAAAGTCACTTGCTTCACCTCCCTGTGAAAGAACCTTTCTCTTCTTTCACCCTTTATTTATTTAATATGATTGTGCTTCAACACTTATTATTTTGAATGGGTGTAAGAGGAATCTAGACTTATTAATAGTAGAGGAGGTTTCCCCTTTAGAGAAATATTTATATAACCTATGATATTGGTTTTCTCGCTAAATTAGTCTCCCCTTATCCTTTCTCTACTTGATTGGATCAGCAAGAAAATACATTATTTTACTTACAATACTGAGTTGAGGAATGAGGTTCCTAGAATAGATATGGGCTTTACAGCTCAACAAATTTATTTATATTCAAATATATTTTATTTTCCATTTAGACATAATTGAATTTAAAAGTATGTAAACTCAAGATAGAGAAGAGGTAATAGATTATCCAAGCATTGTTCTTCATCACAACTACCCTTTTAAAAAATTTCCACATTGTCTTTTGGGCCAGAAGGAACATCTTTCATGTAAAGTCTTATTGAACAAAATGAAAAAATAAAATACATGACAAAACAACGAAACAAAACCAAAAGAACAAAGAAAATAGAGGTGGAACATAAAACAACATGCAGAATATACAATAAGAAAACAAACAAATGCAAAGACTCAAAAGAGATAAGGGTAGAGGGTGGATGCAATGCAAGGGAAACTAAATGCATTTAAGCCTACTCCTAACCTAACAGGCTATAAGGTCAGAGCTAAGTGTAATGATATTTCCAATGAAGCCACCATAATTCTTCCTGACCTGCAAACACAATGATAAGAGAAATAACAATCGATATATAATAATGTGCAACAGAAAAAATGAGAACTTTAATGTCTTTCAAAAAAAATAGAAGTTCTTTATTAAAGGAAAAAACATGTTTCATACCACCTGATTGTACCCAACCTACCACCTTACCTTTTTTAGAAGAACAAAGATCATACAAACCTCTACAACTCCTCGTGAAATCACATTCATCTATATTTCCTTGCTTAGCAAACATAAAGAAAGATCTTAACTTTCTCTTAGCGAATGGGCTTGCTAAGTAAGATGCTTCTAACTGATGATAGATTGGATCATGAAATTCAAAATAATCCTCTTGGAAATCCTGAACTCCTTAGGGGAAAAATTTTTGAATTAATCGTGTGGAATTAATATGAGAACGTTGCAGGGGAAATAAATTTGATCATATTCAGAAATATTTTCAAGATAGCGAGGCCTTGACATAACCATCAGTAGAGGCTGAAGTACCTAAACTACTTGACAAGTATCTAAATATTGAGATGATAAACCATAAATATCAACTGATGTAAAGAATCAATCATTAAGTACACTAGTGGGAAAATGATCAATTGAATGATAATTGTTAGAATAAGAACCATGCTCAAATGGACTAATTGAAGCACAAGACTCTTGATGAGTAAACAAAAAATATAATTCAATTTGAATAGATTTGCAAATGATTCGAACAAAAGAATCATCTTCCTCATATGTTTCATGTGACAAACCATTTACTCGTGACTGGCTACAACTCAGAATGAAATCATAATCATTAAAAGGAGATTCCAATATGACAAACACATGAACCCAATCGAGATGTAGCAGATGAAAAAGAGGAACTTGATTCAACAAATAACATAAGCATTCATTTACACTAAAGAGGATATATGGTGCCATGAAGAAAATGATGAGCGCAAAAATATTCACAAGAAGGATCAAGAGCTTATTACTTTCAAAATAATGTGATAGGTGTGAATCCCTAGGCCAAAGATAATCTTTAAAATTATCAACTTCACATCTTCACTCATCCATGAAGGGTATACATTCCAGAACCTAAGTTAGATATAAGAGATTTGTATGAGGAATGATCAATCGAAACATAGTGCTCAATCTAACCATAAACAAAATATTGAAATTTTAAAGAGATATATTCACAATAACAAACATCTTTCAAAAAGGAAGTTGCATAAAAATGAAACCGTGTGAAGAAAAGAATTTTGTGAGAATATCAAACCTAATTTAGTTTTGGGGCTTTACCAGAGTCGCAAGAACCTAAAATAAGCATCAAAAAAATTTGAAGTTCCTTGACTCCCTGACGAGTCCCAAAACTTTCAAGAATTATATAATTGCATATTTAAGATTGAATCAGATCATGCATGGTGAGTATATATCTACCACAAAAAATAATAACCATGTTACTACTATCTAAATGGCAATCATCTACATCACCGATTTGGTCAGAATTTACATTTTCAAGAAACAGATTACCCAAGTCATAAGGTTCTTCTAATTTCACATATAAATATGGATAAGTTGAATAAATCTGATGAGTAACCTGGATAAAATAATTGTATTCATGCAAAATTGGAAATGATAAAGACTGGAATGCATAATTGATAAGTCTTTTTACCTTCTTCTGCATCATGAATGACCTCACTACCTTGTGTCAATTCAAAACACAACTCATTAGATGATAAATTTGAAGAGCATGGAGTATCTCTTTCACATGTGTTGAAGCCTCGAAAATCATTGCTACAACATGGGGGATGACCACCCGGTCCGGACATTAAAACAGCTCCTTTTCCATTTGGAATGGTGGTTCCGACTGGTTCAACTAGGTCCAGTTACATTCTCTCAATCTCCAATGGCTTTAAAATATCACTTTCGTTCACCAATGGAGAAGAGACATCAGATCAACCCTCTTGCTGATCAGGGAAAAAAGTGATCCTTAAGCTGATTTAGGGCTTAGCCAATCCACTACTAAAGTTTGTCTCTTTGGGAAGAGGACTTAAAAAAATGTAGAAATTAATCTAAATGCAAACTTATTCTAATATGCAAGTAAAAGGAACTATCTTAATCCTATCTCAATTAGGCAGATATAGATCTAACCCAATTAAGAGCAAGATAATTTTAGTATTGGGATTTAAATATGTCTGGCTTATAATGAATATCAAGCTAATGAAGTAGTTCAATTAACTAATATTATGAATACCACACACATCCTATTGAGACCTCTTAATTGAAATAATCAATCAACAACACTCAGGAAGAAGTTCTCATAATGATTTTGAGCATTTAATCAGTTACTTGAATTATTAAACAATAATATGCAGAAGAAGTTCACAACATATCATTGTTTATTAAACTAGTATTAAAAGACAAATTTATGAGTAAATAGTTACTCAGAAATCAGAATTCAACCCATAAGAGTAGAGATTAATAATAACATAAAATAGAGACAAATTACCCATACTGACAAAAGTGCACAAATATGTGAGTAAATTGACACAATTTTGTCATCATAAAATGAAACCAGCATTTAAAACAATATTATTCGAAATACCAATTTATTGAATCCATTTCTCCAGCTCCGGTCTCTAATAGTGCTTTACGATGATTGAGCTTCTGCGTTCAAAACCAGAGCTACAATAGTGCAAATTCTGTTCATTATACATAACTTAGAATGTAAAAGAAAAACTTTAATAATCTCTAGATCTGAGATTCCACTCCTCCCACCTCCAACTCTAAATCCTTATTACAAAAGTGCTTTTAGAACTCCAGAATTGCAGAGGACAGAAGCCTTTATTACATTATGCAATCCGTTATTTATAACATTTCCAAAGGTATTTTTGAGAGAAAAGTTTGTTGAACAAAAATGTGCCCAATCCAATTTTATTTGCTCAAAATTCCAATCTTTAATTGTTGAAGCATTCTCATTGATTTAGGTCCTTTTCTCTATATCTCTTCTACTGTTTTCTTGCAAAAATAAATTAAAATAAATTAAAATGCAATAATAAAATCTAAATTCCATTTCTGGCATTAAAACAAATCCAATAAAATGCAATTTAATTAATTAAAAAGGAAATCTGAGCTTTTTATTGATGCATTAATGATTTCAATTTGCCAAGGATATTATTGACGCATGAATATGCAATTAGAAAAGGCTTGGGCAAATGAAAATGAAGCAAATAAAACTCAACAAATTGATTTTGTTGAAAAAATTAGAACTTGATATTTTGCCTATTTTTAGACCCAATAAATGACCAAATCTATTAGTGAAACCTCCTCAGAAATGTTCTCCTTGATTTTATCTTTCCAATGAGCCATCCTGGGCCTCATTTGGCCAAACAAAAACAATCTATGAGCCTCCAAAGTTGATGAGTCAAACTTGGCACAATTCTAGAAATTCTATTGCTGGGCTGAAAAATTAGAATTTTAATTAAAAGATTTAAACCTAAATTAGACTTTAATTATTTGATTAATTAATTCTAATTTAATTGTTAATCATAAACTAAACTATTTTTTTAATAAATTGTTTATTAATTAATATTAATCTAACCAACTAATTAATTTTAATTTAATTTAATTAATTATATCTCATTCATTAATTAACTTAATTAATTGACAGTTTAATATTTAAATATTAAAAAATCAAATTAATATTAAAATAATCTAATCCAAACACATTGATTCATATGTGAATGAATCCAAGTTTAAAAATCGAATTCCAAAGATTAAAATGAGAGCTTGTATTTTCCCTTTTGCCTTTTCGCAATCGGGAGAAGGAAGGTTATTGAGACTTTTAAAATTATCACATATATGTGCGATGTGATGCGATTTGAAAACTCCGATGTGATCTCTCGATCACGAATTTTATTATTTATATTTTGTATTATTTTATTTTTTTGGTTTTATTTTAATGATGTTTTGTTAAGTTATGAAATTATGTAAGGGATAATTTGTCTATCTAAACTACAGCCTCTTTGATAAAAATAAAAAAATAAACTACAGCGATTTTGACATTTTGGATTTTCGAGATTAGTAATTTATTTGAAATTGGGATAAATTATTGAAATCTGGATGCTTCACGATTTGATTGTATAAGTAAAAAAATGAAAAATGTTAGTAATAACTAACTAGGGGTTAATATTTAAAATAAATATATTATTGAACTAATTTAATTACAAAAATGGAATATTATACATTTTACGCATTTTTAACCCAGGCGACATAAATTATTAGACTCTCAATGGAGTGTCATTTACAAACCAGTTGACTAAATGAGACAAAACAAGTATCAACGGAAAGCTTATAAAAAATTGATTTTAAGAAAGCAACAAAAAACGAAAGCTTAAAAAAAATGGAAAATTAACAAAATCGTATGATGATCAACTTAATAGAAATCCTAAAAGGTGTTTAGCCAAAATTTTTATAGAAATGGTCCCCATTATTTGAAGTGAACAAGTAAAAAATGGGGGAGTTGTGTTTTACCACAACAATGGCAATACACCAGAGAAGAACCAGTTATATCTGTTTGATATGAATGATATTTTTCTAAAATTAAAGTAAAAATAATTAAAGAAGAGAATTATTTTTGGAATGCTTGACTAGGTTCATTAGTCTGAACAAAAGCAAGAATCATCTTTTCGTAATTTTCTTAAAATTCCTCATAAATTAAAATATTTCAAAACTCTATATCAGTCCTTAAATAGTTGTAGAGATAAAGCGGGGGTCACTTTACAGCTTAGCTTTTAAAATATACTCATTTGTCACAGGTAGAGCCATTGTTGTCAACAAACATCTACAGTCTCGATAGGGTTACCTTTTAATCATCAATGATTTAGAATCCCATCTATGTAAGAAGTATTGACCAAGAGATAAATCCATTTATATATGTTTATTTTCTTTGTATTTGTATTTTTTTTTTTAACTTAAAAGTCATTGTCCTGGTTTGGTAGCTAGATAGTTGACAATGTCATTCACTAATTATAATTGGATTGAACAAGCTGGCTCGTGATGAGACCCGTTGTCTTATAATTGTTTGCAATCATAAGCCATTACCCTGGTTTGTTTAGCAGTGTTGGTAATGTCAACCTATTTTTCCCCTATGATCATGGTAAGCAGACTCATGATGAGGCCTCTTATCTTTTAATTTTAAATATATTTTTGGATTATACTCTAAAAAAATAAGACTTTTTTGGACACAGAGAATCATTGACTCCTTAAGAGTTAAGAATGACAATTTCAGAGCTAAAGGTGTTTTGCTGTAAAATGTCTTTACTTGGTTAAAAATAACTTTTCTTGACTGATAATATAATTTTGAAATATCTTAATAAAATATCGAAATCTCAAAATAATTACAATTTTGATGAAAAAGGAAATTTCTCATATTTTATGATACTTTGTCAACTTCTCTTGTTTTGTAATCTCTTCCTTAAGTATGTCTACCTTTATAATAAGAAAAACAAATTTTATTAAAAGATTTAAAGAAAAAGCTAATAGTAGACTATTAACAATTTTTCCCTATGTATGTTGACCATTGTTAGGCAACAAGAATTCCTTCCATATAAATCATGGAAAAGTCATCAAAATTAAAATTGAAAACCAAAGGAAAAGAATTCTTAAGCTAAAGTGAGAAAAGGAATCAACGAACAAAAATAAAAATAAAGAAATTTAAAAGTGGAAAGGAAAATCCAAGTTTTTAAAGATAAACTCTAACAAGAACGTTTATACGAATGTCTCAACAAAATGAAGTAAAGAAAAATAATCATGTAATCATTCCTTCTGATGTCGAGATTTAGATAAATTATATCTTGCAGGGTTGTAAATGTTTTAGGCTTTAGATAACAGTGATAATAAAACTCAGTCACAATGAAAACTTTTTGTCTGATGTCAATTTTCTTGTTTCAAAGCATCATCTTAATCATTTTCTTAAAAAAATGAATGCTTAAAGAAACAAACTAAAGGTTCAGAATCTTCCTAGTGTAGCTATTTCAATGAAGATTATCACTGCTTCTTGAAATAAAACCAGGAGAAGAGTATAGGACTTTCAAAATATGATCTGGCAGATGATTGAAAGCTTTTATGAAGAGCTACAAAACATATTTATATATTAATAGAATTTAAAAACAAAAATGAAACTAAGCTAACGAAATGAAAATTAATGAAAGTGGGTACATGAATCTTACCATTGGATAATTGCATTTGATCTTACCTAAGACGTATCAATTTCGCCAATACTAACTGACTTTTTATTTTAGTTCATCTTAAAAACATGAAGAAGTCAAACTAACCAAAATCCTATAACCCAAAATCATTATTTATTTTATTTAAACTAAAACAAGCAGTAAAATGTAAAAATGGAATGCTTTGTGTTCAAGGGAATCGAAATTAAAACAAATGCATCAGAAATGAGAATAAAAATATGCAATAGTGAATATTTTCAAAACATTATAAGTTTCATACAAACTCCATAATTTTATAAATTGTCCATAATTAAGACCAAATCCAAGATAATGAACTTTAAATGTGAGGATAGAGAGGTCTTTGAATTTCATACTAATTATGGAATTATATATTTAAAACTGAAATATATGAGAAATCGAAATGATTTAAATATGCTGCAAATTGTCATCAATTATTTTAGTACCATAGCAGTTACCAAAGATTTCTTTTAAAGTATTTCATACAGCATAATGCCTTATCGGATGATTCGCATTGCATGTTTCTTCACTATGCCTAAAGTTCAATCTGTGAAATTTCACCTTTGTTGATATGTCATATATTGATTAAATGTTAATGGTGTAGATGCATGCATTGGAGTCTATCGCATCAGAAAACTGCAATGGAAAATTTGTGAAATGAGAACATACGATGAGAATATATGCGATGAGATGGAGCAATCACACTATTGAAGAAATGTTATATCGAGGATTAGGAGATAGTCATGTTGTGCTTTGTACTTCGCACATCGCACATCACAGGCATTGTGATATGAACATCAATAAAAATGTGTTGAAGCAATTGCGATATCAGCATATCGGAATATTAGAAAGTAGTCATGTTGGAAATGCTAATATGATTCTTGGGATAGCAGCGATGCGATGGATGACGGGGCTCTTAGGTGTGACCGGCCTTGGACCTCAAAAGAAATCGGTGATTGACAAACTTAAGTACATGATGTAATGTTTTTTGATAAGCCGAAATGCGATAAAGAATGGACCCAATAAATTTATTATGAGATTTTAATATCATATCAGATCCGAGACATCGGTACTTTTAAAATTATGCCCCTACTATTATTGTGATTGAATGGACGTGATATTTCTTATGAACTTGATTTAAATTTCATATCGGGTCCAGAATTGTGTTGACTTCGCAATATTGACGAAGTTGATTATCAAAGATCGATGATTCAAGATAATGGAAGTATATTCAACTAAAAACCTCTGATATGTGAAATGCGATATGGCATTTTATGAGAGAATGAGTGAGGTAACACATCGGAGGTCTTGCATCATCAATTTGTTATCAGAAAATGCTAAGAGCTACTTCCAATGAAATATTACGATACAAATGGTTGTGATATGGATGATGTGATATCGGAATGAAATAATTTACGAAGATGAGCAAGATGAGAATATTGCGAATATATATTCATTGTAGTATCAACAATATGAAAATGAAGTTGAAATGTTTCTGATATGAATCCTATGATACTATTTTAAATTTCAATTGGGTTTTCTAATGAATGAAAGCAAAGTTAAAGAATGCTCAAATTCTAATGAATCAAAAATAAAATTTCCCTGAACCTGTTGCAAATTTTAAATGGATTTGTTGCTTACTTCAAGTTTTGAAAACAAATGAAAACCTGCAAATAAAACAAAACAAGAATACAAAATAAATTAAGGGAAAGAGAAACTAATAATATATGAAAATGAACTTGTAAATACATACCTAGAAGAAAATTGTCTGTAGATTTTACCTCATGAACCTTCAAATTCTTCCTTCGATTTATCAAAATTCTGGCTTTGTTTAAAATCATCTCATTATTTATTCTAAATTAGAGTGGGAAATCAAGCTGAAGGAAATCAATTATTCATGTTCAGAAAATTTGAAATTCATAGAATTCATCATAAACGAAAATGAGAATGTGCTCCCTTTTGAATCGCAACAGCAATTTATTACCTCTGCTCATTCTGAATTAATTTGAGAAAAAATTGTATTGTTATAGTGACTATTCAATAATGTCCCCAGTAAATACATATGATGTGTATTGTAGCATCAAATAATAAACTAAAGATTAGAATGGGATAAAGCGACTCATTGTGAAAGAATATAATTACAAATTCAAATGTGTGCACATAGTAACATGGACACCCTTAAGGTTATTTTAACCAATTTCGAGGAAAATAACATAAACTTCATGTCATTAATGAGATCATGAAGCTTTATATCCTCAAAACCTTTGACAAATAAATTTCAGAAGAAAATATTATAAGGACATCTCAAAATGGAGAAAATTGGCTTTGAGGTAATGGGTGCCAAGTGCAATCTCAATTAAAGTCAAGACATTATTCAGAATAGGAAGAGATGTAATTATGGGTAGAGGTATTGCTGCAATAAATTTTTTATTTAAAAATGGGAAGCAAGAATTAGAAATTTTCTGATGAGAGAAAAATATTTCCCTGAACATGTATATGATATGAGAAGGGCTGATTGCTTTCTTTATTTATATCTGCAGAACTGTTGAAAATAAATTAACTACATTAATTCTGCTCTTATTCTTACCATATGCAGAAAAATGGCTAGGTATAGTCATATTTCCAGTGTAACCATTCTCTCATTGTAATTCCTTTATATGCACATAGTTCAAATGTTAGTAATAGAGATACAAATCTAATTAAACTTAGAAAATTAAATCTGTAATCAGAATGTATAGTTATTGTTAGCGGCTTATTTATAATCACCTTCTTTTGAAATGTCTTTTCCAACTGAATTCCATTTGGATCGTAAAAATATGGATGTGTTTCTATTAAGGATTGACAAATGTTGAAAAGAGGAGATGATAGGCCAGATTGGGGATATGAGCTTTTAAATTCAAAGGCCTGAAAAAATTTGTTAGTGTCATGTACAAATGTTAAGCTATTAACAATCTTCCTTGAAGGATAATTTTCCAAACAGTTTTCAAATAGACTAATGAAAAATGGATGGAAATCTATCAAATAAGATGGAAAATTATTAATTGGATTAGATTGTTGGCAAGATTGTAAAACTATATTCTCTTGTTGACACTGCCTTTGAGAAGATAGAAGCTTTTGATAAAACATTAGCATTGATTGAAATTGAGATATTAATAGCTTTTGATGTTCATGATTATAATATGAAACTTCAATTTCCCAATAGCGCAATGCATCAATTGAGTGTTCACTAATAAAGTGCTCAATATGCCAGTGTAAAGTGTCAAAAAATATAGCAGAAATAAAATCAGAAAATAAATCTAAATTTAAACAAAATAAGTGAAAAAAAAATAAAAAAAAATGAAATCATTATTGGTACAACTAATTTTACAACACAATTGAGATTGTTTTGAAATAATTTATTTTTCACAAAGATTATCTAGAATTATGGAAATTGCGTAATTGCCAATTCCAACTTGTGAATTAGAAATAGAATTATGGTTATGAGTAGGAATGAGAGCTTGATCATGATGTGAATCATAAATTGGAATGTTTTCTTGAATGGTGAAATCATGAAGATAATTTGCTGCTCTAGAATGAGGATTGGTTGGAATAATTTCTAAATTGAAACGTTCATCATTCTTAGATATTATTTGAATTTTATCATGGGGATTCTTTTGAGAAGAATAGAAATCAACATCCTCAATGTCAAATTAATTATCATAAATGACTTCACAATATTATCTGGGATTCCCTTTGATTTCGTCTGATATATCAAAACAAGGAGGAATAAAAATTTCATGTTCACTAATGGTAAAAGAATGATTAATAATTGTTTCTCTATCTTGATAAAAACTTATTGGTAATTCATTTAGATCATCCTCTTTATTTTCTGAAATATCTTTAATAGAAAGAGGGGAAAAATTACTATCATTAAAAATATCAGGATAAAGGGGAAAATGTGAATCTAAAACAATGCATTTAAAACTGTCCCTATTTGAGAACTCTTGTACATTATGCTCATTGTAAATTTCAGATTGTAGCTCATTCCTTTGTTTAATTTTGCTTCCTTGAATAATTGTGCTTTGGTTCTTTGAATTTGGCATTTTCTCATCATGAAAAAATTCATAAATTTGTACGGCAGTTTGTGTGTTATTATTCACTTTGATCGCTGCTTGTACTTGATGATTTGTAATCTGATTTTCTAAATTCACTTTAGAGTAACTTTCAAATTTCAAGGCAGTTCTTTCTCCAAAATTATTGTTGTTGTCTTCTTGCATTTGATTAGAAATGTTTTCTAAGCTTTGTGAAACCACTTCATCACAATTTATTTTCACATCCATATTGGAATTCTCATTTATGTTGAAAGGAGATAAAACAAAGCTTGAACTAATTTCATTTGGATTGGAAATGGGAGGAAGAGAGCAAATATATTCAAACCAATCTAGTGATTTTTCTTCCGAAGGTTTATCTTCGACTTCAAATTTTAAACAATTCAAATGAAATCAAATATTAAAATATCTAACATACTCATTTTCAAATCTTCGTAGATATTCAATTTCTTCACATACCTGTTTAGAATCATAGCCATCAAATTTACAAATGAAAATTGTAACGAATTGATCCCAGTTGTGAATTGAGGAAACTAGAAGAGTTCTACGCCATTTTCTAGCTTTCGCCGTGAACATGAGAGTAAATACTCTGCATAAAATGCCTTCAGCAATTCCTTGAAAATCATAATTTGAAACATTTTGAATAAATTGAAAGATATGATTAAAAGCAGAAGAATTCCTCTTACCATTAAACTTCACTTGAGACAAGAGTCTTACTACTTCAAGTGGAGTATTGGAAGATGCATGTCCATGGATACAACTCCAAATTGGAAGTTTAAGAGGAACCATCATGATTTAAATAAAATTTTAAAATTGAAAAGCCTCGAATATACAACAAGTTTCAAGCCCTCCTTCTAGGGTCAAAATGTTGAAGCCTCGAACATTGTTGCTACAACATGGGGGATGACCACCTAGTCCGGACCTTAAATCAACTTCTTTTTCGTTTGGAATGGTGGTTTCAACTAGTTCAACTAAGTCCAATTACCTTCTCTCAATCTCCATTGGCTTTAAAATATAACTTTCATTCACCAATGGAGAAGAGACGTTAGATCAACTCTCTCACTGATTAG
Organism: Pinus tabuliformis; assembly: GCA_031772625.1. NCBI lineage: Eukaryota > Viridiplantae > Streptophyta > Pinopsida > Pinales > Pinaceae > Pinus > Pinus tabuliformis. The sequence goes on from CM062811.1 coordinate 845,816,173, forward strand.
GGAAGAAAGTGATCCTTAAGCTTATTTAGGGCTCAACCAATCCACTAGTAAAGTTTGCCTCTTTGGAAAAAGGACTTAAAAGAATGTAGAAATTAATCTAAATGCAAACTTATTCTAAGATGTAAGCAAAATGAACTATCTTAATCCTATCTCAATTAGGTAGATATAGATCTAACCCAATTAAGAGTAAGATAATTTTAGTATTGGGATTTAAATATGTCTAGCTTATAATGAATATCAAGCTAATAAAGTAGTTCAATTAACTAACATTATGAATACCACACATATCCTATTGAGACTTCTTAACTAAAATAATCAATTAACAACACTCAGGAAGAAGTTCTCAGAATGATTTTGATCATTTAGTCAGTAAATTGAATTATTAAACAATAATATGTGGAAAATATTCACGACATATCACTATTTATTGAACCAGTATTAAAAGACAGATTTATGAGTAAATAGTTACCCAAAAATTAGAATTCATCCTATAAGAGTAGAGATAAATAATAACATAAAATAGAGAAAAATTACCCATAACGACAAAAGTGCACAAATGTGTAAGTAAATTGACACAATTCTGTCATCATAAAATGAAACCAGCATTTAAAACAATAGTATTTGAAATACCAATTTATTGAATCCATTTCTCTAGCTCGGGTCTCTAACAGTCCTTTACAATGTCTGAGCTTCTACTTTCAAAACCAGAGCTACAATAGTGCAAACTCTGTTCATTATACATAACTCAGAATGTAAAAGAAAAACTTTAATAATCTCCAGATTTGAGATTCCACTCCTCCCACCTACAACTCTAAATTCCTATTACAAAAGTGCTTTTAGAATTCCAGAATTGCAGAGGAGAGAAGCCCTTATTACATTTTGTATCTGTTATTTATAATATTTCCAAAGGTATTTTTGAGATAAAAGTTTGTTGAAGAAAAATCTACCAAATCGAATTTTATTTGCTCAAAATTCCAATCTTTAATTGTTGGAGCATTCTCATTGATTGAGGTCATTTTCTCCATATCTCTTCTACTATTTTCCTGCAAAAAGAAATCAAAATAAATTAAGATGCAATAATAAAATCAAAATGCCATTTCTAGCATTAAAACAAATACAATAAAATGCAATTTAATTAATTAAAAAGGAAATCTGAGCTTTTTATTGATACATATAATGATTTTAATTGGCCAAGGATATTATTGACGCATGAATCTGCAATTAGAAGAGGCTTGGGCGAATGAAAATGAAGAAAATAAAACTCAGAAAATTGATTTTGTTGAAAAAATTGGAGCTTGATCTTCTGCCTGTTTTTAGACCCAATAAATAACCAAATCTGTTAGTGAAAACCCTTTCAGAAATGTTCTCCTTGATTTTATTTTTTCAATGAGCCGTCCTAGGCCTCATTTGGCCAAGTAAAACTCAATCTTTGAGCCTCCAAAGTTGATGAGTCAAATCTGGCACAATTCCGGAAATTTTGTTGCTGGGCTAAAACATCAGAATTTTAATTGAAAGATTTAATCTTAAATTAGACTTTAATTATTTGATAATTAATTCTAATTTAATTGTTAATTATAAACTAAACTAATTTTTTAATAAATTGTTTATTAATTAATATTAATCTAACTAACTAATTAATTTTAATTTAATTAAATTAATTATATTTCATTCATTAATTAACTTAATTAATTCACAATTTAATATTTAAATATTAAAAAATCAAATTAATATTAAAATAATCTAATCCAAACACATGGATTCATATGTGAATGACTTCAAGTTTAAAAATCGAATTCCAAAGGTTAAAATGAGAGCTTGTATTTTCCATTTTGCCTTTTTGTAATAAGGAGAATGAAGGTTATCAGGAATTTTAAAATTGTCACATATATGTGCGATGCGATGTGACTTGAAAACTCAAATGCAATCTTTCGATTGCGAAATTTATTATTTATATTTTGTATTATTTTATTTTTTTGGTTTTATTTTAATGATGTTTTGTTAAGTTATGAAATTATATAAGGCACAATTTGCCCATCTAAACTACAGCCACTTTGATAAAAATAAAAAAATAAACTACAACCACTTTGACATTTTGGGTTTTCGAAATTAGTAATTTATTTGAGAATTGGGGTAAATTACTGAAATTTGGATGCTTCATGATTTGGATATATAAGTAAAACAAAATGAAAAATATTAGTAATAACTAACTAGGGGTTAATATTTAAAATAAATACATTATTGAACTAATTTAATTACAAAAACGGAATATTGTACATTTTACGCATTTTTTTTTTCTCCTTAAGACTATGCTATTCTATTATATACATGAACAGGAAAAACATTTACAGTCATTGAGTCATACTGCCAAAGGCCACGGATGGCACTTTGGACTGCAAGTTAGCAGAAAGAGCAGCCCACGCAGGGGCACCGCAACTGAGACAAACCGCCCGCGCAGGGGCTTTAAACCACCGAGGTGCTATCAGAGCAAAAATTGACAACCCGCGCAGGGGCTCAAAAAAGAAAAAAGAGACCTTCATTAGGATCCCTCGCAGGGGCATCGAAAAGCATTGAACAAGATTTCTTTCGAACCATACATACACAGCAAAAACATACAGTAGGCCATTGTAACAAACATAGTAAATCATGGGTGGACCTGAGCAGCGTCTGAGTGAGTGATGCTGAGCGAAAGGACGGCTAATCGTCCGGCTCCTCCTCGATGATCCTGCGCCAGCCATATCCTTCAGGGAGAGGGTCCAATTCTTTCTTGTCCCCCGCTGGAGAAGGCGCTGCCTGAGTCGGAGGTGGATTGACAGCATGCTCTGGGGCAGCCTCTGGCGATCCCTCGACATCCCTTGAGCTTCCTGCCTGGTGCATCTTCTTGCTGGGGTGTTCCTCGCCCTCATCCTGCGGTTCTTCAAGGAAAAGGACCGAGACATGGGCGTTGATGCGGGATTTTTCCTGGGAGCTGCTGAAAGAGAAGACGGCAGTGCCAAACGCAGGTAGAGGTGCCGAGTCCGAATCTGGACTACTAGAGTCCAAGAATTGGCTCGATTGGATGGGATGGGCTTCTGCAACTTGATGGCAAAGGCATCGACAGCAGCGGGATTGGGGAGTTGCAACTGAGGGACGAGAAGACCCACCTCGGCTAGAGCCTCGACGGCTGAGAAGGCACTGTCGAGGCCTGACCATTTTTCCACAAATAACAGGGGGAAAAAACAGAGCAGAATAGGAGGAATTGGGGAAATTGAAGCGCCCTCCACCCACCCTTTCAGACTTGATACAGCAGTCAATTGACAGAGGAGTGGCGTGAGCGGTAGCTCCGTGAACCATCGACCAAGCAGATGCACACTCCCTAAACCATAGACCCAACTCCAGTTTCTGAGCGCGAACCAACACATTGCAATCCACCCCCTCACCATTCTTAAGCTCCTCATCTTTTCCTCGAACTCTGCATGCCATAACTGCACTCTGTAATCGCACCTGAACCCCGGACAGTGCATTGAATTGCCGTCCATGATCGCACCTGAACCCACGCTTAAATTCCTTGGCGGCGGTTCACATTGAATGCCTGCCTTAGGCTCGAGGTTGCACATGGCTTCCATGTGGCACCTCGCCTTCAACCATAGTGTCACTCGCATCCGGGGACATTTTACGCATTTTTAACCCAAGCGACATAAATTATTAGACTTCAAAGGAGTTCCATTTACAAATTAGTTGATCAAAATGAGGCGAAACAAATATCAATGGAAAGCTTATAAAAAATTGATTTTAACAAAGAAATAAAAAATGAAAGTTAAAAAAAAAAGAAAAATGGAAAATTAACAAAATCGTACGATGATCAACTTAATAGAAATCGTAAAAGGCGTTTAGCCAAAAAATTTATAGAAATGGTCCCCATTATTTGAAGTGAACAAGTCAAACATGGAGAGGTTGTGTTTTACCAACAACAACATGTTAATGCATTTGAAACAGTAGAATGCGAAGGATAGTGAGGTGAAGAGGAAGTTTCCATAAGATCATATTCTTGGATCGAACTAAATTTGAGGCCTAAATCTTCCAAAACAAAACCTTCTTGAGAAAATAAAAGATCAAATGGTGCACTCGGGAAACCATCATCACACACAATAATGGAGTCAAAATCAACATAATGACAATTATCCAAGGCTTGAAATTGACTGGGAAAATAAATTCCATTTGATTAATCACCAGTATTCTTAGATTCAAAATCAACCAAGGATGGAATAACATCATCATAACATGGAGGATTTTGAAAAGACGAAGAAAGATTTCAATAATCCTCTCCTTCCTACTCCTCTACCTGTGAAATGTGACTACCTTTCTTTTGATTGATATTTGGACTTGGAAGAGATTGGTCAAGCGAATAAAGGGGAAAAGGATCATTATAAAGAGATGATAGAGGATTATAGGTATCCAAATCAAATTCAAGACTGAAGTTATGAGCATTTATATCATCTTGAGAAATCATGGTATTAGACTTCTCCTTGGGCTCCATGAACGACTCCAAGGTTTCATCCATTAGATCTGAATCATGGAAGTGGGAGAAGATTGATAAGGTGGATTAGGAATTTGATTTCTAGATTTCCCAACTTCAATGTTATCACAAGGCGGCATCCAAATTAGTACTAGAAAAGGAGGAGGATAATGAAAAAAGGAATAGTAGGCTCCTCCTCTCGAATTAGAGGTGTCTCACAATTTACAAAAGTTGGCGGAAAATAAACATCAGGGGGTTTAGGTTCTTCGTGTAGAGAGATCTGAACCAGACTTTCAAAATTCATTTTAAGGAAATACCAATACAAATTTTCTCCAGGAAACTCATAACATAAGTGAAGGAAATGATTAGAAAAATCCTCAATTGATTCATTAGGATTCATTCTAAGTTGATTGATTCTTTTCAAAACATTTCGATGATCATACCTATCAAAATCTTGATGAAGCTCCTTGAGGAATTGATAAAAAGAGTGGATGGAAGAAGATGGAAGGGTATAACACCATCGATTAACACGAACTTCAAGAGTGAGGAAGAAAAACACACCAGCAATATTTTCATCATCGACTTCATAATATTCACAAAATTTAAGAAAATTAGAAATGTGCTTGGTTATGGATGTTCCATCCTCACCATCAAAGATCAATTGACACAAGTGATAAAGACACTCATCGGGGATTAAAATTTGACCATCAAATGAATTAGATAAACACCTTAGTAGTATGATTTCAGGATTAGCCATTAAATATAAGAGATTCAACACAGAATCAAAGGGCACAACATCTCATATGCCCTCCTTCTAGTGCCATTAGCGACCTTGACCCCTACACCTGTAGGGAAGGCTGGAAGAATCCCATGAGGCATCTGAGAATTGTCATCGAATGTAGTTAAGTTAGTAAGAGAAGGAACAACTTTAGGTGAACCAATAGCCTTCCAACATGACACATGTGGAAGCCCCTTCATCAATTATAGTTTGAAAGATGCTCTTCTTTCGATACATAGATTTAATATGGAAAGCCATGTGATAAGGGAGTCTAGTCTTAAAATTTGACATATCAAATTTAATTACCATAGAATTCTTTGGTTCTATTGCTCAGATCACAGTGAGAAAATCACTCCTCTGTGTAGGACACAATTGGAGTACCTCTACCACCAACATGGCACAGGGGCTCTAAGCTAAATCTTCAACAATAGAGTAGTTCTGAGTAGCCCTCACATTGGGATTATAGGTCAAATATTTTGAGGAGCCTATTGACATTTGAGGTATAGGATCTAATGCGGGCCTCTCAAAATGAAGAGGTTATGGGGCATCAGAAGTACTTTTAGCTTTAGAAGGTTCATATTCTCCATAATCATGATATCTCATTGAAATATCAATGTGATACTTAACCATATATATATATATATATATATATATATATATATATATATATATATATATATATATATATATATATATATATATATTCGATGTATATTCCCCATCTTGGTTTCCCCCTATAGGGGTTCCATCACTAGCATTCATGCCAAAAAATAAATGTTTCCCTTTGGGAAAAGGGTTGGTAAGCACACCTTGGGAACTAGAAAAACCTTGTTGAGCTAACAAGCACTAAGCATCCTAAATCTTGGGGCTAAGGTGGGTAATTTGATCCCCACTGCATAACTTACATAGAAATTTAACCTTCTTCTTAGATTCCTTTATTTCCTCACGAGTGCCATCATTGAGTTTATTATCATTTCTCTTCCCTCCCGTATCTTTTTTCTTCTGATGTCCCATCTTCTTCCCATTGGATTGTTGATTTCCTTTGGGAATTGAGGACTGGACATTATTAACTACTAAAGGTTTAGAAGGAGGAGACATAGACGGTGTAGTTTGTGTTGCAAAAGCATATTGTAATGACAATTGTTGTAATTGATTCAATAAAATAGTTGCATTTCTATTGATCAATCCTATAACTCCATCGACACGGGGACCCACTTTCGGCTTGGTGAGACTGATTTTCAATCTAGGAGCATCAAGAAAAATATTATAAAGAACTCCCAACTGGGAGTAGATGAGCTCTAATTTCTAGGCTCTAAAGATAGCTTGTTCTTTAGTGAACACCCCGGAAAGTGACACATGCTTATAAATCTTTGGTTGCAATGATTCAAAAACCATTCCAAAATAAATTCATCAGGGATATAGGCCTTTATCATTCTCTTCCTTCTACGCCACTCTTGAATGTGGTCAAAAATATGTGTAGTCTTGTATGTTTCAAAATTGGCCAGAAGCTCAATTCTAGCATCATAATGGATAGACAACCGAAAATGTTTTAGAAACATTGTGACTAAATCACCAAACATAGAAAAACATACCCCCCGTTAACTCAATGTACCATTTAGCACATTTCCAGTTAAAGTGTGTTGGAATAGTCTCAACCTAATTGAATCATCAACCACAAAGTTTGAGGAGCACCATAAATGGAAAGTGGTTATATGATCAGTTAGATCCTCACTAGACTTCCCTTCGAATTTGGGAATATCGGACATAATTTTAGTAGGTACCAGAGTCTAAGTCAGGTTATAACAGATCAGATCACTTGTCTATTTCGAAATATCTAGAAAATTAAGTGTTTCCCGGAATGGCAAGCATAGAGGAACAAGAGAATTCCAATTGGAATTTCCAACATTTAAAAAAGAGTATCTTGGATTTTGAGGGGCACCAGGCTGCTAATGGTTACTCATAGAAATAGCTCAACCATAAGGAAAACCTTGTATTCCAAGGGTATACGAAGGGTATCTGCCCGCTAATATAGGGTTATTCATCATAGGAAAAATCCTCCTAGAGAAATAGTATATGAAGGGGAAAGCCCCTGATAAGGATTCTGACTACCAGATAATGGAGGAAAAACTTGCGAAGTATCGATAGCAGGGAAGGGAATACTCCCCTATTGACCAAATAAATGGGAAATATTCTCTAGTCCAAAACCACTCAAAAAAGGATGTGCCAAGCCCTAGTTCCCTTGAAAAGGATTAATGTTTTGAACATGTCGAAAGAAAGGCATTGATCATAAATTCAACGATGGATTGGAAGGAGGAACATGTCCACTTCCAAATTGAAAACCTTGTAAAGGCACTGAACCAGTAGCCATCGACGTCAGAGATCTAGAAATAGTAGTGGGTAAGGTCAAAAACACTAATGGAATCCCACTAGATGGCATTTTGAAATGATAAGCTCCTATGAAAGGAGTTGAAGGTTGGCTTACCCCTCTTGTAATCAGGATGTAGGTAGAGCCAACGACTACCATACTAGGTGTAATAGTAGATATAGGAATAGTACCTCCTCCTACAACCGAGGAAGGGTTATGTACACTAGTAGTATCAGCAGATCCATTAAGATTGGCCATTGAGAAGAAATAAGGAGAGTGAATAGGGCTTGTCGGCCTATGATTCAAAGTACCTATGTATGAAACGACTTAAGGAAGATGAGAAGGAAAATATTTTGTAGGAGCCTTAGGAGACTCTGGAATGTATTCAATTTATACTTCGTATTCCGATTGGAGAAGTACTCTAGCAAGCACAGGAGTGTTGTCATCCGGATTATGGACTAGATTAGGCTCACCCTGTGAAATGAGAGCCCTCGAAGAAGGATCCATTTTCATTGTGTTAGCTAACACTAGTTCAAATGCACAAGTAGAATTACTCCTACACCTTCTAGGTGAAGGCCTCATAGGGGAAAAGCCCATGAATCCTTTTAGATCGATGAATTGGTCGGTAAGCCACTTTTATATATTAAGAGAAATTAAAGACTCAAAATACCTATGGAAATATAAGAGCACAAAGAACTCACTAAAAATATCCTAAAGATACAACCAAGCAAACAACTTCCAAGTATTTCCTCTCTGGGTGATTAGGACTGGACACAAAAATACAAGAAAGTGAAGATAAGGGTCTCCAAAGGGTAGTTCGGGATGATGGGGGGCCAAGCCTACCAATGAAGATATCAAAAGTAGTTACGCTGACCTCTAAACAATAGCCTTTTCCAGTGCAAGTACACAATATTCGCAAGGGCACCCTCTAAAATTACTATGAAAGTGATGCAACATTTGACTTAGGTACTATGGGCACCCCCCCATAGTTGCCTATGTGGTCCCTAGGAAAGGTAACTAAGGTTACCAATTCATGATCAGAAGTCGAGCGAAAGAATCATGAGCACGTGATCCAACAAGTAGGAGAGGGGTATCTCTCTTTCCTTGTCTTCACACATCCTCATGCTTAAATCATGTGTTAGAAGAGTTTCACTAGATAGCTTAACGATATTGGATTTTCACTCTTTAGTAAACTATTATACTTTTAGTTCAAGTGGCCTTGGAGAGTTTACTCTCCACACGCCTATTCCAAGGTCCTAAATTCCCTATACTAGTTGATGTTTCTATGAAAAAAATAAAAAGTCTAGTTCATTTTAATCAAGCATTTATTTTAACTTGTTCTTATTTAGGAAAAGGGAAGCAGAAGTGTAACTGATGATGTTATGATGCAAAAGAAATCAATAGAAAACTTAGGTTACATGCAAATGAAACACTTATTTTTATTCAATGAAAGTGATTTATACATAGGCTATGCAAGAAAGCTAAGAAAGAAAAACTCTTTTTCTTTTTCTTTTTAAGAACTCACATATTCAGCACCTTATGAAAAAAACTAAATGATGTATAAAATGTAACTTACCCTAATGCACACTAGAATGCAAATGAAAGATTCAAGTAAAGCTAAAAAAAAACAAAGATGAACTCAAAATCAAAAGTCAATTTATCAAGCAATAAGAAGCAAATATCAAAGAAGAAACACTCCTTAAAGAAAAAATACTCTTAGCCTTAAAACAAAAATTCACACCTTTGTTGAAAACTCAAAAGATTGAAAAGCCAAAAATTAAAAAAAAAGAAACCCAAAGAAAATGTTTTTCTTTTTATTTAAAATATTTAAAGACTGAAAATTTCAGAAAGTGAAAGTGAGCATCAAATTCAAGACCAACAACAAGAATGGACTCAAATCCCACTAGTCATCAATGATCCCAAAGATTAAAATAATAATGTGAATAAGAGACTAAAACACCTTGAATGATTTGGTCAAGAAGACACAGAGGATTCTGGAAATCATAAAGATTCCAAAGAACTGAAATCTTGCATTTACCCAAGAATTGCAAACATCTTTCTCAAACAAACAATGGAAAACAAAGAACAAACCAACTTCAAGAATGTAAAAGAAGGAATAAAAAATATTGGGTTATAAACAAGTTGAAGAACAACCAACTATCCCAAAAGCACAGAACAACCAGACACTTCTTAAAGAAAGTCTGAAATCCAACTCTAGATATAAAAAGCTTCAAAAGCTACAAACCTTAGGTTGACATAGGCTTTTATCAAAAGATATGGAAGAAACTAACAACAATCGATAAAAAGATAATTCCAGCCCTCATTTAGACTAGAAAGACACAAGCAACCTTGGTCAAATCCCCAACAAAAGACAGAAATGAAAAAATTCATTTTTTTATATCTGTACGTCACTGTGTGACTCCATAACCATGTATGTATGCAACTGTGCTTGAATGAACTTGTGTATATGTGGGTTTCTTTGGAAGAAAACATGTATATACATTATTGTCTACAATAAAAGCCATGTATAAATTGAAAATTAGGAAAAAATAAAAATATAACCTTGATCCAAGAGATCAAGCTGAATGACCAGATTTCTTAAGAGTCAAGAAGGATGGAAAAGTCAAGAAATAGCATACCAAAACCCAGATCAATCAATAACAAGCCTTCTAGGAAATACTTGATGGTATTCCTTAGCGAAGTCACCAATTTTGTTGGCAAGAAGAGTTCCCTAAAGTAAGGGTTGACAACCACAACAAACCAGAACAATATAATCAACAAAGTGCAATCAAGAAAGAATAAAAAAACATATGAATTACTAAATGTGGACGTAGAAACATACTTGTAGGTCCTATGTTTTATGATGTTCCCATAGGGTCCTATTGATCAGCAAAAATGTTCTCCATCAACCCCAGGGGAGACCACTCGATTGAGAACTTAAAGCAGCTCCTTATCTATTGAATATGTTGGTTTCGACTGGATAAGGTCCAGTTGCCCTTAAACATAAATATAATCTGATCTAAAACTAATATAACCTAAACTAATAACTAATATATTTACACATATATTACATCATGTTACATTTCCTTTGCATCAACCTTTAAGATGTGCGTTAAAGAAGTAAATTGACACAAAGGTTTGATCGATTTAAAAAGGTTGATCAAACCATAATTAAATGATTTATTTTCCTCTTTAAGAGAGGACTTGATGCAAAAATAATATGTAAATAAAGAACTAATCTAAAAAAAGTTATGTCGAACTAGAATGGGATAACCCTCTCCTAATCTGAGAGCAAGTTAACTAAAACGGGGGGGAGAGTGGTTTATGAATGAATCTAGAATTAATATCCGATTATGAATTCCAAAATAGTTTGTAAACTCATAAAAGGTTAAAACAAAAACGCAAATGAATCTACTTTAATAAATAGTTATTAAGTTGAGTCCATCTACAAGCATGAATTCATATTAAACATAATTCATTATAAAAAAATTATTAATCAAAAGAAATAGTCTATTTCATTTAACATAAAAGAAAAATACACTTGTAAATGAATCATCAATAGTTATCATTCACCACAAGTACAATTCAATGAATTGAGTATGATTTCGATCTCATTCTGCCTCTTGGAGATAGCTCCTGCAAGACTTCAGCAACATATCACAATATGACTCAACAATAGTGTTAGAGATTAAAGAAGCATACTACTACTTAGAATATAGATAAAAAAAAAATTAAAAAACTTTGACAAAAATATAAAAACTTAACATTCCGGTAATAGTACAAAAGATTCATTAAGCAATGCCAAAATTACATTACAAATGCGTAGTCTTGGAGTAGCTCATACCCATAATAAAATTGCCTGCAATAGTGCAAAGCAATTATAACAGAGCCAGAAATGCTCTTTCCATCTCTACAATAATTGTCTTTGTGCTAAACAATAGTGTATAAGGACAATTAAATCATAGAAATGACCCCTGGTGGTGGATCCAAACCTCCCTTGATGGATCGAATTCAAATGTATTTATACAAGATTTATAGAGCTAATAGTCTCCCTTGATTCTCTCAACAAAAAATTTAATTACAACAAGGATGACTTTAATTGGAACTCTAACCAAACATGGATCATGAACACAACAAAACGAATTGCCAAATTTGGTTTGCACAGATAAGAATGATCCCGCTTGTTTTGAATGGATAGGAAGAATTCATGAGCAATGTAATCATTATTCAACTGATTCAACAATGTCTTTAACAATTAAGAAATCCCTTTTGCCACCAGGAGGAATTTCATTAGTGATTCATATGTTTTCTCAATCAGCTCTGTATCGGAAGTCAAACAAAAAATATAATTAATGGTAAATAGTTGCCTTTTTTAATTAAAATACCGAAAACATAGATTAAACTATAAAAATGCGTTAAACTATACTTATGCCAAGATACCTTTTTAAATTAATTAAATGGATTTTACTTATACGTGGCAAGAGTTGAGTGGTATCAGAGGTAAGCTCTTTGTAATTTTTAAAATGAGACAATACGAAATAGTTGCAATATTGGTCAGCTTTGATATGGAGAGAATGCAATATCTTTATACATCAGAATTAATACCATATTGGGTTCGACATATCGGACCCTGGAAGATATCAGAAGTTGGAGGGGGAGGCGCATTGGGATATCGGCAATCATAGAGATATGAATATCAGAGATCCAAGATCATAGAGATATAATTATTGGAGATTAGGTATTATGGGAATATGATTATCAGAGATCAGAGATCAAAGGGATTGGCATATTGGAAATCATAGATTGAAGGGATTGGTATATCGAAATATCGACAAGGAATCATATCGAAGTTTTTTTAAATGTGTCTCGAAAAAAAGAAGCCAATATGCATTACCTCCGATATGAGAGAGCTGAAACAATGACATGGAATGTGGGTCCTTCAATAGGGCTTATAAATTATAGCACCTTTATATAATGGTCAGACTTTGGTTATATGATATGTTTCTTTTAATAATATGAAGTCTATAAAAATGGTTTACCACATAAATATTTTCAAATTTAATATGCCCCGCATGCCACTTATATGGATTGGATATTATATTCTTCTATTATGACATAAGTCATTGTATTATGAATCAGGGTTTTGACGTCGGGAATTCTAAAAGGGTTCCTTCAATGTCAAAGCTTTGATATCTCCAATATATTATAAGCACTTGTTTAATGATTAAGGCCTAAATCCTATTCACACATCTTGGTCTCGAGGGATATTTTATTCATTAATCTAATTAATTAATATGTTTAAAATAAAAAAGTATTTACAAATTTTATTAACGAACAAACTTAATCAAACTTAGGGAAACTATAAAAATAAAACAAGGGTAAATAGAAAGAAAATTAGACTTGAAATGAAGTAATCACACTCAAATCATACATGCAATTCAAGAAAGTCTCCCCATGTCTATTATGATAGAATAAAATGGGGGCGTTGTATTTTCACTACAACAATGGCGACACACTGGGGAGAAGCAGTTATCTCTGTCATAATGATACAGAACCTAGTTTAAAAATGAAGGAATTATAATTATATAATTTGAAATTCTCAAATTTAGATATATTAAGCATTTTGTCCCTATTATATGTTGTCAAATAAATAGATATAACATTATGGTTCATGAACTTGTAAAAATTTGCCTCATGAATTCAGTAAATTTATATGTACAACAGCTAGCTTAGTTGGGCATCAATTTTCTAGTAAACAAGAAAACATAGTATTAATCTAACCTCTGTACCATAGGCATGGCTGCTGCTACCAACAGGCATCTATAGCTTCGATAGGGATACCTTTTAACCCTTTTAGGTGCCAATTTTCATCTATTAGGAATAAATGCATAGTTACAAAATATCATCTTAAAATTATTTGAATTCCAATTGAAGATCATTGTCCTAGCTTGGTAACTAGCTAACAACAATTTCATTCATGAGATCTAACATGATGAACAAACTGGATCGTGATGAGACCTCTTGTCTCTCAACCTTGCGGTCGAAAGCCATTACCTTGGCTTAGTGACTAATAATCGTAATGTCACAATGTTATAACTTATGATCATGGTAGATCAGCTCAAGATGAGACCTCCTATCCGTCCATTGACCATTATTTTTTTTATGTTTAACTATGGTTATTGTTAATCTAATAGTGATTACTTAATAGATGGGGTGGCATACTTCTTCTTAAGATCAAGGGATGGTGTAAAAAACTTTAAGCTGACTACTATTCACTTGACTAAACTTGTTTATCAAAAGAAATCATGACCTTAAGTAATTGTTGTTGAATGTGTTTTACTTTATTTAAAGATAGAGGTTAAATATATTTCATTAACAAATAACAAAAATATTTAAACTTAAAGAAGAGAAAAAAAATAGGGACTCTACCGATTAGGAAAGCTGAAAATGAACATAAAAAAATCATCTTCATTGAAGTGATCCTTCGAGATTAGGTTCCATTAATATAAATTAGAGCTAAAAATGACTCACCCAATTATTATGCTAAAGTTGAAAGAGAAAACAGTAGTCCATTTTTAGTGTGAAATGAAATGAAAAGACAATCTAGCTAAGCGTAAAATGCTTATCAAATTAAAAAGAAGGAAATCAAGAAAACAAAATTTGAGATACATCTTATAATATAAATAGAGGACTAACATAAAAATGAGATTATGTTGATTTTATCTTGTACAATCATTTGTTAATAAAGCTCTTTTGTTTCAAAGCATAGTTATTAATTTAGAGTTAGTGTTCTATGTTTTGACAAGGGTTTTCTTACTTTTGCAAATCTTTCTTAAATGTAGTTTGCGACTCTTTATAGATTGAATTTTAAGAATAATACTAAAAATAGATTTCAAAATGCACGAAAAATTAGAAAAGAGAAAACTCCCTAATGTCATATGACGATTGTTCTTCCAAAATTTTAGTTTCGAGCAAAGTTGAATCTACAAATCAAATCGATGGGAACCTGCAAGAAGAACAAAAAAATAAAAGGAAGAAATAATGATTAAAAGAGAAAATAAAAGTTGAAATAAAGCTCAAACCAGATGAGGATGAACATATAAATGTGTACTTGGAAGAATTCGTTCATAATTTTACCTAATGAATCTTCGTTTTCTGCCATGTATTAATCAAATTTCAAAACCATATTCTTATTCAATTTAAAACTACTAGTAAAATACACTTAATCCTAATCTAAAAAGTTGACTAAGACTAAGTGAAATCATACTTCCAATGAACCCATTCAAGCATCTTATTTTCTTCATGAATATTTATATCAAATATTAGTAACAAAGGTATAAATCTACTTAAACCAAAAGAAATAAAACTAAAAACATTATGTACATATATTTTTAATGTATGTATAAGAAGTAGCCTATTTACATTCACCATTTCTTAGAGGTTTTCTTCGAAACAAATCTCGATGGGATCATAAAAATATGGATGGATATTAGTTAGAGATTGGAAGTGATATGAAGAAGAGGATAACATGTCATATTGTGAAAATATTATTCTAAATGTAATGACCTACAACAAATTGTCAGTTTTATGTACATATGATGGAAGGTCATGAATTGTGTTAGATGGTTGGTTATGTTGTAAAGGTACACACTCGAGTACAATTTTTTTTTGGCAATGCCTTTAAGAAGGAGAAGAAAATTGATATGAGTTGAACATCGAACAAAATTGGAATATTAATGGCTCTTGACGTTCATAATTAAAGTTCTGAATTCAACTTTTTCCTTTTTTGTCTATGTGCAATATCAAGTAGTTTAACATACCAGCCTAGAATATCAAAGCGTTGAAAAATAAAAGAAGAAGAAAGATCTAATCAATCACTACTTATATTATAATTACAAGGGAAACTCTAGAACCAAATAGATTTTCCACTAGAAGAGTGTTCTAACAAAATTTTATTAAAACAAGTTCCCAAAGAAGAGTTAGAATGAATTACGTTGGAAACTTGTAAATCATTTTCATCAAAATGTTCATAATTTGATTCGTGTTTAGCCAAAGGAGACAAAATTAAAGTGTGTGAATCTTCTTGATTGAAATATGTTTTTAAAATTGATTCACTTTGTAAAAGATGAGAATCCTCGACATGAACATCTGGGTAATCATCATATATTACTTCCCTTTCCTGAGAATTATATGACTTGTCTGAATTAACAACATCATTAAAAATGTGGGAGGAAATTTCAGTAACAACGTTAGTGAAAAAAGAATTATCATCTGAATGAATGACAATCTCGAGGTGTTCAGAACTAGTTACGGATCTAGTTTCAACTGAAGGATTATGAAGGACATTATTTAATGTAATATGATGTGAAAAGATATATGGATACAAAAAATAATGATTGCCATAATATAACGATATCTGGAAATTTCCATCTTGGTAATTCACAACATTATTATTAGTATTATAATCTTGGCTAAATAAATCCCTTTCAGTTGTGGAGGTATAAACTAGTTCTGAATTTACCTTGGGAGAAGATAGATTTACATGTTCATTATTCAAACCTTGTTCTTGATTAATTTCAATTAGGCCTTCTTGATGTTTACAATAATTATTTGTTTGAACTTCACCTTCATATTTTATTGTATAATCGATTTCAAACATTGGAAAGAAATCAAAATATTTTCTTGAAGACAAAAGTTGTGATGTATTTTCATGTATATTTACAAGCTTAATAGTTGCAGATTCAAGATTAACTAATGAACTTGATGTATCTTGTTCTTCATTACCAGATTGAGTATCTTCATTATTAAAAGAAACAATATGAGTAAAATGTTCAATCAAATATTCACTTGAAGGTAAATCACTGAGATGGAATCTATAACAAAGTATCGAAAATATATTGTAAAATTTTTCTGAAGATTCATCTTCATACATGCACAAATTGTCCAATTCAAAATACAAATTGTCATAATTATAATTTTGATGAGCGATTAGAAATACCTTCATGAAATGATTCCATGAATGAATTGATCTTGTTGGAAGTATTTTGAATCATTTTTGAATACGCCCTTGAAAAGTTAGAGTAAACAACCTGCAAATATTATTGTCATTTATAACATTATAAGACTCAGATTTAACTAAAAAACGATAAAGATGATCCAAGGAAAAAATTATACTCTCACCATCATGCTTCAAATTAGACATGGACTTAGTTTGTGTCTTGGACATGCCCCCAGTAGGCTTACATGAGATGAAAGCATGACCCAATGTAGGAATGCATAAAGGAGCCATGATTAGTTAAAGGAATTTTAGAATAAAAATCCAATCAGAAAATGAATCCTTGGCCCTCCTTATAGCACCCAAAATGTTGATAGAAAAAAAGGTCCTTCATCAACCTCAACGGAGACCACCTGGTCAAAAACTTAAAGTAGCTCATTATCCATTGAATCTGGTGGTTTCAATTACTTAGGGTCCAATTACCCTTAAACATAAATCTAACCTAATCTAAAACTAATATAGCCTAAACTAATAATTAATATATTTACACCTACATTACATCATGTTACAATTCCTTTGCATCGATATTTAAGATGCGGGTTAAAGAAGTAAATGAACGCAAAGGTTTGATCGATTTAAAAGGTTTGATCAAACAACAATTAAATGGTTTATTTTCCTTTTTAAGAGAGGACTTAATGCAAACTAAGATGTAAATGTAGAACTAATCTAAAAAAAACCTATCTTGAACTATAATGGGATATCCCTCTCCTAATCCAAGAGAAGGTTAACTGAAATAGGGGGAAAGACTGGTTTATGAATGAATTCAGAAATAATATCCGATTATGAGTTCCAAAATATTTTGTAAACTCATAAAAGGTTAAAACAACTATCCAAATAAATCTACTTTAATAAATAGTTTTTAAGGTAAGTCCATCTACCTGAATTCATATTAGTGTGGGAAGAGTTGCATGTGGAATTTGAAATATTGATTTTTAAGATAAGATCAAGTCTGCATGGGAAAAGGCTGCTCAAGGCCATATAAAAGGATCAAGATAGGAGTGTTAAATGATGCTATAACATGCTAGAGACTACCAACATATGGGGCGTCTCAGAGATATGAATTCCCAATTAGACCTCACACTGTTTGGAGTAGGAGTCTCATTCGAAGTATCGGCCTGACCACCATAACCATAAGGTTCATCTTGGTTTCAATAGATAACATAAGATATTATATACAAAAATATTGAATAAGAAAGTAAGCTGACATTGTGAAACATTGATTGTAATGTGTAAAAGAAGACCTTCACGAGAGGGAGACAAAAAGTGAGCCTCTAGAAGGAAGTAATAGTACTAACCTAAGAGATACACATGAAAGCATAAAAATATTCATTAGCGAAATAGTTCACATAATGATTGTAAAGAAAATACAACACACATTTAACAAGATAATTACCAAAGGCACCTTAATAGTTCAAATTATCAAGTACATATGAAAGCAGCATATACCGTAAACATCCCAAGAATAGTCCTAAAACATTCGTGATACCTGCATGAATATGTGTTGTCTCATTGAATTCAATTATAAGGTGAAATATCCAAATACAAAATTACAATGATGAGACACCAGCTCCAATAGTGGAACATTAAGTCACTTCTTTCTTCTCCAAAGAATGGTTTTTTCTCTTATGCCAAGTAGAGAAGCCAAGACTAACTATCTAAAGTTTAGGCCTCCAAAAGCACCCTCCTTGAGTTCTGAGGTTCCTTTTATAACAAGGGGAATGACATTTCATATCCCCATGACTCTTGGACTTCTAATGTGTCCTTTTGACTTCTTAACAAATCTTGAACTTCTAATGACATTTGGACTTATCCTAAAATCTTTTCCCATATATGA
This sequence comes from Pinus tabuliformis, assembly GCA_031772625.1. Classification (NCBI taxonomy): domain Eukaryota; kingdom Viridiplantae; phylum Streptophyta; class Pinopsida; order Pinales; family Pinaceae; genus Pinus; species Pinus tabuliformis. The sequence goes on from CM062811.1 coordinate 845,834,697, forward strand.
ATATGTGACTCTTTTTGTTCCACATATGACTCTTGGACATCCACACATTACATTTTTTCCTTTTCTTTGAAAATACTTCATTACACTCCACATCATGATGTGGCATGAAACATGGACATACATTGACCACTATGATGACATTTGTACAAGTTACAACTTGACAATGATGACATGGACTTCATGATGAGGTGGCAATGATAAGTTGTCTTCCTTGCTGCTTCATCTCACATTCTTGATGATAGATATGATCTATGCTTCAATTTCATGAAATATCCACTTAGTTACTTATCTTCGCCCTCCAAAGGGTCTTGGATGAACATTGGAATCCTTAGAGTCATCATGCATTGTCTTCTTTCCATTTCGGTCCATGATCTACTTCATGTCTCCATCATATCTATCTTTTGTTCTTATTCTCCGCAAGTGTTTATTTATGCTTTATCCTTGCTATATGCTCTTTAGAATCACCTTTTCATGCCGAGATGGTACTCCTACGAATGAAAATCATTCATGGAGAGGAAAAATCAGTTTAAAACATCTATCATATCACAACCTAGCTCATGGAATGATTTGCTCATGGTAGGCCTATGAGAGGGTTAAAGAAGAAGGCCTTATTAGGAGGGAAGATTTAAACTCATCAAGGTCCACAAGAGGCTTTGAAGGTGCACTTGTTCACTAAAGTAATAGAAAGAGAGCTCAGAGGTGCGCTTGTGCACTCAAGAAATAGAGGGAGAGCTCAAAGGCTACAAGGGTGCATTCCGAAGAGATGAAGGAGTGAGGCTTCAGGCCTTCAAGCCTTCAAGGTGTGCTCATGTGCTCAAAGATACAAAGAGAGTGCAAAGGTGCACTCCAAAGAGACGAAGGAGTGAAGCTTTGGGCCTTCAAGCCTTTAAGGTGTGTTCATGTGCTCAAAGACAAGGAGGGTGCACTGGTGCATGCCGAAGGAACGAAGGGAAAACATTAAAACCTTCAAGGTGCACTCGTGCACTCAAATAGGGCACAATTCTTTGTATTGAGGGAGTGTTCTCAAGCTTCATGCTTTGTGACTACACCATGCACACAAAGGGAAGGATGAAGATTCATACTTTGTGAGTGTACCATGTGCCTTAAGTCTTCATGCTTCATGAGTGCATCATGTTCTCTAAGAGGGCATAGTTATTCATGTTGAAGGAGTGCGCTCATAGTCCCAAAGTGCCATCATGGTTTTGAAGTGGGTTTTTTCATTGAGCTTTGAACTGCACTTCAATGTTTCAAAGTGCATTTCATTGTTTTGAAGTGTGTTTTGTTGTTTCAAAGTGTGCTTCATTTTTTTAAAGTGTGATTCGTTGTTTTGAAGTGCACTCAGGCTTGGAAGGACACAGTTCTATCCAACAATGGCTACTTGTTCATCTGGAATGCGTTTTTCACTAAGGGAGGAAAAACAAGGTTAGGTGACTTATCCTTAGGAAATAATTATATAATGTTAGAGGGAGGAGACCTTAAAAAATAATTAGTGCACAAGTATGGGAGGAAATATGGGATAATGAGGCTCATGGATAAGATGTGCTCATTACATAGTAAGAAGGCTAATGTCATTTGAATAAGGAATTACTGGGGGGGTGAATCAATAATAGTGAGATTCTTAAATTTTTTGTTGAATATTCTTTTAGTTCTTTACTCTATTGTTTATTACTTATGAGAGCATTCATTCATAAAGAAAGTGAGCAACAATCTTAAGCATTCATATGTTCATACAATCTATCACATGAGCAAAAAACACATATTGACACTAATGTTTTCATGTGGAAACTGAGAGGGAAAAAAACACTAATTTGTTGTTGTTTATGATGTAAATTAAGAACCTACTTAATTACATGAGTTTGTTTGTCAGTACCCACTAAAGGAGTCACTGACCTCCTTAGGTTAGCAAGCACAAATTTTCCAAGAGGCATCAACCTCTCTTGAATGCAGGATACAACCTGCTCTTGCCACTATTCTACTCCTTCATACAATTTTCAAACTGAAAACAGAGGCATATACAATTATGAAAAACATCAATCTCGTTGGTTTCAAAAAAAAATTTTGCTCTTCATCCTCTAATGTTCCATAGACTACCTTGGTCTCATAAAACATCACTCTATCCTCTACTCAAAACAACATAACCTCAGCCCTCTTCCTTCTCTCAAATAGGCTCTCTGCTACACACCTTTCGTCTCTACTCTCGTTGTTCATTTTACAATAGACTCTCTACTCACACTGCTTTGCATTATAACAATATTCTCTTCCCCACTTTTCTCGATGGAAATTGATTGTTCTAATCCTCTGATGCATGTTGCACGATGTTCTCTTTACTTCCTATTTCCATACTTCCCAAGTGTACGTCAGTATGGCTCCCCCTATTGTTGTTACATCTGATGGTCAAACTTTTTCATGGCATTAAACATAAGAATGGGTTGTTGATTTCTTCATTAACTCCCTGTGTAATCCTCCATACTGAGAATTTAATCTCAGTTAGCCTGCACACTCTACCATGACTTCCCATGCTTATTCATTACTCCACAGAGCTTGAAAGTACTCAGGAATGGCCACTTTGTTCCTTATTTAAATCTACAAGACATGCATGGGAAGTAGGATATGGATTTCTTCATCTCATCAGTTTTTCTCTGTGGACCATTGTCCTTGTTTCCTTGTCTCATCTTTTTCCGAAAATCCCGCAAACTCCATAAACCAACTCTATTCATTTGAATTTAATCTCTAGTTGTCGAAACATTCATCCTTTTAACGTACCGTACTATAACATCAGAGCCACAACTTATCGTAACTCACATAAAAGGAAAATTACGATATCACACAATTTTGATAACTTTATCCCCTTGGCACTTAGCTCCCTAAACATTTTCTCTCTCATAAGATCAGGCCTATGACAGTCAGGTTATCATACCACTATAGCATTATATCAGATCCCCTGCATATCGTAACTTTTATTGAAGAGTCATTACAAAACTACCAAATCCCAATTACATTTTAGCTCTCTCGCCCTTATTTCCCTTGGTCTCCACATGACCATGTGCCATATAATATTGGAGCCCCTTTTATCATAACCTTTTCAAGTTCCATTTGCATAAGAGTTATGAGGTTCTCAACCTCCGATGTGCTGACTTTCAATATGGAATCATGATTTTATAATCTCTCTCCATGTGGCACCTCCTGATTGGTGACACATGTCACCTTGATTTCCCCATTAGACCACTGATTTTGCTGAATTTGGCTGCCACATGTCCATCGTAATGCCACATCATGCTGACATCATTTTCCACTTTAGCTCTTCAAGACCAATCACCTACTGCCATATGTCCTGGCTGAGGAGAGAGAAAGAGCCTCCTTAGTCCCTGGACTTGCACCCAATTCCTTTTTATTTCTTTTCCTTTTCAAACCTTGGCACTTCCAAGAAATTACATTCTGTAAGGACTTACGAGGTTTTGATATTCCCATGGCCTCTTCCTCTAATATAGCCTACTCTGAGATTCTAATATTCTGATCTTTGATATATCCTGCTCTGAGGTTTTGATGTTCTCTGACCTTTGATATAGCTTTCTCCACAGTTCTGATATTTTCCAACCTTAGATATAGCCAGCTCTGATGTTGGATCCCTATAATACTAGTAATTACCCCATTACTATTGTAGTTGCATCCATTATTATTATTGTTGTGCCCCTATTATCCCCATATTGTTATTACTGTGCCCCATAAAATCCCTCTATTGCTATTTTTGTGGCTTTATATTATTATTGTTAGGTCGGCTGGGTTATATTGTGACTCCTTAGACTCCTATATATAGAAAGGAGGTTTTTTCATTTGAATAATCGAAGAATTGTTCATTTATGTAATGTAAAGGAGGTTTCCCCCTCGAAGAGGCTAAATTCTAAGGCGTTGATCTATCTTTTCTATCTTTTCTTGAGCTGGTTTCATAACATTTGGTATCAGAGCTTTGGATTCTAGGGTTTCACTGCTCTAAACAGGTCATCGTGGCATTTTCGCTATAACGTTTTCTCTGTGATGTTTCAGAAGTTGCAAAAAAAACCCATTTGAGAATAAATTGTGCTGAACCTTGAATCTGAATTTCAGAGTTTTTCGCACTATATTTGCAGAGATATGATCTGAGGAAGTTGGTCTTTTTGCAGACCACTGAATTACATTCAAAACAGGTGACCTGGGGAAAATAGTCATTTCTCTCTGGGGATCAGATTGAAATGTCGTAAGAAGGTACAGAAAGAGGACAGACATTAGTTTCTTGTATGTATTTTTCAGATCCAAAGGTCAAAACAGTGACTCGTGACATATCGTACAAGTTCGCTCTACTGAACTAGTCTATAATCAAGTCACTGTGGGAGATTTCACATAACTCTTCCTTAGAGAATCCAATTTGGGTCAGACTTGTGGCATTGGAAAGAGGAAACAGAGGGCTACTGTAAATCACAAGTTTAGAACTAGATGATCGGAAAGTACAAAGATACATCAGAGGAAATATCGAGCTCCCACAAAGTGAAAAAAGGTGTGTAGATTTTCTTAAAGTTTTGCTTAAGCTTGGTTTGAAAATTTATTTTGAAGGAATTCAAAGGGCATAGTAGAGCATTATTATCGGTAACTGATGCCCCAAGGAAAGAAAATGCAAACACCTAGTAAGGAACCTGAAAGCTCTAGCATGACTCATGAAGAAGAGGAAGAAATGCTACATGATATATCAAAATTACAAGAACAAGTGCAAAAAATGTCACTGTCACAAAAGCTAACAGAAGCTAAGATAAATGGCATGGAAGCTAAGATGGACAACTTGAAGATATATTTGAACACAAATTTGAAGACAAGAATGGCAGATTTGAAGACAGATTTGACAAATTTTCTACAGGAAATACTTACCAATGGTGAAAAGGTAGTAAAGAAAACTCATGATGCGAACAAAAGAAATGTTAATCATGATTTCTTAGACTCTAATGTGGGATCAAAAACCCACCATATTCCAAAAATCAATATGAGGAGGTTTGATGGCAAGGATCCCATAACATGGATATTACAAATGGAGCAATTTTTCGATCTCAATAATGTGCAAAACACACAAAAGGTACGTATGGCAACTTTATATTTGGAGCCAAATCAGTTTGTATGGTATCAATGGCTTTGCTCTCGTAAACAATTTATCACTTGGGCAATTTTTATGGAAGAATTGATAGCACATTATGAGGATACAAAAAGAAACACTTTTTTTAGCCAATTGATAAGTCTCAAACAGAAGGGTTCGATAATGGAGCACATTGAGGAGTTCCAAAAATTGAACATAAGGGTAAAAAGTATTCCAGAGGAGCATAGGATTGATGTGTTCATAGGGTCTTTAAAGGATAATATCCAACATGATGTTCACCTTTCGGAACCTGATTCATTAGAGAAGGTATTTAGGTTAGCAAGAAAAATAGAAAGCAAAATTTTGGTAACCAGGAAGCATACCACTCACAACTATAAATATGGAAGTGTTGTTGTCACTAGTCTTCCACAACCTATAAGGTTGACACCACAATAATTGGAAGAAAAAAGAGCAAAAGGGCTTTGTTACAGTTGTCATAGAAAATACACTAAGGGTCTTTAAAGGATAATATCCAACATGATGTTTGCCTATGGGAACTTGATTCATTAGAGAAGGCATTCAGGTTAGCAATAAAAATGGAAAGCAAAATTATGGCAACCAAGAAGCATACCACTCTCAACTATAAAGATGGAAGTGTGGTTGCTCCTAGTCTTCCACAACCTATAAGGTTGACACCACAACAATTGGAAGAAAAAAGAGCAAAATGGCTTTGTTACAGTTGTGATAGCAAATACACTAAAGGTCATGAGTGTGTTGAGAAGAAATTATTCTACATAAATTGTGAAGAGGAAGAAGAAAAGGAGTAAGAAAGGTCAAAAGAAGAGGATATACTCCAGGAACAAAGCCTAGATAAAGAGGAAATAAATCTGACCATATCTTGTAATGCATTGGTGGGAATTACCTCTCCTCAAACCATACAGATAGAAGGACAAATCAAGAAGAAAAAGGTACTAGTGTTGATTGATTTAGGAAGTACCCACAATTTTACTCATTGTAAGGTAGCAAAAGAATTGAATGTCTTCTTATACCTAGCACCAGAGTGTCAAGTGATGGTTGCAAATGGAGGAACAATAAATTGCTCTGGAAAGTGCCATAATATCAAGCTATCGATGGGAGAATATGTATTGACTAGCCCAATGCTTTCCATTCCAATGGGAGGTGCTCATGTTGTACTAGGAGTACAATGGCTACAATCCTTGGGTACAATAGCTTTCAATTTTCAAGAACTTTTCATGAAATTTTCCATGGAAGGAAAGGAAGTTGAATTAAGGGGTATTGCAGGGAAACCAGGAAAGATAATCAGCTCTAATGGTATGACAAAGCTTCTAAAAAAGAACAAAGGGGTGTAATTGCACAATTATGTTCGCTAGATGTTTCCACACTGCAATCATCTATTTCTCCAGATCTCCAAGAAGTCTTGGACAATCATTCCAAGGTATTTGAGAATCCCAAAGGTCTCCCACCTATTCGTGATCATGATCATGCTATTCATTTGATTCCAGGAAGTGTTCCTCCAAACATCAGGCCGTACATATATCCCTATGCCCAAAAGAGTGAAATTGAACGTATGGTTGCAGAAATGCTAGAGGTTGGTATAATTCAACCGAGTCAAAGTTCTTTCTCTACTCCAGTACTATTAGTGCACAAGAAGGATGGATCATGGTGCATGTGTCCAGATTATAGGGAGCTCAACAAGCTCACTATTAAAGATAAGTTTCCCATTCCCGTCATTGATGAATTGCATGGATCAATTTACTTCACCAAGTTGGATCTTTGTTCAGGATATCATCAAATCAGAATGAAGACTGAAGACATTCCAAAAATAGCATTTAGAACTCATGAGGGTCATTATGAATTTTTGGTCATGCCTTTTGGCCTTACCAATGCACCTTCAACATTTCAAGGTTTGATGAATTCCATTTTCAAACCATTTCTTAGAAAATTTGTGTTAGTATTTTTTGATGATATACTAATCTACAGCAAGTCTTGGAAGGATCATGTTGAACATGTTGACAGGGTGCTACAACTATTGGAGGCGAAACAATTATATGCAAAAAGATCCAAATGTTTCTTTGGAGTGTAAGAGGTGGAATATCTGGGTCATATTGTATCTCATGAAGGAGTTAAGGTAGACCCTAGCAAAATTAAAGCCATTAAGGAATGGAAAATCCCCACATCCATAAATCATCTACGAGGATTTCTCGGGTTGATAGGGTATTATCGCAAGTTTTTTAAGAATTATGGGAGAATAGAAGCACCTCTAACAACATTATTGAAGAAAGATTCATTTTCATGGACTCCAGAAGCAACAAAGGCCTTCGAACATCTTAGAGAGGCAATGTGCCAAGCACCGGTCTTAGCTACACTGGACTTCACAAAAACCTTTATTGTGGAATGCGATGCTTCAGGAAATGGAATTGGTGTTGTTTTAATGCAAGATGAAAGACCCATTGATTTTGAAAGTCGTCCAATGAAGGGAAAGTTTTTACACAACGCTATTTATGAGAAGGAAATGTTGGCAATACTCCATGCACTTAAGAAATGGTGACCCTATCTAATGGGAAGACACTTCAAGGTAAAAACGGATCATGATAGCCTTAAATACTTTTTAGAACAAAGATTATCCTCTAAAGAGCAACAAAAGTGGGTCACAAAGATGTTGGGTTATGACTTTGAAATCATCTACAAAAAAGGGAAGAAAAATGTGGTGGCAGATCCACTCTCAAGAAAGGATGAGGATGTGGAAGCATTATTGTGCGCCATTTCTATTATCCAACCAAATTGGATAAACGAAGCAAGGGAGGAATGGAAGAATGACAAAGAAGTATGGGCACTTATTCGAAAGTTACAACAAGATTCTAGTACATCCGATACATTTAGCTTGAAAAATGATTCTTTATGGTACAAAGATCGCTTATACCTCTGTAAGAATTCCCAACTAAAACAAAATATTCTTATGGAATTGCAAACTTCTCCCTTAGGAGGGCACTCAGGATTTTTAAAAACTTACCACAAGGTTAAGAAGGAATTTTTTTGGGATGTCCTTAAATCATATATTCAAAAATTTGTGGCAGAATTTTTGGTTTGCCAACAAAATAAAGTTGAAACAATTAAGACACCGGGTCTATTACAACCTCTATCCATTCCAAGCCAACGTTGGGAGGAGGTTTCAATGGATTTTATCACATGTTTACCCAAGTCTGAGGGAAAGAGTGTCATCATGGTGGTAGTTGACAGACTTACCAAGTATGCACACTTTTGTAAATTATCACATCCATTTAAAGCCAGTAGGGTTTCTACTGCATTTATGGAAATAATTCAAAAGCTACATGGAAACCAAAAGATTATTGTAAGTGACAAAGATCCCATTTTCACTGGACATTTTTGGACATAATTATTTTCTTGTCTTGGTACTCAGTTAGCTCATAGCTCATCTTATCATCCTCAATCTAATGGGCAAACTGAGATAGTAAACAAATGTTTGGAAGGATATCTTCGTTGCTTTGTATCTAATAAATAGACACAATGGGTCAAATGGTTGCCTCTGGCTGAATGGTGGTATAACACTTCCTTCCATACAACAACAAAAATGACCCCATTTATGGCACTTTATGGATATCAGCCACCATCCATCACATCATATTTAAGAGAAAACCCTAAGGTTCAAGCAGTGGAACATCACATCGAACATCAACAACAAGTCCTCCAACTCTTAAAGGATAACCTCGTGTTGGCACAGAATAGAATGAAACAAAAGGAAGATCAACATCGCAGCAAAAGAAGTTTTGATGTAGGTGATTGGGTATTCCTACGGCTACAACCATATAAGCAAATGTCCCTCAAGCAAGCTAAGAAGGATAATAAATTATCACCAAAGTATTATGGTCTGTACAAGGTGTTGCAAAAGATTGGTACTATGGCATACAAATTGGAGCTTCTTGCAGTTTCTCGATTGCACCCAGTTTTCCATGTTTCATGTTTAAAGAAGGTTATAGGCAACAAGCTCCCAGTTCAAACAATATTGCCAGAACTTGACGAGGAAGGAAAAATTATATTGGAACTGGAAGCAGTCACAGAAATAAGAACTTGACAGCTACGAAATCGATCAATTTCAGAGGAATTTTGTTTAGGATTTTATTGAAACGTAAATTGAAATCTTTGATAGGCTCTCTAGATTCGGCCCTAAGGTTGGATAGGTCATTGATTAACGTTGTCGTAGATCTGTCATCACCAAACTTTGTCAGGAATTTCTCCTGGAAGATATCCCAACTAGTGATAGATCTGGAGGGTAATGAAAAATACCATGATCCGGCTGTTCCTTGCAGAGTATAAGGAAAGAGTCGAACAACATCATCTTCATTAGTAACCCCATTGAGATTAATGGAGAGCACAAAGTTGTTTATGTGCTCTTCTGCAAGCATGCCTGCCTCGGGATTAAATTTAGGCAGCCATTTCTCAGGATGGGCCGGTATTTGACTCAAGGGTGCAGGCATTAGGACTGCCCCAGGGTTATTCCATGGAGACTGGGCCATTGTTGTACTACTAACAGAGGAAAGTGCAGAAGATGATCCCTGTGGTTGGGAAGATGAGGATACTACGATTGTAGATGATTGAGGAAGAGTTGTGGGGGTTCTAGTGGACGGATGGACGATGATCTGAAGTGGCGGAGTAGATGGTTGACTTCGGGGTGAAGAAGTTGAGATGGATGATGCTGACGAAAGAGTCTCGCTGTCGGACTCTTTAGGTGATTTCCTTGCTCTTTTCCTGGTGGGAAGACGTAATTCGGTTGTCTAAACGCCAAACTTTTCACTCTTTAGCCTGGTCAGGGGATGAGCAGGGTTATATTGCGAAGTCACGCTGCCTTGAGATTTATCAGACCTTTGAGGAGAAATAGAAAATTGCTGAAGTTTGTGAATCAGAGATTCGACTTCAGGAGGTTCAATAGTAGATTATTCTGAAATGTCAGGGTTTGTAGTAGGGGTTGATACTCGAGCGACTTCTAACTCTGGATTTAAGTGTAATGGAGAAGTCAGGGGAGATGGTGAGGGCAATTTACTCTCAGAATGGTATTCAAATTTAAATTTACTTGCCATTCATAGTTCAGGCCCTCCTTCTAGTGCCAAATATGTTGAAGCCCCGGAAATTGGGTCTACAACAAGGGAGGTACCCGCCCGGTCCAGACCTTGGTTGGCAGCTCCTTATCCATTTGGTATAGCGGGTCCGACTGGGGATATGGGACCAGTTTCCCAATCTATGAGTGTGTGTGTGTAGATTTTGATGTTCCTGATCTAACAATTCCTAATTAAGATATTCTAATTCTAACTTTAATCTAATGCAATGCTATTGTAATCTAATAAGCAGCAATATCTAAGTCTATACTAACCCGGGATGTAATTCTTCTATTATGCGATCTAGAAAGATTTCAAATAACAACTGGTAATAAAGATCATTCAGCTATTATGAGAAAGGAAATCAATAAGGATGAACCACTTCGTATAAAAAGTTAGACGAAACAGTTGTGAAAAACATATCGCATAATGAGCTATTCATACATTAAGCATAAACAAATAGCTATCACCATACAAAAGTGCCAAATGATAACTCAAGCATTCATGCAATAATACATAAACAACTAAAAACTGTATACCACTTTAACACATAAGCAGAAATGGTCAAGAGATAAAAGTACCATTTATGACTAGTCCTACTCATGAGCTTCAAGCGACAATGATTTATCTCTCTTTGCTCTAACATCCACTAAGAGTACATAAGTGCAACATCAGTGGCAGATATCAAATGCAAACATCAACAAATCCTGTTCCATTCATTCACCAAAACCTCCTTTGAGGGTGCAAAAGTGCATGTTCTGAGGACAAGTTTTTGATAAATTTCTGGACCCTTCTCTAAATGCATGAGAAGGGTTTAAATACTGCTAACTAAAATAATTTAATTACACAAATTCAGGATACGGTTTAAATGACCGCCCTTTTTCTAAGCAAAAATAAAACAAAACTATTTCTAAAAATTAAATCTAATATATAACTATTTCTTCATTTGCTCCTTAATGTTGCAAGCATTCAGTATTTTCCTGGGTACAGTTGGCTGACTGTCTTCCGCTTTTGGTTGAGCTAAGCAAACAGAATTGGTAAGAGCTGGCACCATCTTCTCAGAAAAATCGATGATATACTCGAGATTCATCCTCTGACTATGTGGCTTTACCGCGTATGCCCGGTAATAATCTCAGTTCAACTCGGTTAACCCTTTTGATTGCTTCTGCCTTTTCTTTAGCTTTCTGTTTCCAGTTTGTTTTTTACCATTGCTTTCTTGCATTTTTCAGGCTTACAGGTGACTGAGCAGTTAAAGGCTTTCCTTCTCAAGCAATTTTCAGAAACTGCCTCTGTTCTTTGATCCGGGCTCCTCTGATGCGATTTTTGCCTTTTGCGCCTCTTCATCTTTATCGGGTATAAAGCTTCAAAATTTGTAAAAATAATGACCTCGTGAGCTCTTGACCCTGAGCATTAAACGGCCTGTTGATATCAGCATCACTTAGTACCCATTCAACCATGGTTGTATATGAAAGATCTGTAATGGATGGCTCAGCAGCATTCTGTGAATCTGCGGCTCTGTTGCATGCGGTATCTGTTTATGAGGGTGTCGTTTCTCTATCTTTGAACATTGGAGCTCTACCCTTTTTCCTCATAGCTTCCTGCACATTGCTTTGTGTAACTTTTGTTTTTCATTCCTGCAGTTCAAAGTGAGGAGAGAGTAATGATAATGAATAATGACAGGAAAGCTTTAAATGCTACGGATATGCAAAAACACACCACCTTACGTGAAATGGCTCTTCGAACAACACAAAACCATATTTTATTAACAACTGGCATATAACTCATTAATTATCATTAAAGCACGTAACCAGTTCTTGGTTCATGGAAAACTTTTTCTTGAATACTGAGCTAGGAAAATCTGCGATGGAATGTTTCTGTGATCTGCATCGTAGTATCACATTTCGTTGTATTGCATTACCGCAATTTCATCGTGTTGTTCTATCACAAGGTTACTTGATCGCAATATCGCAAGGATGTTTGATCGCGCTATCGCAAGGATCTTTGATCACGCTATCGCAAGGATTGCAGATCGCACTATTACAAGGATTGCAGATCACAAATCACTTAATCGTTTAATCGTTATGTGTCCTCCATGCAATTTTGCGAGATGCGATATGCGATATTGCATATCGGTGACTTTTAAGGTTTTCCAACGTGAGTGTTTCTTAATACATGCGATGCGATGGAGTTCACGTCACAATCTCGCATTTTATCATTTTGACTCATAAGAAAATGACCTATCATTCTTTGCGCAATGCGACATTTCTTAAGGAGTGACATATATGAGCACTAATTGATTTTTTGAATTTTTTGACTAAGGGTCCCCACTTACATAGTGTTATTGCTAATACTAAATAAGGAGGGGGATTGTTGGTGGCCACAACAATTGGCGATTCACTTGGAAGAAACAGTTATCTTTGTTTTTCTATTGAATTTTCTAAACTTCCAACACAGAAATTTTTTCAGAAAATTAAACTTTATTATGGAAAGATAAAGTACATTATGCTCTAACCTATCAATGATATTTTGTTTCAACTATTTTCAACTTTGATTATTTGCTTCCTCAGGCTAGTTCTTGTATTTACATCAGTCATTACTTGGTCTTGTAAAGATAAAGCAAAGTCTTCTCTGTAAACTAGTTTTAAATATGCTCATTTGTCGTAGGTAGAGCCTCTGTTACCAGCAGACATTTATAGCCTCAACAGGGTTACCTGTTACCCAGCAATGATCATGTATCCTACTTAAGGCAGCCTACAACTTTTAAAGAAAAATCCATATCCACACTTATTGCTTTGATTTTCTCTTTTACTCTTAAAGAACAATGTCTTGGTTTGGTAGCCAAAATATGACACAGTCATTCACTTGATTTATAACTTGCTAAACAAGCTGGCTCATGATGAGACCCCTTGTCTTTTGATTGCAACAATATTGAGTCATTGCCCTGTTGTGGTGTACAGTATTGGCAAAGTCAGCAAGTTATAATATCTGTGATTATGATAAGTCGGCTCGTGATGAGACCTCTTATTCTTCAAGATAAAGTGTATCCTTGGGTTATTCCTCTGAAAGTTGTGATTTCCTTAGCAGGGAGGAAGTCATTGTTTCCTTAAGATAGCTCTGGACGACAATAATAGAGTTTTTGGAAATAGTTGTTCTACAGAGAATCTTTATTTTGTTATTGATACCTTTCATTGTACTGAGATAAAACAATTTCTTCACTAAAGGTTGTTTTCATAAAACTTTTTGAAGTTGAAACTAGTATCATATCTAGGCTAGAGTCTTTAGCTGTATCTATCAATAATAAAGATCAATTTTCTAAAAGATTTGCTATTTATACAAGCGAAAAGTTTAAAATCTGAAAGAGAATTGGTGTCTTTTTCGTAAATGCCTAATGTAACTACTCACAACTGGTTTTATTATGAAAAGAAAAATAACTACTCTACAAAAATAGAAGAATAATCTTCTATGGAAAATATTTCTTGAGAATTTGTCCATTAACAGGCAAAGAGTCTCTTTTACCTGTTAAATCCTCTAACACAAACATTGATGGACATGTTAGATACCTATACCAATAGGTTTCATATTTCATGATGGGCAAATAAAAGGTCCAGATATGCTCTGCTTTGGTGATGCAAAGATCCCATATTTCCAAGAGAAGACAAGGTGTGTACATAGCTTGATGTTGACTCAATTTTGATGGATGGTCCAACAGCCTAATCTGGATCATGCCATGTTTCAATTTTCTGTTGTAGAATAGAGAAAGAAGTCTGTCCAAACTGCTTAATCTTGGCAGACCAATAGCTAGGTAGAGAATTAAGGTTCCCAACTGCTTAATCTGGGGCCTTGGAAGCAATAAGGGTAGTTCTAGATAGAAAATCAAAAGAAAAAGCCAATGGAAAAGAAAAGGCACATAAGGGTCTGCAAGTCCAAGTGCACCCTCCAGGAAGAAACAAAAAATGCTAGGCAAGTAGATGGGTAGGTAGATGGGGTTGCAGAAATGTCATTCCTTTCAACTGAATCTTGCTGGTAAAAATAAAGAAAGCATCAATGGATAGAAAAGCTCCTCTTCTCTATCATTTTGCAGCAACACAATGGAGCATGTCTAACTTCCTTTTCCCCCTTTTCACATTCATCACTAACATCCCTACACCAGTTGTGTTCATGAAAGAATTCAAGGTTTTATGTTGGTTCTTGTTTCTTTAAGAGCCACATTTCTTGTCTAAAATTCTTTTCATTTTGATCTACTTCCTAAGCTAAGTTGATTTCATATAAACTTAGTGTTATCCCTTCTAATCCACCTCTTCCACTCATATTAACCCCTAACTTCTTATTATCTAAATCCCCTATGTTCCCCTTTTTCCCTACTATTATAAACACTATGGTGTATAAACCCCAAGCAATGTATAAATATCCCTTCCCCTTTGGCATTATAGCCATATGTTCAAAGTCAGGGATTGAATTGACCTCTGGTCAGTTTAACAGCCTAAGCATTACCCCTCTTTTCCCTTCAGAAATCATCTAAACCATTAACCCACTTCATTTGCAAAAAGAACCTTGTAAAAAAACCCACTTTCACCCCTAACCCGCTTTATTGCAAAAACACATCAAAAACCCACTTTTCGGCTTTATCCAAAGTTTGGCGCAAATGCGCATTTTTATAAAAATACATTGAAAACTATATAAATTCGCCAAAACCCAAAGTCCCCGCCGGGCGCGTATTCCAAAGAAAATATTATTTTATTCCCCGGCCCCTTCCGTATTGTCCTGGCACCTTAGCGATCCGTCGACCGTCGGATCTGAGTCTTTTCATCCGACGGCCTACATGCATATCGGGTCGGGCCCAACGTCCGTAAGATAGCACCCGAGAAACTGTCAGAGGGTGACGTCAGGCCTCTGCCACGCGTCGCCCCCACAATTTCTCGGGTCGCCCTCTGACAAAACAACTTCCGTATCGAGGGCGGTCCGAGAAAATCCACTTACCGTTTCTGGTTTTGTGTGAACCCGCCATGCCAACGTCATTGCCACGGATGCCCACGTCATTGCTATGTCGCCGCCGCATCAGCGCCCCTGGCCGCCACTGCTCCGACCTGTCCGCCACCTCGCCATCCCCGTGGACCACTCACAGGCCGCCACGTCACTCGATGACGTCATGCTGACGTCATCCGACCCTGACCCCACCTGATGACGTCATGCTGACGTCATCCAAAAAAAGCGCCAAAATCCCAAAAAGTCCATATTTTCGCCGAAAATCGTGTTTTTCATCACT
Source organism: Pinus tabuliformis (assembly GCA_031772625.1). NCBI lineage: Eukaryota > Viridiplantae > Streptophyta > Pinopsida > Pinales > Pinaceae > Pinus > Pinus tabuliformis. The sequence goes on from CM062811.1 coordinate 845,850,181, forward strand.
TTTGTTAAAACAACTATTGCTCTGTCTTGCATGCATTTTACGACCAATCCATCGCCAACCTGCACAAATCGACTTGAAGACCGTTGGCGCGTCCAATCCACTTGCATTTGAAGCCATTGCCTGCAATTTACCAGGTATTTATCCAAAGCATTCCTCTGCGCCTGGTTTTGTATCCAAAATTGTCCGAAGCTAGCTTAAAATAGTGAAAAACACAGTACCTACCAGCAAATCCCGGTGGCTAGCCTCCATTTTCAATTGATAAGTTGAAATTCACCTGCAGAGCCCGCATTTAGCAAAATTTATCTAAATTCACAGTTAGTTCGCGCATTCGTGAACTAAGAACCTGAACTGCACTAATTAACCGTGGAGACACTTTTATCAGTCCTGGTATTGGTTCTATCAGTCCTCTGCGCAGTATTTCAATTGCTGCTACTGCCAGTTACCCTCTGTTCTCTGCAATTCGCCTCTCTGTTCTTGACATACCCCCCTGTGTTGTTCTGCTCACTCAAACCAGTTCACATACAAATCAGAGGCCTTATTAGCCATGGAAACACCAATAGCATTGAATATTCAACCCCTGAATGCCCCACAGAGAGAGTTAGAATGGAAAGCTCTAGGTGATAAAGATTATCAGATGATAGACTCATTTCCACTGAATTCCAAATTTAACATCCATATGCTGAATGAGTTGAAGGCCCAACACCTTAGTGGAGCTGATATATTAGGGATTTGGGACTCCAATTTGCCTATTTTTAACCTTCCTCAAATCAATTCACTTCCAGACTTGATCCATAGGTGCTGTGAATGCTATGATCCATGTCAGAGAGCTGTTGTCAGTCCCATAGGCTCAGTCTTGTTCCACATCACCCCTGAAGCCATAAATGAGATGCTGCACTTTCACACTGCAAAACCATTGACTCCTCTCACCATGTTGGACTTACTGAAGAAGGGTGGCAACCTATCCAGTGCTCAGATCATCAAAATCAATCAGTTATTCATTCAGCCAAGCTCTGAGGCTGTGAGGACCCCTCCTATAGGATATCCATATCTTAATGACTTGGGAAAGATGCTTGTAGATTTGATCAGCTATGTCCTGGGTTACCAAGGAATTGAGGATGTTGATGACACTATAATGGCCATGCTGTCCATATTTTCTCCTGGGAAGCCTCCTGTTGTGCACTATGACTATGCTACATACATTGCAAACAAGATTCATGAGAAATTGATGAATCTAGAAAGGGAAAAGGTGTTTAGATACACCTCATACATATATCATCTGTTCTTATTCTATCAACCTGACAGTTTCCCTATTCCTCTCAAGAAACTTGATGCCCAGGGAAATCCAAGGTCAGTTGTGTTTTGGACTTCAGTTTTTCATCACACCTCTTGCTCACCATACACATACTGTGAGTTCATAAACCTTTTCATTCATCCAGCTTTGACCTTGTTATATGGTGTTCCTCCTCCAATATTGACCGATGAAATGCAAAGAATTCTCCATCTCTCTAAGACCTACAGCATTGGTGATTGGTACTTTTACCAACGCCACACAGTAATCAGAGTTTATGGCTGTGAGTTGGACCCTTATAGGCTGCCAAGACATGTCCCTATGAGACTATTTGCCTTGGAGTATTTCAGGCAGTTTGGGAATGCAGACCAGATCCATTTCCATAGTAAAAACAAGAAGGTGCAACTCAAGGTCAGGAACCAGCTAGGCCCTTTTCTGTACAACATAAGGGAGGAAGGATGGAAGGAAGCTGATGGCATGCTAGAGGCCCTCCGATTAGAAACTAGTTTCAAATGGATACCTTATGACCCTAATCATTTCATTTCTCTCAGGAGGATAAAGCACAAATTGGGTGGCTATTCTCACCTTAAATTGCCTCATATTGAGAAATATGCCAACTTATTAAGTTGGGAAGAGGGCACTCTAGAAGAGCCAATCACTAGAGAGCAAATGCTAAAAAGAGAAGCAAAAAATATTGAGAAAGAGGCTGACTTGGAAACTTGTGGGCAGGTTTCCTCTTCATACCAAATGCAACTTGGAGCAGCTGCTTCATCTTCCACAGCACATCAGCAAGCGGCCAGAACTACTCATCAAACTTCCAACAAAGGCAAAGAGAAATAGATGGAGTCAGAACAGCCACCTCATGAAGAAGTGCAGCAGCAGGAAGTGCAGCAGTAGGAGGTACAACAGCAAGAAGAACAGCAAAAGGAGGGGCAGCAAGCACAGCAGCAGGAAAAAATACCTGAAGCCCCAATATCCATTGAGCAGCAGGCTCAAGAGAATGTGCTCCCAAGGCAAGAAAAGGCAGTGGAGGCCTCAGTGCTACAAACTCCACAACAGGAAGAAAAGGGGAAGAAGAGGGATAGAGAGCTGGAGACTCCCCTCACCACATCCACAAGTCAAGGGCAGAAAAGGTACAGAATGAATCCCCTCTCTGAGGAGGAAATGCCTATTGGACAGTCTTTGGGCATGGGCCCACCAAGCATGGAAGCATCAGCAAGTTCCTTTCATCAGGAACATGAAAGGACAGTTGGAGGAGAAGTCAGCTCCTCAAGCCAGCAAAGGGGAGCTGAAATAGGAATCAAACAACAGTTCATTGATATTAAAAAGAGGAATGAGCCAATAAGGATATAGCTGTACAACCACTTATTGAAAATGGCTCCTACAAACCAGCAGAGGTTGATGTCTGCATACGATGTGCAAGAGGGAAAAATGATCATGAGCCACTTCATGCCAACCATGTTGCAGCCACAGTCTGCAGCTGATTATTTAAGGACCAACCTTGAGGTCCTTGCAAAGGACATCCACCCAATGGATCAAATAGAATTGCATAAGCAAACGGGTGAGATGGTTTATGCCACCTTGGCAGACAAAACATTAGTGAACTATAGGCTAGAAAATAGCCTAAATAACACAGCTGCCCAACTTGAGTTGGAGAAAGCTTCCTCCCAGGCAAAGGACAACCGAATCAAAGTGTTGGAGGACATCATTGTAGAGCTTGGGCATGATCCCAAGGACATCAAGGCTGTACAAGCACTGTTGAAATTGAGGGATGCAGATATGGCAGCATTGAAGAAAATGATTAAGATCCCAGCAACCATTCACCCACAAACAGAAGAGGTTGCCCAGCTGAGACATGACCAAGATGCAGCAGCTATGCTGGTGTCATTATATAAACAGCTGATTCAGACACAGGAAAAATTGGGAGAATCAGAGGCTGCACTGCAGGCAGCACTACAACAGAAGGAAGGAGGCCAAACTTCTCAGCCCCCTCCAGAAATAATCAATCTGGAGGAACCTCCTCAGACTACTGCTCCTCCTACTGAACAGACAGCACCATCCACATCAGCGCCAGCACCAACAACAGAGCAGGCTCCAAGCCTGGATATGCAGAAGCTCAAGAATGAAATTCAGGCCTTAGAGGCCCAAATGGCAGAGCTAAATGAAGCCAGGGAGAATTTGGCTAAGCTCAATGAAAAGTATGACAAATCCAAGCAGACTGTAGCAGAAAAAGGAAGGGAAATAAAGGCCCTTAAGGAGAAGATAAAGGAGCTAGAGAAGGAGCTCACACTTGACAAAGTGATAGCTGAGCTTAAGACAGTTTTATGGGCCAACATTGGCCAATCAATCACTGATCAATGGCAGTATATTGAGACCATTCATGAGCAAATGGAGCTCATAGGAAAGGCACACAGGGAAATCCAGAGAGCAAGGGCATCTCTAGGCAATATGCCTGAGGTTGCCAATAGAATGATTAACGTGCTCAATAACCGAACAAGTCCTCAGCTGGCAGCAATGGGAATTCCCAACAGGACTGAAACCATTTTGCTTATAAAGAGGGTCCTTACACTAAGAAGCCTGGTACAAACACTGGAAAGAAGAAGCCAGGACATGCAGACAGAAGTAAACAAGTTCATGGACAAGTTTACAGCACTACAAGGCAGAGGTCTTCCTGGTTTACTGAACAGCGCAGGGAGGCTACTTTCACATGAAAACTATGCTAAGAGGGTCAACACATTTGCTACAAATCAGATCACTGAAAGGCCAAGTACTTCAGAAGAAACAGGGCCAGCATCTGGGCAAAGTCTCTATAACAGGGTAGAGAACTTATTTTTCATTATGAATGAGATCAAACATTTGTTTGAAGTGCCTCCAAACTTCTACAAATATACAGAGGCAGATGAGACCCTAGATGCAATTTTGAGACATCAATTGCCCACACAGGAGTGGTGGACCAAAATGATACAATTGATCCTATAAACTAGAGGCTCTCATCAAGTTTTTTCATTAAAAAACATAAGTCATCATGTACAGGAAAATTTGATGCATCCAGCATGACTGAAAAAGGATGGACTGAGCCAACTCAGCAGAAAGATTCGACCACCAAAGCAATACTGACAGCTGCAAATGATAGGGCCGAGAAAACTACAGCGTGACAGGGGATAAAGACACATCATTCAGCATTTATGCAGAACACTCAAACCAACTCAGTGGCCTCCAAAGGTCAAAAAGATTTCTGACAGAAATAAAGAGCATTCATTTTGTATTTACAGCAGTAATAACTTCTTTATCTGCTATTTTGTAAAGTTGGTGAGCGTATTTAATTATCAGATGACTCAGCGGTTCAGATATTTGTAAGAACCGATTGTATATATTCCCCCTCGCATAAGCTTGCAGGGGTTGTTGTTACTTGTTCAAAAAGAGAACTCGGCTGTATGTTTGAAAAGATAATACAAAGGAGCGTTTCTGGATCTCAGAGATTGTCTTTTCTGATGTATATTGTGTTGGAACCATTGAATGTTGCAGAACTCTAGTGCTATGGCTTGATACAATAAATTTTTCTATCTCTGTCTGTGTTTTATTTTTCTGTATCTCATTTCTCACATATGTGGTCTAATCTCAACAAGAAAGAAGAAGAATAACTCAGGATTTGTCCATGGAGACACCCTGAATTCAATCTTTCCTTGTTATAAATGTTTTCTTCAGGTTTATTTGTTAAATTGGAATTCTTAAATGCTCCAAATTACTATAAATCTTTGAAAGTTTCTGTGCAGTAATTCTTAGATGCTACTGAATAGAAATGGCCTTTCTTAACTTGCAGTCACACTATGTATAAGCTTTCATTCACTCTGTTTCATTTATAAATCATAATTTGTATCATGAATAGTTATCTAGCTTTGCAATAAGTCCTTATCCCTCACAGACATCAGGATCTACCCAATTTCTGGCTCCATATGCCCAATGGATTAAGATCCCTCAAACATTTCATGCCCTTCTTAAACAACAGTTCACAACCAAAACCTTAAACAAAAGCTAAACTCATAACTAGCCTAAAATCTTCACAAAACAGAGACAAATTTAAAGAGAGAGCCCTCTCTGATTACAGTTTGGCTAGGAACTGTAATCCAAAGCTTGGTTAGTGGTTACCCTGGCCGTATTCCCTTGGGAGTCAAAGGGAACAACCTGGGTGATAACATAAATGGCGACTCCACTGGGGAGCTGGATGAACTTTGCAACCTCCTATCTGATTCTTAATGCTGTAGATAAAGGTTGGTGAGCAGTGAAGAAAAACCTTTATTCAGTGTTAATTCTCATATAGTTGGGCTATAGTTGACCAGTCCTTGTCAAAAGATTACTACCTCCTTAGAAATTCTTAAAAAGAAAGTTATAGAAGCTGGCTCCTAAGAAGAAAACTCGTTACACAAGATCAAACCCAGATCCTGAGCTAGCACCTGAGTTCCAGAATCCAAACCTGATTGGCAGAACCATCAAGAGACACAAATCAGAAAGCACTTCATCATATTCAAGCTCGGAAGCAGGTTTCCAAACTGACATTCAAACCCCCGCTAAAGCTTCTCTATACCCTCATACTACTGGCCCAAAATCTCCTAGTTCTTCATCCACTTCACCAGGTATCCTTTCAACCACTCCATCAAATACGCACACCCCTGTCATCCCATTTCCTCAGCTAGTCCCATTCATCCCTGTTATCCCTGTTGTCCCACTAAACATGGCTAACAGATATGCTCCACTGTAGTTACCGGCCAATCCAGCTCCTCTGCCTCAAGAGTACCAAAGCAAGATCTCATACTTTGATGGTACTGGCTCATATCCAGCTCTGCAGCATACTAAGAAAATGCAGGACTACTTTGAAAACTATGAAATAGATGATGATGGGGTTAGAATGAAAATTTTTGTGCAAAGCTTAACAGGGGATGTGAGAACATGGTTTAGGACACTTGCACCAAATTCTATAGCTGACCCTGAAGCCCTCTATCAAACATTTATCAACAGATGGGAGAAAAAGAAGGACCCACTCCATATACTATCTGAATACAATACTATCAAAAGAGGTCCCCAAGAAACTGTCCTGGACTATTGTGCCCGGTTTAACAATGTCTACAATGCTATTCCCCAAAATCTTAGACCCCCACCAGATCTAGCGTTATATACCTTCCCTGATGGGTTTGATTCAGATATGGCATATCAATTAAGGGAAAGGGCTCGCAGGACTTTAGCTGAAATGCAAGATATAGCAGTAAGTGTGGAAGCCAATCTGATAGCCAAGAGAAATAGGACAAGGACTGAGAGAAAGACCACCTTCAAGGAAGAGCCTTCAGGCTGGGATCAAAAACTGGATGCAATAATCACTGGTATGCAGAGATTAGGTGACAGGGTTGAATCAGTTGAGAGGAAATCATCATGGGAAGCACCACAGAATAACCCTGTTAGGAATCCTAATTTTAGAAGAAACCAAAATCCTAATGTTGGTAAAGCCAATTCTGAACCAGAGATCAGACCTCTGTTCCAAGAAAACTATACAGAAGCATCCACTTCTAATGAACAAATAGATGACACCCACATTAACCTAATGGGCCTGAATGATGATCAACAAGTTTTCCTAAGTCAAGAAGATCATAAGGATGATGATATTAAACAGTTTCAAACCAAGTCAGGTGAGTCATTTGACTTTAAACAAGGCTATGACACAGCTGTTTATGAAGTTCATAAACAATACAAGCTAAGGAGCAGAACTGTAAACGTGACACAGCCTGAGAAAACAAAGGATACTCCTCTGCCTAAGAAAACCATGGTCACAGAGCCAATTGACAAAATTGATTCAATTACAAATGAAGTAACAATGGAAGAAATGACTGAAACATCTTCCCCAAAACAACAAGCAATGGCTGCATCACCCTTACAACCTAATCCAAGCATCACTACGCAGAAGATGAGTAAGAAGGACAAGCCTCAAGATCAGACTGAAAACCAAGAAGAAAACTTGAACAATAAAGAAAGGGTTGTCAACCACAACACCAAGGTCCAAGCTGAAAAACCTTTTGACTTAGAAGCTGAAATAGGAAAATTGAAGATAGCCATCCCCCTTTCAGAGCTAGCCAAGCATGACATTTACAAACAACAAATCAAAAAATCCCTTCAACTTACCCATAATAAAGATGATGTCAGTGTGTTGGATGATACCCCAGAACTACTTTTCGGTCCAGAGGTTGATGGAAAGACACCAGTTACAGGGATCTTACCTTTTTATGTCAGCTTGCATGTTCATGACAAAATACTACACAATGCAATGTTTGATTCAGGTGCATCTCATAACCTTATGCCTAAATCAGTGATGGAGAGACTCAACCTAGACATTACAAGACCCTATAAGGACCTATTTTCATTTGACTCCAGCCAAGTTAAGTGTCTAGGATTGGTAAAGGATCTATGTGTATCCCTGGTCCAGTATCCAAACAAAACAATCTTAATGGATGTTGTAGTTGCTGATATCCCACCCAAATATGGAATGCTGTTATCAAGATCATGGGGGGCTAAACTCCAAGGTTCCCTGCAATTAGACATGTCATATGCCACCATCTCAGTCTTTGGTCAACCCAAGAGGCTATATAGAGAGTCACTTATGAAGTACATGGTGAGCAGTGAAGAAAAGCCTCAGAATTTCCCCATTTATGCAGTCCATTCAGATATGGATTCCTTTATTCTGTTCAATGATGATACAAGCCCTGAGAGTGATAATAAATCAGTCACACTTGAACAAAACATGCATGAGAGTAAGCAACCAAGTCCCCAAGAGATCCAAATTGAGAAACCAATTGATGAGTCTCTCCTAAAAGACAAACCAGATAAAAAACTAGAGCTCCAACTTATAATCCCAAATCATAGAAAGAATGTTGATAATTCCTCCCTTGACCAAGAGATCCTATGGTTCATTGAATTTGATGGGTCAGTCAACAAATTAGGGGCAGGAGCAGGGGTTTGGATACATAACAAACAAAACAGTCATGCAGAAGGTCGAGCCTACAGATTAAACTTCAGGTGCACTAACAATATGGCAGAATATGAAGCTCTTCTACTAGGTCTCAAGCTAGCAAAATCCTTACAAGCCATAAAAGTTTCAATCCTAGGAGACTCAAACCTTATTATCCAACAAGTAAAGGGAAATTTTGTCACTAATGACAAAAGATTGAGGTCTTATAGGTCTACTGCTACTGAAATGCTTAAAACTTTCACTGAATTTCAAATTACCAAAATTCCTAGGATCCATAATCTTCATGCTCATAGTTTGGCTACATTTGCAAGCACTTGTAAGCTACCTTTTGAACCCCACCACTGCTTTACAGCAGAGATAAAACACAGACCTTCTGTCCCAAACAATGTAAAGGATTGGCAAGTGTTTGAGGATGATACACAAATAACCAATTTCTTGACTTTACAGCAAGAATTTTCAGGGCTAAACATTGATGCAGAGGTCGTAAGTGAGTCACAAACAATAGGTGAACAGAAACAAACAGCAATATCACCCAAAACAGCTAACCAAATGCTACATCCAACTATTTTTAACAAAGCCAACATACAAGAAATTCAATAAATCAGTTGTGAAGAAGTGGTTGATGTTGAAGCTGAAGTGATATAATTGAAAGACAATTTTCTTCCAACAGGCCTAACTCCATTGGAGGATATGTTTGACTCAAATGATGTCCCTAGAAAACCAAAAATGCAACCCCTTAATGCTGCCATTGAAGAATGCAACATTGGAACTGTTGAAAAGCCCATGATAATAAAATTTTCTGCATCCTTACCTCCTGATCAGAAGCCTAAATACATTGATCTCTTCAAAGAGTTCCAAGATGTCTTTGCATGGAGTTATGAGGATTTAAAATCCTATGACACCTCTGTTATCCAACACACCATCCCTCTCAAGCCTAATCAAAAGCCATCCAAGCAAAAATTGAGAAGGATAAATCCTATGCTTCTCCCTTCAATTGAGAAAGAGGTACAAAAAATGTTTAAAGCTGGTATCATAGCACCTATCAGGTTTTCTGATTGGATTTCAAATCTGGTCCCTACAAGAAAGAAAACTGGTGAGATAAGACTTTGTGTTGACCTAAGGAACTTAAATCAAGTGTCCCTAAAAGATAATTACCCCTTACCCAAGATGGATCACATCTTGCAAAGAGTAGTGGGGGCCTCAAGAATCTCTTTACTTGATGGGTTCTCAGGTTTCAACCAGATCTTAGTTCACCCTGATGATCAGGACAAAACAACATTCACAACCCCATGGGGAACCTTCAAATATGTCAAAATGCCTTTTGGGTTAAAAAATGCAGGAGCTACCTTTCAAAGAGCAATGGATATTGATTTTGCCAAAGAGATTCATGACTTCCTGGATATTTATTTAGATGACCTCACACCTTTCTCTAAATCTGACCAAGAACGTCTGAAACACCTAAGGCAAATATTCATAAAATGTAGAAAATATGGGATTTCTTTGAATCCTAAGAAATCTCTATTTGGTTTGGAAGAAGGCAAGTTATTGGGTCATATTATTTCAAAGGATGGCATTAGGATTGACCCAGACAGAATACAAGCCATCTTGCAAATGCCCCACCCAAGAAACATCAAAGAATTACAAGCATTCTTGGGGAAGATCAACTTCCTAAGGAGATTTATCCCAAATTTGGCAGAATTGAGCAGATTACTCAATAACATGCTTAAAAAGGATTCAAAAGTAAAATGGACAGTAGAAGCAAATCAAGATTTTGAAGGAATAAAATTGGCCCTTACCCAAACTCCAGTCTTAACAAATCCACAATTTGACAAAGAGTTTATCATTTTCTCTATTGCTTCCCAACATACTATTGCTGCTGTCTTATTACAAAAAGATGACCAAGGAAATGAGAGACCTATTGCTTTCTTTAGTAGAGCTCTCAGAGATGCACCCCTGAAATATCAGATCATGGAAAAGCAAGCATATGCTTTGGTCAAATCCATCAAAGACTTTAGGATTTATATCCTATACTCCCATGTTATAGCTTATGTGCCAAGTCCTATTGTAAAAGACATACTTACTCAAGAGAACTTAGAGGGTAGAAGAGGAAAATGGATTGCCAACATTTTAGAATTTGACAATGAAATAAAACCTACAAAACTGATAAAAGGGCAAGGTTTGTCAAAATTAATGTCTAAAACAAATTTCCAAGCCTTTGACATCAACCAACTGGACAGTGAACCGGAGCTGGCGACTCCAGAGATCAATGTAGCCTTTGAACAATCTTCCTGGTATTCTGAAATATGTTATGTGTTACAAAACCTGTGTGCTCCCCCAGGATTGTCCAGAACTAAATGTAGGTTTCTAAAAATGAAAGCTTCAAGATTTTATGTCATGGATGGCAATTTGCTTTGGAAAAACCATGAGGGTATATTGTTAAACTGCTTGATTGAGAATGAGACTGACAATATCATGAAAGAATTTCATGCAGGTGATTGTGGTGGACATTTGTACTGGAAGTCCACTGTGGATAAGATATTGAGGGCAGGTTATTATTGGCCCACTGTTTTCTCAGATGTCAAAAAATTTACTACTTCATGTCATAAATGCCAAGTGTTTGAGGGAAAGAGAAAGTTACTGCCACTTCCTTTGAGGCCTATTGCAACAGAAAGACCTTTTCAAAAATGGGGCTTGGATTTCATCGGGGAAATTCATCCTTCATCTTCAGGCCAGCATAGATGGATCCTCACAGCCACAGACTACTTCACCAAATGGATTGAGGCCATCCCATGTAGACAGGCAAATGATTCAACAATCATTCAGTTTTTGGAAAATAATATATTGTCTAGATTTGGTTGTCCTGATAAGATCATAACAGACAATGCTGTTGCCTTTAGATCCAAGAAGATGGTGAACTTCTGCCACAAATTTCATATTACCTTGGGCCATTCTACTGCATACTATCCCCAAGGAAATGGCCTTGCTGAATCATCAAATAAAAGCCTCATAAACATCATAAAGAAGATGTTGGAAGAAAATAAGAAGAACTGGCATAAGAAGCTTGTCAATGCCTTATGGGCAGACAAACTAACAACCAAGAGATCTATTGGGGTCAGCCCATATGAGTTAGTTTATGGATTAGAAGCCAAATTTCCTTCATCACTAGGGATCCCTGTTATGAAACTACTTCAAGAAAGTCAAGCTGAGCCAAATGACATACAGAGAAGGGTAAATCAAATAATATGTTTGCAGCAAACTAGAGACCAAGTTTATAACAGAGTTCAAGTTTTACAAGAAAAGTTAAAGAAAGCTTTTGACAGAAGGACTAAGGCTGAAGACTTTAACATGGGGGACAAAGTCCTCAAGTGGGATTCAAGAAGGGAAGATAAAGGAAAACATGGAAAGTTTGATTCCCTTTGGAGAGGACCATTTGTTATCCAAGCAGTGCAAGGAAACAACACTTACTTCCTAAAAAATCTGGATGAAACTGACTTGGATGAAGGTCCTGTGAATGGCAGGATGTTGAAGCACTATTTTGACTACTCTCCATGTTTATAGCATGGCTATTGCCCTGTACATAATTTGTTGTATATAGTGTTTTATTTCAGCATGTGAATAGCTCAGTGAGAGGTCTTGCAGAATCAGGAAAAGGCTTTAGTTCAGCAAGTTCCACAAGTATGACAGATTCCAATTTTGAGATTTCAAGGAAGAAAAACTCCAAGTTTTGGTAAAGAGAAGTCAAAGGGCCAAGGCATTCTGACCTGCTGTTCTTGGTCTTTCAAGAAGAAAAACCATCCCCATGTGGAGCCACTGTTAGATACCTATACCAATAGGTTTCATATTTCATGATGGGCAAATAAAAGGTCCAAATATGCTCTGCTTTGGTGATGCAAAGATCCCATATTTCCAAGAGAAGACAAGGTGTGTACATAGCTTGATGTTGACTCAATTTTGATGGATGGTCCAACAGCCTAATCTGGATCATGCCATGTTTCAATTTTCTGTTGTAGAATAGAGAAAGAAGTTTGTCCAAACTGCTTAATCTTGGCAGACCAATAGCTAGGTAGAGAATTAAGGTTCCCAACTGCTTAATCTGGGGCCTTGGAAGCAATAAGGGTAGTCCTAGATAGAAAATCAAAAGAAAAAGCCAATGGAAAAGAAAAGGCACATAAGGGTCTGCAAGTCCAAGTGCACCCTCCAGGAAGAAACAAAAAATGCTAGGCAAGTAGATGGGTAGGTAGATGGGGTTGCAGAAATGTCATTCCTTTCAACTGAATCTTGCTGGTCAAAATAAAGAAAGCATCAATGGATAGAAAAGCTCCTCTTCTCTATCATTTTGCAGCAACACAATGGAGCATGTCTAACTTTCTTTTCCCCCTTTTCACATTCATCACTAACATCCCTACACCAGTTGTGTTCATGAAAGAATTCAAGGTTTTATGTTGGTTCTTTTTTCTTTAAGAGCCACATTTCTTGTCTAAAATTCTTTTCATTTTGATCTACTTCCTAAGCTAAGTTGATTTCATATAAACTTAGTGTTATCCCTTCTAAATCCACCTCTTCCACTCATATTAACCCGTAACTTCTTATTATCTAAATCCCGTGTGTTCCCCTTTTTCCCTACTATTATAAACACTATGGTGTATAAACCCCAAGCAATCTATAAATATCCCTTCCCCTTTGGCATTATAGCCATATGTTCAAAGTCAGGGATTGAATTGACCTCTGGTCAGTTTAACAGCCTAAGCATTACCCCTCTTTTCCCTTCAGAAATCATCTAAACCATTAACCCACTTCATTTGTAAAAAGAACCTTGTAAAAAAACCCACTTTCACCCCTAACCCGCCTTATTGCAAAAACACATCAAAAACCCACTTTTCGGCTTTATCCAAAGTTTGGCGCAAATGCGCATTTTTATAAAGATACATTGAAAACTATATAAATTTGCCAAAACCCAAAGTCCCCGTCGGGTGCGTATTCCAAAGAAAATATTATTTTATTCCCCGCCCCCTTCCATATTGTCCTGGCACCTTAGCGATCCGTCGACCGTCGGATCTGAGTCTTTTCATCCGACGGCCTACATGCATATCGGGTCGGGCCCGACGTCCGTAAGATAGCACCCGAGAAACTGTCAGAGGGTGACGTCAGGCCTCTGCCATGCATCGCCCCCACAATTTCTCGGGTTGCCCTCTGACAAAACAACCTCCGTATCGAGGGTGGTCCGAGAAAATCCAATTACCGTTTCTGGTTTTGTGTGAACCCGCCATGCCAACGTCATTGCCACGGATGCCCACGTCATTGCTATGTCGCCACCGCATCAGCGCCCCTAGCCGCCACTGCTCCGACCTGTCCGCCACCTCGCCATCCCCGTGGACCACTCACAGGCCGCCACGTCACTCAATGACATCATGCTAATGTCATCCGACCCTGACCCCACCTGATGACGTCATGCTGACGTCATCCAAAAAAAAGTGCCAAAATCCCAAAAAGTCCATATTTTCGCTGAAAATCGTGTTTTTCATCACTTTTGTTAAAACAACTATTGCTCTATCTTGCATGCATTTTACGACCAACCCGTCGCCAACTTGCACAAATTGACTTGAAGACTGTTGGCGCGTCCACTCCACTTACATTTGAAGCCATTGCCTGCAATTTACCAGGTATTTATCCAAAGCATTCCTCTGCGCCTGGTTTTGTATCCAAAATTGTCCGAAGCTAGCTTAAAATAGTGAAAAACACAGTACCTACCAGCAAATCCCGGTGGCTAGCCTCCATTTTCAATTGATAAGTTGAAATTCACCTGCAGAGCCCACATTTAGCAAAATTCATCTAAATTCACAGTTAGTTCGTGCATTCGTGAACTAAGAACCTGAACTGCACTAATTAACCATGGAGACACTTTTATCAGTCCTGGTATTGGTTCCATCAGTCCTCTGCACAGTATTTCAATTGCTGCTACTGCCAGTTACCCTCTGTTCTCTGCAATTCGCCTCCCTACTCTTGACATACCCCCCTGTGTTGTTCTGCTCACTCAAACCAGTTCACATACAAATCAGAGGCCTTATTAGCCATGGAAACACCAATAGCATTGAATATTCAACCCCTGAATGCCCCACAGAGAGAGTTAGAATGGAAAGCTCTAGGTGATAAAGATTATCAGATGATAGACTCATTTCCACTGAATTCCAAATTTAACATCCATATGCTGAATGAGTTGAAGACCCAACACCTTAGTGGAGCTGATATATTAGGGATTTGGGACTCCAATTTGCCTATTTTTAACCTTCCTCAAATCAATTCACTTCCAGACTTGATCCATAGGTGCTGTGAATGTTATGATCCATGTCAGAGAGCTGTTGTCAGTCCCACAAGCTCAGTCTTGTTCCACATCACCCCTGAAGCCATAAATGAGATGCTGCACTTTCACACTGCAAGACCATTGACTCCTATCACCATGTTGGACTCACTGAAGAAGGGTGGCAACCTGTCCAGTGCTCAGATCATCAAAATCAATCAGTTATTCATTCAGCCAAGCTCTGAGGCTGTGAGGACCCCTCCTATAGGATATCCATATCTTAATGACTTGGGCAAGATGCTTGTAGATTTGATCAGCTATGTCCTGGGTTACCAAGGAATTGAGGATGTTGATGACACTATAATGGCCATGTTGTCCATATTTTCTCCTGGGAAGCCTCCTGCTGTGCACTATGACTATGCTACATACATTGCAAACAAGATTCATGAGCAATTGATGAATCTAGAAAGGGAAAAGGTGTTTAGATACACCTCATACATATATCATCTGTTCTTATTCTATCAACCTGACAGTTTCCCTATTCCTCTCAAGAAACTTGATGCCCAGGGAAATCCAAGGTCAGTTGTGTTTTGGACTTCAGTTTTTCATCACACCTCTTGCTCACCATACACATACTGTGAGTTCATAGACCTTTTCATTCATCCAGCTTTGACCTTGTTATATGGTGTTCCTCCTCCAAGATTGACCGATGAAATGCAAAGAATTCTCCATCTCTCTAAGACCTACAGCATTGGTGATTGGTACTTTTACCAACACCACACAGTAATCAGAGTTTATGGCTGTGAGTTGGACCCTTATAGGCTGCCAAGATATGTCCCTATGAGACTATTTGCCTTGGAGTATTTCAGGCAGTTTGGGAATGCAGACCAAATCCATTTCCATAGTAAAAACAAGAAGGTGCAACTCAAGGTCAGGAACCAGCTAGGCCCTTTTCTGTACAACATAAGGGAGGAAGGATGGAAGGAAGCTGATGGCATGCTAGAGGCCCTCCGATTAGAAACTAGTTTCAAATGGATACCTTATGACCCTAATCATTTCATTTCTCTCAGGAGGATAAAGCACAAATTGGGTGGCTATGCTCACCTTAAATTGCCTCATATTGAGAAATATGCCAACTTATTAAGTTGGGAAGAGGGCACTCTAGAAGAGCCAATCACTAGAGAGCAAATGCTACAAAGAGAAGCAAAAAATATTGAGAAAGAGGCTGACTTGGAAACTTGTGGGCAGGTTTCCTCTTCATACCAAAGGCAACTTGGAGCAGCTGCTTCATCTTCCACAGCACATCAGCAAGCGGCCAGAACTACTCATCAAACTTCCAGCAAAGGCAAAGAGAAACAGATGGAGTCAGAACAGCCACCTCATGAAGAAGTGCAGCAGCAGGAGGTACAGCAGCAAGAAGAACAACAAAAAGAGGGGCAGCAAACACAGCAACAGGAACAAATACCTGAAGCCCCAATATCCACTGAGCAGCAGGCTCAAGAGAATGTGCCCCCAAGGCAAGAAAAGACAGTGGAGGCCTCAGTGCTACAAACTCCACAACAGGAAGAAAAGGGGAAGAAGAGGGATAGAGAGCTGGAGACTCCCCTCACCACATCCACAAGTCAAGGGCAGAAAAGGCACAGAATGAATCCCCTCTCTGAGGAGGAAATGCCTATTGGACAGTCTTTGGGCATGGGCCCACCAAGCATGGAAGCATCAGCAAGTTCCTTTCATCAGGAACATGAAAGGACAGTTGGAGGAGAAGTCAGCTCCTCAAGCCAGCAAAGGGGAGCTGAAATAGGCATCAAACAACAGTTCATTGATATTAAAAAGAGGAATGAGCCAATAAGGATACAGCTGTACAACCACTTATTGAAAATGGCTCCTACAAACCAGCAGAGGTTGATGTCTGCATACGATGTGCAAGAGGGAAAAATGATCATGAGCCACTTCATGCCAACCATGTTGCAGCCACAGTCTGCAGCTGATTATTTAAGGACCAACCTTGAGGTCCTTGCAAAGGACATCCACCCAATGGATCAAATAGAATTGCACAAGCAAATGGGTGAGATGGTGTATGCCACCTTGGCAGACAAAACATTAGTGAACTATAGGCTAGAAAATAGCCTAAATAACACAGCTGCCCAACTTGAGTTGGAGAAAGCTTCCTCCCAGGCAAAGGACAACCGAATCAAAGCGTTGGAGGACATCATTGTAGAGCTTGGGCATGATCCCAAGGACATCAAGGCTGTACAAGCACTGTTGAAATTGAGGGATGCAGATATGGCAGCATTGAAGAAAATGATTAAGATCCCAGCAACCATTCACCCACAAATAGAAGAGGTTGCCCAGCTGAGACATGACCAAGATGCAGCAGCTATGCTGGTGTCATTATATAAACAGCTGATTCAGACACAGGAAAAATTGGGAGAATCAGAGGCTACACTGCTGGCAGCACTACAACAGAAGGAAGGAGGCCAAACTTCTCAGCCCCCTCCAGAAATAATCAATCTGGAGGAACCTCCTCAGACTACTGCTCCTCGTACTGAACAGACAGCACCATCCACATCAACGCCAGCACCAACAACAGAGCAGGCTCCAAGCCTGGATATGCAGAAGCTCAAGAATGAAATTAAGGCCTTAGAGGCCCAAATGGCAGAGCTAAATGAAGCCAGGGAGAATTTGGCTAAGCTCAATGAAAAGTATGACAAATCCAAGCAGACTGTAGCAAAAAAAGGAAGGGAAATAAAGGCCCTTAAGGAGAAGATAAAGGAGCTAGAGAAGGAGCTCACACTTGACAAAGTGATAGCTGAGCTTAAGACAGTTTTATGGGCCAACATTGGCCAATCAATCACTGATCAATGGCAGTATATTGAGACCATTCATGAGAAAATGGAGCTCATAGGAAAGGCACACAGGGAAATCCAAAGAGCAAGGGCATCTCTAGGCAATATGCCTGAGGTTGCCAATAGAATGATTAATGTGCTCAATAACCGAACAAGTCCTCAGCTGGCAGCAATGGGAATTCCCAACAAGACTGAAACCATTTTGCTTATAAAGAGGGTCCTTACACTAAGAAGCCTGGTACAAACACTGTAAAGAAGAAGCCAGGACATGCAGACAGAAGTAAACAGGTTCATGGACAAGCTTACAGCACTACAAAGCAGAGGTCTTCCTGGTTTACTGAACAACACAGGGAGGCTACTTTCACATGAAAACTATGCTAACAGGGTCAACACATTTGCTGCAAATCAGATCACTGAAAGGCCAAGTACTTCAGAAGAAACAGGGCCAGCATTTGGGCAAAGTCTCTATAACAGGGTAGAGAACTTATTTTTCATTATGAATGAGATCAAACATTTGTTTGAAGTGCCTCCAAACTTCTACAAATATACAGAGGCAGATGAGACCCTAGATGCAATTTTGAGACATCAATTGCCCACACAGGAATGGTGGACCAAAATGATACAATTGATCCTGTAAACTAGAGCCTCTCATCAAGTTTTTTCATTAAAAAACATAAGTCATCATGTACAGGAAAATTTGATGCATCCAGCATGACTGAAAAAAGATGGACTGAGCCAACTCAGCAGAAAGATTCGGCCACCAAAGCAATACTGACAGCTGCAAATGACAGGGCCGAGAAAACTACAGCGTGACAGGGGATAAAGACACATCATTTAGCATTTATGCAGAACACTCAAACCGACTCAGTGGCCTCCAAAGGTCAAAAAGATTTCTGACAGAAATAAAGAGCATTTATTTTGTATTTACAGCAGTAATAACTTCTTTATCTGTTATTTTGTAAAGTTGGTGAGCGTATTTAATTATCAGATGACTCATCGGTTCAGATATTTGTAAGAACCGATTGTATATATTCCCCCTCGCATAAGCTTGCAGGGGTTGTTGTTACTTGTTCAAAAAGAGACCTCGGCTGTATGTTTGAAAAGAGAATACAAAGGAACGTTTCTGGATCTCAGAGATTGTCTTTTCTGATGTATATTGTGTTGGAACCATTGAATGTTGCAGAACTCTAGTGCTATGGCTTGATACAATAAGTTTTTCTATCTCTGTCTGTGTTTTATTTTTCTGTATCTCATTTCTCACATATGTGGTCTAATCTCAACAAGAAAGAAGAAGAATAACTCAGGATTTGTCCATGGAGACACCCTGAATTCAATCTTTCCTTGTTATAAATGTTTTCTTCAGGTTTATTTGTTAAATTGGAATTCTTAAATGCTCCAAATTACTATAAATCTTTGAAAGTTTCTGTGCAGTAATTCTTAGATGCTACTGAATAGAAATGGCCTTTCTTAACTTGCAGTCACACTATGTATAAGCTTTCATTCACTCTGTTTCATTTATAAATCATAATTTGTATCATGAATAGTTATCTAGCTCTGCAATAAGTCCTTCTCCCTCACAGACATCAGGATCTACCCAATTTCTGACTCCATATGCCCAATGGATTAAGATCCCTCAAACATTTCATGCCCTTCTTAAACAACAGTTCACAACCAAAACCTTAAACAAAAGCTAAACTCATAACTAGCCTAAAATCTTCACAAAACAGAGACAAATTTAAAGAGAGAGCCCTCTCTAATTACAGTTTGGCTAGGAACTGTAATCCAAAGTTTGGTTAGTGGTTACCCTGGCCGTATTCCCTTGGGAGTCAAAGGGAACAACCTGGGTGATAACAGGACTTATGACTTCTACAATTTGAAAAGGACCAAGCCACATTCTTTGAAATTTTGTATGTTTTCCTTTCTATTCATGAGCCTTGTCCCATTTTAAAATTAAGTCTCCCATCTGAAAATATTTTCTGGTCATTATGTTTGAATCAAAAGAGGATTTTACTAGCGCTTGATGATGAGCATGCGTTTTCTTAGCCTATTCTCGTTGTTCTTCTAATTTGATTATTTCCATTTGTCTTAGCTGTAAGGAGGAAGTGGGTACTTCATCAATGTATTGAACTAGAGACAAAGAGGGAATTGCCAAACGAGTCGGAAGAACCACTTCTTTTCCATAAACTAAATTAAATGGAGAAGTGCCGATAGAAGCTTTTTGCGTTATTCGGTCTACCCATAAAGCATATATCAAAGCCTTATGCCAATTTTTATGATTTTGGTCAACTGTTCTTTTGATAATCCTGATTAGGTTTTTATTTGTGGACTCAGCCAACCCATTGCCTTGTGGGTAATAATAGGCCGAATATTTAAGTTTGAATCCTCTTTTAAGTGCAAATTCAGTCATTGCATTTCTAGAAAAGTATGATGCATTATCAAACATTAAGACAGAAGGCAATCCAAACCTGGTGATTATAAATTGATCTATGAACTCAATGATATTTTTAGCATTACCCGTTTTGAGTGGAACTGCTTCTACCCACTTAGTAAAATAATCTGTTGCTGTGAGGATGTATCTATGCTGCTTAGAAGAGTGAGGAATGATCTCACCTATTATGTCGAATCCCAACTGACTGAAAGGTTTCTTAATGTTAACCGGCTGTAGTGGCAAGGATGGCTTCTTTTGTCTTCCAGCAGTAGTTTGGCAGACTTGACATTTCCTCACGTAAATGTGCGAGCCTTTAAATAACGTGGGCCAGTAATATCCTGTGTGCAAGATTATATGTGCAGTAGCATCTCCAGCATATTGTCCGCCTACTGGCCCATCGTGGAGTTCCTGCAAAACCTTTTCAGCTTCAGATTTCTCAGGACACCTAAGAAGAATAGAATCATAATTTTTTCTAAAAAGAATATCATTTATGAGCTGATATTGTTTGGATTTCAACCTTAGAGCTCTTTTCTTAGTATGATCGAGGTGTGAAGGTGCATACCCGTTCTTAAGATAATAAATGATATCAACATATAATGACTCTGCATCGTTTAGGCTTACCTCGCACATTTGCACCTCTACAGATGGAATTTCATAAATTTGCGATGCTCCAGCCAGCATTTTGCAAAAGCCTTGGCCTCTTACAATGTTTGCTGGTTTAATCTCAATGTCATATTCCTGTAAGGCAGTAACCCAATTGGCCCTTTTCTCACCCACATCCTTCTGTACTAGAATATTCCTTACCGCTGGAAATGGCACTATAATTTTACTATGGGTTTTGAGTAAGAAAGGTCTGAAATATTTGACCGCTTTGAAAATAGCATAAGCCTGTTTCTCCACGTCTGAATAATTTAATTTAGCGCCCTGTAAATTCGAACTGAAAAACGCAATTGGGGCTTCCACTTTTTCTTGATTTGCTTGAGTGAGTATCGCAACATATGACCTATCTGAGGCAAATGTATATAAAATAAAAGGCTCTGAAAAATTTGAAGTTGCTAACGATGGAGCATTAATAATAGCTTGTTTGATCAGGTTGAATGCTTCATGTTCATCTTGGCCCCATTTAAAATTTGAGTTTTCTTTTAATCATGGCTTGCAAAGGAGAGACGATTCGTGAAAAATCTGGAACGAATCTCTTTATAAAGTTGATCTGACCAAGGAAAGATTGCATGGCTTTTTTGTTATGAGGTAAGGATATTTCATAAATCTCTTTGATTTTGTCAGAATTGATGTGAATACTAGATTTTGACACTATGAATCCTAGAAGTTTCCCTTCACTTAATGCGAAAAAAGATTTCTTTGGGTTAAGTGAAATTCCATACCTTAAACACCGTTGGAAGATTTGTTTCAAGTCTCTAATATGGTTTCTTCGTTTCTTGGAATACACTGTTATATCATCCAAATAAATTACTACAGATTTATTGACTAAACCTTTGAATGCGATGTCCATAGCTCTCTGAAATGTGGCACCAACATTAATCAAACCAAATGGCATCTTTCGATATGCGTATGTGCCCCATTTAGTTCTGAATGTAGTTTTCAATTGATCATCAGGATGTACCAACACTTGATTGTATCATGAAAATCCATCCAAGAAAGACATTAATTCTGAGCCCGCCACTACCTGCAATATCTATTCCATAGGCGGTAAAGGAAAATTATATTTTTGACAGGTCTTGTTAAGGTTTCAAAACTCAATGCAAATCCTAATATCTCTGTTTTTCTTTCTAACAGGTACCATATTGGAGACCCATTTGGAATTTCTAACGGGAAAGATTATTCTGGCTTTCAATAACTTATTGAGCTCAATTTTTATTTGATTTTCTAAATTGGGATGGATCTTTCTCAGCTTTTGTTGGACAAGTTTTTCATTATTGGTCATGGGAATAGTACGTTGGATGATGGAAGTGTCGTATGTTTTAAGCTCATCATAATTCCAGGCAAAAACATTTTTATATTGTCTCAAAAGAAGAATATACGCTAATTTTTCTTCAAGGGCTAGGCCAAGACCTAGATTAATGTTTTGTGGTTTGGCATCGGTTCCTAGGTTTATTAATTTGTAGTTCAAGGTTGAACTTTGGAGTTTTGAATTGGTAGACCTTTTAAACCGATCCTTCAAATCATACAAGTCTTCTAACTTGACTACCGACTTAGGTATAGCATTGTTAGTGCTATCTTGTTGCAATTGTCGATCATGTTGGTCTTCATCAACTATTTGATTGGAGTAGGATCCTTCAGATGTGAGGAAATTTACAATATCAGGATCGTCATTGAATACTCTCCAATTTGTGATGTTATCAGGAATGGATGGTCTAAAGATTAATTCTATTGAGAATCTATCTAGACTAAAATCTTCTGAAGGAATAAGCTTAGAAGCTATGTTAGCCAAAAGGTTTGCACTTGCGTTTTGGAGTCTGGAATTGAAGAGATATTAAATGCTATGAAATGCTCAGTCAAATCTTGAACTAAGGATTGATAATGTTTTAAATGACCTGATAAGCAATGTATAGTGTTACATACCTATCTAACCACAATCTCAGAGTCTCCGAAAACTTGAAGGTACTTGACGTCTAACCCGATTGCTTTGTACAACCCTTGGACCAAAGCCTCATATTTTGTTGTATTGTTGGTGCAATCAAATTCGAGTCTGCATGTTAGCATGATTTTATCTCATTCTGGACTAATTAGAACGCATCCTGCTTCTGCTCCTTCGTTAGATTTAGAACCATCAAAAAATAATTTCCAAAACAAATATTTATTTACATGACTATCTAAAAATGATACATTTCGAACTATCAGTTTGAGAAAAAATTTCGACTTGGGACAAAACAGAGTGTTCTAAATAGGGTGACGCATGAAAATTGAAATTGCTGAGGAAAGAATCTACCAAGTAATTTCCAATAATGCTACTGCTATATGCTACTGGTTCATTTTCCCCCTCTAGCTCCGTTACTATGTATTTCTGATGTAGTTCTCGTTCAACTTTTATTTGATTTGGTTTACCATTGTAGGGCAACCACATGTGCAACCAGTCGGTTGCGAAGTATCCATG
This sequence comes from Pinus tabuliformis, assembly GCA_031772625.1. Lineage (NCBI taxonomy): Eukaryota > Viridiplantae > Streptophyta > Pinopsida > Pinales > Pinaceae > Pinus > Pinus tabuliformis. The sequence continues at coordinate 845,873,159 of CM062811.1, forward strand.
AAGTTTTTCTGACCAATCCCTGCTAAGAATTAAGCCATAAAATTCTGGAATATCAGCAACTAAAATGTCAATAACTTGACATACCTTTGGGTTGGATGACAGCCTTATGGTTACTTGATTTAGTTCACCAATCACTTCGACTTGAGATCGATCTAGCTGAACTATGTGCACAGCGGATTTCTATGGTTGAACGTTTAACTTGGCACATATGGACTTTGGAAAAATATTAGATGAAGCACCAGAATCTACCAAACAATTGTGCACATTTTTATTGAAAATTTCATAAGTAAGGAGAAACGGGGGAGTATGAGATCTCGATCTTCCTCCAATTAGAGCGATGTCATTTGGATCAATCTTATTGATCGCATTAGTTGGAGTTCTTCCCATGTTATGAGATGCTTGAGAAAGTACAACGGCAGGCAAAGGTGCAACTGGCATAGCATGTAATTCTTTCATCATTATCTTCTGTTGATGCTTTAACTTGCTCAATTCGTAAAGGGTGATGTTGGCCCTAGTCTTTTTCATATCTTCGATAATATTTTACTCCATTTCATCCGACACGATCAGTGTTTTAGATGGAGTTGATTCATCTATTTGGATTGGGCTGGTTTGAGTCGCTTTAGATGTCGTTTTCTTTGTTGCGACTTTATCCTTTATTGCAGAGCTTGTGCTCTTTGGCTTAGGGATAGTTTGGGGAGGATCAAGCTGATTTTTACTTCGTGTGCTAACTGGGAATACTTCTTGATCTTCTTCTTGTGGGAGGATGAAATCCCACATTCCTTGTAATTCCACAACTTCTTCTTCATCAGTTTGCCCTTCAGTGGCAATTTCCTCTTCCTCATCTTTGGATTCAGCATTTGAAATAACATTGGGTGGCTTTGAATCCGTTGAAGGGCCTCTTTTAAAAGCTCTGTAGGGCTTTTTTGAAGAAGTTTCTGCTACTTGCTTTTTGATGTCGACCATTTCATTGGACATGGTCTTTAGAACTTTCTGCAATCCTTCCAAATCGAATGGATCTTTTGCTTGTTTCTTCTTGGAGTCTTCCTTGAAGGTGACTTTTTTGGATTTACGTTCCTCTATTGCGGATTTCTTTTCCAGGGCTATTATACGTTTCTCTACTGCTATTGCTTCTTTCATGTTTTTGGCTAAGGTTTTTTTATTAGCCTTGTCCACGAAGATTGCTATGTTTGATGGAAGAGCGGTGATATACCATTCACTTGGTACTTCTTCGTTGGGCTGGGAAGCAGTAGGAATTTTGTTTAGGATTTTATTGAAACGTAAATTGAAATATTTGATAGACTCTCTAGATTCGGCCCTATGGTTGGATAGGTCGTTGATTAACGTTGCCGCAGACCTGTCATCACCAAACTTGGTCAGGAATTGCTCCTGGAAGATATCCCAACTAGTGATACATCCGAGGGTAATGAAAAATACCATGATCCGGCTGTTCCTTGCAGAGTATAAGGAAAGAGTCGAACAACATCATCTTCATTAGTAACCCCATTGAGATTAATGGATAGCATAAAGCTGTTTATGTGCTCTTCTGCTAGCATGCCTGCCTTGGGATTAAATTTAGGCAGCCATTTCTCAGGATGGCCCGGTATTTGACTCATGGATGTAAGCATTAGGACTGCCCCAGGGTTATTCCATGGAGACTGGGCCATTGTTGTACTACTAATAGAGGAAAGTGCAGAAGATGATCTGTGTGGTTGGGAAGATGAGGATACTACGATTGTATATGATTGAGGAAGAGTTGTGGGGGTTCCAGTGGACGGATGGACGATGATCTGAAGTGGCAGAGTGGATGGTTGACTTCGTGGTGAAGAAGTTGAGATGGATGATGCTGACAAAAGAGTCTCACTGTCAGACTCTTTAGGTGATTTCCTTGCTCTTTTCCTCATGGGAAGAGGTAATTCGGTTGGCTGAACTCCAAACTTTTCACTCTTTATCTTGGTCAGGGGATGAGCAGGGTTATATTGCGAAGTCACGCCACCTTGAGATTTATCATACCTTTGAGGAGAAATAGAAAATTGTTGAAGTTTGTGAATCAGAGATTCGACTTCAGGAGGTTCAACAGTAGATTGTTCTAAAATGTCAGGGTTTGTAGCAGCGGTTGATACTCGAGCGACTTCTAACTCTAGATTTAAGTGTAATGGAGAAGTCAGGGGAGATGGTGAGGGTGATTTACTCTTAGAATGGTATTCAGATTTAAATTTACTTGCCATTCATAGTTCAGTCCCTCCTTATAGCACCAAATATGTTGAAGCCCCAGAAATCGCGTCTACAACAAGGGGTATACCCGCCCAGTATGGACCTTGGTTGGTAGCTCCTTATCCATTTGGTATAGCGGGTCCGACTGGGGATATGGGACCAGTTTCCCAATCTATGAGTGTGTGTGTGTAGATTTTGATGCTCATGATCTAACAGTTCCTAATTAAGATATTATAATTCTAACTTTAATCTAATGCTATGCTATTGTAATCTAATAAGCAGCAACATCTAAGTCTATACTAACCCGGGATGTAATTCTTCTATTATGCGATCTAGAAAGATTTCAAATAACAACTGGTAATAAAGATCATTCAGCTATTATGGGAAAGGAAATCAATAAGGATGAACCACTTCGTATAAAAAGTTAGACGAAACAGTTGTGAAAAACATATCGCATAATGAGCTATTCATACATTAAGCATAAATAAATAGCTATCACCGTACAAAAGTGCCAAATGATAACTCAGGCATTCATGCAATAATACATAAACAACTAAAAAATGTATACCACTTTAACACATAAGCAGAAATGGTCAAGAGATAAAAGTACCATTTATGACTAGTCCTACTCATGAGCTTCAAGCGACAATGATTTATCTCTCTTTGCTCTAACATCCACTAAGAGTACAGACATGCAACATCAGTAGCAGATATCAAATGCAAACATCAACAAATCCTATTCCATTCATTCACCAAAACCTCCTCTGAGGGTGCAAAAGTGCATGTTCTGAGGACAAGTTTTTGATAAATTTCTGGACCTTTCTCTAAATGCATGAGAAGGGTTTAAATACTACTAACTAAATAACTTAATTACATAGATTCAGGATATGGTTTAAATGAATGCCCTTTTTCTAAGCAAAAATAAAACAAAACTATTTCTAAAAATTAAATCTAATATCTAACTATTTTTGCATTTGCTCCTTAATGTTGCAAGCATTCAGTATTTGCCTGGGTAGAGTTGGCTGACTGTCTTCTACTTTTGGTTGAGCTAGGAAAACAGAATTGGTAAGAGCTAGCACCATCTTCTCAGCAAAATCGATGATATACTCGAGAGTCATCCTCTGACTATGTGGCTTTACTGCGTATGCCCAGTAATAATCTCAGTTCAACTTGGTTAACCCTTTGGATTGCTTCTGCCTTTTCTTTAGCTTTCTGTTTCCAGTTTGTTTTTTACCATTGCTTTCTTGCATTTTTCGGGCTTACAGGTGACTGAGCAGTTAGAGGCTTTCCTTCTTGAGAAATTTTCTCAGCGATGCACGATTAGCACTAGGCGCTAATCGTGCATCATAAACTGCCTCCATTCTTTGATCCGGGATTCTCTAATGCATTTTTCGCCTTTTGCGCCTCTTCATCTTTATCAGGTATAAAGCTTCAAAATTTGTAAAAATAATGACCTCGTGAGCTCTTGACCCTGAGCATTAAACTTCCTGTTGATATCAGTATCGCTTAGTACCCATTCAACCATGGTTGTATATGAAAGATCTGTAATGGATGGCTCAGCAACATTCTATGAATCTGTGGCTCTGTTGCATGCAGTATCTGTTTATGAGGGCGTATTTTCTTTGTCTTTGAACATTGGAGCTCTACCCTTTTTCCTCATAGCTTCATGCACATTTCTTTGTGTAAATTTTGTTTTTCGTTCTTGCAGTTCACAAGTGAGGAGAGAGTAATGATAATAAATAATGACAGGAAAGCTTTAAATGCTACGGATATGAAAAAACATGCCACCTTACCTGAAATGGCTCTTCAAACAACACAAAACCATATTTTATTAACAACTGGCATATAACTCATTAATTATCATTAAAGCGAGTAACCAGTTCTTGGTTCATGGAAAAAAATTTCTTGAATATTGAGCCAGGAAAATCTGCGATGGAATGTTTTTGTGATCTGCATCGCAATATCGCATTTCACTATATCGCATTACCACAATTTCATTATGTTGTTCTATCGCAAGGTTGCTTGATCGCAATATCGCAAGGATGTTTGATCGCAATATCGCAAGGATGTTTGATCGCATTATCGCAAGGATGTTTGATCGCGCTATCGCAAGGATTACAGATCGCGCTATCGCAAGGGTCGCAGATCGCGCTATCGCAAGGATCGCAGATCGTAGTATCGCAAGATCGTAGATCGCTTAATCGTTTAATCATTATGTGTCCTCCATGAAATTTTGTGAGATGCGATATGCGATATCGCATATCGGTGATTTTTAAGGTTTTCCAACGTGAGTGTTTCTTAATGCATGCGATGCGATGGAGTTCGCGTCGCAATCTCGCATTTTATCATTTTGACTCATAAGAAAATGCCCTATCATTCTTTGCACGATGCGATATTTCTTAAGGAGTGACATATATGAGCACTAATTGATTTTTTGAATTTTTTGACTAAGGGTCCCCACTTATATAGTGTTATTGCTAATACTAAATAAGGAGGGGGGTTGTTAGTGGCCACAACAAGATGTTCTTTCTGTAGATACGTTGAAGGTGTCTTTGACATTGGAGTTGTTCCTGCTTCCTCGCCTTCACTATCTCAATCTGTTTCTTCTAGATTTGTGGACCTCGTATCAAGATTTTCTTTACCATCTAAGTTCATATTTCTTTTAGAGGGCTCAACTTGTGAAGTTACTTTATATACTATCACATCAATGCAATCCTCAATCTTCTTTGTCTATTTGTTGTAACACTTATATCCTTTACTTTGAGTAGAGTAGCCAAGTAATATTCCCTCGTCAATGCGAGATTCAAACTTTCCATGATTCTTATCATTCCTTTTGATAAATCACTTGCTCCCAAACACCCTGAGGTTTTTAACTGATGAAGTCTTCCCTTCTACAACTCGTAGCAAGTTTTATTACTATTAGGCCTAAGTTGAGTTCTGTTCGATAGATACACTTTTTTTTGTGCTGGTTCTCCCTAGAAGATGTGAAACACATATGCTTCATCCAACATTATTATGGCAATTTCCTGGATTGTTCTATTCTTTCTCTCCACTACACCATTTTTTGTGGAGTTCTAGCCACTGAATATTTCCTTCTAATGCCATGTTATTCACAAAATTCTTTGAACTCTCTTGAAGTGTACTCTCCTCCTCTCTTTGATCTTAAGAATTTTATCTTTAAGTCCTTCTCATTTTCTACTTGGGCTTTAAATTTTTTAAAATTCTTAAATGATTCTGACTCTTCTTTTAAGATCACAATCCAAGTGGCCTTGGAAAAATCATCAATTATCAGCATGAAATACATTTCTCCTTTTGCAGTTTTTTCTCTAGTTGCACCACAAATATCTGTTTGAATGAGCTCCAATGGTCTATATGAGGAGAACTCTTTTGACTTGAAATGAGTCCTAGTTTTGTTTCCAACTTGGCATGACTTACATATTGAGTTATCATGCCTTGACAGTCTTGGTAACCCTCTCACAACTCCAAAGTTTCTAACTTTTATAGAACTGTCAAAATTCACATGGAAAATCCTCCTATGCCATAATCGTGCTTCATTTGTCTTTCTTAAATAACATCTTACTCTGGAGTCATCAAACACATATACATTATTGTGAGTTCTCATTGCTTTTCCTACTAGCTTTCCATCCTTCATATTTTGGATCTCATAGTCCTTGGATCAAAAGGTCGCATCATAGCCATTATCACACATCTAGCTTACACTAAGCAAGTTGTTCTTGAGACCTTCCACATATAGAAAATTTTGTACCTTTGTGTTTTGATCAAGACTAACTATGCCTTTACCCTTAATTCTTGTTGGAGTATGGTTTCCGAAGGTGAAATTGTTTCCTTTGTCCTTTTATTTTAGAAACAGAAATTTGCTTTTATCCCCAGTTGTATGCTTGGAACAACCACTATCCACATAACATCTATTATCTTGATTGTGGGCTGACAAAGCGAGTCCACATTGCATGCTCCTTTTAGTATTTCATTTCCAAATCCCCTTATCCTTTTGGATAGATGACTGTCTAATATTTTGGAACTTAGATAGGTATTCGAACTTTCTTCTCCACTCACATGCTTTTTGCCAGGAATTATTACATTTGAAGCATTCTACTTTGCTTAATAGGGGAGAGAAGACATTTTGATCTCTGAGAGGAGAGTTTAGAGATCTAAATTTTTTATACTTATTATATCTAAGATTTTCATCTCTTTCAACTTTGACCCTTCTAAAATTAACAACTTTATGTCCAAAGATATGACCCTTATAACAATGACCATAAAATAAATAGGAATTCCTATTGTTGGAAGTCTTATGAGTTTGTGCATGAAGGTACCTTGGTTGTCTAGCCAATTTGTTCCTTCTCCATTTATGATCTCCTCTTTTCCTTACTTCTCTTTTGTCTTCACTAATTCTTCCTTGATGCTTCTTTGCATAGCTCTATGGTTCTTAAAATCATTCAAACCTGAATTTTATCTTCTCCATAGACGATTGTTGTGTCTTTGAGTATCCCAAACTTGTTTTTATTCATGAGGGCCTTTGGTTATTTATAATCATGTCTAATTCCCTTGCACGTTCTGCAAATTTTTCATTTAAACCTTTCTCAGTATGCATTCCATCAAGATCCATTCTTAGAGATAACCTATGCCTAAAGACTCTAATAGTTCTCTTCCCATTCATGGATCAAATATTGAAGAACCTCTTCCTTTAGTTTAGCTTCTTCTAGTTTAACTTTCAAAGACAAAATTTCATATTTGCATGTTTTTGAGATCGTTTCCTTCCTTATATTGATCAGCTCCTGTTTTAATTGATTTTTTTGTTCTTCTAATTTCTCAGGTTCCTTGTTTTTATTCTAGTAGAAGGACTAAACTATATTTTCTCTTAATAGATTCTTCAAGTTTTTATTTTTGATAAACAAACTCCGCATTATATAGATTATACATACCTTCTTCAGCATGTTGTATTTATTCCTTCAATTGCTCATTCTTTTTCCCTACTTTCTTTAACTCATCAAGAGCACTAATGAGTTCCCTTTCAAGATCCACTACTTTGTCTTATTATTCTTCCTCTTCAGAGTCAATAATACTTTGTTTCTTGGAGTCTGTTCCAAAATCCATAAGTAAATACTTATCTAAATCATCCTCTGAATATTTTCCACTATCTGACTCTAGTGCTGAGCTATCCTCTTTGGAGTAGAATGCCTTCTTCTTATGGAACATTTTATTCTGATGTTTCTAATATTTGTTTCCAATTTTATGCTCATCTTCCTTTTCAGCCCTTTCTTTGTAACGGAATTTGGACGAAAAATTTCCAACTCTTCCATAGTCAAAACATTTAAAGGGTAACTTCCCTTTATATTTTCCTGAGCCATGCTTCAATTTCTTGGTTAATTGAACCAACTCCTGATCAGATTCATAGCTAGAGAAGTATTGACGATCTTTGTGCTCCTTTACCTTTTTGGATACTTTGAGTTTTGCTTCCTTAGGTTCATACAGTTAAATTTTCTGATTGTTATATGTTGTATCAGTTACTTTAGCCCAATTTACTTTTTCATTAACAATGCATCCATTTATTAGCAGTATAATCAAACATAAACATAACTGAAGAAAGAGCAATATATGCAGTGATAAACAAGACAACAACACAACCATAAGAGACAGTAGATTGTTCCAAGACTAGGGAAAAAAACCCACAAAGGGGAAACCCTTTCAAATCTTCTCCTTTAATAGATCATCATAAAAATATTTCAGTAGAGAGTACAATAAGCCCAATACATATGTTTGCAGCGGATACTAACAAGTCAAATATACATATCTATAGATCTATATAATAGTAGAGAGAAACCAAAATCCACCAGATCATTGAAGCCAGTGAAAGTCAAGATGTCAAGCCCTAGATCTAAACCATGGATTCTCTCATTAAAATTGTATGTGTGCATCTAAAACTCCCTGGACACTTTCTCAGACACTGTGTAAGTGCATCTGTTACTACTCGGACGCTCTCAGGAAGACTTTGTGCATGCATCTATGGTAAAACACACCAAAAACCCTTAGGTTATCCCTTACAGTTGTTGTGAGTGTGTTTGGAATGTCTTGGATGCTTTCTGCAGCACTTTTTGCAAGTCTCTGAGGACTAATGCAGTCAAATATGACTTGAACCCCTGGATGTTATCATAAGCTTGTCTTCTAGCATCTATGGCTCTCTGAACATTGTCTTGTCCATTTTGTGCTAGCTCCTAAGGACTAAATACCCTGTTCTATGCCAGCATCTAGTACCCAGAAAGCCTTAACTCATAGCGAACCTCATGCTTGTTATTTTGGACCCTTGTGTGAACGCCTTCCATTGAACCTGTGTGAACAAAGACAAAATAGAAGAATATAAAATGGCTTAATCAATGTGATGAAATTAACTTGAGTTTTCTTCTATTTATAGGAGTTCTTGAGTGTTCAATTGGGGTTAAGGTTGACCCAAGCAGTTACCCATGTGGTTAGGGTCGACACATTCCATAATGTATGTATGAATAAAATAATTCAAAACTTAACTTCCACTTGACCAAATTGGGTGATCTTTAGGTCGATTTTGGTCCTCTCAAAAAGAGGAATTTAATTCAAGAATAATATTAGTCATTTTAGCTATCCAATGTGGAATTTAATCCTAGTTGTAAAAATTAACACTCCCTCTCAACTGGGAGGAATTCCACCTACCAATATCATGTCATGTTGTTGTAATACTTTGATTGTCTCTGCTCAACTATATTTGCTGAAACTTTCTTGGATCTAGAAGAAGAAGAATCAGGGAGAAATATCTTTCACCCATACCAAGAAATAGGATAACACATCATACATGGGAGTACACCCTCAACCCTAGAATCTCATCGGGGAGCTTACCCTCAACCCAAAATCCTATTTCCTATTGATCATCCCAACAATGACTCTCAGTAGTCATGTGGTAGAACACTTGCATCATAATCGCCTTTGGTTTTACACCCCAAGTACACTCTCAACTCATTGGCCAAATGAGGATTGGTATTCCCAAAAATCCCTACTTGTGTGTATGATGCTAACTAGGGTATACTCTGCAAAGACTAGATAGGGGAGTATCTCCTTCAACCCTATGGGTAACAAATAGGGGAGTACCCTATTTTCTAGAGGTCCCTCAACCCTAGGATCCCTCTATCTCGATTTCTCACCCTAAGAGCTCAAATAGGGTAGGAAGAGTTGGCTCAGTGTCTTCGATCAAAACTATCCCTTATGTAGAGGGGCCACATCCATCAGTCCAAGTTTCTCTCTAAATACCAAGAACTTTCATTTTGGTAATGCCTTGGTGAGAATATTGAAAATTTGTTCATCTGTCAATATGTGATGGATCCTAACAACTCCTCTCTGCACCATGTCTTGAATAAAGTGATATTGAATCTCAATATGCTTGGACTTGTCATGAAACATAGGATTTTTGCCAAACGGATTCGGCTATTTTTGTCACAGTATATCACTATAGTATCTAGGATCTGCTCAAATAACTCTCTAAAGAGAATTCTCAACCAGACTACTTCATAGATAGCCATGCTGGCATAAATGTATTCTGCTTTGGCGGTGCTCAATGCTACAAAATTTTGTTTCCTGCTCATGCAAGATATCATGGCATATCCAAGGCTAAAATAACATCCAAATGTACTCTTCCTATCGATAACATTTTCAGCCCAGTCAGCATCATATTATTCATGAAGTTTAAGATCTTCAGCAAAATATCTTAGGCCAAGTGTGATCAACCCATGCAAATATATCGATGTGTTTTTGGAAGTTATCCAATGTGTGTGGCAAGGTTCGGTCATGAATTGACTCAATGAGTTTATTGCATAGCATATGTCTGGAAATGTGTTCACAAGGAACATCAGAGCCCCAATTAGTTATCTATACTTGGATGGATTTTCTAGGTTTGGTCCTGTAGCATTGCCACATAACTTCTTTAAGTTCATTTACATTGGTGTAACCATGGATTTGCATTCTTTCATTTCAAATCTTTCCAACAACTTCACAACATATTTTCCTTGTGAAACAAAAATCTCACCAAGCCTTTGCCACACCTCAAGGCCTAAAAAGTAGTGCATGAGACCAAGGTCTTTCATCTCAAATTCATAGGCTAGCTTCCTCTTACACTTGATCATCAAAGGCTCACTACCTGTCAAGAATAGATTGTCATAAGATAAAACCAAAATCAATGGCATACCTTGGACTACCTTGAATTAAATGTTAGGATTGGTGTTTCTTCTTATGAATACCGACTTCACTAAGTAACTATCAATGCGTGCATACCAAGCTCAGGGAGATTTCCTCAAACCATATAGTTCCTTCTTCAACCTACAGACATGTGTTCTTTGATCTTCCACTTCAAATCCCTATGGTGTTCAACACATACTTCTTCCTGTAACATGCCATGAATGAATGCGTATTTACATCCATCTATTGAAGAGTCCATCCGTAACTCACAGTAAGGGAAATTATAGAACATATGGTTGTATATCGAGCCACGGGAGAAAACATGTCATCATAATATTCTCCCTCTTTCTGAGAGAATCCTCAGGCTATGAACCTTGCTTTGTATTTCTCAATGTTGCCATCAATTCCATGTTTTATCTTGAATAGCCACTTTGAAGTCACAACAGACTTCCCTTTCGGTCTAGGTACAAAATCCCATACATCATTTTTCACAATCGATTCATATTCCTCAACCATAACATCCTTCCAAACTTGTTCTTTTATAGCTTCTTTGAATGAAGGTGGTTTTGTTTGAATCATAGTGCTCATAGCTACAACATATCCCTGATACATGCATGGCTACTTTCTTTCTCTGAATAAAATGTGAATGGGGAAATTTCTTTCTGTATCATGTAAATTATCGTAGATCCAAAGTGGTATTTTATTAGTAGGAGTTTCACTTGGAGGAGGATCTAACATATCCATAGGTTCCATGGGATCATCAACCATATTGGAATCGGGCACAGACAAACCATTTAGACTATCCCTGTCATCATTCTCTTCCCTGGGAGGAGGAGGTGGAGGAATATCTTGCTCTTCCAAGCGCTACATCTTCATCGAATGTTACATCCCTACTAATTTTGACCTTCCTCTAACTACGAATATATATTCTATATGCTTTATAATTTTCACAATAACCCTCAAACGTACCTTTTCTTCTAGTAGCTTCCAATTTCTCTTTTTATCCTTTGGCCAATGAAAATATATGGGGCATCCAAATACAAAAATATGGCCAATATCATGCTTGATACTTGTGAATGTTTCTTCAGGGGTCTTGTTTTCTAACACTTGATGAGGCACCCTATTTTGAACACACAACAGTAGATGTACCTTCGGCCCAAAGGAACTCGGGCACCTTTCGATCATGGAGCATAGCATAGGTAACTTCTAATATAGACCTATTCAGGAGTATATGGCACAATTGATTCTTTCTTGATCCCTTATTTGTTGTAAAATGCTATGAATTCTTTTGACATGTATTCCCCTCCATTGTTGGATCTAAAGGCTTTGATTTTCTTTCCTAGTTGATTTTCAAACAAGGCTTTGAATTCCTTGAATATTTTAAAGGATTCATTCTTGTGCTTAAGATAGTATATCCATATCTTTCTTGAGAAGTCATCAATAAAGGTGATGTAGTAGAGATGACCACCAACATATTGTATAGGCATTAAACCACATATATCAGAATGAATGAGATAAAGGATGTCATTTGTCTTGTTCTTACTAGAGCGAAATGGCCCCTTTGTTTCCTTTCCACTCACACGACCTGGACAAACTCCATCATGATGAGCTTGAATGTTGGGAATACCTTAGAACAATTTCTTCAACTTTGGAAGTGCATCATAGTGTAGATGTTCCAATATGTGTTATGAACTAATGCTAGAAGAGGTCTTCTAGTGACACTATAGATTCCTTAAAATCTCGATCCTAATGTGAATGCATCTCTCATAGGTCAATCAACAGGCTAAGTCAAAAATTTACCTTTGATGAAGAAAACCCTCATCCCTTTATCTTCCAATGTAGATATCGATACCAGATTCTTCATTAATCCAGGTACATACATAACATTATGTAGTAGAATTGATTCCCCATAATTCAATTGAAATTTGATGAACCCAAATGCTTTCACGGGATGAGTGGATTTGTCTCCAAGAATTATCTTCAACTTAGTCTCCCGCTCTACCAGATTAGAGAGGACTTCCTTGTATCTAGAGAAATGATGAGTGGCCCCACTATCAGCGAAGAAACTATCCCACGAATTTGGTGGAGAAGAACTAGTAAGAGCATAAATAATAATGTATTCAGATTTATTTACAACATTTCTTTCATACCCGGGAGCCCTTGACTTATTTTGAGGAGGAGGATTTTCTTCACAGTCATTTGAGGAGTCTCATCTTCTTCTTTCATATCTTCTATCTATTGATGGTGTTGGACCTGCCAACATGGCAGGGGAACTCCCCGGTAAGAAGTCCCAAATAGACCTCAAACCATTTGGTGTATGAGTCCTAGCAGTGGGTTGTACGGTATCGCCTTAACCGCAGTTGCGCACAAAGGAAAGTGAGATGTCCTTGTTGTTAGCAAGGGTGTGACATGTGCAACAAGCCAAGGAAGGTGCATGAATGGTTCTAACACACTGAAGGTGGAATGAGTGTGCCCGTTGGAAACCTATGTAAACACGTGGCTTGGAAGGGAACACACGAGAAAAGATGCATCACAAGATAGAGGGAAGGTGAAAAAACAATCCAAAGTGATGGTTAAATTAGCAAAACATTTCAGTAAGATTCATACATACATATACAGAAAGAGTCTATACATACATCTGTAAGCAAACAGATACATATATTTTTAAAGTAAACAAGTTAATTGAAATGCAATAACAACATATGCATGAAACGTGCTGGATGTATTATATTAAGAAGTGAAGTTCCAATAATACAGTACAATCATGACCAACCACTAGTCCCAATAACAAAATGTTATAGTCACTGCCACTTGCTCCTCCAAAGAGATGTACTAGCTCTGCACTGTGGAGAAGCCAAGGCTCATTACAATATTATCCAAGCTTTCTCTAAGATACTCCTATTGGAAGCTGGGCTGATCAAAAAGAATCTACAATGAGTTATGAGGTACTACATATAGCAAAGGGTGGGGTGACCCTTGACATTCCCCTTTGTGACTATTTACCTACCCTCATGACTCTTCAACTACTCTATGATTGTTACATTCAACTATCAACACTTGAAATTCCACTTGATAAGACATTACATAACATCTTCACAAGTACCCATGTGAGACAAAATAAGCTTACACAAACCATGCAAGACATCATTATGACTCAGACAACTGTGGGAAGACCAACTCTTCAACATCCTCATAATGGTTGATGATGGTGAACTGATGCTAAGCTTGGTAGTTCGTGATGGTGTCCATGTACTCTATGGTGACATCTTTCTGGAAGTGAACTCTTGCCTCTGTTGCATCTAGGTACACTCCTTTGTCTCCTTTTTCCAATTCATCTAATAGCAAGTGCATCATTTTCTTGAGTGCGGACAAACCAACGACATACTGATGCATAGTTTCTGCACTGATCGCCAAGTCTGCGTTGGTGGCTATGCACATCAACTCGTCAAAGTACAAGTCCAGCTCCTATCAGAATTAACCCTTTGTCTTTGCCTTGGTGAGTGTACTAATAGATGGGATTGCATGTGCGCACACAAAAACATCCATGCTTCTGAACATGTGTGCATGGGAAGCCTGCAAACTAGTGATGAGCTACAGGAGTTCCTTGTAGTTCCAGATTTGACTCCAAATGCATGCCTTCAACTCAACCGCCATGGGCTTCACCATCTTTGGCAAGTGTAATGGGGATCCCTTGTATCTCACTATCCATGTTTACATGTGGTTGAGAATAGTATGCAACTTTGACAAGATACATGGTCTCCTAGCACAGCACTACTGCCAATGGTTGAGATGGACAACTACCTTATGCACGATACCAAATCTAGAATACAATGCCTACATGACTGTCTCAAGGGATGATACTTCATTCAGTATTGTCTTGTTCAACTCTGCTCAGGTGGATGTTGTAACCAGTTCTCCTCCTTGCTTGGTCTTCTATAACTCCTATTCCATTCGCTCGTTCTCTGCTATCAAGAAGCAAACACTCAAGCTAGTGTCTTCGACATATGCTCTGGTAGCATCGACCAATGTTGTTGGATTCTTGTGCACATCAGATACGCTCACTCATTCCTCAAACTGCGCAGGAGATGTGTGGACATCCAGAGTATACACTCTGCGTGATTGCACAATTCTATGTCGTGACTCGTCAAATGATATGTTGTGCATCTCCTCTTCCAGATTGTCTCCAAGATCTCAATGTCTCCTTGGTCGTTCATGACTTTCTCTACTTCCAGATCCAGTGAAGCTGGTGGGTCAATCTCTTGGTTGTAAGGCATGATGTTGATGTCTTGCGACTGTCTGTGAAAACCAGTGTCATGCATGCAATAACAGTGAGATGCAAACGAAAACTGAAATGGTCCTTGTACAGGCTAACATGCATGCAAACGGCAACAAGTGTTCACAAAAATCAAGAAGATAGCACTCACATAAGCAAAAACATAAAAAAGTGACAAAAATGACGCAAAAGACAAGTAAAGCAGACTTACCCAGAAATAGATGAGTTGGATGTGTCAAAGACAACTAGATGTGTTGTGGGATATCATAGCTCCAAGATCGATGTGAAGAATGAGCTTTGAAGCATTGAATAAATAAGTTTGAGGCTTATGATGTGCATGCCACAAATATAGGATAGTTACACTTGGAGGGAAGTTTCTAAAATGATCTTTGCATGTAACCTCCCGCTACTAAAAATAGATCCCTAAAATATAGGGATTCCTTTTGCATGTTTCTTTTTTCTATTTCAGCAAAAAGCAGCCCATGCATCCAAATCAAGTTTGCTAGGTCTTGGGTGGAACCAATCAACCTGAAGGCACATGCAACAACCATCTTGAATGAGAGAGGGATTTTCACAATTTTTGGGAGGAGTTGGGCTAGCTGTCCTAGAGGGATTATGCAATTTTTGGGAGGAGTAGGTGACTATTGCCCAAAATTGTGCAATTTTTGGGCTGATCTATAGTGTTGGGCCAGATTGCACAATTTTCACAAGCAACCCTGTCTTAGTGCATTGTGCATTTTATAGGCCCAGCAGGCTGCCCAACAGATTTCACAATTTCTGGAGGGAAGGTTGGTTCCCCTCCAGAATTGCACAATTTTATGAGGGATCTGCTCAGCCAGTAACTAGCTTAAGTAAAAAATGGAAGTCTATGAGGGGAATGAATAAAACTGACATTCATAGGTTGGCAAGCCACTGAATAACTGATGAAGCCTATGTACTTGATAGTGAAAGACATGCTGGTAGGATGGTTGGTAGGGAGGCTCCAAAACGAAGCTAAGAAAAATTTTGGAGGGTTGTTATAGCCGCTACAACACTTGGCAACACACTAGTAGAAATCTAGCTCTCTGAATGGAGCTTGTTCATGAAAAGCAAGTCTAACACCTCTAGAAGTATTGTTCAATTCTCTGCTCATCTTGGTTTTCACACTTGCTTGATTGTAAGATGTAGCATCTGCCAAGCTCTTCGTCGGTTGACACACATTCCAAGCCAAGCCAACATAGTTGTTTTGATTTGGGATGAGGGGTATATTGGTGCACAATTCATATGGTATTCAGAGTTTTAGTTTCATCTTTGGTGTTGCTTTGCTACCAGTAGGCTTGGACAGTACCCCAGTGGAGTCACACAAGAACACAAGCATCGCTCTGCTGCCAGTGAGCCTAGTCAGTACCCCGATGGAGTTACTTACATCACCTCTCAGCACAAGAAGCCTTTCTCTTCATTCACCTTATTTATTTTCATTTTGTTTTTTGAAATTTTTCACATTTTCATTTTCATAATTATGCATAGCACTTATTCATTTTAGAGGCAGAAGAGGAATCATGACTTATTGGGAGCAGAATAGATTATTCCTCCAAGAAATAGTTTATATATATCTTTGACATGATTTTTAAGGCTTTCCCCCTCACCTTACTCTACTTGACTGAGCTAACAAGGATTAACCCAAAAAGAACCGACTAGAGTAGTTGACACTAGATAGTGCTCAAGCGTTGTGTTTTCACCAAGGTTCACTTCAAATAGTATATATTTTCCATTGATGTATCATGGACTGAAGACAACAAGTTATTCATGTAGAGGCAGGACGACAGATAACCAAGTATTGCTAACTGCACAAGTCCTCATGTACTTTACCCAACTTGTTTCAAGAGTTGCACACAGTTTCATGCAAAGATAACCTACAGACATAAACAAGAAAACAAAGAAAAATCAAAAGTAAATGCATAAACAAAGCAAGTAAGCTAACAAGCAGACAAGAAAACAAACATGCAAAGTAAGCAACAAACATCCATGCAAGCAAACAACGCAAAAGAAAACACTACTCCTACTCCTAAGCTAATGGTGCATGGGTTTGCCCATGTGAAGTGATACTTCCAATGCTGCCACTGGTGCATTGGTCGACCCATGTTGGTGAAGGCATGGTTTGTGAACAACACAACAATGTGAACCAGCAAACAAGAAAGATATAATAATGAAGATAAGCAAACTTCGAGTTTAAGTGCGTCCATAGAACATAAGTGAGTGCAAATGCATGACATGAAATCCATGGACTTCTCATGATGTTGTGCAATTTTGCATGTAGATGTTAAGCATATGCATACTCTTGACTGTGACATGCAAGAAAACAAAAGAAACAAATACAACTTGCATCATGCACGTGTGCTTGCTATGTAAGGTTCGTCCAATGCATGAGCGAAGGATTATGTAGTTCAAGTGGAGGAAGCATGATCTTTGTGTGATATGGATCTTCAATGCATATAGATGAGTGATGAGGAGCCTCAGGTGTTTCAACAATTTCTTGAACGAAAGTGAAACCAACTCAGAACAACGAGGACCTTACATGACCATTAGATTGGGTTGAAGTGCCTCGACATTCTGTGAGGTTTCGACTTCATCGACTGATAGATCATCATAAACAGGTGGCTTGGAAAAATCAATTGCGATAGAATCATCATTGTGATCGAATACAGGGGTAAATAGATCATGACAACTACGATCAGAAAAATGAATGATTTCATCGGCATCCTCATCATTTGATGAACCAAACAGAGGGGTAGATGAGAAGTGGAAAAATTCACCCTCTTTGTTTCCAAAAAAGGAAGATGAAAAATCGAGTGGATTTTCAAAGAATAATTGGTCCTCTTTGTTGTCAGATGATGTACTGACATCCATGTGTTTTGTGAATGATCAACAATGGGTGCATCCGTAGACAAAGATACACATACAAAATCAGGGATGGCAGAATCACCAAATCTATTAGGAAAAAACATAGGAGGCTCAGATAGAAGGGAGTCATCCTTTGCTCAGGGTTGATGCTCAAGCTCCCAGTCATACTCTTCATGAATGACAGCACAGGTTGGTTGTGAAACACCAACTCCATCGATAACTTGATCCTCGTTCACAACAACTATAGAGTCTGGAATGGAATAACACAAGACAGTGCAATCAAGAGGATCAGCAGAACATGAAGACGAAGGTTGAGGTAAAACATGCAAGTGACAACCCATGGGCTTCGCAACCAAATCTACATGAAAATTGAGAGAAGTGATGTTGGGAGGATGTGACATTTGAATGGATGTGTGTGGTGCAAGTTCTCCCACACCACTCTACAGTGGTGGAGCTGTTTGATGAGGGGACAACAGAGAATCACTTGCGACAATGACCATGTCCATTTGTGATTGCGCAGATCCATCACCAAAGTATGTTGAGGAGGGCTTGGGCTTGAAATTATTCTTAGTATTGATAGATTTGGTAACACAATACTCAAATATGTCCATGAGATATTGGAATTTCATCTAACTTTTCGGAGCTTGAAACTGCAATACATGGAAGAGGTCCCAAAATTCCATAGGCGATTATTGCATGCTAACAATTTTTGGTCAAGAGGTTCTGCATCAAAATTATGGAAAGTGGATTCAATGAGATCATATAACTTCTCAAGTGAGTGCATGCTTCTAGGTTGTAGACTCCAGCACCATCGTAGTGGGGATTTGTGAAGTGGTATGCAAGCATCATGCTGGCCTCTTCTGCATAGAACTCGTCTGCCAGAAATGCATAAAATTCTTTTAAGAACTAAGGTCAGGCTACTTCATCTTCACCATCATATGTGAATTCTGACAAGAGATCAACAAACTCCCTCGTGATGTCGAGATGTTTGACATATGAAAAACATCCCGGAGGGGTGAGCTTGATAGTATCCATGACGGATGTGCGAAGATTCAAAACAGGATGGGAGGACACAGTTTGTCATCTAGCACCCCTTCTAGCACAAGAAATGTTGATAGTGCTAGACTTTCCAATGTTTTAGGGGATCTCCCTGGTAAGAAGTCATAAATAGACCTCAAACTGTTTGGTATAGGAGTCCCAACAGTGGGTCGTACGATATCGCCTTGACCGCAGTTGCACACAGAGTCAAGTGAGATGTCCTTTTGGTAGCAAGGGTGTGACATGCGCAGCAAGCCAAGGAAGGTGCATGAATGGTTCTAAAACACTTAAGGTGGAATGAGTGCACCTGTTGGAAACTTGTGTAAACATGTAGCTTGGAAGGGAACACACGAGAAAATATGCATCACAATCTGGAAGGAAGGCGAACCAACAATCCAAAGTGACGGTTAATTAAACAACACATATTAGTAAGATTCGTACATACATATACAAAAAGATTCTATACATACATGCGTATGAAAACATATACATATATCATCAGAGTAAACAAGTTAACCTAAATACAATAACAATGTATGCATGAAATGTGTTCGCTCTATTATATTAAGAAGTGAAGTTCCAATCATATAGTACAACCATGATCAACTGCTAGTCCCAATAATGTAACATTACAGTGACTACCACTTACTCCTCCAAATATATGTACTAGCTCCACACTGTGGAGAATCCAAGGCTCGTTACAATATTATCTAAGTTTTCTCTAAGATACTCCTATTGGAAGCTTGGCTTACCAAAAAGCCTCTACAATGAGTTATGAGGTACTATATATAGCAGAGGGTGGGGTGACCCTTGAAATTCCCCTTTCTGATTGTTTACCTACCCTCGTGACTCTTCAACTACTCTATGATTGCTACATTCAACTATCGACACTTGAACGTTCCCTTGACAAGACGTTATATACAATTAACACATGTATCCATGTGAGACAAAATAGGCTTGAGCAAGCCATGTAAGACATCATTATGACTTGGAAAACTATGGGAAGACCAACTCTTCGACATCCTCATGATGGTTGATGGTGGCAAACTAATGCCAAGCTTGGTAGTTCACGATGGTGTCCGTGTACTCTATGGGACATCTTTTTGGAAACGAACTCTTTCTTCTGTTGCATCCAGGTACACTACTTTGGCTCCTCTATCCAACTCATCTAAAAACATGTGCATCATTGTCTTGAGTGCGGCTAGACTAGTGACATATTGATGCATAGTGTCTGCACTGATTACGAAGTCTGTACTGGTGGCTATGTGCATCAACTCATCAAAGTACGAGTCCATCTCCTGTTAGACTTGACCCTTTGTCTTTGGTTCGCGAGTGTCCCAATAGATGGGATCACATGTGCTTGCACAACAACATCCATGCTTCTAAACACCCATGCATGGGAAGTCTGCAAACTAGTGATGAACTATGGGAGTTCCTCGTAGTTCTGGATTTGACTCTAGATTCGTGCTTTCAACTCAACCACCATGGGCTTCATCATCTTAGGAAACTATAATGGGGCTCCCTTGTATCTCATTGTCCATGTTTTCATGCAGTCGATAACAATATGCAAGTTTGACAAGATACATGCTCTCCTAACATAGCATTGCTTCCAAACGTTGAGATGAACAACTGCCTTATGCATGGTACCAAATCTAGAATACAATGTTTGCATGACTGTCTCAAGGGATGGACACTTCATTTAATATTGCCTTCTTCAACTTTTCTCGGGTGGATGATGTAACCAGTTATCCTCCCTTCTTGGCCATCTATAACTGTTGACTGAAGGATGAGAAGGAAGCAGGTGGCAGCAACGGTTAGATTGCGGAAGATTCATTTGGAGAGTAAGGCAAGAACAGGTAGTTGTGCAAGAGTTGTGGCAAGGCGGTAGCAGAAGACAAAGGCAGCTGAGTCAATGGGAAGGTGAAAGAGCAGCCAAGCAGGAACTTTCAGTTCAGGTAGTAGAAAGGAATATAAAAGAAGAGGGACAGAAAAGAAGATAGGTTGGTTGGTGAATGGGATAGTGGGCAAGGCTGTTGGACTTGGTGGCAGATATATGGTTGCGATAGATGGGTAGCAGGATGCAATATTCCATACAAACTGGGCCTTTGAGGTTGACATCGAACTCATGGATCTGATCCAGGTATTCCTTGTAGTTTCTTGTGGCAGATGCCAAACACATGTTGTATTGTTTTATTGTTAAGTTAATAGAAAGAAAGATAGACTGGTTGTAAATCATGATGTGTATGGATCCCCTGGTATGATGAGTTTCTAAAAAATTTAAATGTTCCATTAAATGCATGTATTTAATAGTTCTTATGTAATTGATGTTCTGTTGTATCATTTTTTTGCATGTAATGGATATACTTTTGTTATTGCATGGTGCCTCATTTGGCGTTCCCTTGACCCCATGTTTAACCTTCCTTATTTCTGGTCATGGCACGCCTCGGGTGAGACTCCTTACCCTTTGGGTAAGGTGAAAATGCAGGCATTGTCCTAGACTACACTGGACCATTGTTGGCCCTTTGTGCCCAAACCCAGGGTATTTTCTTCTTGATGACTCTTTCGTGCCAACAAATGGTTCCGTTGTCAGGACTTGAAGTTATGAGAACTAGTTCACAAAATGGTGTTGAGGATATTCAAGAGAGAAATAAGGGATTGGTGCAAGTTTCTCGAACACCGGTACAATTGGTTAAGAAGGATGAAGGGGTAGAACCAGTCAAGGGGATCGATGATAGTTCGTTGCAACTCGACTCTGTCGGATATCGTGTTGCTCCAACAATTGGACAATGATCTGACTAGAGTGTTTCCGGGAAAATTAGTGTCTATTCAGATCTGCTAGTCCCACTAAGACGGGTAGCTATCTTAGAAACAAACAAGTCAAAGTAACTTGTGTTTTCCTTTACGAGAGATAGATGAGAGAGAAGCAGAGAACACCAACCTTAGTCTTTCGCTTGGCTCCTTGCTTGTTTCCTCTCTCCCTTGACAGAGCTTTTGCCACTCCTTTCTCACTTGTCCTGCGTCAAAGAACACCTGTAAATTCAAAGCAGCAAAATACCATCAAAGCATAGAGATCTATAACCATAAACAATATAGGATCAGATGTACATTAACCATACAAATGCATACACAAATACAATATTTAGAAATATACAAGTATATGGAGGAAAACTCAAATATATTTATTGATAGAAGTAGTAGAAGAGAGGATTACAACCCAGCTATTTGATGCAGTGCCATCCTCCTAGCATGAAAGCCCTCTTCACCTCATGAAAAGCTAGATCACCCAACAATACAATGTCTCAAAAAGAAACCAACAACACTTCCTTACAAATTACAAAATTCCAGCCCCTGGATCTCTAGGA
Organism: Pinus tabuliformis; assembly: GCA_031772625.1. Taxonomy (NCBI): domain Eukaryota; kingdom Viridiplantae; phylum Streptophyta; class Pinopsida; order Pinales; family Pinaceae; genus Pinus; species Pinus tabuliformis. The sequence goes on from CM062811.1 coordinate 845,895,137, forward strand.
TGAGGGATCCATATATAGATATTTGCAAGGGGGTGAGTCAGCTTCTGGGATTTTGATTAGTGTCATTTCACTGATAGTTCTTGGTTCCACTTAGATATTTCATGATCTCTTACTCATCCCTGGGTGAATTCAGAGAGGCAAGTATCATATGAGCAATTTCTAGAAGATTCTTTGAGTTTCCACCTAGCAAACTGCCTCTGCCATTTGTCTACTCTAGCTCATCGCACCCTACAAAAGGGATTTTAAATATGCATCACACCCTCTATGTGTAACAGGGGAGATGCATTGCACCCTCAACATGGAGCAGTCTGTATGGTCTAGTTTTGACCAGTTTTGAGTAGTTTTTTAGGGAGAACTTCTGGGAAATGATGTAATTAGTTGACCTTGATCTTTTAGGGTATGAAACAACACTTTTAGGGGTTTAGAAGCCCTTGGTTTATTGATATATGCGATTGGGGTTGCAGTGCCCAAATATATCTATAACAGTTTCCCCCTAAAGCATGAGGTCGTAAATCTTCTGATGTCGGGTGAAATGCTTTATCATGAGGATCTGAGGTTTTTCGAACTAGAAGTTGACCTGTAATAAGATACAATACAATACATTATCTTCATAATATTTTCATGATCTAGCTAAGGCAGGTATTCCCATTTCTTAGCTTTATAAATTCATTTTCATGTACATTGGACATACAATCGTCTGTGTGGCAGACTAACGATTCTGGTAGAGCCATCATCCTTTAGCTTGGATGATTATCTGTGCAGCTATGGAGTACATTTGATGTCTTTATTTTCCTTAATATATCGCAGCCCGTATAGATGAAACTAGATCTGGGGTCTTCAAACTCATTCAATCTTTGCCCGAAGTACAATTCGATCCATGTGAAAAGATGGTTTGGTGTCAAACATGGAAAGACATTTCTTGATTACCAGCCAATGATGTAAGCTATTAACAGGTGCGAGAGGAATCAACATTAATGATAATGACCCTCAAGGTACTACAGTGCAATTCACGTGGCGTGAATACATCAATCGATGTCGAACACCACATGAAATATTTCGGTCGAATGCCATTGATGTAAAGATGTCACCGGAAGTGAGAAACTTGCCATTGAGGCATGCAGGCTTCAAAGTACTGAAAGGGTTGTTCCTAAGTCAACTTCTTGGATAATGAGCTGATGTCGACAAGAAGTGACCCATCATAGGAGGGCCTTAATGAATCCCACATCTACGACATGGAATGGAGCAAATGATCTTGTGGAGGTGAAAACAATCTGATCATACAAGGTTTAGGGTGGCGGTCATGAAAGAATGGAGCGTGAAGGTATTGCTGCAAATGAGGCATTAGCTAGGTTAGTGAATTCTCTGAGCAACTTCTATTGAACATATCGGTGACACTGAAATGGATTGGTATCGTTAACCCCAAAAATGGATGGTATGGAGGACAAATGGTGATATAATCGGTGAACGGAATAACCCAACCTGACTCAATCATGGTGACGGAGTGAAAGTGTCATGTTCAAGAGCGACCTGCTACCAATGAAGTTCTTCAATATTTCTTCACTTTTTCCCCAGTCATTGTTGACCAGTACCTCTTTATTGTTTTCAAGCTTGAGGAGGATAACATATGCTTGTTCTATAATTTACCCTTCGGGCAAAACTGTCGCTATGTTTTAGTGAGCCTAGCGATAGTGAAACTCGCTCTTGTCCGTATGGACAAGTTTGTCGCTATTGTTTTAATGAGTTTAACGACAAAGATAACTCGGTCCTTTTCAGTTTTAGAGATTTTGAAAAGAGGAGAAAAGGAAACTCTAGTAGTCCTTTTTCATAGTATAATCCTTTAATTCCGAAAAAGTATAAAATAATACAAAAGGGATGACTTTTCCGATCACTTTAGCGAGCTGAAAAAGAAGAGCGCTCAATCTTTTTGTGTAATGACCCTCCAGGTCCAAAAATATTAAAATATAGAGGAGGGATGGAACTTCCAATCACTTTAACGAGCTAGAGAGGCCAATTGCTTAGCAATATTTTTATATTTTACGAGTCTAAAAAGAGCTTAAAAGAGACTCGTTTTTTAGGAACGAGTGATGTTTTCGAGTAGCAGCTGGTTCCAGGTAATTTTGGAAATTTTGAATCATGGCAGTGTAAAGAAGGTGGCTAACAGAATCACTCATCGCAGTTGTTCCTCAGAAGGGTAAACAATCAAGTGGAGGCGTATGATTGGCTAAAAAGTGGAGGTGATGGTAAGAACACGACCAAGGCTCAAAAGCTGATAGCGATGCGATCACAAAGGTTATTTACTGAAAGGTGGGTTCATTTTTTAATGATCTTGAACTCTAAGGGAACATATGCTCATTGCTAGGTTTCTTTTTAACGAGCTTTGAACTTCACGGAAACATTGCTAGTGCTAGTCATCTAATAAGGATGTCTCTCATTAGTAGGTTCATTTTTTAGGGAGCTTTCGCCATGTGAAACTTTTCTCCAGAGACTTTTGTATGCAAGCTAGAAATGACGAAGATATGAGGTTAAAGGGTTGAGAGCCTACAAACTAAGAAAATAAAAGTTCATTTTTCACTCGCATGCAAAGGTTTGCATGCCCCCAGGTATAAATAAAAGTAGAGTTTCCAGGTTACCATGTGGAAGTTCTTGCATTAAAGCAAGGTTGTTTTGTCCACATTGCAGGCAAAACACTTCCTTGGCTCTATCCATCTAAATAGACAAAGGTGAAAGGTGTGGATCCACTACCAATCACATAACCTTCGACGAGGGAATCTTATTCCAGACTGATCTCGTTTTCCTAAGTAGACGTGTGTGTCAGATTGGTCATATATCCTACGAGGAAACCTATCTTTTATCTGGGGTTTTCCTGCCAAAGCAGGCCAGGGCGCATGCCTCGTGGGTTTCGTCACATTCACCGAATCACTTGCAATCATCAGGCGGATGGACTAGAGGTTGGTGAGACATTCCTTGTACATAGAGACCATTTAGGGATGGCATTTGACTAGTAGCCATGTTCGAACTTGGGAATGAAAGCTAGTCAATGAGTTGGACCATTCTACCTTCATACGGGAAACACATCACCCGAAAGAGTGAGGAAACTGTTAGAAAATTATATATTACGGAGCAATGGAACACATAAAATATTGCAGAAATATAAACACAGAAAATGCACAAAACAAGAGAGACACAGATATACGTGGTTCACCCAGTTTGGGCTACGTCCACCCCAAACAGCCAGTCCTTCCTTTCTATTATCCAGAAAAATGAAGAGATACAACCTACAGCAAAACCACTGTAATATCCTCTGTTTTCTCTCACAGTATCACCTCTATGTTTCTCGCTCACCGAATACACATCTATCTCACAGCCTCAAATACAATGCCCTCATATAAAGAGAGGGGTTGCCTTCTAGGGAAAAAAAACCTAAACTAAACATAAGTTCTACCGTCAGATCATCCGCCTAATGAACGGCCCAGATTGACTAGAAATTACTATACTTTTACAAGGCAATTTTACAGCTGTTTTTAGCTTCGGGGGTGCTGCCCCCGAAACCCCCCGCCAGGGGGGGCTCCCAAAAGTTGCTGCCACCCCCCCCTGGACCCCCCACGGCAGCGATTATTTTACGGGCGGCGTTGCCGCCCCATTTTGAACTGGGGTCCAATATGCCGGTACTATAGAAGATAATCAGGCTCCACACCCAACAGAAACAATAGCTCCCATGTTGTAAATGTAGTCACGTCCAAGGAGTAGATTGTAATCTAGAGGCCCTTGGACTACAATCATGTTCAAGTGAACATTTTTTCTTCTCAAAGTTATAGGAATATTTGGAAGGATCCCTAACGGTCGACTGGTTCCTTTAATGAAGCCTGACAGATTTCGAATCTCAGGAAGAATTGATGGCGAGCCAAGCGCTTTCCAAGTAGTTGAGGAAAGGATACTCACATAAGCCCCTTCATCTATGATAGTTCTAGCCATGATCATTCTGTAAGCTTGTACTATGATTTGGAATGGCACATTAGATGGTAGGCGGGGTCTCGCTAGCATATTCCAATCAAAGGAATTGACTAGATTGCTTGGAGGAGGGACCGAATAAACAGCCAGATGAATCTCTTGAAGTGAGGAAATTCCTTCCTGCGGTAAAGGAATGGGTAGATTTCCCCAATGTTCATCAGACTCTGTGTTAACAAAAATAATTTGAACGGTGTCATTCTCATTCTCTTTGGAGACTGTATCATCTGAAGGTGGACCTTCTGAAGAGAACACTGGGTCGACTGCCGTCTCGACCTATTGACTTTGGTCCAATGTGGACTCAAAGGGTTTATCTTCAATGATATGTGTTTCGATTGACAACAGAGGTGTGTTAGTTAGATTTCTAGCTAGCGATGGACTTGGTAATAGTTTCTTGTATCCAGGTGGGAGTCGCTGCGGTGAAGTAGGACGGTTATCCAAGACTATTTTAGCTTCGTCCACGAAAGGACAACGGTGTAGGGCATGATCGCCTTCACGCAGCTTACAAGGAAAATTAGATCTTCCTTTCTATCCAATGACTTCGTTTTCACTAGTTGATGGTGTACTTTCAACATGATCAACAAAGGTTGAAGACACCGGATTGTGCAAGTAGGGAGACCAGTCCCTCAAGATCTGTGGGATGCAAGGACAATCTCGATGATAGTGGTCTCCTTTGCAAATGACACATGGAGATTTAGGTTTGGATGGTGCAGTGTGTGGATTTTCACCAGAAGATGCATGGTTGCCTGCTTTCATTGTTGGCTTTTTCTTCTTCTTCTCCTTCCCTTTCTTCTTCTTCTTCTCAGTTACTTGGTTTTTAGTGTTACTAGTTTCACCAAGCAAAGAGGAAGAAGGAGAGGGAGAAAAAACGAAATAGAAGGTGGGGGAGCAACTCTAGTATCATTTGGTTGTCGATTTGATTGTTCAAGAATTACGGTGTTTTGAACGACAGAGGTCAAGAATAGCGATACTGGCAGGCCAATTGTGAGTTGTGGAAGGGACAATGTAGCCATGTATGGAGCACCATTATCTCCCCAAGAAGAGAAAGGACTAGGATTTCCCCCAAGGGGAATCCTTGATTGGTGGACTCCATTTTCTCAACCTAAGATCAATAAGGGCACAATGATGTTATTTTGATTAAAATAAATTTTATGACTCTTTGACACAACTTGCTTTTTCAATTTTAAAGAGTTGAGAAAAAGCTAAAGATGACTCTAGTCGCCTTCGATTTTTAATGAGCTTGAAGTGACAAGTGCTCAGATGGACCTTCTCTTTTAAGGAATCTGAAAAGGAATGAAAGTGATTTCTCTGGAAGTTTAGATAGAGGGATTACCAAACCAATCGCAAAACTACAATATACGCTCGGTGGTAAATTATAGAGAAATTACCGAGGACTTTATGTATGACAGTCAATCTTCCCGAATGTTGTGTTTAGTGCATTGCGATCGATAGGGCGAAAGACACGACTTCCTAAGGATAAAGGATATCAGCCTATTGTGGTCTCCCAATATATACTCGATGGTACGTGGGAGCACAAGTTTGTACTGGCACTTGTCATATAAAAGAGGATGAATCACCCAACCTACAATGAAAACGATAGTTACTAGGCTTTAAGATGCCGAAATGCGTCTCTAGCCTAGACTTCTAGATGTTGTGCATTAGGTTCCAAAGCATTTTTATGTTCATTGAGGTTTATTTTACAGTTGATCTTTCTTAAGAATTTTTCCTTTCAAGGTTCACCGCGTGATGTAGATGTACAATTCCTAAATATGCAATCTAAGATGATAAACAGTCATTTATTTTCTTTTAGCAATGAAAATCCTAGCTACTAAGGAAAGACAAGTAAGATTCTTTCAACATAGAGCAGAGAGCACACACTAAATGCACTTTCCTAAATCAATTTCTGCATACAGTCTAAATGCAAATGCACATGCATGTATTTGTTTTTATGCTTTCTTAATGTGAGAATGACAAAAAGAAAACTAAGTACAGATCTAAATTACTTTCCTCAAAGTGACACTTTAGAAATTTCTTTTCAAAAAACGAAAGGAAGACTAAGACAACACTTTCACTTTTGAATGGAGAATTGTTTTTGACACTTCAAAGAATTGACAATTCAAATCAAATTCAATGGCAAAAGTACAACCGACTATCTAAAAGAGGAAGACTTTACGACACTCTTTTACTTGACTGAAAACGACATTTGCGACACTTTCAAATCAAAAGACGACAGTTTGATTAAGCTATTTTTTGCAAAGGAGGACTGTAAATGATGAAAAATACATTAAAAAAACATTCACAATTCCTTATCAATTGAGGTTGAATAATGTAAAGGAAGAGAGTTTCAATATTGATATACTGATCATAGGCTGCAAAACTCCTGAATAGAGCTGAAAACAATGAAGAAAAAACCAAAATTTGGAAGTAGAAACAGTCTCATTCAATCATCGCACCTGTCCTTAAGGGAACAGGGAGGCATCTCACCTACAACACACGGGAGGTGCGATGCATCCAAACTACCAATGAGAGATAGTGTGATGGTCCAGGGATGATACTGAGCTTGGTTTTCACTCATAGTTTGCAGCTAAGTTCAGGGATTTAAGCTAAGCTTATGATAGGCAGTAAACACAAAGTATAGGGGCTGATATAATGAGGTTATTGAGCTACCACCAGGGCACTTAGGATGTTTGTAAGTCAAATGTTTAGTTCATAAACCAACCCACAGATTGACTGAAGAAGCGTTGATCTACTTTGCAGTTGCATAGCAAAAGTAGTTCGAAGGCTAGTTGGCTTAACTTCAGGCTCCGTCTGTAGTTTATAAAGCAAAAAATAGTAAGAAACAAACAAACTATTCGCTCCCTAGTGGAGTCGCCATTTTGTTTCCAGGAAAACTAGTGTCTATTCAGATCTACTAGTCCCACTAAGATGGGTAGCTATCTTAGAAACAAACAATTCAAATTAGCTTTTGTTTTCCTTTATGAGAGATAGATGAGAGAGAAGCAGAGAGAACCAACCTTAGTATTTTTCTTGGCTCCTTGCTTGTTTCCTCTCTCCCTTGATAGAGCTTTCGCCACTCCTTTCTTACTTATCCTGCTTCAAAGAACACCTGTAAAGTCAAAGTAGCAAAATATCATCAAAGCATAGAGATCTATAACCATAAACAATATAGGATTAGATGTACATTAACCATACAAATGCATACACAAATACAAGATTAAGAAATATACAAGTATATGGAGGAAAACTCAAAGAGCTTTATTGATACAAGTAATAGAAGAGAGGATTACAACCCAGTTGTCTGATCTAGTGCCATCCTCCCAGCATGAAAGCCCTCTTCACCTCATTAAAAGCTAGATCACCCAACAATACAATGTCTCAAAGAGAAACCAACGACACTTCCTTACAAATTAAAAAATTCCAGCCCCTGGATCTCTAGGATGAGGGATCCATATATAGATATTTGCAGGGGGGTGAGTCATCTTCTGGGATTTTGATTAGTGTCATTTCACTGATATTTCTTGATTCCTCTTGGAGATTTCATGATCTCTTACTCATCCCTAGGCAAATTTGGAGAGGCAAGTGTCATATGAGCAGTTTCTAGAAGATTCTTTGAGTTTTCACCTAGCAAACTGTCTCTGCCATTTGTCTACTCTCGCTCATCACACCCTACAGAAGGGCTTTTCAGTATGCATCACACCCTCTGTGTGTGATAGGTGAGATGCATCACACCCTCAGCATGGAGTAGTCTGTATGGTCTAGTTTTGACCAGTTCTGAGTATTTTTTAGGGAGAACTCCTGGGAAATGATGTAATCAGTTGACCTTGATCTTTTAGGGTATGAAACAACACTTTTATGGGTTTTGAAACCCTTGGTTTATGGACATATACGATTGGGGTTATAGTGCCAAAATATGTCTATAACATAGAGCAATCAATTTTTGGGTAAAGACTAAGGTGGAAGGATATATAGTCGAATTTTATGCGAAGAGTTATCAGTATTTCTCAAAGGTAGAAGCTATATTCAGCTCCGTTGATGAAGGAATTCTTGATGTGGATTAAGAAGTTTATGGTAGAAGAAGGATTACTGCCCTCGGCTACCACAGGGATGGTAGCATAAAAACCCAGTACCAGGGAAAGGACATAGAGGGGGGAATGCTACTAGTTGAGGAATAGAGATGCTTCTAAAGGGATGGATGCAGAAGAGTTGAAGAAAGATAGATATTTTAGAGCGTAGAGGAGAGCACTGCTAGCGGATAAGTGGAAGACGGGAGTGATTAAGACTCTGGGGAAGAGGAGGATGGGCCCCCACCAAGTAGTAGCGGTGATGGGAAGACCCCAAGTCGAGGAGGGAGGAGAGGAAGACTCTAGGTAGAGCCAGAGTGGTGACGGGAGATGTAGGAGTCAGAGGAATGAAGAGGGACCTTCCCTACAAGCTACAGAAGGTGGATCGCAAGACCAAACGTGAAGTGGGCATGGAGAGGAAAGAGAAGAAGGCATATGCGATATGATGAGAAGATTATTTTATGAAGGATAGCCATCCATTAAGAATCAGTAGCAATACCCCGAGACACCGATGGTGTTTCCCCGGACCTTCTCCCGGTACCTTATTACAATCTAGAGGAATTAATTATTAGCTTAGGCAAGGTATCACAGGTACATAGTGCACGTGAGAAATACAAAACCAATTTTAATATTGGGAGCAACAAAGGAATCAGTAGTATTAGTAACTTAGGATTGTAGGGATTCCAGTAGCCTGGAACAAAGGGTTCATGTTATTAGCTTGCACCCAAGTCAGTATGGCCGACTCTTTTACAAGATATCCAAAATTTGCGGAAGGGGAAACGAGGATGTGGAGCAACATTGGTACTCTATGAGGCTATTTGGAGAGCACATCAAACTATAGACAATGTCAGGATAGTCGAATTCCAGACGATGGTAAGGGAGAGGGCTCTGCGCTAGTTTATAATGTCGATGGAGCAGAACGAGAACCCCACAGTAGATTATATCAAGAGAGGATTTGTGCAAGAGTTCAAGGTACTATAGACAAACCAGAAGGGTTGTCGGAGCTGTGGGAAATTAAGAAAAAGGAGGGTGAGATGGCTTGGGAGCTCATGCAAAGGATTAAGGATTCCATCGCAAAGTTGAGTTACACCCTGGACCCAAATCACTAGTGGGACTGGTTTATCAAGGCACTCTTGCCCCTAACCAGAATGCCACTGACACAATAGAAACTTGGAACCCTCCAAGATGCGTTGGAGCAAGCATCTTGAATAGAGGACATGGTTGGGTATCCTCATGAATACAGGGGAAGGACAAGCTTGCAAGACCAGTTGATCATGGGTCTCCAGAACCAGATCACAGCGTTAATGGAGAAGTTGAAGGATCTTCAACTAGTACGACCAGCTAGACCCAATGTATGGTGCACCCACTACATGGTGGAAGGGCATGTTGCGATAGAATGCCCCAGGTTGCAAGGGATTAATCATCCAAGGGGAGTCGCGGGGTCATCAAGGCACCCACTGACCATAGAAGTTGTGACTATAGGGGCGCAAGGAGCTTTCCCAGGAAGGAATAGCCAAGAATTTCGCAAAATTTATAGAGGGTACGGACACCTACCCCAAATGTGCTTGATACTATAGAAATACTCCAACATCCCCAGTAACAACTACTGTGAGTTTTGTGCATCTACAACACATCACACTAATTTGTGCAAAGCACTGGATGCTCTAGAAAAACAGTTGGATAGATCTACATTTAGAATTAATTGTAGGTTTTAACCCTGTACAGAAATTACCTGCATACGAATTCTTAAACAAATAAAATAAACAATGCGAGAGCATAACCCATAAAACACATATGCACAGAGATTTTTCCCTGGATCCCAAAACTGGGACTACCAGCTTGATTTTTCATTATGTTCCTTTCAATGTTACAATACATATTTATACATGCCGAAGCATCCCATACCATGGACCGAAAACCATCGCGTCCAAAAAAACATGTGCGAAAATCATGCACAAAACCATAGGTGGGTCCGCCCAACCTATCATATGGTCCAAAACCAAAATTTTCCGGGGCGTTGCCTTGGACCCCATAAAGTGGGGTTACGGGTGCCCTTCAAACCCCCTATTAACTACGTGGAAAGAATATAACACAACCCAACAATCTCCCACTTGTTGTTTTCTTTCCACAGGGGGCCACAGGAGAGCTTAGTCATTTTTTCAGCCCTGAGATTCCCATTGCTTCTCTACACCAAGAGAACTTCTTAGAGCTCACAGATTTTGTCAATGCATCTACAGTATTCTTCAAAGTGTCCACCTTTACCAGCAACACCTTTCTGTCTTCTATCATATCCCTCACAAAGTGATACTGAACATCAATGTGCTTTGTCTTTGAATGATAAGCAGGGTTCTTTGCCAAGAAAATTTCACTTTGGCTGTCACAGTCTATTCTTATAGCTCCCTGTACTAACCCCATACTTGAACACAATCTCTGCAACCAAACTGCTTCCTTGATTGCATGAGTGGCTGCCATGTATTCTGCCTCTGTAGTTGATAGTGCCACTACAGATTGTTTCTTACTCATCCAACTGACTGCACCTCCAAATAGGTTAAACACATACCCACTTGTAGATCCTCTCTGATCCAAATCTCCAGCCCAGTCTGCATCAACAAAGCCATGAATATCCAACACTCTGTCCAATTCTGGTCTTCCTTGGTAGCACAAACCATAATCACTAGTGCCATGCAAATACCTGAAAACCCGCTTCACTGCTATCCAGTGCTCCTTCCCAGGTTTTGACATAAACCTGCTCAATACTCCCACTGCATGTGCAATTTCTGGTCTAGTACAGACCATTGCATACATCAGGCTATCCATTGCACTTGCATATGGAACACGGGACATGTCCTCTTCCTCTTCTTGTGTCTTGGGACACTGTTCAGCAGATAACCTCTCACCTATAGGAATAGGAACCTTCACCGGTTTACTATCCTGCATATTAAACCTCTGGAGTATTGTCTCGACATACTTCCTATGGTTTAACCAGAGCTTCCTCTTTGACCGATCTCTTTTAATTTCCATGCCCAAAATATAGTTTGTAGCACCAAGATCTTTCATGTCGAATTTGGAGGACAATTGGGTCTTCAAATCCTGGATAATTTCTTTGTCATTTCCAACTAGCAACATATCATCCACATACAAGACCAGATAAATAATACGGTCACCAATTAATTTAAAATACACACAATGATCTGCTTTGCTTCTGGTGAAGCCAAGTCCCCATATAAATGTATCAAATTTATGATACCACATCCTTGGTGACTATTTTAACCCATACAGAGACTTCTTTAACTTGCATACTAGTTCTTTCTTACCCTTCACTGCAAAGCCTTCAGGTTGCTTCATGTAGATTTCCTCTTCCAAATCCCCATGAAGAAATGTTGTCTTCACATCCATCTATTCTACCTCAAAATTAAAAGCAGCAGCAATAGATAAAAGTAATCTAATAGAAGTTACCTTGGCAACAGGAGAAAAAATATCACCAAAATCAATTCCCGGCACCTGGGAATAACCTTTTGCTACCAACCGAGCTTTGTATTTCTCCACCTTTCCTTCTGCATTTGTCTTCTTCTTAAACACCCATTTGCTGCCAATGGGTTTCCTTCCAGCCGGCAAATCCATCAGATCCCAAGCCTCATTTTTGTGCAAAGATGCCATTTCATCAACCATGGCCTCTTTCCAGAGTTTTCCATCCTCTGAATCCATTGCTTCCTTCACAGTTCTGGGATCATTATCAGTAACAAACAAAGCAAAATTTGAACTAAAAGCAGATGGACTATACCTTTCTAGCTGCCTTCTTTCTCGAACTGATCTTCTCACAGCCGGAGTTTGTGTCTCTTCATCTTCTGATTCCTCCTCTGCTGTAGAGTCTAATTCTTCCTCCTTTGGCTCAAACTCTATCTTCTCAGGTTCCTTTGGTTGGACTTCATGTTGAATAACATCTTTTACCATTCTGAACAACAGATCTCGGCTGTACACAACCTTCCGTGTGATTGGGTTCCAAAGCTTATAACCCTTTAAACCATCCTTATACCCAATAAAGATGCACTTTTCAGATTTACTATCCAACTTGGTTCGTTTCTCCTTTGGAACATGTACATATGCATCACATCCAAATACCCTTAGATGTGAAAGAGAGGGTTTCTTACCAGTCCATACTTCTTATGGAGTCTTATCCTCCAACGCTGGTGAAGGTGATCTGTTGATCAGGTAACATGCAGTATCCACCGGCACTGCCCAGAATTCATGTCCTAACTCGACACCACTGGGCATGCTTCTTGCCCTTTCCATCAACGTCTTGTTCATTCTTTCTGCGACTCCATTTTGCTGAGGTGTATATGGAGTAGTCTTCTGCCGTTCTATACCACACTTCTTACAAAATTCTTCAAATTCCTTGCTGCAAAATTATCCACCATTATCTATCCTCAACACCTTTATCTTCTTCTCTGTCTGATTTTCCACCAGAGCCTTAAATTATTTAAACCTGTAAAAGACTTCCGATTTCTTCTTAAGAAAATATATCCATGTATTCCTTGAGAAGTCATCTATGAATGATACATAGTACACAGACTTACCTAGTGATGGAACCTTCACAGGTCCAAACACATCACTGTGCACAAGCTCTAATATCTGTTTCGTCCTCTTACCACCAGAGGGGAAACTCCCCTGATTCTGCTTCCCATATACACAATTTTCACAGAAATCAAAATCCAGAGAGCTATTATTCATACCTTCTACCATACCTTTACCATGAAGTATTCGAAGGCCCTTTTCTCCAATATGTCCAAGCCTTTGATGCCACAACATGGTCTTCTCTCCAGAGACCACTAGATTCTCTACTCCATTTTCAGGAACCATAGAACTATTGCACCCATCAACAACAGTGCTACCTTGCAGCTTGTACAGAGTTCCAATCTGAACTCCCCGCATTAATATCAGTGCTCCTTGAACCATCTTGCAGGTATCTTTCTCGAACACCGTCTTTACACCTGCATCATCCAACTTGCTTACAGAAATCAGATTTCTGGCCAATGCAGGAATATGTAGAACATTCGAAAGTGTTCTAACCCTTCCACCTTGCAACTTCAACTTTACTTTTCCCCGACCAATGATTCTAGCCTTCCTATCATCTCCTAAGAAGACATCACCACCATCGTATTTCTCATACTCGTAGAACCACTCTCTATGGGGAGTGAAGTGAAAGGATGCACCTGAGTCAATCAACCATGCCTCATGATCTACATGTGTACTTGAAGAAGCCAAGTACACATCCCCACCTTCATCTGAGGTGGTTTTTGCCTCTGCAGAAGGAGCATCATCAGATCCCTTTCCTTTATCAGGAGCTTTAGATTTACAATCCCTTCTGAAGTGCCCTTCCTTTCCGTATTTCCAGCACACCACCTTTGTAGGTTTTCCTGGAGATTTAGATCTCCCACTCGATGACTTATTTTTGTTTCTGTTCTGGGACCATCCTCGTACAGACAAGGCATCACCATTCTGGTTGTCCATATTTTTTAGTCTCATCTCCTCCGTCAGCAAGGCTGAGACTATTTCATCAAACTGCAAAGCAGTTGCATTTCTACCTATTTCAATAACCAGACTATCCCACGAATCTGGTAGAGAACACAACAGACTGATGCACTTATCTTCATCTGAAATTTTAATATCAACAGATAATAACTTACTTACCACAGTATTAAACGCATTTATATGCTCTGTCACCGAGTCTCCATCTTTCATCCTCAGGTTATACAGCTTTTTCCGCAGGAACAGTTTATTCACCAGAGACTTAGATTGGTACAAAGTCCCTAACTTGACCCACAAAGCCTTTGCCATAGCTTCCCCTGATACATTCAACAATACTGAATCCAAGACACACAATCGTATTGTGCTCTTTGCCTTCCGATCCAACTTCTTCCATTCTTCATCGGTCACTCCCGATGGTTTAGTACCCGGATCTACCGCGATCCACTGATCTTTATCCACCAACAGATCCTCCATCTTGAGTTTCCACAACTCAAAATTATGACCATTGAACTTCTCAATCTCTATCTTTCCGCTGCTCACCATCTTCTTTCACCACCAGAATCGATCTCGTAGATCTCCCACTGAACAGGGTCTACCATAGGCCTGAGCGAAACCCTTCAGCAACAAAGGCGTCCCCTTGAAGCCAAAATAGCTCTGATACCAAATGTAGGTTTTAACCCTGTACAGAAATTACCTGCGTACGAATTCTTAAACAAATAAAATAAACAATGCGAGAGCATAACCCATAAAACACATATGCACAGAGATTTTTCCCTGGATCCCAAAACCGGGACTACCAGCTTGATTTTTCATTATGTTCCTTTCAATGTTACAATACATATTTATACATGCCGAAGCATCCAATACCATGGACCGAAAACCATCATGTCCAATACCATGGACCAAAAACCATCGCGTCCAAAAAAACATGTGCGAAAATCATGCACAAAACCATAGGTGGGTCCGCCCAACCTAACATATGGTCCAAAACCAAAATTTTCCGGGGTGTTGCCTCGAACCCCATAAAGTGGGGTTACGGGTGCCCTTCAAACCCCCTATTAACTACGTGGAAAGAATATAACACAACCCAACATTAATAAATTAAATTGGGGAGGATGAGGAGGAAACAGGTGAGGAGGGAGAGCTGGAGTAAGAGGGCACATGAGGTGTTACAACTGCGACCAAGAGGGGCATGTCGCCAGGGAATTCCCACTCCTAAGGAGACCTTGGCGCTCACAATGCAAGATTAATACTCATGCCACGAAGGATTGTTCGAAACTCATTGCAAAGTGGGAAGAAAGGACCAAGCAGAGGGGGGCTAACCTAGTTAATGTCGAACCACGGACCGATGACTGTCTTCTCACAACCAATATTAATATAGTCACCCGAGGAGGAAAGAGGACAAGGGAGGATCATAGCACAACGAACCCACCCTTGATCATTAAAGCAGCATATCCATAGAACATATATCAACCTAAATTCCAAAGGCAGTATTATCATGAGGCAACTAAGTTATTCGAGGAGATGACCAAGAAAAGAGACAACCAAAAATGGCAGGATCACTTGCTTGAGTGCGGCCAGATGATTGAAGAATGGTTTAAACTATTCCTGAAGATTGTTGAGGATGAAGGCATGTTGAAGGAGTTGCGGAGAAGTTTGAAGGCTGCGGTATCTGTAGAAGAAGGGGAAGTGGAGCGATCACTCACAGATTTGCCAGAAAAGAACTCTAGAAGAGTGAAATGGAACAAAAGGAGAAGTGGCAAAGAGTTCTGAATTAATGCATAGGTTGCAAGGTTCCAGATAAGGGACACAATGTTAGACTTGGGATCAGATGTAAACATCCTACCTAGAAAAACATGGGAGGCAATGAGGAAGCCACAACTAAAATACTCGCCAATTCAACTAAGGATGGAAAATCAATATTGTATACTACCCATTGGGAGGTTGGAGAACATGGAATTTGATGTAGTGGGTGTGAAGACACACACTGAATTCGAGGTGATTGACATCATGGGGGATAAGGACCCATACCTGGTGCTCCTTGGAATCGATTGGGCCTATGAAATCTATGTTGTCATTGGCCTAAAGAAAGAACTAAGGATTTTTTAAGTAGAAGGATTAAGGGTGATCCAATTCTCAGACCCTTATCAAGGACCTAGGTTCACAGAGCCGGTAGATGACAGGGATGAACCAGGAATGCTAGACCAGGTTTACATGCTCACAGTGGGGAAGAGGGAAGATTTCATAAATCCCATAGTAGGAGGCTTCGTCAGCTGGAGAAGTATCCAAAGCTAAGAGATCGGCTTGGAAGCTGCATGGGATGCATGGAAGCAAGGTGGGTATGAACTAAATACTAGATGTTGTGCAATGGTAACCCGAGTGAATTGGATAGGAATGGAGATGGGAAACTATCCCAAATATTATGGCCCTGAACAAGTGGGTGCCTTCTTGAACAGTATAGAGAAGGAAATAATGAAGGATCAAAAGGTTCCCTTTATTGATATTTCCCTCATGGTAACACTGACAAGATGGTGGAAGACGCACCGCAATTCACTAAGAGACTGGAAGGGCATCAAGTAAGCCATGAAGGAGAGATTTGCCCAGGAGGAAGATTAGCCACAGGATAAGGAAAAGTACTAGGGGGATTCAAGTCCCGATAAACACATCGAAGATTTCATAACCAAGTGGAAGAGCATGGAATGTTGAAGGACCGATGGGTACACGCATTTATACATACCCTTGGAACTATCCCCCAAGCTTGGTATGTACAAGAGGAGCTCCGTCGATGGACGACAGATTGGGATGTGTTGGAGGTACAATTTCTTAGCAAATCTTCATTAAGAAGTAAGGAAGCACACATGATAGAGGCACTCCAGTTGATAAAGCGAGTATTGTTCACCCCAGAGACATTGGTTGAAGGAGGGCCCGAAAAAAATTTTCTACAATATATGTACGACACAGAGTCGCTAGGATATCCGACCTACAACAAGGTGGCATGTTGGCTTATATGGGCCTGACCTAGGTTTGGAAGAGTTATTTAACCAAACGAATCCCATAGCTACCAGCCCCTTCGGCAACAGCCCGCGGAGCGGGGACTGAGGTCTCACCTAAGGTAGTAGGAGAGGGTGCTAGAACCAGGTTTCTGCACCCTAGGGATGTCTTGGTGTGGTCTGTAGTTTTCGCACACTATTTTATAGCTCTGCGTTTCTTGGTACTCGAACAGATCTAGCTTGAGTATGTCTTTCTTATTAGTGCGCTATTTTATTAGATGAGGTGGTTATCAATTACCAAGGTCTTTAAGCAAACATTTAACCAACACAATTGATTCGCCTATTAAAATAAACCCAAATTTATACTCATTCCAACCATAAGCAGATAAGATTAAACATATATCATGACAATTCAGAAGAAACACAAAATTCCAGAAGAAACTTATCTTTATATCCACTTTTGTCCTTAATACATCCATATTCGCCCTGCACACTCAGCTGCAGTGGTCTGCACACACAGCTATGGACTTTCCAAGCATCTTCAAACATAGCTACAGAGCCTCTACCTACTACCCCAATCCCTCAACTTGGACTTACAGATGCTTTTAGACTATCTTCCTCAAGGACCCATTACCTTCCATATTCCAGATTTCCTATAAAAAATTCTACTCTTTCTACCCATAGAGCCTCGCTCTATTTATACCCTTTCCTAGCCTGCGATCCCTGTGTAGGCTGACTCTATTTATCTTTCTTTACGTTATTTTGGGTGGACTACCCTTTGACTTGACCTATTATAATTCACACTCCACGCTTTCAGTGGAGTCTTTTCCCTAACTTTACCCAAAATTTCTAGCTTCGCGCCCTCTAACCATTGTGTGGGGCTTTCTCTACCCAACAATCCCCCAACACAATCATTGTGACTCATCCTGAGTCACTCAGCTGGGGTGGTGATCTTCTCACGGAGGTCAAGCAACTCTTGGAGAGCACCATCATCCTCATCAATTTCGATGGAAACGGCTTTGCCCTTATCGGTTTTGGATTGCTTGGTGAGGCTCGAACTATTCCCATCTTTTGCTTAGTCTTTTTCTCTTGCAGTGTTTGTGGGGATTTTGGAACCCCTGGCACCCAACTCCAACCCTTTGGCTGCTTCTAATTCAGCTACATTTCTTCTGTGAATCGTGCTCGTGTTCTGGCCATGGTATTCATGGGTCATCTGGGAGCTGACTGCTTGCTACTCTACTTTAATGTATAGTGCCAATACGTCCATGTCATGCCTCGATCATAAAATAAATCCAAGATTTTGAACGACTTTCATCCCTCCTTTTCTAGCATAGGGCTAACATCTCATCGGAAGATCTTAGTGGATCCGATTTGGAACTTTCGTCTTAAAGGTCTGCTGCCCACTCCTTTCTGCCATACCATAACATCCTTGTCATGAATAGTGGTGCTAACAATCATCTCTTGGCTCATTCATGTGGTAGTGTAGTTCTACAGATGCACCTGCAATCAGGAGGGAAGTGTTTCACTAGACCAACTTCCTGCAGACTTGTTTATAATTGCACGCATTCTTTCAACTGCTTGGGGTGTTGAGACTATAGCGTCAACCACTAATCAAGTTTTAACACCGCAGGTGCATCGTTGTAAAGTCCCCGCCAACCCGAGCTGCAAGCACCATTCGATCACGTAGGGAGCCATTTTTTCCTACCGAGGATGTGTGTGCAACCCTGATAGTAGGGTCACAGCTCAGTCATTCTTATCAATATGCCTAAGTAGTCCAACTCGCCTTATGTGCAGATGGGCTACGTTGTCGTAAGTGTCACGGTCTGGCATTCTACTGAATCTGTTTCTGCATATCATTCTTTGGTCTCTTTACCATTCCCAGAGTGTGCTGCCAACATGGGGCCTGTAGCTACCTAGCTTCTGTTGAGCTCTTTTCCATCACTTACTCCAGACCCATCGATTCTGAGGTATTTGCAACTTCTAAGAAGTTTGTGACATTGGACAGCCGCGATGTGTGCTTCCCCTTGAGTCGTTGTAGATGTTGTCATTGGCTACTGGCGACTAAAGTCGCTTCAGACTCCTTCCCTTAGTTTGTATAACCACTTGTGATGGTCCCTGTCCGCGACCCCCACTCTTTTTCCTTTGCTTGGTTACGACTACCTTTTTTGTTGAAACCAAGGTTGTGTAGGATGCTACTGTAGATATTACCAGTGCACTTGGTTTTGATTTCACCAAGGCAACTGATTCTTCGGCTTTCCCCGCGAACAGCTCTATGGATCTTGTCATGACCATCCTGTTGCAATTTAATGTGGTTACTTCATGCAGGCAGTTTTTCCATCGTTCAACCTCTTCATCTGAATCTAACGTGCAAGAGCTATCATGGTCCCATGAGAGTCAGTCGTCCGATATTGGATTCACCCTGTCCTAATCTCGCGCTGTGATCTGATAGATACAATCTATTTCTCCATCACTGTCATCATCATGCATAGGTTCAGTGTAACATTTTCCTTCAGCTAGATCCAATGGAATTACTACTCAAAGAGAGTTCTTTTCAAAGATCATTTTTTGTTTCTTAAGGTTGACGATTCCATTCATGTCTGTTGCCCAATCTATCCCCAGTAACGCTGGATATGGGTTACTGTCATCCACAATTTCAATGACTTCAAAATCTGTTTGCATGTAGGCACCGTCGATGTCCACAGTAACCCCTTGCAACCTTCCCATAGGCAAAATCTTTTTCTAGTTGGCCATTTGTAATTGGATCGGAAACCATTGCAATGTAGGCTTGCCCATGCATTCCCATGTTTGTTTTGGTAGGACATTTTCATCGGACCCCAAATCTAACACGATCTGGTCCATCTCATAGTTGCCAATCTAGATGGTTAGTCGCATCTCCCGACTGATATGCAAAACATGTTTGCCCAATTTGTGGATCAGGCACAGGTCGTCTGCCCCAGCACATTTATTTATTAATTCTTGTAACCCTCTCACCGCATTAGCATCCCTTAGAAGCTTCATACAGGTTTTTAAGAAGGTAGTTATCAAAGACTTGTCATGTTCTAGTTTTGGTTGCCCTTCACTACCCGAAGTCAGTGCTTTCGCAAAAATTTTCTTAGCCACCAAAAAGGTTTCCTTTGCTTGCACCAAATCAAATTATGGTTGTTTTGCGGGAGCCTTACAAACCCATGCATCCTCTTCTATCTTCTTCCCCTTATCTTACCTTATAGTTGTGCCGCTTATGAGCATCATGTTTATGTTTCAATGCGTGGTTCAGCCTTCATCATTTGGAAATTCTAGGTGGGGCTAGCTAGGAGCACTCCCTTTTCCCGTAATTGAGCAATCAGCGTAGAGAAATCAACTGCATCGTGATCAAACTGGTAGCATGACAAAAAATAGGCTTTAGTTGGAGTCATACAATCACGAGCGTAATGTCCTTGACCACCACAATTATAATAGATCAACTGTCCACATCCCCGTCCAGGCCCCGATCCTTTGTGCCTGTTAGCTACCTACACCAATAGGTTTCATATTTCATGATTGGCTATGAAAAGGTCCAAATATGCTCTGCTTTGATGATTCAAAGATCACATATTTCCAAGAGAATCCAATCTGTGCTTATAGCTTGGTATGGACTCAAATTTTGATGGATGGTCCAACAGTCTAATCTGGATCATGTCATGGTTTAAATTTTCAGTTGTAGAATAGAGAAAGGAGTCTGTCCAAACTGTTTAATCTTGGCAGACAAGTAGTTTAGGTAGAGAAAAAAGGCTCCCAACAGCTTAATCTGGGACCTTGGAAGAAATAAGGGTAGAAGTAGATAGAAAAACAAAAGAAAAAGCCAAAGAAAAGAAAAGGCAAGTAAGGGTCTGCAAGTCCAAGTGCACCCTCCAAGAAGAAATAAAAAATGCTAGGCAAATAGATGGGTAGGCAGTTGGGGTTGCAGAAAGGTCAATTTTTATAAGTTGCATGTGTGCTAACTCTGTTTACCAAAACAAAATCAGTGAATTGAGAAGGTGTCATTCTTCATTAAGTTACAGCAAGCAAGAAGCATGTCTAACCTCCCTTCTTCCCCTTTCCATTTCATTACTAACACTCCCTAATCAGCTGAGATTCATGGAAGAGATTATGGTTTCATGATGGTTCTTAATCTTTTAGAAGCCACATTTCTTGTCTAAAGTTCTTTTCATTTTGATCTACTCCCTAAACCAAGTAAGTTTCAAATAAACTTAGTGACTTCCCCCTCATTCACATTTCCCCCCATATTAACTCTAACTTTACTATGTAATTCCCCTATGTTACCCTTCCCCTACTAGTATTAACACCATGGTGTATAAACCCCAAATTTTGTATAAATATCCCTCCCCTTGGCATTATAGCCAATAAATCCTCTGTCAGGAATCAAATTGGCACCTGGTCACTTTGATGAACCTAAACCTACCCCTCTCCCTTCTTTGAAGTCATTCCACCCATTTAGCCTTTGATTGTAAAGATAAAACCTTGTAAAAACCCCTCCTACCCATAACCCCTTTTGAAATTATGAAAAAACCCAAAAACCCACCTTTTACTGCTTTTTCAAAGTTTCGATGCATATATGTGATTTTCCAAAATACATTGAAAACCTTACAAAAACCCATATCCTAAGGTTTTCCGCCGGGCGCAGCTTTCAAAAACAAATAATAAATTAAACCCGCCCCCCTCCGTATTATTTCATCACATCGCCCTCCCGTCCACCGTCGGATCGGACCCATGTGATCCGACGGCCCTCATTGATATCGGAGCGGCCCCCACGACAGACAATTAGCGCCCGAGAAAATGACGAAGGGTTACGTGAGTGCGCGGCCACGCGTCACCCTCTCGGGTCTCTCGGAGCGGCCTCTGACAAAACCAGGGCCGTATCATAGGCGGTCCGAGAAAAACCGTAACCGTTATTACAATTACCGCCCGGTTTGCTGGTCCCACGTCAGACCCACGTCATCGCCACCCTGCCATCGCATCAGTACTTTTGTCCGCCCCTGTGCCAACGTGTCCGCCACCGCATCATCCCCGTGGACCAATAGCAGCTCACCACCTCACCCGATGACGTCATGCTGACGTCATCCGAGCTTGACCCCACCCTATGACGTCATGCTGACGTCATCCGAGAAAAGGCGCCAAATTGCCAAAAGGTCCATATTTCGGCCAAAAATCACGTTTTGCATACTTTTTCGCTCATTTGCTATTGTTTCCGCTGCATGGTCTTTTACGTCCAAAACTGCGCCACCCCACTGGAATCGACCTGGAGACCTCCAGAGCACCAATTCTACCCACATTTACGACCACTGCTCGCTGTTTGCTAGGTATTTCTCATCATTTATCCTCCATACACCTAAATTGTCTGTAAATTTCTCAGAAGGCTCAAAGGACACTAAAACTCATCATTTTACCGGCAAATTCCCTCTGCAAAGCCTCTATTTCCAACTGCAAGCTCGAAAACCACCAGCTGAGCCTTGATTTCCGGAGTTCTTATCAAAAACTGTAAACTACTCGCGCAATCGTGAGATAGTTGGTCAATCAATTAAAACCTGCCACAAAAGACAGAGTGAGACCAGACATTGGTCTTATTCGTAATTCAAACAGTATTTCAATTGCTGTATGCTCATTTCACCCTCTGGTCCCTGAAATTCACACTTTCATTGCAAGTAATCACCTCTGTGTTGTTTTGCTTACTTCAACCAGTTCCCCTGCAAGTCAGAAGCTTAATAGGCCATGGAAACTCCAATTGCACTGAACATCAAGCCTCTCAATACCCCTCATAGGGAGTTAGAATGGAAAGCTCTGGGAGATATGGATTATCAAATGTTGGATTGGTTTCCATTAGGCTCTAAATACAATATTCAGTTGCTAAATGAGTTGAAAGCCCAGCACCTTAGTGGAGCTGATATCCTAGGGATTTGGGACTCAAACTTGCCCATCTACAACCTCCCCCAGGTAAATCCTATGCCAGAATTGATCCACAGATGCCAGGAGTGCTATGATCCATGCCAAAGAGCTGTCCTCAGCCCCACAGGCTCAATTCTGTTCCATATCACCCCAGAGAGCATAAATGAGATGCTGCATTTCCACACTGCAAAACCATTGACCCCCCTCTACATGCAGAACTTGATAAAGAAGGGGACTAAGTTGTCAAATGACCAGATCATCAAAATCAACCAGCTGTTTGTACAACCAGGCTCTGAAGCCATCAAAACTCCTCCTATTGGATATGCATACTTAAATGAATTGGGCAGAATGCTAGTGGATTTGATCAGCTATGTCCTAGGGTTCAGGGGAGTGGAGGATGTGGATGATATTATAATGGCAATGCTGTCTATATTCTCTCCCGGAAAGCCTCCAGCTGTACATTATGACTATGCCACATATATTGCAGATAGGATCCATGACCAACTGATGAATCTGCAAAGGGAAAGACTGTTCAGATACACTTCCTACATTTACCATCTATTCTTGTTTTATCAACCAGGCAGCTTCTCCATTCCCCTGAAGCAAGTTAATGCCCAGGGGAATCCAAGGTCAGTTGTGTTTTGGACCTCTGTTTTTCATTGCACCTCTATATCACCATACACATACTGTGAGTTCATAGACTTATTCATTCATCCAGCTATGACATTATTGTATGGTGTTTCTGTTATAGACAATTTTGTGCCTTGCAGCATCAGGCATGAATTGTCAATAATCCAAGGGATCCAAAGTCCCTAAACATGATGTTCCTACCCCTAGAGGAACAAGGTCAGCAAACCAACAGCTCTCAGATCAGTTCTCCACCTGAAAACACTCAAAAACAAGCAATCCTGAAATCAAAGCAGGTGCTCCACTAGGCTTCTGCGCTGAAACTCAACTCCTCCATGGTGTACCTGCGTTGCAAAGCAAGTGGAACAAAGGCCACCTGCGCTGAGCGAGATGGGACAAGTGGCACACTGAGTCATTGCTCTGGAATCTTCCAAAAATGACACTTGGATCAGGGATTTCGCCTTGTGATGAGTCAGAGGCTCTGTTTCTCCAAGTGGAAGCAAGGTTCTCCAAGTGGACTCAAGAACTGAAGAGAGAGAGGACACAAGGCAGCTACACATCAGTTGCAAGCTGACTCATCCTTTCTCAATTCATCTATATATTGAGCTCTCTCCTATGAGCTCAAGAGGCTGGAATTTTGTGCAAAGTAATGATATGTTGTTGGTTTCACTATAGAACTATTGGGTGATTGCTTGAAGGAGGTGAAGAGGACAAATTCTTTCTACTGGGAGGTGTTGCTGGATTGGGGCCTTCAATGGTTGTAACACTCTCAGAACTTTACTTCTTCTATTAATAAAAGCTATTGAGGTTCTTCTATATACATTTGTTTCAATGATGTGTTGTGATAATTGTATATTTGATTTATGCTAATCCTTGAATCAGTTATGATTGCATGCTTCTTGTAGTTTCCTTCTTTGTTATTTTACAGGATCTCATTGTAGCTGGGCCAGTAAAAGAGCAAGGAGCTGGGAGCAAGCAAGCAAAGAGAAGAGTTTGGATTCGACATTAAGCGCAAGGCAACGGTTAGTGCATTTCTTCATTCTCTCTTGCTTTCATAAAGAAGTAAACCTTAAGTAGTTTTCTTTACAGTTGTTGCTGAGGTACTATCACCCTTAGAGTGGGATAGGGTCATCCGAATCGGATACTTTTCCCTACAACAGTTTCTCCTCCAAGGTTAACTGATGACATGAGGAGAATTCTCCATCTAAACAAGACCTACAGCATTGGTAATTGGTACTTTTACCAAGACCACACAGTCATTAGAGTATATGGATGTGAGTTGAAGCCTTTTAGGCTGCCAAGGTATGTCCCTATGAGACTTTTTGCCCTAGAATATTTCAGGCAATTTGGGAATGCCGACTACCTCCACTTCCAAAGTAAGAACAAGAAGGCACAGTTGAAGGTAAGGAGCTGGCTGGGCCCTTTCCTATATAACAAAAAAGATGAGGGATGGAAAGAGGCAAATAGTATCCTAGAGGCCCTCAAACTGCAAACAAGTTTTGAGTGGATACCCTATGACCCCAATCATTTTGTTTCCCTCAGGAGGATAAGATATAAATTGGGTACCTATTCACATGTGAGGCAGCCTGAGATTGAGCAGTATGCCAATGCATTGAGCTGGGAAGAGGGAACCCTAGAAGAGGAAATCACTAGTGAAGAGCTGCTAGAAAGAGAGGCTAGAAATATTCAAAAAGAAGCTGACTTAGAAACTTGTGGACAGGTCCCCCTCTCATATAAAAGACAACTTGGAGCAGCTGCCTCATCCTCAACAAAACATCAGCAAGTTGCCGTTAATACTCCACAGACATCCAGCAAAGGCAAAGAAAAGCAGGTGGAATAGCCACCTCCTATGACAGAAGAGAAAATGGAAACCCTAGTGCAGCAACAAGAAGAGATGGAGCAGCAGGGAGAAGTGCATCAGCAAGAAGAACAGCAACAATAGGAAGAACAAAGGCAGGAACAGCCTGTCCAGCAAGAGCAAACAGTGGAAGCCCCTAAATCCACTGAACAAATTGTGCCTCCAAGGCAAGAAACTTCAGCTGAGGCATCAATCCTCCAAACTCCACAAAAGGAGGATACAAGCAGGAAAAGGGACAGGGAGACTCCCCTTACGACATCAACAACTCATGGGGAGAAAAGACAGAGAATCAATCCCTTCTCAGAGGAAGAAATGCCAATAGGACAATCTTTTGGTATGGTCCCACCCAGCAGGGAAGCATCAGCAAGTTCCTTTCAACAGGAACAGGATAGGGCAATGGGAGGAGAAGTGAGTTCCTCAAATCAGCAAAGGGAAGGTGGACCCAGCATTAAACAGCAGTTCATCGACATTAAGAGGAGAAATGAGCCCATCAAGATACAGCTATATAACCATCTGTTAAACATGGCTCCTACCAATCAACAAAGACTCATGTCTGCATATGATGTGCAGGAAGGCAAAATGATCATGAGTCTTTTTATGCCAACAGCAGTGCAACCCCAATCTGCCTCTGACTACTTGAGGACTAACCTGGAAGTCCTTGCCAAGGATATCCACCCAATGGACAAGATAGAACTGCATAAGCAAATGGGTGAGATGGTCTATGCTTCCTTGGCAGACCAAACATTGGATAACTACAGGCTACAAAATAGCCTTAATAATACAGCTGCCCAACTTGAGTTGGAAAGGGCATCATCACAGGCTAAGGACAACAGAATTAGGTCCTTAGAAGATATAATTGTTGAAATTGGGCATGATCCCAAAGATATCAAGGGCATACAAGAGATATTAAAACTGAGGGATGCAGACATGGCAGCCTTGAGGAGAAAGATCAAACTCCCAACCACAATTCACCCTCAAACAGATGAGGTTGCCCAGCAAAGGCATGATCAAGAGCCCACAACCTTGTTGATATCTCTGTACAAGCAGCTAATCCAAACTCAAGAAAAGCTGGGAGAATTGGAGGCTGCAAAAGCAGCACTACAGGCAGCCTTGAAACAAAGAGAAGAAGGGCAAACCTCCAAGCCTCCTCCTGAAGTAATCAACCTTGAGGAAACTGCTCCAACTACTGCTCCTCCTCCTCAGCAAACAGAACCTATAGCACCAACTACATCGACAGCTGCACCAACAACAGAGCAGACTCACAGTCTGGATATGCAGAAACTTCAAAACGAAATTCAAGTCCTGGAAGCTCAAATGTTAGAGCTTAATCAAGCCAAAGAATCTTTGGCTAAAGTAAATGAAAGATATGATAAGAGCAAATAGAATGTGGCTGAGAAGGAAAGAGAGATAAAAGCTCTCAAAAAGAGAATAACTGAGCTTGAGAAAGAGCTCACACTAGATAAGGTGACAGCAGAGCTCAAAACAGTCCTGTGGGCCAATATTGGCCAGTCAATTACTGATCAGTGGAAATTTATTGAGACCATAGATGAATAGTCAGTACTCATTACAAAGGCAAATAGGGAAATACACAGAGCAAAAGCAAGCCTTGGCAACATGCCTGATGCTGCCAACAGAATGATCAACATATTGAATAACAGGACAAGCTCTCAACTGGCCACCATGGGAATGGCTCACAGGACTGAGACAATCTCAATGATTAAAAGGGTCCTGACATTAAGAAACCTAGTTGGAACATTAGAAAGGAGAACCCAAGACATGCAGACCGAAATCAACAAGTTCATGGACAGGTTTCAGGTATTGCAAAATAGAGGCCTCCCCAGCCTACTAAGCAGTGTGGGAAGACTGCTTACCCATGAAAACTATGCTAAAAGGGTCAATGCCTTTGCTGCAAGTCAAATTGCAGCACAGCCCAGCACTTCAGCAGAATCAGGACCAGCATCAGGGCAGACTCTATATAATAGGGTGGAAAACCTGTTTTTTATCATGAATGAGATCAATCATCTGTTCGATGTGCCTCCAAAATTCTATAAATATACAGAAGCAGATGAAACCATAGAGGCAATTGTCAAGCACCAATTGCCCACACCGGAAGTCTGGAATAAATTGACACAGATAATATTATCAAGCTAGAACCTGTAATGTTATGTTTTGTCCAATTTATAAGTAATCATACACAGGGAAAATTTTGGTAGATAAGCATACAGAGGAAAGATGAAAGCCTGAGCCAACTCAGCAAGGCTATTCGGTCACCACAGCAGCAAGCACAATCACAGGTGGCAGGGCCGAGAAAATACAGCGCAGCAAACGTAAAGACACATTTTCCAGCATTAAAGCAAAGCGGTCCAACCGACTCACTTACCTCCAAAGGTCAAAGTATCCTCTGACAGACTTAAAGAGCAGTTATGCTGCATTCAAAGCTATAATAACTTCTTTTCTACTTTTCTGTACGAAGTAATGAAGATATTTCTCTCTCAGATGACTCAATGCCTGAGATATTTTGTATAAACATTTCTATAAAGTCCCCTTCGCATGAGTTTGCAAGGGTTGTTGTTGATTTCATTTCTATACTTCTGTTGCTGTATAACTCTCAGAGAAATAATACAAAAGGTGGATGGAATTTCCAAAGCTCTGTGTTCCTTGATGCACTGTGGTGGCTGGCTGATTGTTACAGGATTCCTGCATGTTTCATAGCACAATAAGTCTTCTTTTAACCTCTGTGTTATATGTTTTCTAGTTTTTTCATGTTCTTTCATGTTTCTGATGTTTTACACTTAATGGCAAAGTAAAAGAATAGTTCCAGGATTTAATCACAGATTACCCTGGACTCAATCTAAGCTGTTATAAATGTTTTCTTCTAGATAGAGTAAATAAGGTGTAATTCTTAATTGCTACACTTTCAAGCTATATCTCTCACTGTGATAAATATTCTCAGGAATTCAAGTTTGCTCCTGAGGCATCTATCTCTTCCCCACACCCCAGCTTTAGTGAAAAATTCTTAAATGCTTTTCACTGGTTGTTTACATGTCACCATCATAATCTAACTTTGTTATGTGAAATATTTAATTGGCCCTGTAATCTCAGTAGATCACCTCAAGGTTTCTAAAACACTTGTAGCCACAGACTCCATTGCCCAATGAAATAAACTCATCTACAGATTGCACACTTCAAGTACAGAAAGATATCCTTCAACCAAAATATAAACCAAAAACCTGAGCATAATAACTAGCCTAAAACACCCTCAAAACAGAGACAAATTATAAAGAGAGAGCCCTCTCTGATTACAGTTTGGCTAGGCACTGTAATCCAAAGATTGGTTAGTGGTTACCCCGGCCGTATTCCCTTGGGAGTCATAGGGAACAACCTGGGTGTTAACATAATTGGCGACTCCACTGGGGACTGCTTGAGATTTTTCAATTACTATCTATCTTCCATAGCTACTATCAAGCCTGAAATCAGTCAAGAGGCCTTTAAACTGTTTTTGTCTCTACCCCATGCAAGGTCCTCTTCCGGTCTACCCCTAGTTCCCCTAGTTCACCATCCACATCTCAAAGTCCTCCTCACACATCTTCATCCACTGCACATACTCCTTTAACCAACATCCTAGTTTCTACCCCTCCCATAAACCCTGTTATCCCTGTTATCCCATTTATCCCTGTTAACCCTATAAACCCTCCAAATATGGCTAATAGATATGCACCCTTGCAAATACCAGCTAATGCTGCAGCTCTACCCCAAGACTACCAAACCAAAATCTCATATTTTGACTCCACTGGCCCTTTGACAGCTGTTCAGCATCCTAAGAGGATGCAAGACCATTTTGAGACCTATGAAATAGATGATGACAGTGTCAGAATGAGGATGTTTGTTCAAAGCCTAACTGGGGATGTAAGAACTTGGTTTAGATCCCTGAATGCAAATTCCATCACAACTCCTGATGAACTGTATCAAGCCTTTACTAGTAGATGGGAGAAGAAGAAAGATCCTCTGCACATACTTGGGGAATATGACACTATCAAAAGAGGTCCCCAAGAGACTGTTTTGGAGTATTGTGCAAGATTTAACAATGTATATAACGCGATTCCACAAAATTTAAGACCTCCTCCTGATTTAGCCTTGTACAAATTCCCTGATGGTTTTGACCCTGACATGGCCTATCAGTTGAAGGAAAGAGATCCTCAATCCCTTGCAGAGGCCCAAAGGGTTGCTGTCACAGTGGAAGCCAACCTAATTGCCAAAAGGAACACGGCAAGGTTAGAAAAGAGGACTGTTTTCAAAGAGGAACCCTCTGCCTTTGATCAGAAGCTGGATGCAATACTCAATGGAATGAAAAGATTAGGGGACAGAGTGGAATCGGTTGAGAGAAAATCATCATGGGAAGCACCACAGAACAACCCTCCTAGGAATCCAAATTTCAGGAGAACTCAAAACCCAAATGTTGGCAAGGCCAGTGTTGACCAAGACATAAGGCCCCCTTTCCAAGAAAATTATGCAGAAACTTCCACATCAATAGAGCCCAATGAAGACCCTGAGATTAATTTAATGGGTCTAGATGGTGAAAGTCAAGTTTTCTTAACGCAAGAAGATCATGAGGATGATGAAATCAAACTGTTCCAAACTAAATCAGGTGAATCATTTGACTTCAAACAAGGCTATGATACTGCTGTTTATGAAGTCCATAAACAATACAAGCTGAGGAGCAGAACCGTGAATGTAAACCAGCCTGAAAAGATAAAGGATAATCAGCAGCCTGAAAGAGTCATAGTCACAGAGCCTAATGACAAAATAAATTCACCTGCAGAAGAAGTGATTATTGAAGAGGTCACTGAACCACTGTCCTTAAAACAGCAGCCTATGACCACTTCACCTTCTCATCCTAATTTAAATGTTACTCCCCAAGAGATGAGTAAAAGAGGCAAGTCCCAAAGTCAAGATAAAAATCAAGAAGAAGATTTAATGAACAAGGAAAGGACTGTTATCCATAACCCCAAGACCCAATATGAAAAACCTTTTGATCTAGAGACTGAAATTGGCAAACTAAAGATAGCTATTCCTCTTTTAGAACTAGCCAAGCATGACATCTATAAACTACAGATCAAGAAGTCCCTTCAACTCACTAGCAACAAAGATGATGTCAATGTGCTGGATGACACCCCAGAATTACTGTTCGGCCCAGAAGTGGATGGAAAAACGGTACTCATAGGGGTACTACCTTTCTATGTCAGCTTACATATTCATGATAAAATATTACATAATGCAATGTTCGACTCAGGTGCCTCTCACAATCTCATGCCAAAAGCAGTCATGGAAAGATTGAATTTAGACATAACAAGACCATACAAGGACCTGTTTTCCTTTGACTCCAGCCAAGTCAAGTGCCTAGGTCTCATAAAAGATTTATGTGTGTCTTTGGTTCAATACCCAAACAAGACAATCCTAATGGATGTGGTAGTTGCTGATATTCCACCTAAGTATGGGATGCTATTATCAAGATCTTGGGGAGCTAAACTCCAAGGTTCCCTGCAATTAGACATGTCATATGCTACCATCTCTGTTTTTGGGCAACCAAAAAGACTGTACAGAGAAACACTCATGAAATACATGGTCAACAGTGAAGAAAAGCCTCAAAACTTTCCCATATATGTTGTCCATTCAGACATAGACTCATACATTCTATTCAATGACACCACAACTCCCTTAAAAGGTGAGGTTGACACCAAGATACTCATACAAGAGGAAGACTCAAATGAAAGAATTATCACCCATGAGACAACAGTCAATCAAACACTAGATACTGCTGCTGTTCTAAATATCAAACATACCCAATCAAATGATGAAACTGTCCTAGAAGACAAGCTAGATGAAAAACCACAACTTCTACTCACATTGCCAGCCCATGAACAGATCATTAAACCTCCTTCCCAACAGGATATTCTATGGTTCCTTGAATTTGATGGCTCAGTCAACAAGTTAGGGGCAGGAGCTGGAGTTTGGGTACATAATAAAGAAAACAGTCATGCAGAAGGCAGAGCCTATAGATTGAATTTCAGATGTACTAACAACATGGCAGAATATGAAGCTCTTTTACTAGGCCTCAAGTTAATAAAATTCTTACAAGCTGCCAGGGTTTCAATCATGGGTGATTCAGATTTAGTTATTCAACAAGTGAAGGGAAATTTTGTCACCAATGACAAAAGACTAAGGACTTATAGGTCTGTTGTTGCTGAAGTACTAAACTTTTTCTCTGAATTCCAAATTACTAAGATTCCTAGAACCCAAAATCTACATGCTCATAGTTTAGCCACCTTTGCAAGCACCTGCAAGCTGCCTTTTGAGCCCCATCACTATTTTACAGCTGAGGTAAAACATATACCCTCCATTCCAAACAATGTTAATGATTGGCGAGTATTTGAGGATGACAAGCAAATAAACCAGTTTTTAACTCTGCAACAAGAATTTGCAGGATTAAATATTGACACTGAGACAGCAAGTCAATCACAAATACTTGAGACAGCAAGTCAATCACAAATACTTGAGACAACAAGTCAATCACAAATACTTGATGGAGCAAGTCCATCACAAATACAGTTTCAACAGATTACTCACCCAATGTCACCTAGAACAGCAAAACAAATGCTAAATCCAACTATTTTCGACATAGACAACATTCAGCAAATTCAATCAATCAAGTATGAGGAAGTGGCCAATGCTGAAACTGAAATCATAGAGCTGAAAGACAATTTTCTACCAACAGGCCTAACCCCACTAGAAGACATCTTTGATTCAAATGATATCCCCAGAAAACCAAAAATGCAGCCCTTAAATGCAGCCATTGAAGAATGCAACATAGGTACAATTGACAAACCCAGAATAATTAAATTGTCTGCTTCTTTACCTCCTGACCAAAAGCCTAAATACATTGACCTCTTTAAAGAGTTCCAGGATGTCTTTGCATGGAGTTATGAGGACCTAAAGTCTTATGACACCTCTGTTATCCAGCATACAATCCCTCTCAAACCTGATCAAAAGCCCTTTAAGCAAAAATTGAGGAGAATCAATCCTATGCTTCTCCCAGCAATGGAACAAGAAGTACAGAAAATGTTTAAGGCAGGCATCATAGCACCAATCAGATTCTCTGAATGGATCTCCAACTTAGTCCCCACAAGAAAGAAGACTGGTGAAATTAGGTTGTGTGTGGACTTAAGGAATCTGAACCAAGTATCCCTCAAAGACAAATATCCCTTACCCAAAATGGATCACATTCACCAAAGAGTGGTAGGGGCCTCAAGGATCTCATTACTGGATGGATTTTCAGGCTTCAATCAAATCCTGGTACACCCTGATGATCAAGACAAAACGGCATTCACTACCCCATGGGGAACTTTTAAATATGTAAAGATGCCTTTTGGATTGAAAATGCAGGGGCAACATTTCAAAGAGCAATGGATATTGCTTTTTCCAAAGAGATTCATGACTTTTTAGTCATTTACCTAGATGACCTTACACCTTTCTCAAAATCAGACCAAGAACATTTAAAACATTTAAGACAGATCTTCCTAAAATGCAGAAAATATGGAATTTCCTTAAATCCCAAGAAATCCCTGTTTGGTTTAGAGGAAGGTAAACTATTGGGCCACATCATTTCTAAAGATGGCATCAGAATTGACCCAGATAGGATACAGGCTATCCTACAAATGCCTCACCCAAGAAATGTCAAAGAGTTGCAAGGATTCTTGGGAAAAATCAATTTCTTGAGAAGGTTTATCCCAAACTTAGCAGAACTAATCAGATTATTAAATAACATGCTAAAGAAAGATTCAAAAGTCAAATGGACTGTTGAAGCCAATCAAGCCTTTGAAGGTATAAAACTGGCCCTTACCCAAACCCCAGTCTTGACCAATCCTCAATTTGACAGGGACTTTATCATTTTCTCTTTTGCCTCCCAGCATACCATTGCTGCTGTTTTATTGCAAAAAGATGACCAAGGAAATGAGAAGCCAATTGCTTTCTTTAGCAAAGCTCTTAGAGATGCACCTTTAAAGTATCAAATCATGGAAAAGCAAGCTTATGCTTTGGTCAAAGCCATTAAAGAATTTAGGATTTATATCCTTTATTCCCATGTTATAGCATATGTGCCAAGTCCTATTGTCAAAGACATTCTCACCCAAGAAAATTTAGAGGGCAGAAGAGGAAAGTGGATTGCCAACATCTTGGAATTTGACATTGAGATAAAACCTACAAAACTAATAAAAGGGCAAGGCTTGGCCAAATTAATGACAGAAGCAAATTTCCAAGCGTTAGACATTAACCAGCTGGACAGTGAACCGGAGCTGGCGACTCCAAAGATCAATGTAGCCTTTGAACAATCCCCCTGGTACTCTGATATATGTTATGTATTGCAAAACCTGTGTGCTCCCCCAGGATTGTCCAGAACTAAATGTAGGTTTTTAAAAATGAAAGCTTCTAAATTTTGTGTTATGGATGGAAACTTGTTATGGAAAAACCATGAAGGAATATTGCTAAACTGCTTAATTGAGAATGAAACTGACAATGTCATAAAGGAATTTCATGCAGGTGACTGTGGTGGACACTTGTACTGGAAGTCCACTGTGGATAAAATACTAAGGGCTAGGTACTACTGGCCCACCATGTTCTCTGATGTCAAGAAATTCACCACCTCATGTCATAAATGTCAAATGTTTGAGGGAAAGAGACAGTTGCTGCCACTTCCCTTGAGGCCTATTGCAACAGAGAGACCTTTTCAACAATGGGGCTTGGATTTCATTGGGGAAATTCATCCCTCATCTTCAGGCCAACATAGATGGATCTTGACAGCCATAGACTACTTCACCAAGTGGATTGAAGTTGTTCCATGCAAACAAGCAAATGATTCCACTATCATTCAGTTCTTGGAGAACAACATATTGGCTAGATTTGGTTGTCCTGACAAAATAATAACAGACAATGCTGCTGCTTTCAGATCCAAGAAAATGGTGAACTTCTGCCATAAATTTCACATCACCTTGGGCCATTCTACTGCATACTATCCACAAGGAAATGGCCTTGCTGAGTCATCAAATAAAAGTCTGGTAAACATCATAAAGAAAGTGCTAGAAGAGAACAAAAAGAATTGGCATAAGAAGCTTGTGAACGCCCTATGGGCAGATAGACTAACAACCAAAAGATCAATTGGGACCAGCCCATATGAGTTGGTTTATGGATTAGAGGCCAAATTTCCTTCATCACTAGGAGTACCTGTTATGAAACTTCTTCAAGAAAGCCAAGCTGAACCAAATGATATGCAAAGAAGAATCAATCAAATCATATGTTTACAGCAAACTAGAGACCAAGTTTTCAGCAGAGTTCAAGTTCTACAAGAAAAACTAAAGAAGGCCTTTGATAGAAGAACTAAGGCAGAAGATTTCAGCATTGGAGACAAAGTCCTCAAGTGGGATTCAAGAAGAGAGGACAAGGGAAAACATGGAAAATTTGATTCCCTTTGGAGAGGACCATTTGCTGTCCAAGCAGTACAAGGAAACAACACTTATTTCCTTAAGAGTCTAAATGAAACTGACTTGGATGAAGGTCCTGTGAATGGCAGGATGCTGAAGCACTATTTTGAATATCACCCATAAGTGCACCCTGAGTTTTCCCTTGTACATATCAAGATGTATATATTATTTTCTGTCAACATGTAGAAATGCAATTTCTCAAAGTTTTCCTAAACTACCAGTGAAAGGTGAATACAATCAGAAGTCCACCAAGAAGAGAAGCACACAATTTTGGCATTTTTAAAAAGCATCAAACTTCAAGGTTGGCAAGAGCAGTCAAGGAGCAAGGCAATCTGACCTGCTGTTCTTGGTCTTTCAAATGAAACACCACCCCCATGTGGAGCCACTGTTAGCTACCTATACCAATAGGTTTCATATTTCATGATTGGCTATGAAAAGGTCCAAATATGCTCTGCTTTGATGATTCAAAGATCACATATTTCCAAGAGAATCCAATCTGTGCTTATAGCTTGGTATGGACTCAAATTTTGATGGATGGTCCAACAGTCTAATCTGGATCATGTCATGGTTTAAATTTTCAGTTGTAGAATAGAGAAAGGAGTCTGTCCAAACTGTTTAATCTTGGCAGACAAGTAGTTTAGGTAGAGAAAAAAGGCTCCCAACAGCTTAATCTGGGACCTTGGAAGAAATAAGGGTAGAAGTAGATAGAAAAACAAAAGAAAAAGCCAAATAAAAGAAAAGGCAAGTAAGGGTCTGCAAGTCCAAGTGCACCCTCCAAGAAGAAATAAAAAATGCTAGGCAAATAGATGGGTAGGCAGTTGGGGTTGCAGAAAGGTCAATTTTTATAAGTTGCATGTGTGCTAACTCTGTTTACCAAAGCAAAATCAGTGAATTGAGAAGGTGTCATTCTTCATTAAGTTACAGCAAGCAAGAAGCATGTCTAACCTCCCTTCTTCCCCTTTCCATTTCATTACTAACACTCCCTAATCAGCTGAGATTCATGGAAGAGATTATGGTTTCATGATGGTTCTTAATCTTTTAGAAGCCACATTTCTTGTCTAAAGTTCTTTTCATTTTGATCTACTCCCTAAACCAAGTAAGTTTCAAATAAACTTAGTGACTTCCCCCTCATTCACATTTCCCCCCATATTAACTCTAACTTTACTATGTAATTCCCCTATGTTACCCTTCCCCTACTAGTATTAACACCATGGTGTATAAACCCCAAATTTTGTATAAATATCCCTCCCCTTGGCATTATAGCCAATAAATCCTCTGTCAGGAATCAAATTGGCACCTGGTCACTTTGATGAACCTAAACCTACCCCTCTCCCTTCTTTGAAGTCATTCCACCCATTTAGCCTTTGATTGTAAAGATAAAACCTTGTAAAAACCCCTCCTACCCATAACCCCTTTTGAAATTATGAAAAAACCCAAAAACCCACCTTTTACCGCTTTTTCAAAGTTTCGGTGCATATATGTGATTTTCCAAAATACATTGAAAACCTTACAAAAACCCATATCCTAAGGTTTTCCGCCGGGCGCAGCTTTCAAAAACAAATAATAAATTAAACCCGCCCCCCTCCGTATTATTCGATCACATCGCCCTCCCGTTCACCGTCGGATCGGACCCATGTGATCCGACGGCCCTCATTGATATCGGAGCGGCCCCCACGACAGACAATTAGCGCCCGAGAAAATGACGAAGGGTTACGTCAGTGCGCGGCCACACGTCACCCTCTCGGGTCTCTCGGAGCAGCCTCTGACAAAACCAGGGCCGTATCATAGGCGGTCCGAGAAAAACCGTAACCGTTATTGCAATTACCACCCGGTTTGTTGGTCCCACGTCAGACCCACGTCATCGCCACCCTGCCATCGCATCAGTACTTTTGTCCGCCCCTGTGCCAACATGTTTGCCACTACATCATCCTCGTGGACCAATAGCAGCTCGCCACCTCACCCGATGACGTCATGCTGACGTCATCCGAGCTTGACCCCACCCTATGACGTCATGCTGACGTCATCCGAGAAAAGGCGCCAAATTGCCAAAAGGTCCATATTTCGGCCAAAAATCACGTTTTGCATACTTTTTCGCTCATTTGCTATTGTTTCCGCTGCATGGTCTTTTACGTCCAAAACTGCGCCACCCCGCTGGAATCAACCTGGAGACCTCCAGAGCACCAATTCTGCCCACATTTACGACCACTGCTCGCTGTTTGCCAAGTATTTCTCATCATTTATCCTCCATACGCCTAAATTGTCTGTAAATTTCTCAAAAGGCTCAAAGGACACTAAAACTCATCATTTTACCGGCAAATTCCCTCTGCAAAGCCTCTATTTCCAACTGCAAGCTCGAAAACCACCAGCTGAGCCTTGATTTCCCGAGTTCTTATCAAAAACTGTAAACTGCTCGCGCAATCGTGAGACAGTTGGTCAATCCATTAAAACCTGCCACAAAAGACAGAGTGAAACCAGACATTGGTCTTATTCGTAATTCAAACAGTATTTCAATTGCTGTATGCTCATTTCACCCTCTGGTCCCTGAAATTCACACTTTCATTGCAAGTAATCACCTCTGTGTTGTTTTGCTTACTTCAACCAGTTCACCTGCAAGTCAGAAGCTTAATAGGCCATGGAAACTCCAATTGCACTGAACATCAAGCCTCTCAATACCCCTCATAGGGAGTTAGAATGGAAAGCTCTGGGAGATATGGATTATCAAATGTTGGATTGGTTTCCATTAGGCTCTAAATACAATATTCAGTTGCTAAATGAGTTGAAAGCCCAGCACCTTAGTGGAGCTGATATCCTAGGGATTTGGGACTCAAACTTGCCCATCTACAACCTCCCCCAGGTAAATCCTATGCCAGAATTGATCCACAGATGCCAGGAGTGCTATGATCCATGCCAAAGAGCTGTCCTCAGCCCCACAGGCTCAATTCTGTTCCATATCACCCCAGAGAGCATAAATGAGATGCTGCATTTCCACACTGCAAAACCATTGACCCCCCTCTACATGCAGAACTTGATAAAGAAGGGGACTAAGTTGTCAAATGACCAGATCATCAAAATCAACCAGCTGTTTGTACGACCAGGCTCTGAAGCCATCAGAACTCCTCCTATTGGATATGCATACTTAAATGAATTGGGCAGAATGCTAGTGGATTTGATCAGCTATGTCCTAGGGTTCAGGGGAGTGGAGGATGTGGATGATATTATAATGGCAATGCTGTCTATATTCTCTCCCGGAAAGCCTCCAGCTGTACATTATGACTATGCCACATATATTGCAGATAGGATCCATGACCAACTGATGAATCTGCAAAGGGAAAGACTGTTCAGATACACTTCCTACATTTACCATCTATTCCTGTTTTATCAACCAGGCAGCTTCCCCATTCCCCTGAAGCAAGTTAATGCCCAGGGGAATCCAAGGTCAGTTGTGTTTTGGACCTCTGTTTTTCATTGCACCTCTGTATCACCATACACATACTGTGAGTTCATAGACTTATTCATTCATCCAGCTATGACATTATTGTATGGTGTTTCTCCTCCAAGGTTAACTGATGACATGAGGAGAATTCTCCATCTAAACAAGACCTACAGCATTGGTAATTGGTACTTTTACCAAGACCACACAGTCATTAGAGTATATGGATGTGAGTTGAAGCCTTTTAGGCTGCCAAGGTATGTCCCTATGAGACTTTTTGCCCTAGAATATTTCAGGCAATTTGGGAATGCCGACTACCTCCACTTCCAAAGTAAGAACAAGAAGGCACAGTTGAAGGTAAGGCGCCAGCTGGGCCCTTTCCTATATAATAAAAAAGAGGAGGGATGGAAAGAGGAAAATAGTATCCTAGAGGTCCTCAAACTGCAAACTAGTTTTGAGTGGATACCCTATGACCCCAATCATTTTGTTTCCCTCAGGAGGATAAGATATAAATTGGGTACCTATTCACATGTGAGGCAGCCTGAGATTGAGCAGTATGCCAATGCATTGAGCTGGGAAGAGGGCACCCTAGAAGAGGAAATCACTAGTGAAGAGCTGCTAGAAAGAGAGGCTAGAAATATTCAAAAAGAAGCTGACTTAGAAACTTGTGGACAGGTCCCCCTCTCATATAAAAGACAACTTGGAGCAGCTGCCTCATCCTCAACAAAACATCAGCAAGCTGCCGTTAATACTCCACAAACATCCAGCAAAGGCAAAGAAAAGCAGGTGGAACAGCCACCTCCTATGACAGAAGAGCAAATGGAAACCCTAGTGCAGCAACAAGAAGAGATGGAGCAGCAGGGAGAAGTGCATCAGCAAGAAGAACAGCGACAACAGGAAGAACAAAGGCAGGAACAGCCTGTCCAGCAAGAGCAAACAGTGGAAGCCCCTAAATCCACTGAACAAACTGTGCCTCCAAGGCAAGAAACTTCAGCTGAGGCATCAATCCTCCAAACTCCACAAAAGGAGGATACAAGCAGGAAAAGGGACAGGGAGACTCCCCTTACGACATCAGCAACTCATGGGGAGAAAAGACAGAGAATCAATCCCTTCTCAGAGGAAGAAATGCCAATAGGACAATCTTTTGGTATGGTCCCACCCAGCAGGGAAGCATCAGCAAGTTCCTTTCAACAGGAACATGATAGGGCAATGGGAGGAGAAGTGAGTTCCTCAAATCAGCAAAGGGAAGGTGGACCCAGCATTAAACAGCAGTTCATCGACATTAAGAGGAGAAATGAGCCCATCAAGATACAGCTATATAACCATCTGTTAAACATGGCTCCTACCAATCAACAAAGACTCATGTTTGCATATGATGTGCAGGAAGGCAAAATGATCATGAGTCATTTTATGCCAACAGCAGTGCAGCCCCAGTCTACCTCTGACTACTTGAGGACTAACCTGGAAGTCCTTGCCAAGGATATCCACCCAATGGACAAGATAGAACTGCATAAGCAAACGGGTGAGATGGTCTATGCTTCCTTGGCAGACCAAACATTAGATAACTACAGGCTACAAAATAGCCTTAATAATACAGCTGCCCAACTTGAGTTGGAAAGGGCATCATCACAGGCTAAGGACAACAGAATTAGGTCCTTAGAAGATATAATTGTTGAAATTGGGCATGATCCCAAAGATATCAAGGGCATACAAGAGATATTAAAACTGAGGGATGCAGACATGGAAGCCTTGAGGAGAAAGATCAAACTCCCAACCACAATTCACCCTCAAACAGATGAGGTTGCCCAGCAAAGGCATGATCAAGAGGCCACAACCTTGTTGATATCTTTGTACAAGCAGCTAATCCAAACTCAGGAAAAGCTGGGAGAATCAGAGGCTGCAAAAGCAGCACTACAGGCAGCCTTGAAACAAATAGAAGAAGGGCAAACCTCCAAGCCTCCTCCTGAAGTAATCAACCTTGAGGAAACTGCTCCAACTACTGCTCCTCCTCCTCAGCAAACAGAACCTACAGCACCAACTACATCGACAGCTGCACCAACAACAGAGCAGACTCACAGTCTGGATATGCAGAAACTTCAAAACGAAATTCAAGTCCTGGAAGCTCAAATGTTAGAGCTTAATCAAGCCAAAGAATCTTTGGCTAAAGTAAATGAAAGATATGATAAGAGCAAACAGAATGTGGCTGAGAAGGAAAGAGAGATAAAAGCTCTCAAAAAGAGAATAACTGAGCTTGAGAAAGAGCTCACACTAGATAAGGTGACAGCAGAGCTCAAAACAGTCCTGTGGGCCAATATTGGCCAGTCAATTACTGATCAGTGGCAATTTATTGAGACCATAGATGAACAGTCAGTACTCATTACAAAGGCAAATAGGGAAATACACAGAGCAAGAGCAAGCCTTGGCAACATGCCTGATGCTGCCAACAGAATGATCAACATATTGAATAACAGGACAAGCTCTCAACTGGCCACCATGGGAATTGCTCACAGGACTGAGACAATCTCAATGATTAAAAGGGTCCTGACATTAAGAAACCTAGTTGGAACATTAGAAAGGAGAACCCAAGACATGCAGACCGAAATCAACAAGTTCATGGACAGGTTTCAGGTATTGCAAAACAGAGGCCTCCCCAGCCTACTAAGCAGTGTGGGAAGACTGCTTACCCATGAAAACTATGCTAAAAGGGTCAATGCCTTTGCTGCAAGTCAAATTGCAGCATAGCCCAGCACTTCAGCAGAATCAGGACCAGCATCAGGGCAGACTCTATATAATAGGGTGGAAAACCTGTTTTTTATCATGAACGAGATCAATCATCTGTTCGATGTGCCTCCAAATTTCTATAAATATACAGAAGCAGATGAAACCATAGAGGCAATTGTCAAGCACCAATTGCCCACACCGGAAGTCTGGAATAAATTGACACAGATAATATTATCAAGACAGAACCTGTAATGTTATGTTTTGTCCAATTTATAAGTAATCATACACAGGGAAAATTTTGGTAGATAAGCATACAGAGGAAAGATGAAAGCCTGAGCCAACTCAGCAAGGCTATTCGGTCACCACAGCAGCAAGCACAGTCACAGGTGGCAGGGCCGAGAAAATACAGCGCAGCAAACGTAAAGACACATTTTCCAGCATTAAAGCAAAGCGGTCCAACCGACTCACTTACCTCCAAAGGTCAAAGTATCCTCTGACAGACTTAAAGAGCAGTTATGCTGCATTCAAAGCTATAATAACTTCTTTTCTACTTTTCTGTATGAAGTAATGAAGATATTTCTCTCTCAGATGACTCAATGCCTGAGATAATTTGTATAAACATTTCTATAAAGTCCCCTTCGCATGAGTTTGCAAGGGTTGTTGTTGATTTCATTTCTATACTTCTGTTGTTGTATAACTCTCAGAGAAATAATACAAAAGGTGGATGGAATTTCCAAAGCTCTGTGTTCCTTGATGCACTGTGGTGGCTGGCTGATTGTTACAGGATTCCTGCATGTTTCATAGCACAATAAGTCTTCTTTTAACCTCTGTGTTATATGTTTTCTAGTTTTTTCATGTTCTTTCATGTTTCTGATGTTTTACACTTAATGGCAAAGTAAAAGAATAGTTCCAGGATTTAATCACAGATTACCCTGGACTCAATCTAAGCTGTTATAAATGTTTTCTTCCAGATAGAGTAAATAAGGTGTAATTCTTAATTGCTACACTTTCAAGCTATATCTCTCACTGTGATAAATATTCTCAGGAATTCAAGTTTTCTCCTGAGGCATCTATCTCTTCCCCACACCCCAGCTTTAGTGAAAAATTCTTAAATGCTTTTCACTGGTTGTTTACATGTCACCATCATAATCTAACTTTGTTATGTGAAATATTTAATTGGCCCTGTAATCTCAGTAGATCACCTCAAGGTTTCTAAAACACTTGTAGCCACAGACTCCATTGCCCAATGAAATAAACTCATCTGCAGATTGCACAGTTCAAGTACAAAAAGATATCCTTCAACCAAAATATAAACCAAAAACCTGAGCATAATAACTAGCCTAAAACACCCTCAAAACAGAGACAAATTATAAAGAGAGAGCCCTCTCTGATTACAATTTGGCTAGGCACTGTAATCCAAAGATTGGTTAGTGGTTACCCTGGCCGTATTCCCTTGGGAGTCATAGGGAACAACCTGGGTGTTAACAGTGCCCTTGTCCGTGTATCAGGAATCCCTTGTGCATGAATGGTGCAGCCGGGTCCTGCCTGCACATCTCTATTGCATCCTATATGTAGGTGGTTGATCCATCAACATGTGGCAATCCCTTTCCTCGTGACCCATCGTTTTGCAGAAGTTGCAAAATAAGTGTTGAGGAGGTTGTCATAAGCTCAGCAATAGGTGGCAGCTGTCTGTGGCATGCTTTCCTCTTACCTGGAAAATTGTGCACCAGAGCACAAGTGGAGCACTTGACCCTGCTTGTACCTCCACTTTTAATAGCATCGGGACTCCTTTCGCCAGATGGTTCAAGAAAACCAGACAATGGTCTTTGTCATTTGCTTGGCTCTTAATACAACCTACC
Source organism: Pinus tabuliformis (assembly GCA_031772625.1). Taxonomy (NCBI): domain Eukaryota; kingdom Viridiplantae; phylum Streptophyta; class Pinopsida; order Pinales; family Pinaceae; genus Pinus; species Pinus tabuliformis. The sequence continues at coordinate 845,937,663 of CM062811.1, forward strand.
TCCGGTTGTACCTCTAGTCGGGACACTCTTCCTTGCTTCAAGCTTTGCACTTCCAGACTCAAGTTTTGAAGTTGCACATGGATTTTCTAAACTCCCAACCCTGGGTCTAGTATTGGGGTCACATGTAACCTCATTGTTGTTTCCAGTGCCTCGGCTTGGGTTGAGATTTTATGTTGTGACAAAGCCATCCTCAGATGGGGTGTTAATGATGCCACAAACCACACACAATGCTGCACATCTGTCAAAGTCATATTAGCTTAGAAAATAGTGATTTTTAACCTTTGGTCCAGATCCCACGGAGTTTCACTAGGCAAAAATGCTATCTCCCTGAACCCAGTGATCGACTGGGCTTCAGACTTTGGTCGGCCAAACTATTTATTAAGTGCATCCTGGATCGCCACTATTCCCTCATTCGGATGGTCAATTGAGTATTTTATGTACCATGTCAGCGCGCGGTCCTGTAGTGCACTAACCAGTGTGGCCTTTTTAATGTTTTCATCTATTATGCCTTGCATGTCCCATACAGATTTTATCACAAACCAGAACCGACTTGGCTCTTCATTCCCTACACCGCAAAATGTCGGTAACTTGATTGTGGTCGCCATCCTAGATTTTGGTGGTTGAAAGGGTGGAGGTGATGCTGGTGTGGATGGACTCGATGAGGGTGAAGCAGGTGGCGATGTAGACGGAAGTGGTGTCAGTGGGGAGCATTCTTTAATCAACCGGACCACACTTCTTGGTGAGAACCTAGAGAAATCCTCCTCATCTTCCTGCAAGATACAAATCAAAGGGTTGTTCTCTACTTCTCCTACTCTTCGATAACCCTTTCCACTCCACGTTACTCTAGACATCAATATACGCGGAAGGATCTATTTTTCACACAATAGTATCTTAATCCAAGTATTCAATGATTTGATGCACCTAACCTGCGGTCCTTGGAGAAATTGCCTTTCTGCTTTGCTATAACTTACGGTTGTATCTATCGCGAATTCAATGATAAATCCCCCTATGATCCGATCTAACCAGTGGTCCACTGTGCACGTAAGTCTATCTTCAGTGGCTTCCAACCTGCACACCAGTTCTAGAGTCCACACTATCGACCGGTCTAATCTGCACCTCCCCACGCTATCAGCTAACTTTGCGATCCACCCATACAATTTTATTGGAAATGTTACGAAGAAGATCTCATGTATATCTGTGAATATATAGCGATCCAACCACTATTCCTCTGATACCTGCGAATTCCTGTTTTCCTAAACCGCAAACTTGTGAAGCTTCAAATCCCACCAATATTCAAGCTCTTTCTTCATAGGATTCCAGTGTTCCCACATTAGACACCCCTTAGGAAGATACCGGCCCCTTTGGCAATAGCCCGTGGAGCACGGACAGAGGACTCACCCGAGGTAGCTAAGGAGGGTGTTGGAACCAGGTTTCCACACCCTAGGGATTTCTTAGTGTGGTCTGGAGTTTTCGCGCACTGGTTTACAACTCTGCGTTGCTCGGTACTCGTACGGATCCAGCTTGAGTATGTCTTTCTTATTATTGTGCTATTCTATTAGATGAGGTGGTTATCAATTACCAAGGTCTTTAAGCAAACATTTAACCAACAAAATCAATTCGCATATTAAAATAAACCCAAATTTATACTCATTCCAACCATAAGCAGATAAGATTAAACAGATATCATGACAATTCAGAAGAAACACAGAATTCCAGAAGAAACTTATCTTTATTTCCTCTTTTGTCCTTAATACATCCAGATTCACCCTGTGCACTCAGCTACAGGGGTCCACGCACACAGCTACGGACTTTCCAGGCCTCTATGCACACAGTTGTAGAGCCTCTACCTACTACCCCACTCCCTCGACTTTGACTTACAGATGCTTTCAGACTATCTTCCTCAAGAACCCATTACCTTCCATATTCCAAATTCCCTATCAAAAATTCTACTCTTTCTACCCATAGAGCCTCGCTCTATTTATACCCTTTCTTGGCCCGCAATCCCTGCATAGGCTGACTCTATTTATCTTTCTTTACATTATTTTTGGGTGGACTACCCTTTGACTCGACCTATTATAATTCGTGCTCCACACTTTCAGTGGAGTCTTTTCCCTAACTTTATCCAAAATGTCCAGCTTCGCGCCCTCTAACCATTGCATGGGGCTTTCGCTACCCAACATGGTAGCATAGCTAGAGGAGGATGGGTTGGATGGACTGAGACACCTAACCTTCAAGGAAATGGAAGGAGAGAGGGACATTTAGGAAATCCTCTCAACAGCAGGTGCCCACCATCTACCGGTGAAACTAAGGAAACAAAATGTTGGGATGGAGGATAAGCCCAAAATAGCATCTATGGGAGACTATTGGGACAAACAGACCACAAAAGATATTTTTTACCTACTATAGGAATATCAGGACCCGTTCCCAGCCTCAGTAGCAGATTTGAAGGGGATAAAATAAAATATAGGGCAAATGAAAATTGTATTAAGACCAGAGGCTCGACTGGTAAAATATAGACCATATAGATTAAACCCAAGGGTGAAGGGGAAAGTTAAGAAAGAGATCGGAAAAATGTTAGAAGCAGGAATCATATTTCCAGTAGATGGAGCTCAATGGATAAGCCTGATATTAATACAAAACAAGAAGGATAGAACCAAGATCAGAGTATGTGTTGATTACAGAAGCCTTAACAATGCATGTGTGGATGACCCATTCCTGACGCCTTTTAGTGATGAAGTCCTAGACAATGTGGCGGGGAACAAAGCATATTCGTTCATAGATGGATTTTCAGGATACCACCAAGTTTGAATAGTTGAGGAGGATAAAATAAAAACAACATTCACTACTAAGTGGGGGTCATATGCATACAATGTGATGCCATCAGACTAAATATTGAACGAGTAGTATTCTCAAGGATTGTCATAGTTGCATTTCGAGACTATATTCACAAATTTATAGAGTTGTACATGGATGACTAAGTAGTGTATAGTCTATTAAAACAACACACCAGCTTATTAAGAGTAATGTTTGAAAGGTGCAGGCAACTGTAGATTTCTTTAAATCTCAAGAAATGTATCTTCGCAGTCCCATTTGGAACACTACTGGACCATATCATCTACAAGGATGGAATTTGTGTAGACCAAGTGAAGGTTGTGGCAATGATCAACATGGAACCACCACGCAACATAAAACAACTAAGCTCAACTCTAGGTCACATGGGGTACTACCAGCACTTCATCAGGAACTATGCATCAATCACAGCCCCACTGGAAAAATTGTTGAAGAAAACAGAGGAATTTTTGTTTGGAATGAGGATTGTTAGACAACTTTGAATAAGATAAAGGAAAGATTGGTAAGCACATTGATACTTGTATATCCTGATTGGAACAAAATGTTCCATGTACACATCGATGCATCGGGTATAGCACTGGGAGTAGTCTTAGCATAGCCAGGGGATAAGAATATGGACCACTCGGTGTACAATGCTAGAAGAAAGCTATCAACTATGGAGAGGAGCTACACAACAACCAAAAGAGAAGCCCTGGAAATGGTTTATTCTCTCGAAAAGTTTAGCCATCATTTATTGGGTGCAACATCCAAATTCTTTACATACCATACTATGTTCAAATACTTGGTAAACAAGCCAGTACTAGAAGGGAGAATATGTCGATGGTTGTTGTTGTTCCAGGAATTAACTTTCGAGGTGGTTATAAAACCCTGCAGATTTACTGTGGGACCAGACCACCTCTCGCGATTGGAGATAGGGGAGAATGAAGGAGCAATGGATGATCAGTTGCTCGACACTGATTTATTTAGAATAGAGGCAATCCAAAACCACCTAGAAGAGATCACCACATTATTAAGAACAGGTCAGTTCCCAGAAGGATATATAGCAGCACAAAGATGACACTTGGTAGTAAGGGTAACAAATTACCCGATGATCACAAGACAACTCTACAAGATGGGCTTAGATCAAATACTAAGGCCTTGCGTCCTCTAGCTTGAAAGAAATGATGTGATATGGAATGCCACGTAGGGGTTGCAGGAGGCCATGTGGGAGGTAAAGTCACTGCAAGAAAGATATTACATGCAGGACTCTAGTGGCCAATTATTCATAAAGATTTGAAAGAATTTGCTAAGACCTGCGACGTTTATCAAAGGGTTGGAAAGCCTTCGTGACGGGATGAGATGCCCTTACACCTTGTCCACATAGTGCAAATATTTAATAAATGAGTGATAGATTTCATTGGACCCATTATGCCACCGGCGAGGAACTCGCGAGCGAGATACATAATAACAGCAATAGAATACCTCACCCGGTGGGCAGAAGCAGTAGTCATCAAAGACTATACAATGGAAATAGTTGTACAATTTATTTTCGAGAACATAGTCTCAAGGTTTGGATGTCTAAGGAGCCTCATAAGTGACTAGGGAATGCACCTTCTAAATGAAACCATTGATACTTTGTTGATGACCTTCATGATTCAGCATAATAAGAGTATCCCCTATCACCCACAGGCCAATGGTGTAGTGGAAGCATTCAACAAAATTCTGGAGAAAGGGCTAACAAAGGTCATGCTGACCAATAAGGACGACTGGAATGAAAGAATACCTGCAACCCCATGGGCGTACAGGACAATAGTAAAGAGACTTCATAAGAACACTCCATTTCAACTAGTATATGGAAGAGAAGTTGTGGCTCTAGCGAAATTTATATTACCAAGTATGTTCATATCTGAAGCCACAGGAATGACGGACAACATAGCCTTGCGGGATAGACTGGGTCAGCTATTGGAACTTGATGAAACCCACTTCTTGGATAAGTTTCACCAATTAGTGGAGCAGAGAAGGAAAAAATCTTTGCATGATAGGCACATCAAGAAAAAGTCTTTTGGAATAGGCGAATAAGTACTCCTATATGACAGCAAGTTCCGAAAGTTCCTAAGGAAACTGCAGATGCACTAGTTAGTCCCGTTTATAGTCATGGAAATCAAAGATTCGAGAGTAGTAAGGCTCACGTAACTGGATGGAGTCCTACTACATGGATGGGTGAATGGCACATGCCTAAAGCCTTTCCTCAACGCATAATTCAAAACAAAAAACAAAAAAAATCCACTAGGTTTAGTCTAGTCATGTCATAAAAATGAGCAGAAGGACAATAAGGTCGTGGTAGCAATTTTAGCATACCACAGCCAATTTATTGTTGGGGCGGTAGAAGAGGTAGATTTAGTAGTCACACATGTAATCCCTGTCAGCAAATTACACGTAGACATGCACTTTTTCCAGACATTATGATCACACATTTTACCCATCCTTTCTGCCGTACCGATAGTCATTTCCATATTAAGTAACCAATAATGCAACTATCAAATTAGGAGCTGAAAAATAGTACTTTCCTAGTCCATGTCACAGTTGTCACATCAAAGTCGGCCAATGGCAGCAAGGTATAGCAAGAACACATGGGAAATTTACTAGAGTAATTATTTTCTAAGGTCCACTTAGTCAGGAAAATGTCATGTTAGGACCAACTACTTAAATTCGTAGGAAAATGAAGGTCATTCTAGAACTTCAATCGCAGATAGCAAAAGAATTACAGAGCTGCTCTTAAGAACAATTAAAAAGACAGAGAAACAGGAAACCTCGGGTGCAGATTGCTTATCATAGGAGAAAGGATATGGAAAAAGGAATTGTATCCTTCTGACAGTGCACATTATATGAAATAAATGTAGTGGTCAACAACCTATATGGAAAATATGACAAGGAGAATTTGGTCGACAATGATTTTACAGATTGTTCCATTTCCCAGCCATGAAAATAGAAGTTTGTGTGGATAATTTCCAAAAGGAGGATGGAACCAAGACCTCTAGGGTTAGGGAGGAGTTTAAAGAGATACAGAGATCAACATTACTCCATTTGAGTAGTTTACCTGTGTTCGACACCTAATTCACCACAATGCAGTGTACCAAACTTTTGTCGAGCAAGATGCACAGAGGATCACTATGGTTTGACAAGGATTATCCCATCCATGTGGAGGATATTAGTCGACTAACAGGACTCTCTGCGGGAGGGAACATAGTTAGTTCAACATTCCAGACAAGGGCTAAGAGAGCCAAGAAGCAGTCTGAGGATCATATCTATTCTAGATATGGGACTAAGTGGTGTGGGAGAGGAGCGAAGATGGATATAATCAACAAGGTTGACATCAGGTTTTTCTGCTACCTCATAGAAAGCAAAACAATGCATCACTTTACAAGGAAAGAATGCACGTTGGATGCCATTTCGGTGACAGAACATTGTTGCTGTGGAGAGGTATTGAACTGGTCTGCCTTTGTTCTCAACGAGCTATTTGAAACTTGTGAAGATGTGTATAGGTAGGGTACTAGTTTCATGTTTGGGTACATTTTGATGTCATTGGAAATGTGGAAGTGGAGGCTTCCGAAGGAGAGGGAATTGGTGACCATCATCGAAGGCCAACCAATGGCACTTCGTTATGACCCATGGAGGGCATCGAGAGACCCCAACATGAAGGATATAAATGAAATAGGTTTCAAGGATTGGTACAAGAAGATGTTGGCATCCATAAGGTTGATGGAGAGCATACCAAAGACTCTACTGGATGAATTCTCAGAAGAGCTCTGGTTCGAGGCCTCACATGGACAAACATACCTGAGGCCATGGTGTGTCCACCTAGATACATTTAATATGAGGTTGTAGAGGTTTGTAGTAACGGCAGAAGTGTTTCACAAAGAGGTGGGATCATGGACGGGAGTCGCTTGTGAAATCAAAGACGGGAAATGCAACTATCTCTTCGTAGCCTTGAAGCAACAGGCACAACAGGGAGATATGGTGGAGAGTAGTAGGAAGCAGCCAATCAATGATGAAATCTAACCAATGGTGCTTCAGATGGAGGAGAAGATGTTTAAAATCAGATGAACAATTGCAAGTTTCGAATAAGGTGAGAGAAATTACCCTACCCAATTTTAGGGTTGTACCATGTTTTCTCCTATTATAACAACCCTACTTGCCATGAAACTCCCCACTAGAGTAGCCCAGGCTCCCTCCCAACCAATGGTTGCCAAGCTAAAGAAAAAAAAGTTGTCCACAGTCCGGCTGCCAAAAAGCCTCAAATTATCACACCAGCCCCAATTGTCGACCTTATTGGTGAGACCAAGCTTTCAGTATCCATAGCCCCCATAGTTGAGGAGGTCGCCTCCATTTACACCACTTTACCTCAATTGTGAGAGTCTTCTATGCACATAGCCTCCACCTCCACAACCCTATCAGAGACCCTCCCGATAGGCTAGCGAAAGACGAATGTGGAAACAAAAGTTCAATCAAATGGACAGATAAAGGGCACCACTCCTGCCAATGGAACACAACCAACATCACTTGCATCACCAATGCTTGGGTTGGACCCACCGCAAGGGGAAATCCTATATACTATTCTACAGGAAGTAAGGATTGAATCGTACTTGCTACCTTTCCCTATAAAGCTCACAGCAGTCCCAAAGCTTGAATCATTCCACCCACTCCATAATTCACTCCATAATCACAGCAAGCTCATTTTCCCGCATCCCACTCCAACAAAACCATTGCCAGTAGCCTACCCATCTAATAGTAGTTCCTTGAACCCAATACAATGGAGGCTGACACACTCTAGCACTGGTTATCGGCCCAGTTATTTACATTTATACAGTAAGTAGCACACAGGGCCGAAAGGTTCCATGAGGATTTGGCTAAGGAACGTGAATGGGAAGAAAGGAAATTGTAGGAAGTTACAAAAGAGTGTGATCACCTGCAACAAGTAAATTCAGATTTGCAAGCCCAGGTTGATCAAATCAAGTAGCGGTTCCGGACATTCTAGCCAGCAATCATGGAGGCAAACACAAAGGTGTGGATGGACATCATAATGTGCACTCTTGTAAAATGTTTCAATCACATCTAGGTGACATGCTCGAACCTAGTAGCTACCAATAATGACATGAAGAAGAAGCTAGAGATGGTGAGATCCACACTGCTAGACCTAGTGGAGATCTACACGAGAACGGTCGAGGGAAAATTTTGTGAAGTAGAAGAAAAGAAACAAGCCTTAGCACATTCCCTCATCAACGACTATGATCTAATGAACAAAGTCCATGACTGGCCTAGAAGCATGGCGCTGAAGAATCACTCGATCTATCCAATGAGAGAGAAAATACAAGCCCTATTTACGAGCATAAAGGACTGTACAGACCCTGTCCAACTGTAGTAGATCAATGATTAGATTGATGCCATTCAAACCCAAGTTGATCATATTGAGGAGGAGTTCGCAAAGATGAAGAAGGTAATCAGATATCTGCAGCCACTGGTGCAGATACAGGTTTTGACCTTGAAGGAGGTGTGTGACTCCAGTGGACAACAATGGAGCGACTTGCAAAACCAGCGGCCCATAGAGTTAACATCGAAATCAGCGGAGGCATTTGCTCAATGTGTTGATGCAATCCTTTCCCTATGGGACACTTCCCTTCAAAGATACATAGAGTTCAAGTAGTAGACCATGGCCACTGTTGTGAATTTGGAGCCTTCATTTGGAATGAGGGACCCTTAGAGGTAGGAAAGTGTAATAGAGACAGATGCCACTTTCTGAGCATTGGTCGAGGCAAAAGAAGCACCAAACTAGCCATCAATAGAACCAACGCAGTTGACAGTACAACCTCCACCCATAGAACCAATGGAAATACCAACAGAAACGACGACGGTTGAAATGAATTGACTCAGGAATGAGTCAAAGGATAGTATTCGAGGCCTATTGGGGCCTTCGTTTAATTTTGAAAAGGTTTTGACCAATTTTGGTTAATCAAAGGGTGAAAAGGAAGTGGGTGGCAGCGCCAGTTAGCTTGCCGAAGAGTCAGCTGGATAATAAGGCAAGAATAGGAAGTTTTGCAAGAGTTGTGGCAAGGTGGTAGTGGAAGACAAAGGCAACAAAGTGGGTGGGAAGGTGAAAGAGCAGTTGAGTAGGAACTGTCAGTTCAGGGAGTACAAAGGAATATAAAAGCAAAGGGCCAAAAAACAAGAGAGGTTGGTTGGTGAATGGGATAGTGGGCAAGGCTGTTGGAGCTGGTGACAGATATCTAGTTGTGATACACGAGTAATAGAATGCCGAAGTCCATGTGAACTAGGCCTTTGAGGTCGATATTGAACTCATGGATCTGATCTAGGTATTCCTTGTAGTTTCTTGTGGCGAATTCCAAAGACATGTTGTATTGTTTTATTGTTAAGTTCATGGAAAGAAAGCTAGACTGATTGCAAATCATGATGTGTATGGATCCCCTAGTATGATGTGTTTTCGGGAAAAGTGTCTATTTAGAATGACCCTATCCCACTGGGTTGTGACAGAGACCTCAGAAACAAACAGGGAAAACTACTCTTGTATTCTCCTTTATGAACTATAAACGAAGATGAATAGGATGAACCAACCTGTGTCTTGCGCTAGTCCTTTGATCCAATCTCTCTTCTCTTTGACAGCTTCCAACTATCTACCCCCTCACTTGCCCAGTGTCACCAAGTTCCTGCAAGTTCACAAAAGAAAGAAACTACACAAAGACATGGATTTATGTTCATAAAAAGCTTAGGATTAGATTTAAGCTAAACATACAAATATAACACACATCAATGATATACGAGCATGTAGGAGAAACTCAAATAGTTTTATTGATAAAACAAGAAGATCTAGGAGGAGTTACAACTGATGATTCCTGATCCAGCATCAACCTCCCAGCATAGAATCCCTTCTTCACCTCCAACAAAGCATAAATCACCCAATACTCTGATATCTATCTCAAAACCAACAGCAATTCTCTGCAATGTACAAAATTCTAGCCTCTGGATCTCTTGGTGAGGGATCCATATATAGATGTATGCAAAGAGGATGAGTCAGCTCATGAATTGATTAGTGGCTTCTCTCTGTCAGTTCTTGCTTCCACTTGGAGACTAAGAGCCTCTTACTCATCACTGGTCGAATTCAGTGAGGCAAGTGTCATTGGAGAAGATTCTGGAAGCTTCCATTGTCTCTCCACCTCGTGGAATGACTATGCCACTTGTCATTTCCCACTCAATGCACCCTGGTAGTGCATTCAAGTGCATTGCAACACACCTAGCCAGTGTATTTGGGTGCTTTGCAACGCAGCTAGCCAGTGGAGCATCTGAAATGATCCTGATTTGACTAGTTTTGAGCAGTTTCTAGTGGAGAACTTTTGGGAGAAGCTATAATTTGTTGACCTTGTTTCTTTAGGAGCTGGAACAACACTTTTAGGGACTTAGGATCCCTTGGTTTATGGACATTTCATGCTTATAGCTGTAAGGCACAAAAATGTCTATAACAGTTTCCCCCTAAAGTATGAGGCCGTTCATCGGGTGAAATGCTTTATTAGGAGGATCCGAAGTTCTTCTAATGCTGGGGAGGAGACCTGTAATAAGATACAATACAATACATTATCTTCATACTGTTTTCATGATCTAGCTGAGGCGAGCATTCCCATGCTCATCTTTATAAATTCATTTTCATGTACATAGGACAGACAATCGTCTGATGGTAGACTGATGATTCTGATGAAGTCATCATCCTTTTGGTAGGATGATTATCTGTGCTGCAATGTTGTACATTTCAATGTATTTATTTTTCCTGAATATATATCGCAGCTCGGATGGATGAAACTAGATCTGGGGTCTTCAATCTCGTCTGATCTTCACTCTAAGTACAAGTCGATCCATGTGAGAAATGTTTTGAAGTCGAACATGGAAAGACATCGTTTGATTACCAGTCAATGATGTAAACTGTTAACAATCGCGAGAGGAATCACCGATAATGATAATGACCCTCAAGGTACTGCAGTACAATTCACGTGGTGTGAATAAAGGACTTGGCGTCGAACACCACGCAAAATCTTTCGGTCGAAGGTCATTGATGTATACCTGTCGCCGGAAGTGAGAAACTTGCCATTGAGGCATGCAAGCTTCAAAGTACTGAATGGGGTGTTCCTAGATCAACTTCTTGGATAATGAGCTGATGTCAACAAGAAGCGATCCGTCAAAGGAGGGCCTTAATGAATCCCACATCAGTGACATGGAACGGAGCAAATGATTTTGATGGAGGTGAAAATGACCTGGTGATATATGGTTCAGGGTGGCGGTCATGAAAGAATGAAGTATAGTGTATGGTAGTGGATGGGACACGGGTGACTTCTCTTGAACATGTCGGCGACACTTATGTGATGGATTGGTAGCATTTACCCCAAATGTGGATGGTATGGCATGACCATGGTGATGTGACCGGTGAATGAAACAACCCAACCCGACTCAGGCACGGAGTGGAAGTGTCATGTTCAAGAGCGACTTGCTACCAATAAAGTTTCTTTGAGTTTTCTTCCCAATTTTTCCCCAGTCATTGCTGACCAGTACCTCTTTATTTTTGTCAAGCTTGAGGAGGATAACATATGCTTGTTCTATAATTTGCCCTTCGGGCAAACCCATCGCTATGTTTTAACGAGCCTAGCGATAGTGAACTCGTTCTCATCTAAAGACAAGTTTGTTGCTATTAAATCTTTTTAACGAGTCTAACAACAAAGATAACTCAGTCCTTTTCATTTTTAGAGAGTCTGAAAAGGTACGTAAAGGTAACTCCGGAATTCCTTTTTCGTCATCTAATCCCTTAAGTCCGAAAAAGTATAAAACAATACAGAAGGGATGAATTTTTGATAGTTTTAACGAGCCGAACAAAACAAGCGCTCGATCTTTTTGTGCAACAATCCCTCAGGTCCAAAAAGATTAAAATCTAGAGGAGGGATAGCACTTCCGGTTGCTTTAACGAGCTGAAAGGCCAAAACTGGGCAATCTTTTCATATTTTACGAGTCAGATGAAAAGAGCTTAAAGAAGACTCGTCTTTTGAGGAACGAGTGATAAAATGGGTAGCAGCTGATTCCAGGTAAGGTTTGGAATTTTCCAATCACGGCAGTGTCACAAGGATGGCTAGTGAAATCACTCTTCGCAGCTATTCCTCAAAATGGGTAAACAATCAAATGGAGGTGAATGATCGGCCAATGGAAAAGTGGAGGTGACGGTGCAAACACAACCAAGGCTTTAATGGCTGAAAATGCTTCATTCACGGTGGTTATTTACCGGAGGATAGTTCATTTTTTAACGAGCTTAAACGCGGGTGGAAACATTTGCTCGGTCTTATGTTTATTTTTTAACGAGCTTGAACTATGCGCTAAAACTGCTCGATTAATCCAGTCATATGATAAGAATGTCTCATATAAAACGGAAACTTTTAGATTTTTGCCCCACATCCTTTCTTTATGCAAGTTTGGTAACGACTAGTCCTACGAGTTTAAAGGGTTAGAGGTCCTAAAAATTTAAAAAATAAATAGCCGCCCCTTGCTTGCACTCCAAAAGGTTTGCATACCCCCAGGTATAAAATATGGTTTCAAGGTTACCCCTCAATTTGCAGACAAAACATTTGTTCTATCGGGAGAGGCCTACCTCTTACAGGTTACCCAAAGATTGCTCTATTCGCAGTGCAAACAAAACACTTCCTCGGCGATGTCTACCGAAATAGACAAAGGTGAGTGGCGAGATCAACCAACTCTCATAACTTTGACAAGAGAATCTTATTCTAGAATAACCCCTCTTCCAATCACGGACGGGGTACAGACTAGTCATATTCTCCTACGGAAACCTACTCTATACCCGAAGTTTTCCTGCCGAAGCAGACCATGATGCATGCCCCCTGGGTTTCAGTCATATCCCTTCGAATTACTCACGCTCATCGGGAGGACGGACTGGGAATTGAGACATTTCTTGCGTGAAGAGACCATTTAGGGACAGTATATGACTATTTGCTATGCGTGAACCGGGAAATGAAACCTGGTCCACGACCTTGACCACTCTTCCTCCGTGCGGAAAACACATTACTCTAAAGAGTGAGGAGACGATGGCTCCCATGCAATAAATATAGTCTCGTCCAAGGAGTAGGTTATAATCCAAGGGTCCTTGAACGACCATGACGTTCATGCGAACTGTCTTCCTTCTCAATGTTATGGGCACATCGGGAAGGATCCCCAAAGGTCGACTGGTTCCTTTATCAAAGCCTGTCAGATTTCTCATTTCAGGCAACAGCGATGGCGAACTAAGCGCTTTCCAAGCAATAGAGGAAAGGATACTCACAGAAGCCCCCTCATCAATGATGGTACTAGCCATGACCATTCTATATATTTGAACGATAATTCGGAATGGTATGCTTGCTGGCAAACGGGGTCTGCCTAGTTGATTCCAGTCGAAGTATACAACTAGGTTGCTTGGAGGTGGGACCGAGTAGACGGCCGGGTATGGCTCTGACGAACTTCCTTCCTGCGGTAAAGGAGTGGGTGGATTGCCCCCATGTTCGTCGGAGTCTGTGTTGATGAAGAGAATTTGGACGGTGTCATCCTTATTCTCTTCAATGACTGTATCATTCGAAGATAAAACCTCTGAAGGCAAGACCGGGTCAACTGCCGCCTCGACCTTTTGACTTTCGTCTGGTATGGATTCAGTTGGTTTATCTTCAATGATAGGTGCTTCAGCCGACCATCTGAGCGGGCCAGCTGGGTTCTCAACTAGTGACGGACTCGGCAAGAGTTTTTTATATCCAGGAGGAAGTCGTAACGGTGAAACCGGACGATCATCCAAAACTCTTTTAGCTTCGTCTAAGAAGGGACAACGGTGGAGGGCATGGTCGCCTTCGCACAGTTTATAGGGAAATCTAGCTTTCCCTTTTTGTCCTGGGGCTTCACTTTCACTAGTTGATGGTGTGCTTTCAACATGATCTCCAGAGGTTGATGACACCGGATTGTGCAAACGAGGAGACCAGTCTCTTAGTATCCGGGGGATGCATGGACAATCTCTGTGAAAGTGGTCTCCTCTACAGATGACACATGGCGATTTAAGCCTGGTCGGTGCTGTGTGTGGATTTTCGTTAGACGACACTCATTTTCCCCCATTCGCCTTTGGCTCCTTCTTCTTTTTCTCTTTCTTCTTCATTTCCTTCTTCTCCTTAGGAACCTGGCTTTTAGCTTTACCCATCCCATTAAGCGAAGAGGAAGGAGGAGAGGAAGAATTAGAGGAAGTAGAAGGCTGGTGGGTAACTCTGGACTCGTCTAACTGCTGATTCGACTGTTCAGGAATAGTGGTGTTCTGAACGACAATGGTTGAGAAGAGCCATACTGGCAAGCCAATTGTCAATCCTGGAAGCGACAATGTGGCCATATGGGGCGCACCAACATCTCCCCAAGAGGAGAAGGGACTAGGATTTCCACCAAGGGGAATTCCTTGGTTGGTAGGCTCCATTTTCTCAACCTAAAGATCAACGCAGGAAAAGGGTATGAATATTCCATTTAAAATAAATTTTAACACGCTTTGACACAACTTGTTTTTTCAGTTTTAAAGAGTCGAGAAAAAATAAAAGATGACTCTAGTCTCCTTCGATTTTTAATGAGCCTGAAGTGACAAGTGCTCAGATGGACCTTTTCCATTAAGGAGTCTGAAAAGGAACGAAAGGGACTACTCTAGAGGTCTAGGTAGAGGGAGTACCAAACCAATCACAAAACTACAGAATACTTTTTAGGGTACGGCAGTCAATCTTCCCGAATGCTGTGTTCAGTGCATTGCGATCAGTAGGGTGGCCGACACGGCTTCCTATGGATAAAGGTTTTATGCCTATAGGGGTCTCCCAATATATACTCGACGGTACGTGGGAGCACAAGTCCGTACTGGCACTTATCGTCTCAAAGTGGAGGAATCACCCAACCATCAGTGAGGACAACAGTTACCAGGCTTTACGACGCCGGAATACGTCTCTAGCCTAGACCTCTAAATGTTGTGCGTTAAGTTACAAAGCGTTGTTAAGTTCATTGAATTTACTTTAGGTTGATCTTTGTTATGAAGTTTGCCTTTTGGGTTCACCACGAGATGTAGATGTATTTCCTAAAATGCAATCTAAAGATGATAAGCAAGCTTTTATCTCTTTTCAGCAATGAAAATCCTAGCTACAAGGGGAAAAGAAAGACACAATCTTTTCTCAAAGAGCAAAGAGCACACTGTAAATGCACTTTTCCTAAATCAAGCCAAACAGAGTGTCAATATGCAAATGCACATGTGCATGTATTTGTTTTTCACTTTCTTAATATTGATGCCTAAAAAGAAAGTTGTTGTACAAATTTGAATTCGCTTTCAAGTGAAAAACATAAACAAGCTTCTTTTCGAAATCAAAAGGTAGAGACGATTACGACACTTTATGATTTTGAAGTAAACACTTGTTTCGACACTAGAAATTCACAAATTCAAGCCAAAGGAAAAAGTAAATGCGTAATCAACTGTCAACAGCAAATAAACTTTCTCCTAAGATCAAAATCGACACTTACGACAGATCTAAATCCAAGGACGACAGTATGACTAGTTTACTTTTGCAATGGGAAACTGTAAATGATGTAACAAACACACAAAAACAAATGCAGTTTCTTTTATACAACTGAGGCGGAATTAAGGCAAAGAAAAGGGGCTTTTAAATAGACACACACGCTGATCACAGGCTGCAAAAATCAGAGGCAAAACTGGAAAAAGTGAGCAAAGAACCTCAGCTAGACAGGGCTAAGCTGATCAACGCACCTGCTACACAGAGAAATTGAATTGCAACGCAGGTAGCCCTCTCGGGAACTACGCTGAAATGCAGAGTCTCTTCACAGAGCCTGCGCTGGAGCAGAAACGAGAATTCTCTCTGGGTTCTGGGTCACGGTTTGCAGTTTAATCTATGGCTTTTGGCCGGGTAAAAGCAATCAGTAATGCACAATCAGAGGGTTGATTTACAAGAGGTTTAAGAGCTATCACAAAGGGTAATCAGATCATTTGTGAATCAACTGTTCAGATCATAAACAGATCCACTGAATGGACTAGAGTAGCAGATGTCTACTTTGCATTTGTAAATGGCAAATGCAGTTCGATTCGCTACTCCTAAGTTTATGAGATGAACAACAATAGAAACACAAACAAACTAACTAGACACGATCCCCAGCGGAGTCGCCATTTTATTTTCGGGAAAAGTGTCTATTCAGAACGACCCTATCCCACTGGGTTGTGACAGAGACCTCAGAAAAAAACAGGGAAAACTACTCTTGTATTCTCCTTTATGAACTATAAACGAAGATGAATAGGATGAACCAACCTGTGTCTTGCGCTAGTCCTTTGATCCAATCTCTCTTCTCTTTGACAGCTTCCAACTATCTACTCCCTCACTTGCCCAGTGTCACCAAGTTCCTGCAAGTTCACAGAAGAAAGAAACTACACAAAGACATGGATTTATGTTCATAAAAAGCTTAGGATCAGATTTAAGCTAAACATGCAAATATAACACGCATCAATGATATACGAGCATGTAGGAGAAACTCAAATAGTTTTATTGATAAAACAAGAAGATCCAGGAGGAGTTACAACCGATGATTCCTGATCCAGCATCAACCTCCCAGCATAGAATCCCTTCTTCACCTCCAACAAAGCATAAATCACCCAATACTCTGATATCTATCTCAAAACCAACAGCAATTCTCTGCAATGTACAAAATTCCAGCCTCTGGATCTCTTGGTGAGGGATCCATATATAGATGTATGCAAAGAGGATGAGTTAGCTCATGAATTGATTAGTGGCTTCTCTCTGTCAGTTCTTGCTTCCACTTGGAGACTGAGAGCCTCTTACTCATCACTGGTCGAATTCAGCGAGGCAAGTGTCATTAGAGAAGATTCTGGAAGCTTCCATTGTCTCTCCACCTCGTGGAATGACTCTGCCACTTGTCATTTCCCGCTCAACACACCCTGGTAGTGCATTCAAGTGTGTTGAAACGCACCTAGCTAGTGTATTTGGGTGCTTTGCAACGCAGCTAGCTAGTGGAGCATCTGAAATGATCCTGATTTGACTAGTTTTGAGCAGTTTCTGGTGGAGAACTTTTGGGAGAAGCTGTAATTTGTTGACCTTGTTTCTTTAGGAGATGGAACAACACTTTTAGGGACTTAGGATCCCTTGGTTTATGGAAATTTCATGCTTATAGCTGTAAGGCACAAAAATGTCTATAACATGATGAGTTTATAAAAAATTTAAATGTTCCATCAAATGCATGAATTTAGTATTTCTTATGTAATAATTGTTCTATTGTACCACTATTTCGCGTGTAATGGATATACTTTTGTTATTGGATGATGCCTCGGTTGGTGTTCCCTTGACCCCATGCTGAACCTTTCTTACTTCTGGTCACGGCACCCCTCGGGTGAGACTCCTTACCCTTTGGGTAAGGTGAAAATGTCGGTGTTGTCCTAGACTACACTGGACCATTGTTGACCCTTTGTGCCTAAACCCAGGGTATTTTCTTCTTGATGACTCTTTCATGCCAACAATAACTCCTTTTCCATTCGCCCGTTCTCTTCTATCAAGAAGTGAATACTCGAGCTAGTGACTTAGGCATATGCTCTAGTAGCATCAGCAAATGCTGCTAGATGCTTGCCACATCAGATACGATCACTCATTCCTCAAAATGTGCAGGAGATGTGTGGACTTCTAGAGTAGACACTACACAATTGCACAACTCTATGTTGTTACTCGTCAAATGATATGGTCTACATTTCCTCTTTTGAATTGTCTCGAGGGATATTAGTATCTCCTTGGTCGCTCAGGACCTACTCTGCTTCTGGATCTGATGAAGCCGATGGGTCAACCTCTTGGTGGTAAGGCATGAGGTTGATGTCTTGCTCTAACTCTGGTTGCTCCATCTCTGTATCCATCTGCTCAAGTACTCGTTCAATCTCTTGAGCGAAGTCCTACTCCTATGACTGCTCACCCTGTTTTCTTCGCGCCAGTTGCTTGGATGATTTTACCACCTGTATGGGTGTAGTTTCATTAATATGTGCATGTTGCTTCCCTTACTGTGTCTATCCATGTTGTGCTTCCTCCTACTGTCTGCACAACTCCTATTCTTTCTAGAGTTGCTCCTTTAAATCTTGCAACTCCTTCATTTTTTCCTCCATTCTTTGTTTATCTCTCTACCTTTGTGCATTCCTCTTGTGCGATTGTCACCTCTTTGCCTCTATTTCCAAATCTACTTTCACCACAAGTGGGTCAGAACTTACAACTTTGTTCTGCCTCTGTGTTGTCGACAATCTTTCTCTTATCTTTGTCATGCGCAAGTATGTTACCCTCTGTTGCTGTTGCTACTGGTGCTCTCCTAGATGTTGCTTTGCTAACCATTCCACAGTGATGTCAACTGGTCAATTGGGCCTGGTGAAGCTATGAAAATATCCCCATGGGTCTTCCTCAGCCCAATGACATGCCTCGTGGATCCAAGGAAATTGTACTCTCACGCAGTGATCCTTCACAAAGCAATGTGGGTCATACAAATTGAAGCTTCTAGTTCCGAAAGTAAATTTCCTAAACTCTTGTCTCGACATTCGCATGCTTGAGATTTTGTATCTCATACAACCCGATCCATAATGTAAGAGTGGGCTAGGGTACCTTCTTCTTCTAGTCTAGTCTTGTTGATTGTCCTACCGAGATGTGGTACGATACTTCTTGCGTGACGATCTTTTCCATCGAAAACTTCAGCAAAACATGCGAAGGATTCTCCGCATTGTACATCCCTATGAAGGTGAAAAAAGGTGAGGCATACCAATATGATATGTCAATAAATGTCTCCATTGCTGCCTTCAAGATGCAAGGTGGATCCTGCTCAAATATCATCTTGTACACTGAGTGACAAAATGGTCTGACAACTATGTGATGACTCCGCGGAAGCTGCATTGTGAAAATAGTTTGAAATAAGTGTTCATAGAGGTTTCTGCTGATGTCCATTCCCACTTCAATACTAGGAACTACTGACAATCAGAGATTGCATCCAATATGTAAGTGAACATGTATATTTTTGCTTAGTAACGTTTGCATGGTTGTCGAGCTCCTGTTACCTGTTCCTTTAGCCTATGATCCAACATGTCATACCAAGTGCATTCTTTGCCTTCATTGGCTAGTTCGTCCCACGTGATCACCCAAGTTTGTGGTAAGGTCTTTGTGCTCTTTTGGTCATACAAGCGACATGAAAAGATGACCAAGGACTAATATGCCTTCTACATTATCTTCATCTTGTAAATCTAGTTGGGTGTCATCCTGAACTTCGCTGGCTCCTTCACCTAGTTCTTCAATATCTCCCTAGAGTTAGCATTGGTGTTGGGTATGTTGAAGGGTGTCTCCATGGTGATCACTGGCTTTGGCAACTGGTACATCTGTTGATAGTCCCGCGCCCTAAGGGAAGCAATATTTGTCACACTAACACTGTTTAACACCATTGTCTCAGGATCACTGTGTGAGATGATCCAATGTATCATATCTGCACATGGGAACACAAGATACCTTCACACAATCTGGTACAAGTCGGACTTGTGAATGTTCACATAGAATTTACAGTCCTCATAATCTTCCCTAAATGTGCCTGAGAATACACCATTTATCTCCTACCATTTCATCTTGATGTATTTTTCTATAATGATCTTGGTGTCTTTGTAAATCGGAAAACTCATAGACACTCATTCAACTGCATCTCTAGTTGTGCTTTCGTCAGTGTCCTTTGACCATGCTCTCTTGGAGGCCATTGATCTTGAACTGTTGAGAGATAGCTGAACACTTGTTATATCTGGAGACATGGTGACATGCATGGAAAGAAATCTTTCATTTAAAAACAAGGAAAACTTGAGGACTGATATGCAACATACTCGGGAGACTGATAGCATTGATTGCACAATTCTCTCCAGGCAGCTAGGAGACTGACTGCCGGAATTGCGCAAAAGGTAGTCCAGACTGTTGGGAGGCTGTTGACTACTATAATGTGCAATGCACAATCCAGACTGGCCTGCTGGGGGCTGAGATTGTGCAATGCACAATTTCAGTTGACAAGTCATGCAAGTCCAGGGACTGCATTGCACAATTTTATGGGCCAGCAGACACTGCCTCTTAGAATTGCACAAAGCAAGACTGGAGGACATTATTTGTCCATATTTTCACATTTTCCTAGAGGAAGGTGGAGCCTTCCCTCTCAAAAATGTGCAATATTGTCTAGGCAAGGTAGAGTCCGGACCAAGGGTGCCCAGACCCGCCGACGAGCGACTGAAAACAAATGAAAATCTGAATGCATGGTGAAACTGAGTGTAAGAAAGAGTGAATGATCATGCATGCAAACAATGAATGAAAGATTTAGAAAGTAGAAAAACATGCATGTGTTTCAAACGAGTCGCTGAATCAGCGACCATCTGTGAAAAACAATGCCATGCATGTGACAATCGTGAGATGCAAATGAAAATTGAAATGGTGCTTGTATAGGCTAACATGCATGCAACGATAGCAAGAATTCACAAAAATCAAGTAGACAACACTCACATAAGCCAAAACACAAAAAGTGACACAAATGTTGCAAAAGAAAGTAAAGTGGGCTTACCCAGAAATAGCTGAGATAGATGTGTTGAAGACTCTTGGATGTGTTGTGGGATGTCAGAGCTCCAAGATCGATGCGAAGAATGAGCTCTGAAGCGTCGAATAAATAAGTTTGAGGCTTATGACGCGCATGCCACAAATGTAGGAAAAAACGACATTTGGAGGAAATTTTCTAAAACAATCTTTGCATGTAACCTCCAGCTGCTAAAAATAGATCCCTAAAATCTAGGGATGCCTTTTGCATGTTACTTTTTTCTATTTCAGGAAAAAGAAGCCCATGAATGAAAATCAAGTTTACTGGGTCTCGGGTGGAATCAATCAACCTAAAGGCAAATGCAACAACCTGCTTGACTGAGAGAGGGATTTGCAATTTCTGGGAGAAGCTAGGTTGGTTGTCCCAAAGGGATTGCGCAATTTCTAGGAGGAGTAGGTGAGTGCTACCCAAAATTTCACAATTTCTAGGTTGAGCTACAGTGCTAGGCCAGATTTCACAATTTTCCCAAGGAACCCTGTCTAACTGGATTGCACAATTTCTGGGCCCAGTAGGATACCCAACAGATTTGCACAATTTTTGGAGGGAAGGTTGGTTCCCTTGTAGGTTTTAACCCCATATAGAAATTACCTTCATACGAATTCTAAAACACAGAAAATAAACAATGTGAGAGCATAACACATAAAACACATATACACAGATATTTTCCCCCGGATCCCAAAACCAAGACTACCAGCTTGATTTTTCATTATGTTCCTTTCAATGTTATAATACATATTTATACATGTCGAAGCATCCAATACCATGGACTGAAAACTGTCGTGTCCAAAACCATGGACCAAAGGCCATCACGTCCAAACCCATGTGTCAAAATCATGCACAAAACCATAGGTAGGTCCACCCAACCTAATACAGGTTCCAAAAAGAAAAAATTCTAGGGCGCTACCCCGAACACCATAGAGGGGGGTTACTTGTAACCCTCAAACCCCCTGTGACCCCCCCACTATGCAATCGGCGCAACAAAGGGGGCGCTTCGCCCCCCTGATTAACTACGTGGGCTAGTTGTGGAAAGAATATAACACAACCCAACATTCTCCCACTTGTTGTTTTCTTTCCATAGGGGGCCTCAAGAGAGCTTAGTCATTTATCTAGCCCTGCAACGCCCATTGTTTATCTACACCAAGAGAACTTCTCAGAGCTCACAGATTTTGTAAATGCATTTGCGGTATTCTTCAAAGTGTCCATCTTTACCAGCAACACCTTTTTTTCTTCTATCATATCCCTCACAAAGTGACATTGAACATCAATGTTCTTTGTCTTTGAATGATATGTAGGGTTATTTTCCAAGAAAATTGCACTTTGGCTATCACAGTCTATCCTTATAGCTCCTTGTACTAACCCCATACTTGAACACAATCTCTACAACCAAACTGCTTCCTTGCTTGCATGAGTGGTTGCCATGTTTTTTGCCTCTGTAGTTGATAGTGCCACTACAGATTGTTTCTTACTCATCCAACTGATTACACGTCTAAATAGGTTAAACACAAACTCACTTGTAGATCTTTTCTGATCTAGATCTCTAGCCCAGACTGCATCAACAAAGCCACGAATATCCAACACTCTATCCAATCCTAGTCTTCCTTGGTAGCACAAACCATAATCACTAGTGCCACGCAAATACCTAAAAACCTACTTCACTGTTGTCTAGTGCTCCTTCCTTGGTTTTGACATAAACTTGATCAATACTCCCACTGCATGTGCAATTTCTAGTCTAATACAAACCATTGCATACATCAAGCTACTGACTACACTTGCATATGGAACATGGGACATGTCCTCTTCCTCTTCTCATGTCTTGGGACATTGTTCAGCAGATAACCTCACACCTACAGGAATAGGAACCTTCACCAGTTTATTATCCTGCATATTAAACCTCTGTAGTATTGTCTCGACATACTTCCTCTAGTTTAATCATAGATTCCTCTTTTCTTGGTCTTTTTTAATTTCCATGCCCAAAATATAGTTTGTAGCACCAAGATATTTCATGTTGAATTTGCAGGACAATTGGGTCTTCAAATCCTGGATAATTTCTTTGTCATTTCCAACTACTGACAAATCATCCTGTTGTGTTGTACAAAAGCCCCCCATTTTATAAAATTTTTATACAAAATCTTAATGTGAAATGGGTCCCTTAAAAAATAGACTTTGTTAGATGTGTGAATAAAATGTTATGTATCTCATCATAAGAATATCCTTGTTAAAAAACCCCCAATGTAATAAATTATTTTATATAACCTTTTAAATAAAAAATAAAGTGTTTCCTTTATAATACTAAAAAATCATTTAATATTGCAATAAAGCGATCGGAGATCGCATATCGCAATATTAGAGGAAACACACAAAAACAACATCGCCCAATCCTCTAACCCGAAAAAGTAATTGCTATCAACTATTGGGGAAAGAAAATGCCAATACATAATAAAGCGAAGCCCCTTAGTTCCTTCGATGCGATAAAGCTAATCGTAATCGGCTATCGGTGATTTGGCTATGACAACAATAAAGGAATATGTGAAGAGGCCTAACCAAAACTCCCGATGCGATAAAGCTAATTGCAATTGGTGATTGACACTTGGCGGAGTCACATAATAAAGCAATAATGCCCATGTCAAATCCCGACTGCGATCTATTAATTAGGCGCACATCCCAAAAACTGAATATATTAAAGGAAGTTTGCATGCATTATCTTGTATCACCTTTCGGTGATCGGAAATATTTAAAGCAACTGTTAAAAGCCTTCCCTTTGACACTCTCGATCGTCGATCAGCGATTTATCACTGATCGTTGATCATTAAAATCTAAGACACCTTGAAACACTCATTCGGCATATGGGCAACGTGATGGGAATTTATGATGATATTCACCATGATTGACAGTTTAAATGGCTATTCAATATTGCAGTTGACGGTGAATCTTTCAAAGGATTTCACCCATGGTAATCCTTAACTATATTGTATTTTATGCCAATCAACGTAATTTTATTAGCTTGCAGCAACATTTTCTCTGTATCACTGTTTGCAACCGTTTGCGTAGGATTCTTCCAAAACCAGAGAACCAGAGAAAATGGGAAAGAAATCAAAGAAATCCATAGCAGCAGCTCCTACAGCAACAACTCATCCAGCCAAAGATCCCAGACCAAGCAATAAAGGATTAATCTCAGATACAGTGTGCCTTGGCCTAGGAAACACAAGCTGGGAGAGCATTTACAATCTAATAGAAGCCAGGGACCCTAGGGAATTATCAAAATTAGCCACAACCAACTCCACTAACAAATCAGAAGGAACTCTTAAAGAATTAGCTTGTTCCTATCTACACAGAATAGCAGCGCAAGCTAAAATTATTCCATATATGGACATAGTAAAATGGGTGGTGGAGAAAATTCCAGTCTCCGATAGAACCTTTTGCACACCTAATGGGAGGATATTTGGTTCATTTCAGCCTAAAGATCTCATGAAAATGTACCACTTACCTCGACCTGAAAAGTGATACAACAAGGCGTTCTTGGAGGCATTTGCAAAAGAGAACGATTCAGAATCAGCCCTGATAAGATAATGGAGACATTTTCCCGAAAAACACAAGCACGAGTCATTAGGTAAGTACTCTGTTGACTCTCTAGATTCTCCTTATTGTTATGTTGGGGCTATGATGTGTAGGATATGGGGAATACATGATTTGGCCAAATTCACCATAGAAATGGTACCCCTAATGGAAGCCACAATCAATCGTTATGTAATGGATTGGGCTAATATCTTGTCTGATAAACTAGCCACAACCATTTTAGAGTACAGAGCCAATGCGTATAAAACTTCTTGGATTATTCCCCCGTTCTATTACAGTGTTTATATTATGGATACTATTTTCTTTAATTCGGAATATCCAATACTTGGGTGGAAATGGACGCCTCAAGACCCGAATCCAATCCACATTTACCACCAATAGTTATGGAAGGCAAATTACCAGAATCATTTGTATAAAATTTTCAATGGTTTTATGCTCCCTGTATATTATTTTGTTTTTAATAAACCTACTCCAAGAATATCCCCAAAAGAAGCAGTTGATCTAACAACATTAGGCAATTGGTTCAGGTAGGAGAAATTTACTTACATAAGGCTTTTTGATAGCCTTACCAAACCCCACGTTATTCCCTTGTATGTGCCTGATAAATTGTTAGTTCGAGAATTGGCCTACCAAAAAACAGTATAAGGGACATCTAGAACCCTTAAGAATTCAAAGAAGCATATTTGGCCAAACTTTCCTTTACGGTGTGGCATTTTCACTCTGCATGACTATACGCATGCAGAGAAGGAGACATAAAAGATCCTAATGCTGAATCTAGCCACAATTCCTAACAGGCCATATGATCCAAGAAAGACTGCTTATAATGTCATGTCTCAAGCCAAACATGCTAAATTTGATCATAAGGATGATGAATTTGATGATTTATTTTCCTCAGCTGAATCATTATTTCAAGTTAAAACATTGGTCAGGATGAGGTATCAAGATGAAGAGCTGAAAACATTTAATATGCTTAGAGATCAGAGGTTGTAAACTCTACCTCTAGACCTGTTAATCACAACCCTGATAGTCCAGTCAAGCAAAACTAAACAACAAACTATTGATAATTTCCCTGTAGTGGAAAAAGTTCCTGAGAAAGGAAAAACACCTGAACAGGGGCAAGAACAAGAAAAGGGTAGTGAACTTATTGATTCAAACATTGATATTGATCCCAAAATACTCAAGAAATGGCAACAATTTGACTCAATTATCAGCAATACTGAGAGTTTGCAAGGATTTAATACACTTGAAGCAACAACTGAACAGAAGATAGCAACTAATACAGTTCCATTTGAAGGAACTAGTGGTCCATCCATGACTCAGACAGATATTGAAATAGTTCCAGAAAACCCTTCCAAAGAGATTGTTCTACGTGTAGAAGAAATACCACCCTTAGATGTCTTCTACAGCCCTAAGCATAGGGCTGTAATAAAGAGGCAAAGGAAAAAAAAACTTGATCAATCTTCTCTTTTACCTACACAGATGGAGATAACTAATGTGGTGTGGAAAGAGTAAGTCGACCCTTCCAAAGATCTTACTAAGTTCTCTCAATATGCCGGGGCATATACAACAGCTACTATGGACAAGGCATCGGAAGTCAACAATTTTCTTAAAGAAAAGGATCAAGTGGTCATCTCACTGGAGACACAGGTACAAGAAAAACAACAGAGAATAGAGTAGTTAGAGCAGGAGTTAGTAGCACAGAAGCAATCAAATGAGCAATTAAATGAGCAATTGCTAAAAGAGAAACAGAGGATAGACCAACATGCAGTGCAGAAGCAGAAAGAGCTATCTCAAGCATTGAACAAACTGAAGACAATAAATGAACAATTGAGCAAATCCAAAGATGAACAGATTGCCCAATTGTCATCACAAATAGAAAGGTTCAAAGAATTTCCTAAAGTAGAGGAATTCAAATCAGAGGCTCTCCAAATCAATAAGGCACTATCTACTCAGTTGGGCTTGTTATGTAATAATATTTCTCTTGTTCCTCCTTTCTGTGAAATTTCCTCGTCTATGATTGATAAATCGGTTGATGACAGACAAAAGTTGGAACAGGCAGATGAAACATTAACATAGTTTCTTTCCTGGCAAGAAACCAAGGAAGGACAAGCAGCAAATCTGCCTCGAATTCTGGAATCACACAAGGAAATCCTATTCCTTGAGTGGCAAACCCAATTGATGAAGGTAGAAAGGGCAACATCAAGATGTAGATCAACGACTGGTAATTTAGTGGAATTAATCAATGATACTCTGTATTTGTCAAATTTAATTTCAGAATGTACTCCAGGGAAATTGCCATCAGTCAAAGCATTGGAGCAGACATGGAAGCAGGAGCTGGAAAAGAGGAAGAGATTAATCGCGGGCATCCAAACTTTAACATGGGAAACCTTTTGGTTCTTCCTTGTGAAACCATATAGTCAGAGGACAGCAATCAAATGCCTGACCAACGCAATCAGTTACATGATTCCTGAAATTACTGATGCCACCTATACTGCCCAGCTTCATTCACGTATGAGTCATCCTCCAGAATTGCAACCGATGCTCGCCATATGCCAGCTCAATCCAAAAGATAATCAGTCAAAACAATGAACCATCCTTACCGACTACAAGCATATCTATTTCGGGAATATTTTAATGTATTTGTGATTTGGTTACTACCACCTCACAGCATTTTTACTTCATAGTTAGTTAGCTTAGATAGTATTTATAGACCCTTTCATGTCTTTAGAAAGGGTCTTGAAAATTTTGTATTAAGACTTGGATTGGGAGTTGCACTATTGTACTTCCAATATATATATTTTTATGAAATTGGACCTGTATTATGAGCTTTCAATGAAGATTACTTTTGTCTGATATGCACTACTACTTCCTATAAGAGTATTTATAAGTTAGAGAGCGGGATTCAAATGCAAATTCATGTTGGAAGGATTCGAACACATATGGTACTATTATCTATGTTTTGTTTCATTCTTTTATGTGAACTAGCATTCATTCATTTTTGCTATTATTGATGTATGCATAAAGTTCTTACAACAATATCTCTTACTTATCACTATTGAATGTTCAATAATTGTTATCTTTCATCTATATTCATCAATGATATATAAAATCAGTGCAATAATGTTTTAATTATTACTTTTTTCAACTACTTGAACAAAGTAATTTTCATATGAATGAATATTCTTGTTTAAAACTAAAGTCATCTGCATGCTTACTTTTTAATAAGAACCATTAAGAGTTTCACTAAAACAGAGATTTCTTGAGATAGATTAGGTAATTATGTTATTGCATTTTACAATAAATCATCCATCATTCCCACTAGAAATTAGAAAACCAATCACTTATCCATCCTATTTACAAATCATTGGGAAACTGGTCCCATTATATCCAATCGGAACCACCACACCAAATGGAAAACGAGCTGCCTTTAAGGTCCAGACCGGGTGGTTTTCCCTGATGTTGATTTAGCGATTTTCAAGGCATCAACATTTTTGGCACTAGAAGAAGGGCATGAATTGTGAATGGCGATCAAACACAAATCTACAACCCATTCCAATAGTAAATCTCCCTCAAACTCACCTCCGACTTCTCCCTTGCAAACTGGAACTCCAGTTTCCAAGAAAGAAGTAGAGGAGACAACAACCACTACTCATTCCAAAAATATCCCAGAACGATTAACTCCAAAGTCTCCTGAAGCACAGTTGATCATCTTTAAACTTCAAAGATTCTCAATATCCCCATAGAAATCTGAGGTATCTCATGGCAGTGTAACTTCGCAATTCATTCCTTCTCACCCTCTCACCAGACTTCAGAGTGAAAAGCTTGGTATTGAACCTACTGAGTTACCTCTGCCTAAAAGGAAATGGGCAAGGAAAACAACTGAAGGATCTGATAGTGAGACTTTCTCATCATCATCATCCATTTCATCTTCTCCAGTGAAAAGTCAACCATCCACTCCCCCACTCGAGATTGTTGTTCAACAAGGAACTGGAACTTCAACATCTATTTCTCAACCTCCTTAAACTTCAATATATGCTCCTTCCCAATCATTTGGAACTTCATCAGCACTATTATCTAGTAGTAGTTTGATAATGGCATAGAATCCATGGAATAATCCTAGTGCAATCACAATTCCTGCACAATTAAACCCATTTCCATCTCATCCTGAAAAATGGTTGAAAAAATTTAATCTAGATGCAGGCATACAGGCCGATGAGCACATTAACAACTTTATGCTGGTAGTTAACTTAAAAGGAGTTACAGAGGAAGATGTCGTTGTTAGGCTTTTCCCTTATACCTTACAACAATCAGCTGGGTCTTGGTATTTTTCCTTGCCATTAGGATCCATTACTAGTTGGAACATTTTTAAAGAACGGTTCTTGACTAAATACGGTGATGACAGATCTCTAGCGACGTTAATCAATGATCTTTCGAATCTTAGGATAGAGTCTAAAGAACCTATAAAAGAGTTCAATTCACAGTTTAATAAACTCTTGAATAAGATTCTGACTGCCTCTAAACCTACTGAGCAAATCAGAAGTGAATGGTATATAACAACTTTACCTTCAAATATAGCTATCTTTGTAGATAGAGCTGCAAAACCAACTCTAGCAGAAAATATGAAAGAAGTGCTTGTTGTAGAGAAACACATCATTTCCTTAGAAAACAAGGTTGCTATTGAAGAAAGAAAATAAAAAAAGGACTCCTTCAAAGATGATTCCAAAAAGAAAGTAGCTAAAGATCCCTACGATATGGAAGGTCTCCAAAAAGTTCTCAAAACTATGTCAAAAGAAATGATAGAAATCTAGAAGCAAGTAGTTGAGAATTCAACAAAAAGGCAATTTAGAAACTTTAAGAAACCTGAATCAAAGCCACCAAATTCTATATCCAATGCAGACTCAGATCCCGAAGAGGAAGAAGAAGAAGAAACAGTCTTATCATCCAAAGAACCAGATGAAGAGGTAACTGTAGAATGTCATGGGATGTGGGACTTTATCTTGCCTAATTCTGATACAGAAAACGAACAAGAAGCTTTTCCTGTAACTACCAGGAGTAATGGTACTCCTAAACCTGTTCAAATAACTCAGAAGAAAAGGAATATAGGTACTACTACTAAAGAAAAAGTTCCCACAAATAAATCCATAACGATACCTTCTCAAA
The DNA here is from genome assembly GCA_031772625.1 of Pinus tabuliformis. Classification (NCBI taxonomy): domain Eukaryota; kingdom Viridiplantae; phylum Streptophyta; class Pinopsida; order Pinales; family Pinaceae; genus Pinus; species Pinus tabuliformis. The sequence goes on from CM062811.1 coordinate 845,966,952, forward strand.
ATCATCCATCAGCTTCAAATCCACCTTCAACATCTAAAACACTAGTAGTCACAGATTCTATGGATTACAACATTATTGAAGACATGAAGAAAACAAAGGCAAATATCACAACGTTTGAGCTCAGTAAACTCAAACATCAACAAAAATTGCTACTCAAGGAATTAGATGCTATACCTTCTTCCCCTCTCCCAAATGTTGTTCTATCTAAGGCTGCTAATGAAATAGGTAAACCACCTCCTGGAAGGGTAGAAGCTACTAATGTTGTTTTAATCGGAGATAGATCAAATTCCCATAGTCCTCCTTTTCTCTTGACCTACGAAATATATAATAGAAATATGCACAATTGCTTGATAGACTCAGGGGCTTCTTCAAATATAATGCCAACCTTAGTTTGTTCTAAACTGAATATTCAACCCCAAAAGTCTGCAATACATATTTTCTAGTTGGATATAACTAAGGTTCAAGTTTTAGGAGAAATCAATTTTGTTACCATCAGGTTATCAGCTAACCCAAGAGTTGTTCAGAGAATTGATATTCTTATTTGCTGATATTCTTGAGTTCTATGGCTTGATTTTAAGTAGAGATTGATCTGAGAAACTTCATGGTTATATTTCCACCGATTGGTCACACATGTGGCTGCCTTATAAAGGAAAACCAAATCAAATCAAGATTGATCAGGAGAAACATATGACTCATACTGTTACTGAGTTTGAACAAGAAAACCAGCCAATAGTATTTAACAACAATATTCTAGGTAAATACTCATCTGAATCATTCTTTGGAAATTTTACTGCTCAAACATCACCTTTCTCAGTTAATAGTTTCACATCTCAAATTGAAAATTTTTCCCAAACAGATACTTCAAGGTGTGTTAAAATTGCCGAGGAATCTATAAATAAAATTGTAGATAAAACTTTGTTTTGGTCATTATATTTTGATGGGTCTAAATCTAATGAAGGTGTAGGAGCAGGATGTATTTTAGTTAGTCCTGAGGGAGAAAAGACCATGTTATCATGCAGATTAGAATTTGAATGCACAAACAATACTGTTGAATATGAAGCCTTGATTCAAGGACTTTATAAAGCCATCGGTCTTAAAGTTCAATATTTGAAAGTGTTCGGTGACTCTGAAATTGTTATAAGACAAGTTAGAAACACTATACATTGCCTTTCTAGTCACCTTAAATATTATCAATCCTTCATTCAAGGCCTTGTGTCTCATTTTCTAGCATTCAATATTTCTCCCATCTCAAGATCTCAGAATGCGGCAGCATATTTTCTAGCTAATGTTGCTTCTAAGCTCCTGCCATCTGAAGATTACAGCCCCGATAGGTTTTCAGTAGAATTAATTTTCAGGCCATCGATTCCTGACAATGTCACTAACTGATGAGTATTCAATCACGATGATGACATTTTAAATTTCTTAACTTCTGAAAAGTACTATGATGATCAAATTATTGATGAAAGTGAGCAAGATCTTCAAATGAAGGAAAAACTTGAACAAAACTCAATACCCGAACCAGTGGTTAAACTTGAAGATCTTTATGACATTAAAGATAGGTTTAAACAGGTTACTAATCAAAGCTTCAAAGTTCCACTTTGAGATTTGAATTATTAAACCTTGGTACTGAGGAGAATCTACAAAACATCAATTTTGGATTAGGACTTACACCAAAAGAAAGAATTGAATTTATCGGATATTGCACAAATATAAAAATGTCTTCGCTTGGAAATATGATGATTTGAAAATGTATGATACATATATCATACAACATACAATTCCAATGATATCTAAAGAAAAACCAATACAGTAGAAATTAAGGAAGATTCATCCTAATTTAGAGAGTCAAATAAAAGTTGAATTAAAAAAACTCTTGAAAGCTAAGATAATTTTTCCTATTAGACATTCAAATTGGGTGTCCAACATGGTCCCAGTAAGGAAGAAAAATGGTGACATTAGAATTTGTATTGATTTCAGAAATCTTAATAAAGCAAGTCAAAAGGATAACTTCCCTTTACCTACCATGGAGCAAACTCTCCATTCAGTAGCTGGTTCTGAATTAATGTCCTTCTTAGATGGTTTTTCAGGGTATAATCAAATCTTGGTCCACCCTGATGATAGACTTAAGACTACCTTTAGAACCAAGTGGGGAACTTACGCCTATCAAAAAATGCCTTTTGGATTAATCAATGCTGGAGCTACATTTCAAAGAGCAATGGACATCGCATTCAAAGGACTAATCAACAAATCTGTAGTTGTCTATTTGGATGATATTACTGTATTCTCTAAAAAAAGATCAAATCACTTACATGATTTGAGACAAATCTTTAAACGCTGCAAAAGGTATGGTATTTCGCTCAATCCAAAGAAGTCATTTTTTGCTCTTGACCAAGGTAAGCTCTTGGGTTTCATTGTCTCAAAGGATGGTATTTATATTGATCCAGATAGAATCAAAGAGATTTCTGATATTCCATTTCCACATAATAAAAAAACAATGCAATCATTTTTAGGCCAGATTAATTTTGTAAAAAGATTTGTTCCATATTTTTCACAGATTGTTTTACCTTTACAAACCATGATTAAGAAGAATTCAGTGTTTAAATGGGGACATATAGAAAAGGAAGCTTTTGATTCAATCAAGCAATCAATTATAAATGCTCCTGCATTAAACACTCCTGATTTTTCAAATCATTTCATTCTATATACTCTCGCATCTGATTCATCTTACGCAGCAGTGTTGACACAAATCAATAATCAAAACTTGGAAGCGCCAATTTCATTTTATAGTTCAAACCTTCAAGGTGTTAAAATCAATTACTTTGAAGTTGAAAAGCAAGCCTTTGCTATATATAAAGCCATTAAACATTTCAGAACATTTCTCTTAAAAGCTCATACAAAAGTTATAGTCCCTTTTTCAGCGGTAAAACAATTACTAGTTCAAAGGGAATTAGGAGAAAAAAGGGCAAATTGGGTCACAGCATTACAGGAATATGATGTGGACATAAAACCAGCAAATATTTTCAAAGGCCAAGGTTTATGTAGGTTGTTAGCAGGAGCTTCTAATATTCAGGAACATGAAGGTACACACAATATTGAAGAGATCAATGAGATAAGTACCATCAATTCTAAATCCCAATATGCAGATTTGATATTCTATTTAAAAATGGGTATGCTCCTTCTAATCTTTCATATAAAAATAAACGTGCCCTAAGACTAAAGGCAAAGAATTTATGTTTGATGATGTGTTGTTTAGACGAAATTATGATTCAATCTTGTTAAGATGCTTAGAAAAACCTGAAGCGCAAAAGGTCTTGCAGAAACTACATGATGGTCCAACAGGAGGACATTTTGGAGCTGATACAACAGCCCACAAAATCATTCATGTTGGGTATTATTGGCCCACTTTATTCAGAGATACTCATGAATATGTAAGGAAATTCCAAACATGTCAAACTACTAGTGGAAGACAAAAGAAGTCAGCTTTTCCTTTGCAACTAGTCAACATTGAACAACCCTTTGAACAATGGGGATTGGATATCATTGGAGAAATTACTCCACATTCATCCAGGCAACATAAGTATATCCTTACAGCCACGTATTACTTTACTAAGTGGATGGAATCAATTCCTTTGAAGACAACAAACTTTGAGGCAATCATTGAATTCATAGATCAGTTCATCATTACTAGGTTTGGTGTCCCAAATGCTCTTATTTTTTATAATGCATCCTATTTCTCTGGTAACTCTATGCTTGAATTTGATATCAAGAGAGGATTCAAATTGAAATATTCTGTAAATTACTACCCTCAGGGTAATGGTTTAGCAGAATCTACAAATAAGAATCTTATCAAAATCATTAAGAGAACTATTGAACAGAATCATAAAAACTGGCATAAGTCTTTAATATTTGCATTATGGGTAGACCGCATAACACAGAAGACCTCAAGAGGAACTTCTCCATTTAATCTAGTGTATAGAAAAGAGGCTGTCATACCATCAAATTTAATACTTCCATCACTAGCTTTAGTATAGTTTAGTGAAGAAAATCCCTCATCTTCTATTCAATTAAGACATGATCAGATTCTGAAACTAGAGGAAGAAAGGGAGAAAGCCTGAATTACACATGCAAAGCATCAACAAATTATCAAATCTTCTTTTGATACAACTTCAACAGGCTCAAAACATTTACAAGTTGGTGATTTAGTTTTGAAGTGGGACAAAGCCCATGAGGATAAAGGAAAACACACCAAGTTTCAGAAAATGTGGCTTGGACCATTCCAAATCATCGAGAAGATAGGCCCATCTACTTTTATATTACAAGATCTATCAGGAAAGAGAGATTCTCTTCCTATTAATGGGCTTATTTTGAAAAAATTATTCAATTGAGGAGGTAACCCTTTCTCACTTTGTAAATATTCAATTTTCAGTTCTATGAATAAACAGATATTTTTGTCTTAGGAAAATAAAATTGTAAATAATCTTCTATTGGTCTTTACTGTATTGAAAAAGTTACTCAAAAGAAAATTCTTTTAATATCTACTTTTTTTAGATGGAAGTCTTGAAAGAAAAAGAAAATTCTAGGAAATTAGGTATGATTGAATTCTAAAAACTTTTTTTATTTTTGTAAAATCTTCTCAAAACTTAGAAATACTGTAAATCATTCTAAAAGTTTTAGAAACCTAAAAACGGTTATCAATACAAAGAAAAGACTGAATCAAGCCTAGCATCTTCAACTCTCAAAATTGTCATCCATGTTCTCTTAAGGAGAAAATTATTCACCCCATCCATCAAAGTTTATAATTTTTCAGAGTGTAATTCTAAAATATATTTGATATAAAAGATAAGAGGTCTTATCATAAGCCTGCTTACCATGTTCATAGGGGACTAGTTCAACTGACATTACCAATACTGCATACCAAAACAGGGTAATGGCTTATAATTATAAGACAAGGGGTCTCATCACGAGCCAGCTTGTTCAGTTAAATTATAACCGATGAATGGCATTGTTAACAGCTGGCCACCAAACTAGGACAATGGCTTTTTATCTTACAGAATAAAGAAAAAAGAAAATGAAATACAAAAAAAAATGTGGAAACATATCTTTTGGATTTATTCTTTTAAATTATACTCTGAAATGGATGGGACAATGAACGATTAAATGGTTAAAAGGTAACCCTGTCGAGACTATGGACGTTTGCAGGCAGCGGTGGCTCTACCTGTGATAAAGGAGTGATTATACAAGCAAGGTGAGAGAAGTATTTTGTTTTATCTTTATCAACCAACCAAGGTTTTCTTAAAACTTAGGGATGTATTTAATTTTGAGATGAGAAAGGAATAGCAAAAATAGTTTTCATTACATTCAGAATTTATAAGTGCCTAGTTATATTAGATTTTCTCTATCTATTAAAGTTTTTAGATTAAGAAGTTAAGTATTATTTTTTTTCTCAGAGATAACTGCTTCTCCCAATGAATTGCCGATTGTTGTGCTCTACAACAACCCCCCATTTTATAAAAATTTTATACAAAATCTTAATGTGAAATGGGTCCCTTAAAAAATAGACTTATTTAGATGTGTTAATAAAATGGTATGTACCTCATCATAAGAATATCCTTGTTAAAAAACCCCCGATGTAATAAATTATTTTATGTAACCTTTTAAATAAAAAATAAAGTGTTTCCTTTATAATAATAAAAAATCATTTAATATTGCAATAAAGCGATCAAAGATCGCATATCGCAATATCAGAGGAAACACACAAAAAAAACATCGCCCAATCCTCCGACCTGAAAAGGTAATAATAAAGCAATAATGCCCATGTCAAATCCCGACTGTGATCTATTAATTAGGGGCACATTCCAAAAACTGAATATATTAAAGGAAGATTCCATGCATTATCTTGAATTATCTTTCAGTGATTGGAAATATTTAAAGAAATTGTTAAAATCCTTCCCTTTGACACTCTCGATCGCCGATCAACGCTTTATCAGCAATCGTTGATTATTGATCATCAAAATCTAAGACACGCTTGAAACACTCATTTGGCATATGGGAAACATGATGGGCATTTATGATGACATTCACCATGATTAATAGTTGAAACAGCGATTCAATATTGTAGTTGACGGTGAATCTTTCAAAGGATTTCACCTATGATAATCCTTAACTATATTGTATTTTATGCCAATCCACATAATTTTATTAACTTGCAACAACATTTTCTGTGTATCACTGTTTGCAACCGTTTGTGCAGGATTCTTCCAAAACTAGAGAACCTGAGAAAATGGGAAAGAAATCAAAGAAATCCGTAGGAGTAGCTCCTACAACAGCAGCTCATCCAGCCAAAGATCCCAGACCAAGCAAGAAAGGATTAATCTCAGATATGACATGCCTTGGCCTAGGAAACATGAGCTGGGAGAGCATTTACAATCTAATAGAAGTTGAAGACCCTGAGAAATTATCAGAGTCAGCCACAGCCGACTCCACTAACAAATCAGAAGGAACTCTTAAAGAATTGGCTTGTTCCTATCTACACAGAATAGCAGCGCGAGCTAAAATTCTTCCATATACGGACGTAGTAAGATGGGTGGTGGAGACAATTCCAGTCTCCAATAGAACCTTTTGCACAACTGATGGGAAGATATTTGGTTAATTTCAACCTAAAGATCTCATGAAAATGTACCACTTACCTCAACCTAAAAAGTGATACAACAAGGCATTCTTTGAGGAGTTTGCAAAAGAGAACGATTCAGAATCAGCGCTGATAAGGCAATGGAGACATTTTCCCGAAAAGCGCAAGCACAAGTCATTGGGTAAGTACTCTGTTGACTCTCTGTCTTCTCCTTATTTTTATGCTGGGGCTATGATGTGTAGGATATGGGGAATACATGGTTCGACCAAATTCACCATAGAAATGGTACCCCTATTGGAAGCCGTAATCAATGGTTATGTAATGGATAGGGCTAATATATTGTCCAATAAACTAGCCACAACCATTTTAGAGTACAGAGCTAATGTGTATAAAATTTCCTGGATTATTCCCCCATTCTATTACAGTGCTTATATTATGGATACTATTTGCTTTAATTCTGAATATCCAATACTTGGGTGGAAATGGATGCCTCAAGGCTTGAATCCAATCCACATTTACCACCAATAGTTAATTACAAGAATCATTTGTATAAATTTTGCAATGGTTTTATGCTCCCTGTATATTATTCTGTTTTTAATAAACTTGCTCCAAGGATATCCCCGGAAGCAGCAGTTGATCTAACAATAGTAGGCAATTAGTTTGAGGAGGAGAAATTTACTTACGTAAGGCTTTTTGGTAGCCTTACCAAACCCCATGTTCTTCCCTTGTATGTGCCTAATAAATTGTTAGCTCGCGAATTGGCCTACCAAATAACAGTGTAAGGGACATCCAGAACCCTTAAGGATTCAAAGAAGCATATTTGGCCAAACTTTCCTTTACGGTGTGGCATTTTCACTCTGCATGACTATAAGCTTGCAGAGAAGGAGACAGAAAATATCCTAATGCTTAATCTAGGCACAATTCCTAACAGGCCATATGATCCAAGAAAGACTGCTTATAATGTCATGTCCCAAGCCAAACTTACTACATTTGATCATAAGGATGATGAATTTGATGATTTATTTTCCTCAGCTGAATCATTATTTCAAGTTAAAACATTGGTCAGGATGAGGTATCAAGATGAAGAGCTAAAAGCATTTAATATGCTTAGAGATCAGATGTTGCAAACTCTGCCTCTAGACCTATTAGTCACAACCCCAACAGTCCAGTCAAGCGAAACTAAACAACAAATTGTTGATAAAGCCCCTGTAGTGGAAAAAGTCCTTGATAAATGAAAAACGCCTGAACAGGGGCAAGAACAAGAAAAGGGTAGTGAACTTATTGATTCAAACATTAATATTGATCCAAAACTACTCAAGGAATGGCAGCAATTTGACTCAATTATCAGCAATACTAAGAGTTTGCAAGGATTTAATACACCTGAAGAAACAACTAGATAGAGGACAACAACTAAGACAGTTCCATTTGAAGGAACTAGCAGCCCATCCATGACTCAGACAGATACTGAAATAATTCCATAAAACCCTTCTGAAGAGATTGTTCTACGTGTAGAAGAAATACCACCCTTAGATGTCTTCTACAGTCCTAAGCATAGGGCTGTAATAAAGAGGCAAAGGAAAAAGAGAAAACTTGATCAATCTTCTCTTTTGCCTTCATATATGGAGATAACTAATGTGGTGTGGAAAGAGGAAGTCGACCCTTCTAAAGATCTTACTAAGCTCTCTTAATATGTCGGGGCATATACAGTAGCTACTATGGACAAGGCATCGGAAGTTAGTAATTTGCTTAAAGAAAAGGATCAAGCGGTCATCTCACTGGAGACACAGGTACAGGAAAAACAACAGAGGATAGAGTAGTTAGAGCAGGAGTTAGTAACACAGAAGCAATTAAATGAGCAATTTCTAAAAGAGAAACAGAGGATAGACCAACATGTAGTGCAAAAGCAGAAAGATCTATCTCAAGCATTAAACAAACTGAAGATAATAAATGAACAATTGAGAAAATCCAAAGATGAACAGATCACCCAATTGTCATCACAAATAGAAAGGTTCAAGGAATTTCCTAAAATAGAGGAATTCAAATCAGAGGCTCTCCAAATCAATAAGGCACTATCTACTCAGTTAGGCTTGTTATGTAATAATATTTCTCTTGTTCCTCCTTTCTGTGAAATTTCCTCGTCTATGATTGATAAATCGGTTGATGACAGACAAAAGTTGGAACAGGCAGATGAAACATTAATACAGTTTATTTCCTGGCAAGAAGCCAAGGAAGGACAAGCAACAAATCTGCCTATAATTCTGGAATCACACAAGGAAATCCTATTCCTTGAGTGGAAAACCCAATTGATGAAGGCAGAAAGGGCAACATCAAGGTGTAGATCAGCGACTAGTAATTTAGTGGAATTAATCAATGATACTCTGTATTTTTCAAATTTAATTTCATAATGTACTCCAAGGAAATTTCCATCAGTCAAATCAATAGAGCAGACATGGAAGCAGGAGCTGGAAAAGAGGAAGAGATTAATCATGAGCATCCAAACTTTAACATGGGAAACCTTTTGGTTCTTCCTTGTAAAACCATATAGTCAAAGGACAACAATCAAATGCCTGACTGACGCAATCGGTTACATGATTCCTGAAATTACTGATACCACCTATACTGCTCAGCTTCATTCACATATGAGTCATCCTCTAGAATTGTAACTGATGCTCGCCATATGCCAGCTCAAGCCAAAAGATAATCATTTGAAACAATGAACCATCCTTACCGACTACAAGCATATCTATTTCAGGGAGATTTTCATGTATTTGTGATTTGGTTACTACCACCTCACAACATTTTTATTTCATAGTTAGTTAGCTTAGATAGTATTTATAGACCCTTTCATGTCTTTAGAAAGGGTCCTGAAAATTTTGTATTAAGACTTGGATTGGGAGTTGCACTATTGTGCTTCCAATATATATATTTTTATGAAATTGGACCTGTATTTTGAGCTTTTAATGAAGATTACTTTTGTCTGATATGCACTACTACTTCCTATAAGAGTATTTCTAAGTTAGAGAGCGGGATTCAAATGCAAATTCATGTTGGAAGGATTCGAACACATATGGTACTATTATCTATGTTTTGTTTCATTCTTTTATGTGAACTAGCATTCATTCATTTTTGCTATTATTGATGTATGCATAAAGTTTTTACAGAAATATCTTTTACTTATCACTATTAAATGTTCAAGAATTGTTATCTTTCATCTATATGCGTCAATGATATATAAAATCAGTGCAATAATGTTTTAATTATTACTTTGTTCAACTACTTGAACAAAGTAATTATCATATGAATGAATATTCTTGTTTAAAAGTAAAGTCATCTACATGCTTACTTTTCAATAAGAACCATTAAGAGTTGCACTAAAATAGAGATTTCCCGGGATAGATTAGGTAATTACGTTATTGCATTTTAGAATAAATCATCCATCATTCCCATTAGAAATTAGAAAACCAATCACTTATCCATCCTATTTACAAATCATTGGGAAACTGGTCCCATTATATCGAGTCGGAGCCACCACACCAAATGGAAAAGGAGTTGCCTTTAAGGTCCAGATCGGTGGTTTTCCCCAATGTTGATGTAGCGATTTTCAAGGCATCAACACATCCACATACAAGACCAGATAAATAACATGGTCACCAATTAATTTAAAATACACACAATGATCTGCTTTGCTTCTAGTGAATCCAAGTCCCCGTATAAATGTATCATATTTCTGATACCACATCCTTGGTGACTATTTTAACCCATACAAAGACTTCTTTAACTTGCATACCAGCTCTTTCTTACCCTTAATTGCAAAGCCTTTAGGTTGCTTCATGTAGATTTCCTCTTCCATATCCCCATGAAGAAATGTTGTCTTCACATCCATCTGTTCTACCTCAAAATCAGAAGTAGCAACAACAGATAAAAGTAATCTAATAGAAGATACCTTGGAAATAGGAGAAAAAATATCACCAAAATAAATTCTTGGCACCTAGGAATATCCTTTTGCTACCAACCGAGCTTTGTATTTCTCCACCTTTTGTTCTACATTTGTCTTATTCTTGAACACCTATTTGCTACCAATAGGTTTCCTTCCAGCAAAAAACTCCACAAGATCCCAAGCCTCATTTTTGTGCAAAGATGCCATTTCATCAACCATGGCCTCTTTCTAGAGTTTTCCATCCTCTGAATCTACGTCTTCCTTCACAGTTCTGGGATCATCATCAGTAACAGATAAAGAAAATTTTGAACAGAAAGTAGATGGACTATACCTTTTCGGCTGACTTCTTTCTCTAACTGATCTTCTCACACCCAGAGTTTGTGGCTCTTCATCTTCTGATTCCTTCTCTACTGTAGAGTCTGATTCTTCCTCCTTAAGCTCAAACTTTATCTTCTCAAGTTCCTTTCGTTGGAATTCATGTTTAATAACATCTTTCACCTCTCTAAACACCACATCTCAGCAATACACAACCTTCCTTGTTTTTGGGTTCCAAAGCTTCTAACCCTTTAAACCATCCTTATACCCAATAAAGATGCACTTTTCAGATTTACTATCCAGCTTGGTTCTTTTCTCCATTGGAACATGTACATATACATCACATCCAAATACCATCATATGTGAAAGAGAGGGTTTCTGTTATGAAACCAGCTCAAGAAAAGATAGAAAAGAAAGATCAACGCCTTAGAATTCAGCCTCTTCGAGGGGGCAACCTCCTTTACATTACATAAATGAACAATTCTTGGATGATACAAATGACAAAACCTCCTTTCTATATATAGGAGTCTAAGGAGTCACAATATAATCCAGCCGACCTAACAATAATAATATAAAGCCACAAAAATAATAATAGAGGAATTCTATGGGGCACAGAAATAACAATATGTGGGTAATAGGGGCACAACAATATAAATAAGGGGTATAACTACAATAGTAATGGGGTAATCACTAGTATTATAGGGACCCAACATGCCCCTCTCCTTCAAAAAAGTGTTGTCCTCAACGCTTGAGCAGTTCTGGATACTTCTGCATAAAATTCTCATCCTCCCATGTGGAATCTTCAGCGGATAAGTTCTTCCACTTGATAAGATACTCTGAAATTGATCGATTTCGTAGCTGTCGAGTTCTTGTTTCTGTGACTGCTTCTGGTTCCAATATAATTTTTCCTTCCTCGTCAAGTTCTGGCAATATTGTTTGAACTGGGAGCTTGTCGCCTATAACCTTCTTTAAACATGAAACATGGAAAACTGGGTGCAATCGAGAAGCTGCAGGAAGCTCCAATTTGTATGCCATAGTACCAATCTTTTCCAACACCTTGTACGGACCATAATACTTTGGTGATAATTTATTATCCTTCTTAGCTTGCTTTAGGGACATTTGCTTATATGGTTGTAGCCGTAGGAATACCCAATCACCTACATCAAAACTTCTTTCACTGCGATGTTGATCTGCCTGTTGTTTCATTCTATTTTGTGCCAACACGAGGTTATCCTTTAAGAGTTGGAGGACTTGTTGTTGATGTTCGATGTGATGTTCCACTGCTTGAACCTTAGAATTTTCTCTTAAATATGATGTGATGATGGTGGTTGATACCCATAAAGTGCCATAAATGGGGTCATTTTTGTTGCTGTATGGAAGGAAGTGTTATACCACCATTCAGCCAGAGGCAACCATTTGACCCATTGTGTCTGTTTATCAGATACAAAGCAACGAAGATATCCTTCCAAACATTTGTTTACTATCTCAGTTTGCCCATCAGATTGAGGATGATAAGATGAGCTATGAGCTAACTGAGTACCAAGACAAGAAAATAATTCTGTCCAAAAATTTCCAGTGAAAATGGGATCTCTGTCACTTACAATAATCTTTGGGTTTCCATGTAGCTTTTGAACTGTTTCCATAAATGCAGTAGAAACTGTACTGGCTTTAAATGGATGTGATAATGCACAAAAGTGTGCATACTTGGTAAGTCTGTCAACTACCACCATGATGACACTCTTTCCCTCAGACTTGGGTAAACCTGTGATAAAATCCATTGAAACCTCCTCCCAACGTTGGCTTGGAATGGATAAAGGTTGTAATAGACCCGGTGTCTTAATTGTTTCAACTTTATTTTGTTGGCAAACCAAACATTCCGCCACAAACTTTTGAATATCTGATTTAAGGCCATCCCAAAAAAATTCCTTCTTAACCCTGTGGTAAGTTTTTAAAAATCCTGAGTGCCCTCCTAAGGGAGAAGTGTGCAATTCCATAAGAATCTTTTGTTTTAGCTGGGAATTCTTACAGAGGTATAAGCGATCTTTGTACCATAACGAATCATTTTTCCAGCTAAATGTATCAGAAGTACTGGAATCTTGTTGTAGCTTTCGAATAAGTGCCCACACTTCTTCGTCATTCTTCCATTCCTCCTTTGCTTCGTTTATCCAATCTGGTTGGATAATAGAAATGGCACACAACAATGCTTCCACATCCTCATCCTTTCTTGAGAGTGCATCTGCCACCACATTTTGCTTCCCTTTTTTGTAGATGATTTCAAAGTCATAACCCAACATCTTTGTGACCCACTTTTGTTGCTCTTCAGAGGATAATCTTTGTTCTAAAAAGTATTTAAGGCTATCATGATCCGTTTTTACCTTGAAGTGTCTTCCCATTAGGTAGGGTCGCCATTTCTTAAGTGCATGGAGTATTGCCAACATTTCCTTCTCATAAATAGCTTTGCTTAAAAACTTTCCCTTGATTGGACGACTTTCAAAAGCAATGGGTCTTTCATCTTGCATTAGAACAACACCAATTCCATTTCCTGAAGCATCACATTCCACAATAAAGGTTTTTGTGAAGTCCGGTGTAGCTAAGACCGGTGCTTGGCACATTGCCTCTTTAAGATGTTCAAAGGCCTTTGTTGCTTCCGGAGTCCATGAAAATGAATCTTTCTTCAATAATGTTGTTAGAGGTGCTGCTATTCTCCCATAATTCTTAACAAACTTGCGATAATACCCTGTCAACCCAAGAAATCCTCGCAGATGCTTTATGGATGTGGGGATTTTCCATTCCTTAATGGCTTTAATTTTGCTAGGGTCTACCTTAACTCCTTCATGAGATACAATATGACCCAAATATTCCACCTCCTGGACTCCAAAGAAACATTTGGATCTTTTTGCATATAATTGTTTCTCCTCCAATAGTTGTAGCACCTTGTCAACATGTTCAACATGATCCTTCCAAGACTTGCTGTAGATTAGTATATCATCAAAAAATACTAACACAAATTTTCTAAGGAATGGTTTGAAAATTGAATTCATCAAACCTTGAAATGTTGAAGGTGCATTGGTAAGGCCAAAAGGCATGACCAAAAATTCATAATGACCCTCATGAGTTCTAAATGCGTTTTCGGAATGTCTTCAATCTTCATTCTGATTTGATGATATCCCGAACGAAGATCCAACTTGGTGAAGTAAATTGATCCATGCAATTCATCCAGTAATTCATCAATGACAGGAATGGGGAACTTATCTTTAATAGTGAGCTTGTTGAGCTCCCTATAATCTGGACACATGCGCCATGATCCATCCTTCTTGTGCACCAATACTACTGGAGCTGAGAAAGAACTTTGACTCGGTTGAATTATACCAGCCTCTAGCATTTCTGCAACCATACGTTCAATTTCACTTTTTTGGACATATGGATATCTGTACGGCCTGATGTTTGGAGGAACACTTCCTGGAATCAGATGAATAGCATGATCATGATCACGCATAGGTGGGAGACCTTTGGGAGTCTCAAATACCTTGGAATGATTGTCCAGGACTTTTTGGAGATCTGGAGAAATAGATGATTCCAATGTGGAAACATCTAGCGAACATAATTGTGCAATTACACCTCTTTGCTCCTTTTTTAGAAGCTTTGTCATGCCATTAGAGCTGATTATCTTTCCTGGTTTCCCTGCAATACCCCTTAATTCAACTTCCTTTCCTTCCACAGAAAATTTCATGAAAAGTTCTTGAAAATTAAAAGCTATTGTACCCAAGGATTGTAGCCATTGGACTCCTAGTACAACATCAGCACCTCCCATTGGAATGGAAAGCATTGGGCTAGTCAATACATATTCTCCCATGGATAGCTTGATATTATGGCACTTTCCAGAAAAATTTATTGTTCCTCCATTTGCAATCATCACTTGACACTCTGGTGCTGGATATAGGAAGCAATTCAATTCTTTTGCTACCCTACAATGAATAAAATTGTGGGTGCTTCCTGAATCAATCAACACTATTACCTTTTTCTTCTTGATTTGTCCTTCTATCTTGATGGTTTGAGGAGTGGTAATTCCCGCCAATGCATTACAAGATATGGTCGGATTTATTTGTTCTTCATCTAGGCTTTGTTCCTGGAATATATCCTCTTCTTTTGACCTTTCTTGCTCCTTTTCTTCTTCCTCTTCACAATCTATGTAGAATAATTTCTTCTCAGCACACTTATGACCTTTGTGTATTTGCTATCACAATTGTAACAAAGCCCTTTTGCTCTTTTTTCTTCCAATTGTTGTGGTGTCAACCTTGTAGGTTGTGGAAGACTATGGGCAACAACACTTCCGTCTTTATAGTTGTGAATGGTATGCTTCCTAGTTGCCATAATTTTGCTTTCCATTTTTCTTGCTAACCTGAATGCCTTCTCTAATGAATCAGGTTCCCAAAGGCGCACATCATGTTGGATATTATCCTTTAAAGACCCTATGAACACATCAATCCTATGCTCCTCTGGAATATCTTTTACCCTTATGTTCAATTTTTGGAACTCCTCAATGTGCTCCATTATTGAACCCTTTTGTTTGAGACTTATCAATTGGCTAAAAAAAGTGTTGCTTTTTGTATCCTCATAATGTGCTATCAATTCTTCCGTAAAAATTGCCCAAGTGATAAATTTTTTACGAGAAAAAAGCCATTGATACCATACAAACTGATTTGGTTCCAAATATAAAGTTGCCATACGTACCTTTTGTGTGTTTTGCACATTATTGAGATCGAAGAATTGCTCCATCTGTAATATCCATGTGGCGGGATCCTTGCCATCAAACTTCCTCATATCGATTTTTGGAACATGGTGAGTCTTCGATCCAACATTAGAGTCTATGGAATCATGATTAACATTTCTTTTGTTCTCATCATGAGTTTCCTTTAGTACTCTTTCACCCTTAGTGACCATTTCTTGTAGCAACTTATCCATCTTATCATCCATGCCATCAATTTTAGCGTCCATGCCATTCACCTTAGCTTCCATGCCATCCATCTTAGCTTCTACACCTTTCTTTAAACCGTCCATCTTAGCTTCTACATCTTTCCTTAAACCATCCATTTTAGATTCTGTTGCTTTTTGTGCAAGTGACACTTGTTGCACTTGTTCTTGTAATTTTGATATATCATATAGCATTTCTTCTTCTTCTTCATGAGTCATGCTAGAGCTTTCAGGTTCCTTACTAGGTGTTTGCATTTTCTTTCCTCGGGGCATCAGTTACCGATAATAATTCTCTAATATGCCCTTTGAATTCCTTCAAAATAAATTTTCAAACCAAGCTTAAGCAAAAATTAAAGAAAATCTACACACCTTTTTTCACTTTGTAGGAGCTCGATATTTCCTCTGATGTATCTCTGTACTTTCTGATTATCTAGTTCTTAATTTGTGACCTGTAGTAGCCCTCTGTGTCCTCTTTCAATTGCCACAAGTCTGACCCAAATTGGATTCTCCAAGGAAGAGTTATGCGAAATCTCCCACAGTGACTTGATTATAGACTAGTTCAGTAGAGCGAACTTGTACGACGTACCACGTGTCACTGTTTTAACCTTTGACTTTGAAAAATATATAAAAGAAAACTAAAGTCCGTCCTCTTTCTGTAACTTCTTACGAAATTTCAATCCGATGCTCAGAAAGAAAGTTATGACGATTTTTCCCAGGTCACCTGTTTTGAGTGTAATTCAGGAGTCTGCAAAAAGACCAACTTCCTCAGATCATATCTCCGAACATATCACGCGAAAAACTCTGAAATTCAGACCCAAGGTTCAGCGAGATTTAATCTCAAATGGGTTTTTTTTGTGACTTCTGAAACGTCACAAAAAAAAAGTTATAGCGAAAATTCCACTATGACCTGTTTGGAGCAGCAAAACCCTAGAATCCAAAGCTCTGATACCAAATGTTATGAAACCAGCTCAAGAAAAGATAGAAAAGAAAGATCAACGCCTAAGAATTCAGCCTCTTCGAGGGGGCAACCTCCTTTACATTACATAAATGAACAATTCTTGGATGATACAAATGAAAAAACCTCCTTTCTATATATAGGAGTCTAAGGAGTCACAATATAATCCAGCCGACCTAACAATAATAATATAAAGCCACAAAAATAATAATAGAGGAATTCTATGGGGCACAGAAATAACAATATGTGGGTAATAGGGGCACAACAATATAAATAAGGGGTATAACTACAATAGTAATGGGGTAATCACTAGTATTATAGGGACCCAACAGTTTCTTACCAGTCCATGCCTCTTGTGGAGTCTTATCCTTCAACGCTGATGAAGGTGATCTGTTAACCAGGTAACATGTTGTCTCCACTGCCTCTGCCCAGAATTCTTGTCCTAACTTGGCACCACTGAGCATGCTTCTTGCCCTTTCCATCAACATCTTGTTCATTCTTTCTACAACTCCATTTTTCTCAAGTGTGTATGGAGTAGTCTTCTGATGCACTATACCACACTTTTTACAGAATTCTTCAAATTCCCTACTGTAAAACTCTCCAACATTATCTATCCTCAACACCTTTATCATATTCTTTGTTTGGTTTTCCACCAGAGCCTTAAATTCTTTAAACCTGTCAAAGACTTCAGATTTCTTCTTAAGGAAATATATCCATGTATTCCTTGAGAAATCATCTATAAATTATACATAGTACATAGACTTACCCAGTGATGGAACCTTCACAGGTCCAAACACATCACTGTGCACAAGTTCTAATATATGTTTTTCCCTCTTACCACTAGAGAGAAAACTCACCCGATTCTGCTTCCCATATACACAATTTTCACAAAAATCAAAATCCAAAGAGCTATTACTCATATCTTCTACCATACCTTTACCATGAAGTATTCGAAGGCCCTTCTCTCTAATATATCCAAGTCTTTGATGCCACAGCATGGTCTTCTCTCTAGAGACCACTAGATTTTATGCTCCACTTTCAGGAACCACAAAATTGTTGCACCCATCAACAATAGTGCTACATTGCTGCTTGTACAGAGTTCCAATTCAAACTCCCCACATCAATACCAGTGCCCCCCAAACCATCTTGCAAGTATCCTTCTTGAACACTATCTTTACACCTGCATCATCCATCTTGCTTACAGAAATCAGATTTCTGGCTAATGCAGGAATATGCAGAACACCCAAAAGTTTTCTAACCCTTCCACCTTGCAACTTCAACTTTACTTTTCTGCGACTAATGATTCTAGCCTTCCTTTCATCCCCCAAGAAGACATCACCACCATCATATTTCTCATACTCGCAGAACCACTCTCTATGGGGAGTGAAGTGAAAGGATGCACCTGAGTCAATCAACCATGCCTCATGATATACATGTGTACTTGAAGAAGCCAATTACACATCCCCACCTTCATATGAGGTGGTTTTCGACTCTGCATAAGGAGCATCATCAGATCCCTTTCCTTTATCAGGAGCTTTAGATTTAAAGTACCTTTTGTAGTGCCCTTCCTTTCTGCATTTCCAGCACACCACCTTTACAGGTTTTCCTCGAGATTTAGATATCCCACTTGATGACTTATTTTTGTTTCTATTCTAGGACCATCCTCATACAAACAAGGCATCACCATTCTGGATCTCCATAGTTTTCTATCTCATCTCCTCCATCAGCAAGGATGAGACTATTTCATCAAACTGCAAGGCAATTGTATTGCTACCTATTGTAATAACCAGACTATCCCATGAATCTGGTAGAGAACACAACAAACTGAAGCACTTATCATCATCTGAAATTTTAATATCAATAGATAATAACTGACTCACCACATCATCAAATGCATTAAGATTCTCCTTCATCGAGTCTCCATCATTCATCCTCAGGTTATATAGCTTTTTCTGTAGGAACAGTTTATTCACCAAAGACTTAGATTGGTACAGAGTCCCTAACTTGTCCCATAAAGCCTTCATCGTAGCTTCCCCTGATACATTCAGCAATAATGAATCTGAGACGCACAATTGCAATGTGCTCTTAGCCTTCCGGTCCAACTTCTTCCATTCTTCATTGAACACTTCCGTTGGTTTAATACCTGGATCTACTGTAACCCACTGATCTTTATCCACCAACAGATCCTCCACCTTTATTTTCCATAACTCAAAACTCTGACCATTAAATTTCACGATCTCTATCTTTCCACTGCTCACCATCTTCTTTCACCACTAGAATCGATCCTGAAGCTTTCCCACTAAACAGGGTCTACCACAGGCCCAAGAGAAACCCCTCAACAATAAAGGTGTCCCCTTGATGAACCCAAAACCTGGCTCTGATACCAAATGTAGGTTTTAACCCCATACAAAAATTACTTGCATACAAATTCTAAAACACATAAAATAAACAATGCGAGAGCATAACACATAAAACACATATACACAAAGATTTTCCCCTGGATCCCACAACCGGGACTACCAGCTTGATTTTTCACTATGTTCCTTTCAATGTTACAATACATATTTATACATGTCGAAACATCCAATACCATGGACCGAAAACCATCGCGTCCAAAACCATGGACAGAAAACCATTGCATCCAAAACCATGTGTGAAAATCATGCACAAAACCATAGGTAGGTTCACCCAACCTAATATAGGGTCCAAAAAGAAAAAAAAATTGAGGCACTGCCCCGGACCCCATAAATGGGGGCTAGTCGTGGAAAGAATATAACACAACACAAAATCCCCTCCAGAATTGTGCAATTTTCTGATGGAGCTGCTCAGCCAACAACTAGCTTAAGTCTGAAATGGCAACCTATGAGGGGAGTGAAGAAAACTAACATTCACAGGCTAGCAAGCCACTGAAAAACCAATGAAGCCTATGTACTTGATAGTGCAAGACATGCTGCAGGGTGGTTGGTAGGGAGGCTCTAAAACAAATCTAAATAAAAATTTTGGAGGGTGGTTGTATCCACTACAACACTATCATAGTTATTTCTTTGATAGCATTTTCTTCTTTTGTTATTGTAGTTGCCTCTAGTGTTGTAACATGGTCTTTTTCTCCTCTCGGGACAGTCATGAGCATAATGACCTGTCTTGTGGAAATTGAAGCATTCAATATGAGATAATTATTTTTCATTCCTTAATTTTGTATTTTGAGAAGGAGGCTTCCTTGATGGGCCTCCCTTTTCCTTCTTTGTTTTGTCATGAGTGATATATGTAGTGGCCTCTCCCTCTTCATGCTTTTAAATCCTTCCTCTTGATATCATCCTCGATTCTTCTTGAGTGAGCTTCCCAACAATTTCATCAAATGTCAGAAGGAAATTGTTGTTTCTAATTCTAGTAATGAAGGTTTCCTAAATAGGAGGGAGACCTCTAATAGTCACAACTACTATCTCCCTATCAGGCACATTTCCTCCAACTCTCTGTAATTGATATATAAGGCGAGAGATCCTCATAATGTAGGATTGAACAACTTCTCCTTTTTTCATCTTAGTTTTCTTGAGTTGATCTTTCAAGGTGATGATCTCATTTAAGTTTTTGATTTCATACATTCTGTCTATCTTGTCATACATATCTTTAGACTTTCTTAATTCCCAACATATGCAAGTAAATGATCTTGTAAACCATTAGCTATAATTTTCTTTGCTTTGGACTCACTCTTCTTGTACCTTTTCTTGAGGGAAGCGGAGGCATTTTCTGGAGGCTTGAGCATCCTTCCTTAGATGTATTCCAGCACATCATTGTTGTTAACTATGATCTCAAATCTGACTTTCCATGCAACAAATTTTGATGCATCACCCAACTTCTCATGCTCCTTGAAGATAGAGGAAGACATCTTGACCGTGATTAGGAAATATGCTTTCTGAAAGAGAGGGCTTCAATGTTTGCCATTTTTTGGGCTTGTCCTTCACCTCAACTCTGAAACCATGTTAAATATTTTGATTTTTCTATGTTGTATCAGTTACTTTAGACCAATTTACTTTTTCATTAACAATGCATCAAATTATTAGCAGTATAATCAATCATAAACATAATTGAAGAAATAACACTTTATGTAGTGACAAAGAAGACAACAATAAAACCATAAGAGATAGCAGATTGGTCCAAGACTAGGGAAAAAACCCATAAGGGAGAAACCCTTTCAAATCTTCTTCTTTAATAGATCGTCATAAAAAAATTTCAGCATAGAGTACAATCAGCCCAATACATATGTTTGCAGTGGGTAAGAAAAAAACAGATCTATAGATCTATATAGCAATAGAGAGAAACCCAGATCCACTAGATCACTGAAGCCAACTAAAGCTGAGATTTCAAGCCCTAGATCTGAACGTTGGATGCTCTCATCAAAACTGTTTGTGTGCCTTTAAAACTCCCTGGACGCTCTCTCAGACATTGTGTGAGGGCGTATATGACTGCTCAAACGTTCTTAGCAAGAATATATGAATGTGTCTAGGGTAAATCAAACAAAAAACCCTTGGATGCTCCCTTACAGTAGTTTTGCATGTGTTTGGAATGACCTAGATGCTTCCTGGATCACTCTATGCAAGTGTCTGAGGATTAATGCAGCCAAATCCGACTCTAAACCCCTGGACAATCTCATCATCCTGTCTACCATCATCTAGGGCTCTTTGGACATTGTCTTTTCTACTCTATGCCAACGTCTAGGGACTAAATATCCTGCTCTGTATCAGTGTCCAAGATCTAGAAAACCCATCCTTAGAGTGAATCTCACGCCTATGATTTTGGACCCTTGTGCAAACTCCTTTCATCGAACCTGTGCAAACCAAGACAAAAGAGAAGAATATAAAATGGCTTGATCCATGTGATGAAATGAACTTGAGGTTGATTCTATTTATAGGCTTTCTTGAGGGTTCACTTAGGGTTAAGGTTGACCCAAGAAGTTACCCATGTGATTAGGTCGGACCCATTCCATAATGTATGTATGAATAAAATAATTCAAAAGTTAACTTTCTCTTGACCAAATTGGGTGATATTTAGTTCGATTTTGGTCCTCTTGAGAAGAGGAATTTAAAGCAAGCATGATCTGAGCCATTTGAGCTCTCCAATGTGGAATTTCACTCTAGTTACAAAAATTAACATAGACTTCTCTCTTCCTACTCTCATCTCATAGGTTGTGAGAGTACCAAGCAGTTGGGCCATCTTGAGATCCTTTGAATTATAAATTTATTCAATATTTGAGAATTTAGCATTAAATCTCATGGGAAGGCATCTTAATATTTTCTAAACAATCATTGCTTCCTTGACCTCTTCACCAAGTCCTATAATCATATTGGTTAGGCTTCATTAACTCTGAGGAAGTATTATGTTATGCTTTCATCTTCACTCATTCTCAAGCTCTTAAACCTCATTATCAAGTTTTGAAGTTTTGCCTACTTGACTTTTTTCATCTCCTTCATGACTTTGATTAAGCTTTACCCACACATCCTTAGTAGACTTACAATGCATAAACTTTACAAGTTTTGATTGACTAAGACCAAAGAGAATGGAATTCTTAGCTTTAACAGTATTTCCATACAATTTTTTACCATCTACATCAGTGGGAGGAATATCAGGGACATTGTAGTCTACTAGCACTGTATTCCATACATCTACTCCCATGGACATAAGATACACTTTTATCCATACTTTCCAAAAAGAATAGTTTATCCCAACAAAGACTGGTATTATGTTTGAGTAAGCCTCTTGACTCTCTTTCCTAGTCATAATTCCTTATAGATCTACCTATAAGTGGTTAGATTATTCCTAAAGGAATTTGGCTGCGATACCAATTGTTGGAATAAGGAATTACTAAGAGGGGGGGAGGGTGAAGCAGTAATAATGAGGTTCTTAAACTTTTTGTTGAATATGATTTTAATTCTTTACTCTATTGTTTGTTACTTATGAGAGAATTAATTCATAAATAAAGTGAGCAAAAAGCTTAGGAATTCATATGTTCATACAATCTATCACATGAGTAGCACACACATATTGACACTGGTGTTTTCACATGGAACCCGAGGGGGGGAACTACCAATTTGTTGTTGTTTATGATGTAAATTAAGAACCTAATTAATTACATCATTTTCTTTGTGAGCGCCCACTCACAGGAGGCTCCAACCCGCTTAGGTTAGCAAGCACTGACTTTCCAAGAGGCACCAATAGCTCTTAAATGCAGGCTACAACTTGCTCTTGCCATTGTTCTACTATTTCATACAATTTTCAAACTGAAAATAGAGGCATATACAATTATGAAAAATACCAATCTAGTTGGTTGGAGAAACAAATTATGGTCTTGATCCTCTACTATTCCATAGACTCCCTTGGTCTCATACAACAACACTCTATCCTCTGCCCAAAATAGTGTAACCTCATCCCTTTGCCTTCTCTCAGGCAGGCTCTTTGTTACACACCTTTTAGCTCTTCTCTCGTTGTTCGTTTCACAACACACTCTCTACTCACACTGCTTTACACTACAACAATACCCTCTTCCCCAGTTTTCTCGATGGAAATCGAAGGTTTTGATCCTCTAATGCACACTACACAATGTTGTCTTTGCTACCTATTTCCATACTTCTCGAGTGTGCCTCAGTATGG
The DNA here is from genome assembly GCA_031772625.1 of Pinus tabuliformis. NCBI lineage: Eukaryota > Viridiplantae > Streptophyta > Pinopsida > Pinales > Pinaceae > Pinus > Pinus tabuliformis. The sequence continues at coordinate 845,990,400 of CM062811.1, forward strand.
CTCCTCATGTTGTTGTTGTGTCTGATGGTTGAATTTTGTCATGGAATTAAACATAATAATGGACTACCAAGTTCTTAATTAACTCCCTATGTAATCCTCCATACTGAGAATTTAATCTCAAGCATCTTATACACTCTACTATGACTTCTAATGCTTATTCATTACTCCACAAAGTTTGAAAGTACTCAATAATGGCCACTCTATTCCTTATTTAAATATACAAGACATGCACGGGAAGTAGGAGATGGATTTCTTCATCTCATTAGCTCTTCTCCATGGACCGTTGTCCCCATTACCATGTCTCCGCGCTTTCTGCAGATCCCATTGACTCCATAACCGAACTTCTTTGATTTGCATTTAAAATCTAGTTGTCAACCTATTCATCCTTTTAATTCATTGTACTATTACATCAGAGCCACAACTTATCAAAAGTCATATAAAAGGAACATTATGATATCGCAAACTTCGGATACCTTTAGCCCCTTGGCGGTTATCTCCATGAACATTTTCTTTCTCATAAGACCGAGCCTGTGAACGTTGGCTTAGCATACCATTGTAGCATTATATCGAAGCCCCTACATATCATAATTTTTATTGAAGAGTCCTTACAAAATTGCCAAAGGCCAATTACATTTTAGCTCCCTCTACTTATCCCTTAGTTCCTTTGGTTTCCACATGACTATGTGTCAGATAATATTAGAGCCCCTTTTATCGTAACCTTTTCAAGTTCCATTTGCATAGGAGTTACAAGTTCCTCAACCTCCAAGATGATGTCATGCTTTTGTCATCTCTCTCCACGTGGTGCCTCCTGAGTGGTGACACGTGTCACCCTTATTTACCCCATTAGGCATGTTGGCACTAAATCTTGCTCCATGTAGCACAAGTACAGCATGAGACAAGAAAGCTCCCTTGAGAGAGCCTATGGGTTGATTGTAGACCAATGCCTAGGACATCTTGTTTAGTAAATTTTATGTTCTTAAATTGTAAGCATAAATTATCGACTAGGGCAGGTAAACTAATGAAGTACAAGTGCACTATATGTGCTAGAATCTACTTATGTCGTTAAGGTGTTTATGTTATGGTTAATGTCTAAATATAGAATTAGTATGGAAATGATCTTACTATCTATATTAGAGTATTATCCTTGATATCTTTTAGTTGGTTACTCTAAAATTATTCTTAATTGAATCAAACTTTGTGGGATGGTTTAACAATGATCCTAACTCTAATCCGTCAGACTATTTTTTAATATGTTTGGATTTTTTATGTTGCAGCCAAACTAGACTAACTACAAAAGCATGGAATGATGTAAAGGAAATCTAATTTATCGAATTGGAAAATGAATGATGCTTGAATTCAGTTGCTAAGAAAATATTGTCACTCTTAAATATTGCAGCTTCACTCAATGCAAAAGTAAAATCAAGAACGAGATTGATAAGATATGAAATAACCAAACTATAAAATGAAATAGCTGAATTATACTAGGTAGAAAGCAAATGAAATGATCAAGTTATGCTCGGTATAAATGAAATGCATTATTGATGCAAATGCCAATTTAGTCGTGAACTCCATTTTACTGCATCCTAAAACATAAAATAGAGCACCCATAATTTAATTCTAAGAAACCAAAGAAAATCTATTTGTAGTGAGTCAAAGACATGATCTGCATGCAGGGGCCCTCCATGAGGTAGTCAGCAACTTTAATAAATGCAATAAGAAATGTATGAACCAAGATTTATTAATTGGAAAATAGTTTTAATATGATGCTTTCAAAATTACATACAGCGGTGCGCACCAAAACACAGAGCGACCATTGTTCTTGTAATGTTTTCTCAATTAACAACATGAGAAATTCAAGCCTAATTGTCTTCATTACAATCCTTATCAAACCAAATCATATCGCTTAATCATCAATTTTCTATTTGAAAAAGAAAATTGTAATATTTCATGAAACTCAGACTCTGTTCTGGCACATTATCTTGCAGTTGACTGTCATGGTTTATTGCATTGCAATGTGATTTTCTTAATGGATTGGTTCGAATAAATAGGAAGAAACCCATGAGGGGATAATTCTTCATCTACCCATATATTCTTTGCTAAGTTGGTGCACTCGAACCCTGTCAACAATGGAAGTAATTGTGGATCTATGGATTAGCTACAAAATCATGTCAATTCCATAGTTGAATTCAAACTTTAATAAAACAATAAGGTACATGGACAAAATATGAAAAAGCAGACTTATAAGCGCTCACCTTAACAAAACCTTATATTTATTGAATTTATTTGGATGATAGGAATAAGAAAAAGGAGGAAATATGGGGAAAAAGGGGTGTCAAGGTAAAGCAGTTTTTGGAATCTCAATTACCCCACACTAGAGGTTTTGTATAACCTCATACAACTCAACATTGTCATTCTCTTGTACATTCTTCATATCGCATTTAGGATTCACTTTCTTCTTCTTTTTGGCAGCCACTTCCATTCTTGGTTTCTTCATGAGGATCTTATACTTTAGGTTGGTTATTTCTCTTTGCATTGCCCTATTTTCTTTCTTTAACTTCTTGTTCTTTTTGTACCATAGACTTAAGTGAAGAATAAGGTTCTCACTCTTGGAAATTTGAATTTCATTTTGTGCCTTTAGCTTTTGATTTTCATCTTTTTAGTATCTGTTTAATGTCTCCAGCTTAAATATTTCTTGCCTTAAAACATTAGATGTTGAAGGTTCTTGTGGCTGAGTAAACCGATTACTTTCTTCTCCTAGACTTTGGATTGACCCTTTGGTTGTTGCATCCTTTCTCTCTAATGATTCTATGTAATCATAAATTTCTTGCTGAATGATGAGCCCCAGAAATTGGTAATTATATGGGCTCATTTTGCCTCTAAATTCTACTTAATCCACCATTCTCATAAGTTTATTTCATGTTCTTGAATATATTTATGCTAATAGAGTGAATTGGGTTAGTCATTTTACCATGTAGTCTAATGTGCGCTTTATGCAGATTTTTTGGTCAATTTTGGACAAAGTCAAGGGATTTATGAAGAAATGGCAAAAAATACTCGAGGAAAATAGGGAACAGGATTTATAGGGGGGTGTCTCCTTCATTTATGAACCCTTTCCTCGAATCCTCCATCAGCAACTCGAAGCACAAAGGTCCACATTGATGCATCCAAGGGGTAGCTGAGCAAGTAAAGAAGGATTGTTGTTTATCTCCAGTTCTGGGAAGCCGAGCTCCTTGATTTTAGGAGGACTGTTGGAGGACTCCATTTGTATAAATAAGGGGGCTTAGATCCTTAGTAGGTTAGCCAGTCATTAGTATAATTTTCGCACTTTTGTGCAGCACTTGTTCAGCTTCTTTTCGAGCTTCTTTTTTAAAACAGTTTATGTAATGTGACTTTTATTTTTTGGAGATGAAATATTTTTTGAGCCAGCACTGATCTCTTTCATAGGGCTAAAGCTCTTGGGTTAGGGCCCAATCCAAGCTTCCCAGCACCTTTTCTTTGTACTTATATGTTTTTTCTTTAGTTCATGAGTTAATTTTCATTACATAGATTCATTTTACATTGTTTAGATTAGGTTTCTTTTGATGGTTTGCATAGCTGTTTTTGTTTCAATTGCTCAAGTAGGTTAATGTAGTGATATACTAAGATTCAAAAAGGCCAACAGCAGGCCCTGATCTCCTTTCTCCCTTTCTGGGACTATGATTTGAGGTCAAGGCACAACTACTGCCACCAAAAACATAGTTTTGCTCTCCCATGCAATTTCTAGTGTCATGACTTGATTTGGAAAGATGAATTTCTTGCTTCAGATTCAGTTTCCTAGGTCATTTCCTATCCTTTTACAATAGATCTCTTTTCATGATTTTCTGTTCAAAGGTTACTGTTCATCATTTTCTGTTTGTAGGCCATAAATTAGGTCAAGCTAGAGAAATTTTTGTTTCATGGTATAATTAGTCCTTTCTTTGATCAGCTTTTGTAAGTAGATGTGCAGATCTCTTGTAGGACACCTCATCTCACCATACATCCATAAATAATCCAACACTAGCTCACTTCCCACAGATTTCCCAAGTCATTCGCAACATTTTACCGATCTGCACTAATTTCTGCATTTTTATCCATGAGCTCCCCTCTTGCCATTTGAATAAATCCAACTATCATGTTCCCTCCTAATCTTCCTTGACAAGCTCCAGATACCTCAACACCTTCATCTAGCCTTCAATTACCCTTTTCCATCATTTTTCCACCTTCAAAACTTCCAAAAATAGCTCTCGGCCTCCTCCTGTAGATCCTCCTGTAGATCCCCTGCAACCTCCTATAGAATTCCCTGTAAGTGGTTTTTCGAAATCTGATTGCAATGGAAGTCTTCAGAAGGGTACTAGGGGATTCTTAGGACCTCTCCACACCTTCTTCCACCTCTGAAAAACCAAGTCCATCTTCCTTCACCACCACACCTCTACAAAATCGTAACCATATAAATTACAAGCATAATAATTTCACATAAAAACACTCAAAAGCAAAAAAAGATGTTTCCTTCTCATTTCTTTTCAGGAGTAGCTTGAATAAATGTAATTTACCTTTTTTAGTAGTCAATGGCACTCATCGCATCAGTTTCTATCTCTTTTTTTGCAAAATTAGGGTTAGTTGGATAAATTAGGGTTTGTTAGGGTTTGCCTTACATTCCAATCTCTTTCTCTTTTTGAAAATAGAATAGCCTCTATAGAGTTAGCTTTCTTTCATCATGGTTAAAAACTTCTTCTAGAAATTCATAGAAGCTAGCTTGAGCTCTGAGTGATCTTGCACCATCTAACTAAGTGACAGCCTGCAATAAGAGCTAGTACTTGTGCATACAGCATTGTCGCTTCCAAGTTTGTTACGAACTACTGGGTTGATAAAATTAAAGTAGGAAGCCCTAGGAGTTGCAGCATTATTGCTGCAATATTGGTGCTCACCACTTTTTGGCACCGTTGCAGGGGAAGCATCAGAGTATTTTGTGATTACTGCTTTTCTTCTATTTTCTACTACAACATTCTGCTAAGTAGTTTATTTCAACAAAAGTAGAGTATTTGTTCTTTTATTTTCTGCATTTCCTTTCTTTCATTTCAATTCTACAATTTCCATTTCAGGGAAAGTAGATTAGTTCTTTCAATTCTGCAATTTCCATTTCAGCAAAAGTAGATTAGCTCTTTCAATTCTACAATTTCCATTTCAGCAAAAGTAGATTAGTCATTTCCTTGCTTTCATTTCAATTCTGCAATTTCCACTCCAGCAAAGTAAATTAGTCATTTCCTTACTTTCATTTCAATTTTGCAATTTCATTTCAACAAGTTCATTTTAGTTAGTTGCAATTTTTTTGTTCAATCAATTTCAGTTTTGCAGGTATAAGCAGAAAAAAACAAAAATCACCCAAAAAGAGATTTCCTTTCATGCCTCGTAGGAACAAAGATAATTTAGGGAAATTCCTACCCAACACCCCCACCACATCACAAAGTCACCCTTCTCTCTTCTTTGGTGGCAGTGATCTAGAAGAACCTATAGGTGAACCACCAGAGATATACGAAGATCCTATAGTAGAAGAAGAGGAAGAAACCATCCCTCTTGAGACCATGGCTAAAAACATAAACATTAGAGGGAATGGGGAAAGAGTAGAGGGTACCTTTCCCATCTGAAAGACCAATGGGGACACTAAAATGAAGAACATAAGTCCTTCAGCCTTACCTCACTTCAATGGGTTGACTACGAAGATCCTGATACCTTTTTGTTTGAATTTGTTGTTATCTATCGAACCTATGACTATGTAGAAGATGAGCAGAAGTTGAAACTATTTCCTTCTACCCTCAGGGATGTAGCATTACACTGGTTCATGGGGTTACCTGGCAACAGCATCACAGCTTGGGCTCAGATGCAGCAAGCCTTTAATAACGAATACCGGGACTACTGTAGGTCAAAGGATACCAATGAAGAAATCTTCCAATCCTTGGAAGATTATGAAGAGAGGTTTTAGCTCAGTTATAAAAGGGCCAGGTGCACACTTGACCCTGAATCTCTGAAGTTGGTCTTGCTCAAAGGAGTCCCGGAAGACCTTCTAGATACCCTCCATTTGTTGGCCAGGGGGGACATCCACCAACTACCTTATGAAGACATAAAGACTATGTTTAGAAACCATTCTAGGGTAGCCAGAAAAGAGAGGTATGGGAAGTCAACCGCTAGCTAGTACATCCTCATCCAGTTCATCCCTTAGAGGTGAATTTGGAAATGTGATGGAATATTTCAAGAGCGAGATGATGCAGAATCTTGCCATGCAAATGGATACCTTGCATATCAAAAGGAAACAAGAGGAAGCAGAAAGGACCTTGGCCATTTTTTGTCCTAGGTGCACCAGAAGACATCCTAGGAAAAAATGTCCATTGAAATCTATAGAAGTGTGTTCAGTCTATGAAAACGATCATTCTACGAATTAGTGCCCTTCCTTGACCGGACTTAAAACTGCATACCGCGGGGCCGAAGGAGGCACTGAACCACTCTATTTCATGAACCAGAGGAGGCCACATGGGCCTAGACCTTACCAGCAAGGAATGCAATGGACATCGTAGACATATTACAACCCCAATAAAGCCACTTCCATGCCTTCTTGGGGTCCCCCTGCTCATACTTCCTGGTCCACACCCCCTCCTTGGTCATATCCATCTCAATACCATGCTCAACGAGCGGTTCATTCATTTCACTCTTATGCTCAGCCACAGCCTCAGTTGAATGCACCTCATCACGGGTGGAGACCCCAGTACAACTCTCCTCCCACTCTTTTGCCTCCACCACCTGCTCAACCACAACCATTGCCTCCTGCTCCACCAAGGCAACCCCAAATACCTACTCAACCAAACCCGAACCCGAATAACAGATAGGCCCAGCAGGTATATAGTGGGGAACCATCATGCCCGACCTATGCTATGGAGATTCAGGAGATTAACCTATGATTTGGGAAGGTTCTCCTAGATAACCAACCTCCCCCTAAGGAGGATGAGGAAGAAAAATAGGAAAGTGAACCAAAAGCCACTCCACCCTTTCCTGAGAGATTCTCTGGAACAACACAACCTACCCCATAAGAAACTAAATTTCTGGGAGAATTGAAACAATTATGTGTAAAGGTACCACCTCTCCAAGCCATAAAGGATGTGCTTATATACAACAAGATGATCAAGAAGAAGTGCTTCAGGCACCCAGGCAAGTGGAGGAGAGATGCTCCAACTATCAATGTCATAGGACAACTGTCTGACCTAATGTTGGGGCAGGTAATCTGTCTAAAATATCTAGACCTTTGGAAGCCCTATAGTCAATGTCCACATCAATGGCACCATAATCCCCCATACCCTGATTGATCTAGGGGTTGCCATTAATGTGATGACCAAGGAAACTATGCTCAAGCTCAACCTTCAGGGTTCCCTAAGAAAGACCACAACAGTACTATAGTTAGTAGACCGCTCCACCGTGGCCCCTAAAGGATTGGTGGAAGATGTAATGGTCTCCATCAATTCTTGGGAGTACCCTGCTAATTTCCTAGTTCTCCAACCAAAGGCAAAGCTCACTAGGTATCCTCTCATCCTGGGAAGACCCTGGTTAGCTACTGCAGATGCCTATATCAGCTGTCGAGCTGGGAACATGACAATCAAGAATGGGCATATGTCCAAGCAACTAGTCCTATATCCTCCTACCCAACCTTTGTTAGAGCACGATTTACCTCTCTGGTTGGAGGAGGAAGATGAGGATGAAGTCTATTTCACACCACTGTGTGCAGTGGAAGCTACCTTGGGGGGGGGGGGGCAAAAATCGAGGATGATCTTATTGAAAACTTGATTCGAAATCCACCCCACAGTGTGTTGCCATTAGAAGAGCTGGTGGAAGAAACCCAAGACAATCCTTTAGTTGATCTCTGTGTGGCCGACCCAACCTAACTCTGAGTTAAGAATATGGAATTCAGCCCAGAAAGAACCTTGAAAATCAACTCATCCCTATCCACCTCTCAGGAGAAAGAACTGTGTAGCTTATTAAGAAACCACTTGGATGCTTTCGCTTGCAGCTATAAGGAGATGAAGGGAGTGCACCTTTCAGTCTATACTCATCACATTTACATTAAGGAAGATTGCAAACCAGTCAGGAAGTCTCAAAGGAGGATGAATCCAGCCCTTAAGGACATTGTCAAAGAAGAACCGCAAAAGTTACTGGATGCAAGATTCATCTATCCTATCTCTGACAGCGAATGGGTCTCTCCTTTGGTGCTAGTGCTAAAGAAAAATGGGCAGTGGAGAACCTATGTCAATTATCAGGAACTAAACAAGGCCACCAAGAAGGACCATTTTCCTTTGCCTTTCATAGATCAAGTGTTAGATGGCTTGGCAAGGAAGAAGCTTTTCTCCTTCCTAGATGGATTTAGCGAGTACAACCAGATGCAAATCAGCCCAGAAGACCAAGGTAAGACCACTTTCACTTGTCCTTGGGGTACCTTTGCATTTCAGGTCCTTCCTTTTGGATTGTGCAACGCTCCCCCCACTTTCCAGAGAGCAGTATTGAGTATATTACTTGAATTGGTTCATAATGTAGTGGAAATCTATATGGATGACTTTACCCCTTATGGTTCTAACTTCCAAGAAGGTTTGTCTAACCTAGGAAAAGTTTTGGACAAGTGTATTGAAATGAACCTGTCCCTCAGTCCTGAAAATTGTGAATTCCTAATGACTGAAAGGACCGTGCTAGGTCATGCAATCTCTTAGCAAGGATTACAGGTGTACCCCAATAAAATTGCCATCATCCAAAGGGTCCCACCTCCTCAAAATGTATGAGATGTTCGAAGTTTCCTAGGTTTAGCAGGGTATTATAGAAGATTCATTAATGATTTTAGTAAGCTAGCGTCTCCATTGTTTGGTCTTTTTGGAAAAGATGTTGAGTTCATATGGACTGACAACTGTCAAGAAGCTCTGGATACCTTGAAAGGTAAACTGGTGACCACCCCAATTTTGAGAGGTCCAAACTAGGCCCTACCTTTCCACATTCATACAGATGCCTCGAACAAAGTGATAGGAGCAGCCTTAGGGAAAGTTGATGAGAAGTTGCCTTATGCCATATATTTTGTAAGTAAAAACTTGTCGAAGGCAGAATTAAACTACACTGTAACCAAAAAAGAGCTCCTAGTTGTATTCCATTCCCTAAATAAGTTCAGACACTACATCACTGGCTATAAAACATGTGTACACACTGATCATGTTGCAATTAGGTATTTAATGAACAAACTAGATTTGAATGCTCACATTATTAGATGGTTGCTTTTATTGTAGCAATTTGATTTAACCATTGTTGATAATCTCGGTAAGGAAAATGTTGTTACTAATTTTTTGTCTAGAATAGATCTGCCTGCAAGTGAAGAAGGAACGGTGGATGATCAAAAGCCAGATGAACACCTATTTGCTATCTCAGTACTCTCTCCATGGTTTGTTGATATAGCAAATTACTTGGTTTCCACACAGTTCCCACCACACCTGTCCTCAAAAGAGAAGAGAAAGATCGTGAGGAAAGGTGCCCCTTTCACCTAGATTGGGAGCAATCTCTTCAAACTTGGCGCAGATCAGATTTTGAGGAGTTGTGTCAGGGAAGAGGAAGTTCTTGACATTCTCCTAACCTATCATGATGGGCCCTATGGGGGCCATTTTGTAGCAAAGAGGACTGCCTTCAAAATCCTGCAAGCAGGTTACTATTGGCCCACTCTTCATCAATATGTAAGGCAATATATCAGCCAATGTGACCAGTGTCAAAGGATGGGGAAACCTACTCCAAGGGATGAGATGCCCCTACAACCTCAAGTGACTTTCAAACCATTTGAGAAGTGGGGCATGGACTTTGTGGGTCCTGTCAACCCTCCTTCAAAGCAGATATCTTACATCATCGCGTGCACTGATTATCTGACAAAATGGATAGAAACAAAGGCAATCAAGGCAACAACAGAAGAAAAAGTAGCTAAGTTTTTGAGAGAGAATATATTCTACAAGTTTGGATATCCAAGAGAATTAGTCACAGATCAAGGGAGTCAATTTACCTCCATTCTGATGGAAGACCTTCTCACACATCACAAAATTAAGCACAAAACTTTCACCCCTTACCATCTGCAATAAAATGGATAGGTGGCAGTCACTAACAGATCTTTGGAAGGGATTTTGACCAAGGTAGTGAGCAGCAGTAGAAAAGATTGGGCAGATCGATTGGTCAAGGCCACCTAGGCCTATAACACCACCTAGAAGACCACCACAAGGTTCACACCCTATGAGCTGGTCTATGGGAAGAAGGCTTTGCTGTCAATAGAATTTGAATATAACACATTAAGGATGGTAGCTCAGCTGGACCTAGATCTCATCCATGCACAAAAGGAAATGTTACTCCATTTAAATGGATTGGATGAACAAATATTGCAGGCCCTTCTCCACTCAGAGGTAGTCTAGCTTCAAAGGAAAATATGGTATGACTGACACCTCAAAGAGAAACAATTCCAAGAAGGAGATTGGGCGTTGTTGTATGATTCAAGGTATAAAGATTTCAAGGGAAAACTGAGGACAAGATGGCTAGGACCGTTCACAGTAGAAAGGTGCAATGACAATGGTTCAATTCTGATCAGGACCATCGTTGAAGAAGCCATCCCCATGCTTGTCAATGGGCATAGGTTGAAAATCTATAGGAAGCCCCTCTCCAAGCAAGAATTCACTGAGAATCTAAGTAAAACAGTGTTGGTAGTGGAGCGAGTCTTTGCCTCCACTCCACCCAAACCCTAAAAAAAAAAAAAAAAAAAAAAAGAGGAGAATAAAAGATCCCTGGGTGAAAACCTCCCCTTGGAGGCACCTAGGGAAGGCAGTGAGGATGAAAACCTCCTGGAGGTGCCCCAACTGTCCCTTAAAAAAAAAGACAGGAATAGAAAAATTAACTTCTTTTGAATGCTTTACAGATTGTAGGAGGGCCACAAAAGAAAAAGGGACATGGCCAAGCCAAATACATGTCTAATAGACCATTTCTCCATCACTATTGCCTTTTCCCAATCCCTGTTCTCACCTGTTCTAGAAAACTATGCATCCTACAGGAGGCTCTGTGCATATTCTATAGCAGGCTCCTGTAGAAAGCACAGAGAGCTTGAAATCAAGTCAAGAAAAGGATCAAAGGGCTAGAAACTTGTCCAAAAGACCTGTGGACCCCCCTACCACCATTCATCCTCCTAACTCTCCATTCCATACCTGCACCACTACATTTCCACTCGCTTCTTTCTTCCCTGCATAGAAAACACAGAAATCATGTTTCTTTTGTTTTTTTTTTAAATGAGGAATAAACAAGCAGCATCCTTAACTTAACTCTTACGTACTACATACCAGCGGCTTTTCCTCGACTGAAAGAACCTTCCTCAGCTACCTTTCCAGTCCCTGCAAGCCTCAGCCAAAATTTTTAGAGGGAGAACCAGTTACAAGAAATCCTGCAGGGTTCCTATAGCAGCTGATCCCCTTAAAAATCGATCTCCAGAGGCAGGGTCAGTGCAGCCACAGATGTATAAAATGTGCAAGGAGCCTGGTCCTGATCAAAGATCACCAGTACAAGGTAGCTGAGCCACCAATTCAAAAGCCACGGGTGCCAGCAGCAGAAAACCATGGATAGAACACCAAAGTCTGCACATGCAACAACACGGTAGCACGCAATTCTCGACTAACAGGTAAGTGACTGAACCCGTTCCTCTGTTGTATGAGTATAATTTAAAAACTTCATGGACAAGTGAGATGGTTTCGATTAAATAAGATCGGTGGCAAGCTAACTGGCCACCCTCATCCAGTTCAAACAATTCTCAGCAGGTGCAATCAGCACGTGTGATCAGTCCACTCGAAAAAAATATCAAAACAGGTAGTGGCACATCTAATAGGAATGATTGAAATAATTATGGCAAGCGGCATAAAATTTTCATCATGACACTGAAGTAGGGAAAAATGGTCCGGATGAGGGTAACGTACCCTTCTTTCCACCTCACCTCGTCACCGCAAAACACTCCTGTAATCTTAAGTACACTGCAGTCGACCACCTTCACCACCTTTGTTCTCATTTGTGTCGACGAGCTCTCAGCTGTAGCAACCTACCTACCACCTCCAGAGCCTCGAAACAGTCGCTCTTTGTTAGTTTCTGAACCCCTCCGCTTATTGGGCTCTACAGGAGCAAAAACACAGTCCTACAGGAGCCTTTCTACAGGAAGGCCAGTGAGCAACACTGCAGAGGAAAACTCGGGATTTCAGGACAAATTCGGGTTGAAAAAGGTAGGCTCAGTAAAACCCACTCTGTATTTCCATATATATACAAAAGGTGGTGTAATTCCAAGCGAGGTATTGAGTTGAAAAGGGAAGGAAAGTGAGAACAGATTCTGCCTATGCTTTTAAAAAATATATACAGTTTCTCCATTTGCTCTCTGCACTGAAAGACTATCTCCTTCTCCTCCATGGTATTCTCCTCTGTAAAGAGATGATGCAACTCTAGAAAATTAAGCCTGTAAAAAAAAGGAAGTGAACTTGCATTGGGGAGTCTACTTATTTTGTGAAAGGGAAAAAAACATTGTCCTATATACTCTCTATTTTTTTAAAGATATTGTTTCCCTCAAATAGACCAAGAAGTAATGTAAGTTTAAGAACATAGTTTGGAAGGAAGGAAAATTGCAATTTGTTTTTTGTTAAAAAGGAAAAATAGGAAAGCTCTCTCTGGTTCCAGAAAGAAAACCTCAGTTGTTCCTCTGTTTTCAGGTTTGAAATTTTTGCCTTCCTCCTCACCTGAGACATTCTAGCAGTCTTTGAACATCATGACAAGAGGGTTTATGAGGAAGGAGCCTTTGAATTCAACTAAGTTGCATGAACATCCAGAAGTGGTAGCCCTCTTTACGAGGGAAAATTGGATGCCTTTCTTGGAAAAGTTTCATGGGTATGATGAGGAAGTCACAGAGGAATTTTTTTTGTCTTTAAAACCTCACTCAAAAACCCATGCCACTGTAGATTTCAGGGGTCTAACTATATAAATCACCCCGGAGTTCATCAGTAGGATTACAAGTCTCCCACTTGGACTGCCCTGGAGCAAGGAAGAAAAACCACTGGTTCAAGTTGCCAAAAAGACCTTTTGCCAGCCTAATGAAAATCCTGTGGAGGACAAGAATGGCATCAGGAGAACAAATATACCTTATCCATGGAATGAGGCCAGTTATCAGATCATAAAATACATCTCCTATGAAGGAAGATACAACATAGTTTATGGTTACCATTTTAGACTGTTACATGAACTAAGATATGGCATGGACCTTCCTACATCCATAAAACTCAATATTCCATATTTTCTCCTCCAATCCTTAATAGAGTCTACCACCAAATTGAAGGCAGGGGTTCCAGACCAATTGGCTGACCATGGGCTAATTAAATTTCTAGTGAAGGATTCCCTCCACACTTTCACAATCCCCATAGCCTAGGAGATTTTCAGAAACATGACCAAAGAAGATGACATAGAAACTCTCACCTATGACCTTAGTCCATCTGAAAGTGAAGAGGAGGAACAAAAAGGGGAAGCTGAGAAGGAAATCCATGAAGAAGAAAAGAACACTCAATTGGAAGAAGAGGAACCCCACATAGAAGAAGAAGAAAACAAGATAGGAGAGGAGAAACATCACACCACCAAAGATGAGCCTAAAGCAGAGAAGAAGAAAGAATCAAAACCAAGAAAGGGTGAAACCACAGCAAAGAAAAAGAAGAGGCCAAGAACTGAAAGGAAGAAGCCTAAGACAGTGCAGAAAAAGGTTGCCACAGGAAAAGCAGAAACTAAGCAAGCAAGGAGAAAACAAAATCAGAGACAGCAAAAGCAAAAATAGCAAAAACATGAAAAATAGCAGATGAAGAAAAAGCAAAGCAAGAAGAAGTGTCTCCTGAGACACTAGCAAGAAAGGCAGCAGTTATTCTTGTTGCACTTAGTACTCCAGCCAAGCCCAAAGGAAAAAGGAAGAGACAACCATCTATGTACTTCAAGGCTCGAAAGAGCACCAGAATAAAGATGGGGAAGTGTCAGCCTCCTTCAAACAAGCCCATCATCATTGAAGAAGTCCTACTGCAACAAAGGAGGAACCTCCCTCCAAAACCCCCATCACTTATGAAAGAGGAAGTCCTAATACCTCTACTTGGAAAGAAAGGATCAAACTAATGGACTCTAAAACAATCCTACAGGAGGCACACACCGCTCTACAGGAGACATTGACAAAGCTCCAAGAGACTGAAAACTTGAAAAAAAGGTAGAAGAACAGGCCAAGGAGGAAGACAAGGCAAAAGAGATACCAGAGCCTGGACCTCAGCCTAACTTAGGCTCTTACTACAACATTCTGGAAGGGGGGAAATCATCCCACAAAAGTTTTCAGTCCCTCTTTTCTTTTAGCTAGAAAAAGAAAGAGTAAGGAGCCATACATGGATGAAGATTGCAAAATCAAGAGGGATGGAAGACATTGGGCACATGGAAACCAAATTGAGGGAAATGGGCAAGGAATTGAGCATGGTCAAGCATACAGAGAGCATTAAAAGAGCTCAATTGGAGGCAAAAAATAAAATGTTAAAGAAGAAGCTACAAGAAAGGGAACCCTAGGGAGGAAATGAGTTTTCAATCTTAAAAAGACAGCAACAGGAACAAGAACCCCAGGTAGATAGTGAGACATTAATAAGATAGCAACAAGAAAGGGAATCCTAGGCAAAAAATAAGGTGTTGATCTTAAGAAGGCAGGTACAATAAAGGGAAGCCCAATTAGCCTGAATGGCCAGCTGGGCTATGGAGGCATTACAGTGCAGGCAGCCAACCAAATAATATGCAGTGTACCTCAAGGATCAGTGGCTCCAATTTCAGATCAAGACACTGGCCCAGAGGGGTACAATACCTTTTCAGGATTATGGCCAATTCATAAACCTATGTGATCACAGTTCAGTTGAGGACAAAGCGAAGCTAGCAGAGTTTTACTTGCACAACATGGCCCTTACTAATATGAACCTTTGGGATCCCAATGGTGTGTTAGGAGACTTGCAGCTGATGGCCATGGCATCTTGGATGGGCCATGAAGAGAAAAGGGCAGCAGAAATCCATAGAATGATGGCAAAAGAGCTGAATGAACCCTTGATGGTTAGAGCAGAACCAACAAACCCCATGGCTCTCATCTATGCCCACCAACACCTTGCAACTAATCCTCAAAGTGTCCCCGACTATGTTGATAAGCGGGCCTAGGCTATTGACATTTCGAGGAGATGGAGAGATTGTTTGGAGATGACTGCATTCATGCCTGCATGAGAAGGTGGAACACATTTCCACACAGCCTATGGATCAAGGAGTATCACTCTCCAAATAGGATGAGGGAAGCCATGGGGAGAGTGCCACTGTATAAGCACTCTATACAAAGTTTGAAGGCCAATTGGATTGGCCTCAAATTCAGTCCTCCAATGTTGCTAGGACTGCTGGAAGGAGTAAAAGAGGAGGAAGAATAGAAATAGTGGGAAGAGGTGGATAGAAAGGTAGGATTCCAAGATAAAATGGAAGATATCACATCAAAAGCATGGAATGTCAGGGAATCTATCAGATCTGTCAAGGATGAAGGGTTAGATTAGTTGCTCAGAGGATGAGCAACCCATTCAGTAGGGGGGTGATGATGAGCCCCAGAAATGGGTATTATATGGGCTCATCTTTCCTCTTAATTCGACGTAATCCACCATTCTCATTATTTTATTGCATGTTTTTTAATATATTTATGCTAATGGAGTGAATTGGGTTAGTCATTTTGCCATGTAGTCTAATGTGTGCTTTATGTAGATTTTTTGGTCAATTTTGGACAAAGTCAATGGATTTATGAGCAAATGGCAACAAATACTTGAGGAAAATAGGGAAGAGGATTTGTAGGGGGGTGTCTCCTTCATTTATGACCCCTTTCCTCAAATCCTCCATCAGCAACTCGGAGCACAAAGGTCCACATTGATGCATCCAAGGGGCAGTCGAGCAAGTAAAGAAGGACTATTGTTTATCTCCAGTTCTAGGAAGCCAAGCTCCTTGATTTTAGGAGGACTATTGGAGGATCCATTTGTATAAATAAGGGGGTTTAGAGCCTCAGTAGGTTAGCCAATAATTAGTATAATTTTCGCACTTTTGTGCAGCACTTGATCAACTTATTTTCGAGCTTCTTTTTAGAACAATTTATGTAATGTGACTTTTATTTTTTGGAGATGAAACAGTTTTTGAGCTAGCACTGATCTCTTTCAAAGGGCTAAAGCTCTTGGGTTAGGGCCCAACCCAAGCTGCCCAACACATCTTTCTTTGTACTTATATGTTTTTGCTTCAGTTCATGAGTTAATTTCTATTACATAGATTCATTTTACTTTGTTTAGATTAGGTTTATTTTGATGGTTTGCATATCTATTTTTGTTTTAGTTGCTCAAGTAGGTTAATGCAGTGATAGACTAAGATTCAAAAAGGCCAACAACAGGCCCTGGTCTCCTTTCTCCCTTTCTAGGACTATGATTTGAGGTCAAGGCACCACTGCTGCCACCAAAAACACAGTTTTGCTCTCCCATGCAATTTCTAGTGTCATGACTTGATTTGGAAAGATGAATGTCTTGCTTCAGATTCAGTTGCCTAGATAATTTCCTATCCTTTTACAATAGATCTCTTTGCATGCTTTTTTTTTCAAAGGTTATTGTTCAACATTTTCTATTTGTAGGTTAGAACTTAGGTCAAGCTAGAGAAATTTATGTTTTCATGGTATAGTTAGTCCTTTCTTTGATCAGTTCTTGTAAGTAGATGTGTAGATCTCTTACAGGACACCTAATCTCACCATACATCCATAATGCAGCCAGAACCAGCTCACTTCCCACATATTTTCCAAATCATTCGCAACATTTTGCCGATCTGCCCTAATTTCTGCATTTTTCTCCATGAGCTCCCCTCTTGCCATTTGAACAAATCCAACCATCATGTTCCCTCCTAATCTTCCTTGACAAGCTCTAGACACCTCAACACCTTCATCTAGCCTTCAATTACACTTTTCCATCATTTTTCCACCTTCAAAACTTCCAAAAATAGCTCTCGGCCTCCTCCTATAGATCCTCCTGTAGCTCCTCCTATAGATCCCCTATAGCCACCTGTAGAATTCCCTGTAAGTGGTTTTCAAAATCTGATTGCAATGGAAGTCTTCAGAAGAGTACTAGGGGCTTCTTAGGACCTCTCCAACCTTCCTCCACCTCTGCAAAAACCAAGTCCATCTTCCTTCGCCACCACACCTCTGCATAATCACAACCAGATAAATTAGAAGCATAATAATTTCACATAAAAACACTCAAAAGCACAAAAATATGTTTCCTTCTCATTTCTTTTCATGAATAGCTTGAATAAATGTACTTTACCTTTTTCAGTAGTCAATGGCACTCATCGCATCAGTTTCTATCTCTTTTTCTGCAAAAGTAGGGTTAGTTGGATAAATTAGGGTTTGGTAGGGTTTGCCTTACATTCCAGTTCTCTTTCTCTTTCTGCAAATAGAATAGCCTCTTTAGAGTTAGCTTTCTTTCATCATGGTTAAAATCTTCTTCTAGAAATTCATAGAAGCTAGCTCGAGCTCCTAGTGATCTTGCGTCAGCTAACCAAGTGACAGCCTGCAATAAGAGCTAGTACTTGTGCATACAACAGCGTCGCTTCCAAGTTTTTTACAAACTACTGGGTTGATAAAAGTAAAGTAGGAAGCCCCAGGAGTTGCAACATTATTGCTGCAATACTGGTGCTCACCACTAAATAGTATCAACACCTGGACTATGTATTGGACTTCTTGGAGGTGAACTGAAGGGGGGTGGTGACACCCTTGGTGATATTCTCAATGACTCTTGTAGATTCCTTGAGATCTTTAGTTTTCTCTTTCGACTCAAGCTCAATATATTTTGCAACTACTGAAACTTATTTTTGTATTGTGTTCAATCTAGTACTTCTTCTTAAACCTATAGTTGGCAATCCCAGAGTTTTCTTTTCTTTAGCTTTTGGATTTTCTTTCTGAGGAAGGATCTTGGTTTGGGATAAAATTTATGTTTTCTTGCCGACTTACTTTCTTCTATGATTCCTTTTTTTCATTTTCTGCAAAATACCTAGAATGGGTAGTTCATCCTCTGATAATTCTTGTTGGGACTGAGGTTCTTGTTATTTTATTGTTTCCATTTTTCTCTTCCTTCCTCTAAGGGTTCTACTACGACTTGGTTCTTTAGGAATTTTCTCTTCAAAATGATTTCTTATTAGAAAGTATTCCTAATTGTCACCTATACTTTGAAGGTGAAACTTAATCAAGATTTTTATCAATCCATGATGGTACAATGTATTGTCTATAGACTGAATTTTCTTTTTGAACATTCATTAACATTTTCTTAAGGCTATGCAAGAGGAAGTATGGAAGATTCATTGGATGTTCTTCAGGGAAACATCATTATCCTAATGTGGTATAAAAGCATGCATCTAAATCGGCCTTCCTAAGTAATAAATTTTTGAAGTACAAGAAGCAAATTTCTCCATTTAATTTTAAGGGCTAAACTAGGAATACCTTTTCTGAGGATGGTAGTGTCCATGTTTGGACTTTTCAAGAAGATTTTCCAATAATCCCCTCGAGTTCCTTGGTTTTTGAACCAATTTTTTCCACTTCTAGGCAATTTGGTAGCTTCTACAATCAGGGAATCTATTATGGCAAACTTGACATCACCTATTTCAACCTTCGTTCCATCAAAAGAACGTGCAAAATTCTTTGTTACCTCCCTCTGGAAACCATCAAATTTTTCTATGAATTTTAACCAATGTACTTTCTGCAATAGTTCTCTGGTTTGAAGGTATCCTTCCAAGAACTTCTTTCCTGCTAGTTCTATTCAGAAAATAACGCCCATGGTGAAAGATGCTTTGTCTCAAGAACTGTTTACTTGACAAGGGAAAACGGTGTTGGTAGGGCTTCATTCAGTGATGGAGAGAGATGGAGAGGCTATATGAATTTGGAGAAATGAGAGAAAAGTGAATTATAATGAAGGCTTGCGGAAATGAGTTAGCCATTGGAATGCATTCAATTCAATTATTTGGTGATTAAATCGATGGATTTGAAATGAAGATGAGACGGGAATTAAAATGGTGTACTATAATGGATTTGACAAGTGGTTATCACCCATGATTTGCAATGATTTCGTTTTATTTCGGTAACGATATGTCCACATAATTCATATATGCAATATCTTAATCCTTATTCTAAAATTAAAGTACCACATACCTTCGACTGATTTGCTAACCTTTATTTGCGCTTTGATATCTTCTGTAGGTACTTTTCACTTAAAAGAAGTCATTTATTTTTTAATTTGAGCCACCAAGTGTTCCTGCCAAATTGGCTACAAAAATCCTATTAGGGTTGCAGAAACTTGTCCGAGCTACAGAAAGTCATTAAAGTTGAGATATTTTTTTTCTTTTAAAAGAGAGGGATACTTAGGAAAAAGGAATACATTTTTTTTGTGAAGAAATGGTAAAGAGAGAAAATTTAAGGTGCCAACAAGAGTTGGTTTTCACTTTAAATTTTTTGTATAAGCATGGCAACAACATGTTGGTTTTCATGTTTATACATTATTATTTATTTTTTCTTTTATATAGAGAAAAATAAAATTTCTAAGGTGGAAAAGAAAAAGAATTCTTCTCAACCATCTTCAATTCTGAATTGTCTTGGAAAATTTTGACAAATTCTTCTTTTGTCAATGGCTTCTGATAAAGTCTAAGTCGATGTCCATTCACTAAAAGAGAAATTTTCTCTTCATCAATAGTCTTGATTCTAACTGCACCATTGTCAAATACATTTTCAACTTCATAATGTCCAAGCCAGTGAGCTTGGAATTTTCCTTGGAAATTTTTGAACTTTGAGTCAAAGAGTAATGCCCAATCTCCTAGATGAAATTTCCTTTCTTAAATGTACTTATCATGCCATCTGGATCTCTGTTGCTGAACTAGGTTGGTCCTCTGGAGGGATTCTTATCTTATTTCATCAAGCTCACTGAGTTGTCCATCCTTTGCTTTTGTGCTTCTGATAAGTCAAGATTCAACTAGAATATTGTTTTATAGGTCTGGATCTGGAACTCTATTGGAAGTAAGACCTGCTTCCCATAAACAATTTCATAGGGAGTATGTCCTGTAGTACTTCTCCATGTATTTCTATAAGCCCACAAAGCTTCTAGAAGTTTTTCTTCCCAGTCCTTCCTATGTAAGTGTATAGTCTTGGTAAGAATTGCTTAAATGACCTTGTTTGTAGACTTAACTTGCTAATTATCTTGTGGATGGTGTGGAGTGGACTTCCGATGCTTGATTTTGTACTGCTCCACAAGTTTCTGCACTAATCTGGATGTAAATTGTGTTCCTTGATCTGTTACAATTTCTCTTGGAACACCAAAACAAGTGAAAATATCCTTAAAAAGAAATGAAACTACAACATTTTTAGTAACAAAAGGAAGTGATTTAGCTTCTACCCATTTAGTGACATAATTAGTACATACCAGGATATACCTTTTTTGCTTTGAAGGTGGATTGATTGGACCAACAAAATCTAGTGCCCATTTTTCAAATGGTTCACTGAGTACCTGCGACTGTAATGGAATTTCATTTGAAAGAGTAGGTTTTCCCATTCTCTGATAAGTGACACATCTTTTAACATATTCCTTGGTATCCTTGAAAATGGAAGGCCAATAATATCCTAAAAGTAGGACCTTATAAGCAGTTCTTTTGTCAGAAAAATGTCCTTCACATGGTTCATCATGGCATGCTTTAAGTATTTCCAGTATTTCATCTTCTCGAATACATCTTTTGATGATGAGATCTAGTCCTAGTTGTATAATTCATCATTTATCCATGAATAAGATGTGCTATTGTGAATTGTCCTCCTCTTTTCTCTAGGAGAAAAATGAAATGGTATTTTCCTTGTAGCTAAATAGTTAGCAATATCTACATACCAAGGTGATTTAGTAGATGCCACTAAAATATATTCATCAGGAAATTTATCCTCCACAGGTTGAGCATTATTATCATTCTAAATTCTAAATAAAAAGTCAACAATTGTATTTTGTTTTTCGGGTCTATCTATAATGGTGATGTTGAATTCTTGTAACAATAAGAGCCATCTGGTTATTCTTCCATTAGTGATCAGTTTATTCATCAGGTATCTAATGGGAGAGTGGTCTATGTGAATGAAAGTTCCATAGCCAGTTATATAATGTTCGAATTTGTTAATGGCATGAGGTACAACTAAAAACTCCTTCTTAGTTACAGTATAATTTAGCTTAGTTGGAGTTAAATTTTTACTAGTGTAATATATTGCATAAGGACTGAGGCCTTTTTGCCCTAACACAACTCCTAAGGTTATATCTAAAGCATCATTTGATATATGGAAAGACAATTTCCAATTAGATCCTTTTTAATATAGATGCTTTAAAAAATTTCCTTTTCAAAGTTTCAAAGGCAGTTTAACAATTAGAATTCCAACTAAATTCACGGTCTTTGCTAAGTAGTTTAAAGAGTAGGGATGCAATTTTTGTGAAGTTTTCTATAAATATTCTATAATATCCAGTAAAACCAAGAAAAATCCTAACATATCGTTGACAGTTTGGCATTGATAATTTAGAAATGACCTCAAATTTAGATGAGTCTACCTTAATTCCATCTCCTGAAATATGGTGACCTAAAACAATTCTTTCATCAAACATCACAAAACATTTCTCCATAAACTGTGAAATCATCCATATACACTTCCACACAATCATGAATAAGATTAGAGAAAATTTTGAGGATTGCTCTTTGGAATGTTGCCAAATAATTGCATAATCAAAAGGGAAGTACTCGGTAAGCATAATTTCCCCATGTATTGATCCAAAATGGATCTAGAATAGACTTCTAAGTCTATGAATGTTCCTTACAGAGGAAAATCAAAGTCAAAGGATGCTCCTAGAAATAGTCTCATTGAAAATATCTCTTCAATCTGAATCTAACGTAATTTAAATGGGCTAAAATGGACTTCAGATGAAGAAGTTATTGTAAAAGGAAGATTTCCCATTGTCCTTTGGAAAGGAGGCAATTTTTTATATAAATGGGACCTAGGATAAATAAAGGCTTTCTAAGGAAATATCACTTCAGAAGGGTTCCAAGGGAGGACTTAAGCGAAGGCCTTAAGGACCCTCGATCAACTATCTCCAACATATCGCATCGAAGGAAGGCTGCATGTGATATCAAAACCCCGGGGCCGTTATACCTGCAATCTGCTGATTGCGATATTGCGATGGATTTTTTATTGCAGGATTGAGGAGTCAGATAACCAGTCAGGATCTGATTGGATTGATCGGCAATCAGCGATCAGTTATCCTTGATACAAAGGGCCTGTTGGACACCTAATCCTCTATGGGTTGGTGTAGAATGTGAACAACCATGAGAGTCCAAGAGACCTTGGGATGTGGAACCCAATAGTCACAATTTAAATGTATATAATTTGTTAATAATAGACGAATTCTCCTGTTTATCTTTCATACTCTGTTGCTGCCATGTGTGTGTTTAACATGGTACCAGAGAAAATACGTTCATAATCTACTCAATCTTTTGTGAGCCACCTGTTTTTGTGTGGCCTGTCTAAACCTATGCATCCGTGTGTCTCTAGCTATTTGTATTCATTCGACAACATAGGATTGGATAGTGGATGCCTGCTTTCCAATTTTTAGATGGACGGTTTGGAACGGTATTTTTAATTGTAACATTGTAGAATCTGCGTTGCTTTCTGCATTTTGGCAGTGACTAAGGCATCGAGGTTAATGTTCTATCCAGCTTCCAAGAAACTCTCTTCAGAACCCTAACGCTCTTTCTTCAATGTTAGTCTTTCAATCTTATGTTGCCCTAGTGCTTTCCTTAAAAAAGGCTAAAAAAAATTTCTCAACTCTTTATGCATTATGTGACCTTCTGCAACCTGAGATAATGCCAAATTCTCTAACATCATTCCCTGCCAAGCTTGTCTGAGCTTCCTTGAATAACGTTGATTTTTGGTATGGTATTTACTCGAAAGTACATCAAAAGGATGAAAGGTTTATGCATTTGACAATTTTCATTTCTCTACATACCAGTTTCTTGGTTAAGCTACGCTCTTGCTGGCACCATCTGTGTAACGCCTACTGTTGCATGAGCCTCGGATTGTGCACTCAAACTTTGTCCACCATGCATCTTGTCGAGAGGATTTTTAAAGTAGCCTCCATACTCTTGTAACTCCCACCATGATGCCTCCATGCAACATACCATCAACTCTGCATCGATACCTTCTTTGGTTTTGAACACTACAAGGGTTTCTTGCCCCTAGAGTTATAATTTTCTTTCAGAAAGCTCAAGTGACTAGATTGCGAGTTCACCTCTCTACATTGGCATTCTGGATTGCTCAGAGATAAAGCCAGAAGCACCACAATAGCCAAGACTCGAACTGATGGCCTAATGGTAGCCGTCATTGTCATTGAGACAGTGATCCCAATTTTTTATGGTAGCAAACCCAGATATTAGCCTTCCAGCTGATTTGATCTTGTGACCAATATGCTACTTCATTGAGCAAAAAAAATCAATTTTGTTCACGTGAGGTATAGCGATTGAAAATGAAGGCCATCCATGTGTTTAGTGGCTTAAAGGTGATTACTCATGCTGGTTAGTGGCTTAAAGGCAATTTCTCATGCTGGTATCACGCTGCTCCCATATGACTCCACGACCCTCCTCCCATAGCGTTGCTCCTCACTGCTTGGCTTCAAAAGGCTGCATACACAGACCTCCCCTCCACTCTGCCTCCAAACGTGGATGTCCAAATGTGGCTTCCAGTCATTACCTCTATCCACTTCTTCGTCAGGCTTCCCTTGAAAGGAGGAGGGATACAGAAATTTGGAGGCCACTTGGCGCGCAACCACTCGAAAATCTTCCTTGTGATCATTTTTGCGCTTGAGAGCTAGTTCTCACCATTTCTGCTGGTCATTCACCTTTCACTTGTGCACCCAGAGAGTCCTAGACCCCTTTCCACTACTGCTGGTGGGGTGAGAGAGGGCAACGTGATATGGGGAGGCAACTTTGGGCCCCATGGTGGATACATGTATATGCATTATGTTGAATATATTCCCAATCAATACCACATGGGTTTCTTATTGAGTTAACTCCATCATACCACCGTGCTCCCGTTATATAATATTGTGGTCATGGGTTCTTATTACATTAACTCTACCATACCATCATGCGATACCATCCTCCACCATCAAGTCATTACATCTGCGTTGTGGATGGTATATGTTGTGATAGCACACCGGTTTCTCCATACTAGTTTCTCCGTGTTGAACGTTGTGTATGAACCCCTCTCCCTTGTTGTCCATGTATTACTGTGTGGCCTGAAACCACCATATTGGTTGTTCCCATTACGTTGTTTAATAGCTGCGGTTTTTTAGCTGTGATTTGTTAATTGCATTTTTAATATATATTACTCTGTGGAATATTTGTATGAGAAAGCAAAAGAAACATCGTTAGCCTGTGCAGAGCTATTAGGAATTGTGAGAGGGTCTTAATTCCAAAGCTTGGAATTTGGCCATTTTCCTATGGATTTATTTTGCAGTCAATATACGACAATGGATCAGTATTTGATCCTAAAGTTCTTGATCTCACAAAGGATGATTTAATAGAGAGATTTTCTACATGTGTTTCTACTGTGACAGCTCTTTCTCTGGCGATCAGTTATACCACAATTGCAGTTTTTCCACATCCTACCATTAATGGTTACAAGAATGTATTAGCAGTCACTATTGAACTTGATTATTCTTTTCCACTAGCCGAGAAAGTGAAGGAGTATTTGAAGGATCCAAGCAAGTTTGCAGTTGTTGCTGCCCCAATTGTCGATGTTACAGAAGTTGCACCTGCTGCAACTGCTTCGAAGGAAGAGGAAAAGAAACCTGAGCCAGAGGAAGAGTCTAAAGAGGGTATGAGTTGAAGGCTATTGTGCACAGGTTTTAGTGTTATATGGTGTATGGTCGATGAAATATAGAAGCTAATCTCATTTATGTTGGGGTCTTGTTATTTCTGGAAAAGAAGAGCCTGTGGGTTACAAACCTGTCAAGTTGGACATTCTATTAAAGAAACAATATTGGGCTTGTTGTGTAGAAATTGAAGCATAAGACATTGTGAAGTGAGAACATGAGTAGACATCAGTGCAAATTAATTCGTGTTGAAAAGTTGGCAAATTAATTTTCTAAAACTATCATTGTTTCTACAAGTGCATTTTTGGTCATTTATTAATTTGATTATTTGAATAATGGAGAAAATTCATGGATTATTAGAGTTATTAAGCTCTCTAATCTTATATATTGGTGGAAGCACAGTTAAAGTCAGAAAAGACACTCCCAGAGATATTCAAACATCTTTACAACATGCACAGGAAAACATTTCTTTTTTGCAGCTTGAATCTCAACTATAGAAGTGGAGTCATCATTCTGAACATGTTTCTGTTCAGAAGATTGAAACAGACTCCCAAAAACAACAAGAAAATAATGCTACAATTGATTTAGATCCAATGCCCAATAAAGCAGCAGTTGTACATGCAGATGTAGAAGTTTAGTTTGCACTTCCCAAGCCAATCATCAGACCTTGGGAAGAGCTTGTCCATAACAAACACAAAACTGGTCTTGGATATGGAAAGGATTTGTCCTTTCACATTCCAGACTACTCAAAGCCCATTTAGTTTCAAATTTATGGATTCCTTCATGGTAATTCACCTTTAGATGTTCCATACTCTGCCCCTCTTCAACAACAACAGATTGTGAAATACCAACACTGTGACCGAGTTGGCCATCTGAAAGATCACTGTTTTGATCTTCATCCATGTAAGCACTGTCATAAAACCAGTCATTCTTCAAATAGATGCTTCAGAAACAAACCTTTTACAAGAGCAAAGATTCATCTTGGATGGATCGCTTCTTGGAAATGGGCATCAAAAACCACGAAGATATTCTAGTCACATGTCAGAACTTGTTCTAGAGTATTGAACAGTCTTGCAGCTGAGTTTTCTCCATCATCTCACCTTGTATCTAATAGGGGGGAAATCATGGTCATCTACAAGCTTCAAAGTCACATCAAGCAAGCCTGAGCCACAACTTGCCATACCAGATTCAGAGTTGTAGCCAGAGACAAAGATGCCCTTGAGCATGCCTTCAGTCAGTGACACCTCTTCAAAGAATGGGGACACTTCCTCTAGCAGAAGACTTCAGCTTCTTGCCAGTTTTGGAAGAGTTCCAGGTGTTAGTTTCAGTCTTTGAAGCCTTCCACCAGTGATCAAATATGCTCTTACAAAGTGGTCTTAGGGTGTCAAAGTCAAATTTTGTCATTTCGGTGAGTCTTCAAGTAAAATTTGGTCACTAAGTATTAGGTCTAGGGTTTTTTTTCAATCCTTCCAAAGTTTTCCAAATGTCAGTCCATGACACCATTCAACTTAGTGTACCATCATTTAGAGAGTTTTCATCATCATTTCAAGTTCCAATGGGTCATTTTACACCTTCTTCATGTTTCAATTGTACTGGGTAAGGCTCATTTCCCTCTCCTAGGGGTTTGAAGGTAATTTCTCTTGGATGGTAAAATTGTCAAAAAACCTTATATCTTTATGCTCATTCACCTTCCACTATCCTTAACGTACCTTCTTAAACACTTCCCATCACTGATATCCCTCAGATTCCTCATTTTCCCAAAAACCCTAATTTCTTGCTACAATTTGACAATTTTCTAGGCTAACCCTATGTTTTTCCCTTTTGGACCCCTTCCCCTCACACAAAATTTAAAATTACACTTTCTCATACTTCCTAACATCCCTCCCTACTTCCCAAAACTTTCTAAAGAATTTAGAATCCCTTTATCCCCTTCATTTCACTTCATTTCGACAAATCCCCTCTTCCACACATCGAGATCGGTTTTACTCAAATGATGTTTCTGAGCAAGACAAAATGAATTTGAAAAAAGTGAGAGATTTTTTTGTCCATAATAGGCCAAGGAAGAAAAACCTCCTTCACTTTGTACACAGGTTTCATGGTTTTAGAGAAATGTCAAAAATATTGTTGCCTCAAGAGAGTTGTTGCACCTCTGGAGTGACCTTGGTAAAATCAAGATTTCTCCTAGAGTGGTTGGCCAAATGACTTTCTTGATGAGTGAAATGATAACTAGATACAAATATATTTCCAATGCACTATCATGAGTTCAATTTGGAGTTGAGTAAGACCTTCAAAAGTTGACTGCAACAACACTCTGCATTTAGGCAGCCTCATTTTACACATTTTGACCAGTCTTGGGAGATTTGACTTTTGACAAGGAAAATGAACTCCAAATTGAAAAGTTCAAGATGTTTTGAAAATTAGACTCAATAATATTTCCAACAAGATATCCTATACCCAATTTGGACACCGGGAAGGCCTCCAAAACTGGGTTTGAAAGAGGCGCTACGCATTAAATCAGTGGCGCTGCGCATTAAATTTTGCAACACGGGAAAACCCAATAGGTGCGTAGCGCCACTGGCACTACGCTTTTCATGGGGACATTCTTTTGCAAAATGGTTTTCATTTTTGGAATCGGCATGGAAAAATAAATAAACCCAGAAATATTTAGAATATTTGGACAAAGTCTTGGTCACCAAAAGGGAAAAAAACACCCAAAAAGTGCCCTCTCTACCACTTTTTTGCCACACAAGAAGCAGTCTTGAGAGAATCAACTTTTTGAGGGGAAAATGAGCTCCAAATTAGAAAAATAAAATTGTTCTAGAAATTAGACAGACAGGGATTTTAAAAAAGCCAACTTTCACCTGATTTGGACACCAAGAAGGCCTCCAAAACTTGCCCTGAATGGCACTACACATTAAACTGATTTTGCTAGTTTTGCTTAAATTTCCGGATTTTTCCTAGTTTTCTTGGAAATTGACTTTTTCCTCATTCCTTGGTAAATGTATGCATGGTAAATGATGTATTTGATGTAAATATGGATGAAAAATACCTCATAGGGTAGATACATCAAGTTTCAAGTGGTTTTGATGATGAATGAATTGGTTTCCTAAGTTTTAGAGGCAAGTCGTTCCACTGCCTACTTTTGTGTTCCTAGTTTAGATATGGTTGAAACCACCCCTCTTCTCATGGATTTGACCCCTAATAGCTAGCTTGAGTAGTTTCCTTGCCTATATCATGTACTTTTTGATTCATTTGTAAAGGTTGGACTCTTGTGGAAGCTCTGAACTCTATTGTATATCTCTACAGAAATTTGGCAAGGAATAAAACCAGGTTTTACAGCTATTTTTGTGAGATTCTTGTGACAATGAGTTTATGTATTGTTTCTTATTTGTAATGAGTTTTTATTATTTTTATATGTATCCACCTCTATCTTTCTCTTCTAAAACTAAATTAATCAAGGTGAATAGACAAAATACACTGTTGTGCTTTGTCTTGAGAATGCAATTGGTTTTCAATGTTTTCAACTGTTTGAAGAGCACTCATAGTTTCTTTATGCCCTCCTCAACTCCTCAGTTGTCTTAAACTACCATCTCAATTCATTTCTAGTACATAAAACCTTGTCTAATTCACACCGCCGAACATGTTTGTAAATCTGATTTGATTTCCCGAACCCAATCTTCCTTCTCCAATTGATCCAACATCTCAAACCTAAAAATCAAACCAGAAACCCTAACTCTATTATACCTAGCCTAAAATCAGCATTCATTTCAATCATCTCAAGACATAATTGCAACCATCCTCACTAAGATTGACAAGGAGACAACCCTCTCCCGACCTGGTAGGGCTAGCTACCAGGTTAATCATGGTTTGTAGTTATCCTAGGATTTCCTCCCTTCAGCCTGAGGTCAATCTAGGCTCTAACACCAAGAATTGCATTAAGCATTGCAGATTTGCTGGTCATCCTTAAACCATCACAAGTTGAGACCTTCGTTTTCAGGTTGAGGTTCTCCCTTTTATGCGGGGTGAGACCTCCCTTTCATGGTTGAAGGTTTCCCTCTTCAAAAAATCAAGAGCACTTCCTCTAGCAAAAGACCCGAGCTTCATGCCAGACTTGGAAGAGTTCCGAGAACTACACTAAGCATTCCAGTGTTGGTGGTCATCCTTAAACCACCTCCCTTTATACCAACATTTCAGAGAGCACATTTTAGCCTAGTGCTGCCATGTTTTTTGCACATTTTGTATTACAGCTCTCTTCTTGGACTCATACATAACCCTTCGGATTAGAGGGGGGGGGGGGGGGGGGGGGGGGGGGAATGTTGAAGACCTAATCCTCTATGGGTTGGTGTAGAATGTGAACAACCATGAGAGTCCAAGAGACCTTGGGATGTGAAACCCAACGATCACACAAATGTACTATAAATGTATATCATTTGTTAGTAATAGACGGATTATCCTGTTTATCTTTCATACGCTATTGCTGACATGTGTGTGTTTAATAGGGCCGTAGCGATAGTGATATGCGATGTGTGATATCAGTCGTCGGATCAGAAAAAGAATGGACGATATAGATTTAATCGATGATCGACGACCGACGAATCCCCTACATAGGGGGCGATGCGACATGCGATTGTGATACGCAATAAAGGCCGAACCCGATAAGTTTATAAATCTAATTGCATAATATTTAAAATCCGGAATTCTGGATTTTCTTTGTATTTTCGTGTATTTGGGTTTTTGGCCATAATGCCATGTAATCGCGATTTGTGATAAAATGGCGAAATCAATGGGGTTATAGATGCAGTTGCATAATATTTGAAGTCTGGATTTTCGGGTTTTCAATGTATTCTGTGTATTGGGGTTTTTTTCCCATATTCCTGTTGTGATTGTGATTTGCGATAAAGGCATGGACCCGATGGGTTTATAGATACGATTTCATATGTTTGAAATCCGGAAAATTCTCGAATCATGTGTTTTCGACAGTTTTCCTTTGTATTGCATTTTTTGGTTATTTATGCAGGAGGAAGACCGAACGGTTGGGTTTCTGGTGCCATTCGATTCATTGAAGTGGGAAACTGATTCTTTTATTGAAACGCGTGGTTTTTCAATGATGGACTGTAACTGATGTGTTACAAATACACAGAGAGCACCATTGACTAAGGGTCTCTTAAAATGTCGCTGGAAGGTTGTTGAGAGTCGCATGGCTGTCGAGCGAACTACAGAGGCACATAGAGGCCAAGAGAAGCTCAAAGAGCAAGAGCCAAGAGCTAGACCTAGACCCAAACCCAAAGCTAGAGCCAAGAGCTAGAGCCAGAGCCAGAGCCGAGACCCAAAAGCCAAAGCCAGAGCTAGAAATCTTAAGAACTTCAGAGGTAGGGATAAGATGGTATTCTAAGCCCATTGTTTCAGTTGTAAATGAATGGAGTTGAGCGTGGATCTTGTAAAAGAATTAAGCCATAATCCCAAAGAGTATAATCGAGTTGATTAGAACTCAAGGATACGTAGCCCAAGAGGTTTGGGTGAACTCCGTATTATATTGTTGTCTTATGTGTTTGTTTGATGTGCTACATTATTTACTGTTACATGTATTTAAGTATTAGCATAAGCAACAGAACTTAAGGCATTAGACAGTTTAAAGGCAAATAAAAGCATACACCTGTTTCAAGCATCATTAATTCTGCAATTGGTTAATCATAAGATCTTGGAAATATATAAGCTTTGGAGTGGGAAAGGTTCTTGTAAGCTTGACAAGAAGCCTTTAGGGCCCCATTTCAGATCAGGTGGTATCACATCATCAGGTTGATTAACCCAACCTTTAAAGAAGGTGATATCAAATCAGAATGCTTGTTTGACTTGAAAGGTGTTTGGGTAGTAAGGATTGATTATTTGATTGGTTGCTTGATTGTTTGTAAACTAACTATTGTTGAGTTTGCAAGGGTGAAAGGAACGTTGTTGTTAGCTAAGTCTAGGAGAGGACAAAAAGGAAGAAGGGTTGAAGGCATTTTTCTTATCCTAAAGGACCTCAAGGCAATCCTTGAAGCACAAGAGGTTTGTTACAAAAGGTTGATTGAATAAGCTCTTTGTTAATCTTGTTTCAAGTTCTTTTGTTCATTTTCATAATGACAACTTCTACAAGTGAATCCTCAAATTCCTTCTTCATCACAAGATTTTGTGATAAGGACATGAAGTAAGAATTGTTCATCATGATGGACATGGTGAGAGAAATGTATTAGGATGGAAGGAAGAGCATCACTCTTAGAGAGCAGTTGAATTCCATGAAGGAAGAGAAGAAGTTGCTTTCTAACAAATTGTAGGAAATGGAGAGGCAACTTCATATTGCAAATATGAACTTGGAAAGGATGCATGAATTGGAGATACAGCTCTTTGTTGCAAAAGAAGCCTTGGCCAAGTATTAGCTTGAAGAAGAGGTAAACCATTCCAGTTTGTCTTCAATTTCCTCTAAGAATGTCTATATTGGTTCTTTTGAAAAACATACCAGAGGCATAAGTTCCAAGTTAATGTCCAAGATGGGCTATGAAGGAAAGGGCTTCGTAACATGCACAAGGTATTGTTGAACCAATAATGGTTGAGGAAATGCCTAAGTATTTGGGTCTTGGCTATGGACAATCTTATGGAGAAAGTTCCAAAGCTGCCATGAAGGCCATTGAAACAGTTCCAAGAAGGAGTTTCATTTCAGGTCTTCCACCTCAAGAGTGTAAAGATTGTATTCATGGAGAATGCAATGGCTTGAAACATCATTTGCAGGATGCTGGTGTTTAGAAGCATACACTTGAACCAAAGAGTTTTGGAAACTTTGACATCCTGAAGAGATTGATGGTTTTCCAAAGGGAGCCACTTCTTCATTCAATTCACCTCGTCATGAAGGCAATAAAGGTGAAAAAGAAAGGTATAAATCTGGTTCTAAACACATTCATTTTGATTGTGTTGAGCCTAGTAAATTTCCATATAAGCATTGGAAAAGAATTGCTTGTTCCTTTTGTGGTTTAGATAACCATAATTTTTCTAGATGTTGGAAGAGGATAGCCACATGCAGGAAGCTTTTGAAGGAAAATAAGCAAGAAGCAAAAGGTCCATTGGAAAAGGCAAATCATGCTATCAAGAATATGCACATGTGTTGCACTTACTGCCAAAAGCAAGGACATATTGCTGCATAGTCTTGGATTCTGAATCCAACAACGCTTCCACAAAAGTCGAAGAAGGTGGAAAGAGAAAATGGTAGATATGGAAAGGAAGTTTCCATGACTAATGTGTTTCAGGATGATTCACATGTTGATGCTGATGTGTAGACAATGGTCCTAACTTTGAAATGGACTGGTAAGAAATGGTTAGAGTTATCATCCAATTAAGGTTACATGTATTTTTTCATCTATTTGCATTTCTTTGTTAATGGAATGCAAGTTGCAGGATTTTACCAGGAAGGTGAATGGAAAAGTTGAGTAGGAGACTCACTTTATTGCTGCAACATTATATTTCATTTCAACTTCGAAAGTACAGTATGCTTAAGCGAAATTCGAAGGATGAAATGCATGCATAAGAATGATATGCATGAACACAGGGATGTTGATGATTTCCTTGTATTTGAACATGTATGTGTAATTAACTTGCAAGGTTGATTTCTTTGGCATGAATGTGATGCTATATTGACTTGGGAAAAGTTGATTTGGTCTCCAAGATGGAGATAATGATGAAGTGTTTCATCTTTGAAAAAGAAATTTGGCATTCTTTTTCTACATGCTTGACTTGAAGGGTTAATTGTTTTAAAGGAATGTTATTTTGGCTTGTTATTTAGTCAATCATTTGTATGCAGATGTAAAGACATGGAGGTGTTCACAAGATGTGAAATCTATTTCTTTTGTTGAATCGAGAGTTTAGGCCATTCAATTGTTGTCTATAATCATGTTGTTGTTGATAGTGTGTCAAACAGGTACAAATGAAAATTTTGTGAAGTAGATGTAACTTCACATTGGTTTGAGCCACCTTGGATCAATGATCAAGGCATAGAAGTTCAAACTACCTTCTGTGACCTTCTCAGCAGGAGTTCTACATGAAGTCAAGGAGGAAAACAGTTCTTCCCAGGAGGATTAGCACATCCAAAAAGGAAGTGGTCAAAGGCTTTGGCTCAGAGGCACTGTGCAAGGCAAGTGTATGGAGGCTGAAAGAAGAGGGTGTTTTTACTCGCATTTACTATTCAGATCAGTATATCAGTCTTTTGGAGACCAAAAGTTCTTTCTAGTGGGAAGGTGTGATCCAAAATGGATCTAGAATAGACTTCTAAGTCTATGAATGTTCCTCACAGAGGAAAATTAAAGTCAAAGGATGCTCCTAGAAATAGTCTCATTGTAGAGATCTCTTCAATCTAAATCTAACACAATTTGAATGGGCTAAAATGGACTTCAAATGAAGAAGTTATTGTAAAAAGAAGATTGCCCATTATCCTTTGAAAAGGAGGCAATTTCTTATATAAATGGGACTTAGGAGAAATAAAGGCTTTCTAAGGAAATATCGCATCGGAAGGGTTCCAAGGGAGGACTTAAGCAAAGGCCTTAAGGACCCCAATCAGCGATCTCTGACATATCACATCGAAGGAAGGTTGCATGCAATATCAGAACCCCAGGGTCGTTATACTTGCGATATGCCGATTGCGATATTGCAATGGATTCTCAACCATTAGATCGAGGAGTTAGTTCAACAATCAGGATATGATCGAAGTGATCAGTGATCATCAATCAATGATCCCTAATACAAAGGGTTGTAGTGATAGCGATATGCGATGTGCAATATCATCCATCAGATCAGAAAAAGAATGGACAATCTAGATTTAATCAGCGATCAACGATTGGTGAATCCTTGATACAGGGGCCGGTGCGACATGCGATTGCGATACGCGATAAAGGTCGGACCCAATAAGTTTATAGAGCTGATTTCATAATATTTAAAATCAAGAATTTCAAATTTTCTTTGTATTTCCATGTATTTGGGTTTTTGGCCATAATGCCATGCAATCACGATTTGCGATAGAATGGTAGACCCGACAAGGTTATAGATGCGATTGCATAATATTTGAAGTCCATATTTATGAATTTTCAATGTATTTCTATGTATTGGGGTTTTTTCCCATATGCTTGTTGTGACTGCGATTTGCGATAAAGGCATGGACCCAATGGGTTTATAGATGCAATTTCATATGTTTGAACTCTCGCAAACTCTCCAATCATGTGTTTTCGATAGTTTTCTTGTGTATTGCATTATTTGGCTATTTCTGTAGGAGGAAGGTCAAATGGTTGGGTTTCTAGTGTCTATCAATTCACTGCAATGGGAAACTGATTTTTTTATGGAAACGTGTGGTTTTTCCATGATGGAGGACTGTAACCGATGTGCTACAAATACACAGAGAGCACCATTGACTAAGGGTCGATTAAAAGGTCGCTAGAAGGTTGTTGAGAGTCACTTGGAGGTCGAGAGAACTACAGAGGCACACAAAGGTAGAGAGAACCTCAAAGAGCAAGATCCAAGAGCCAAAGCTAGAGCCAAAGCCAAATCCATAGCCAAGAGCCAGAGCCAGAGCTAAAGCTGAGAGCTAGAGCCAGAGCCAAAAATCCTGAGAGCTTCAAACCCAAGTATAAGATGGTATTCTAAGCCCATTGTTTCAGTTGTAAATGAATGGAGTTGAGCGTGGAGCTTCTAAAAAAATTAAACCATAATCCCAAAGAGTCTAATCGAGTTGATTAGAATTGAAGGAGACGTAGCCCAAAAGGTTTGGGTGAACTCCATATTATATTTTTGTCTTATGTGTTTGTTTGATGTGCTGCATTATTTATTGTTACATGTATTTAAATATCAACATAAGAAACAAGACTTAAGGCATTAGACAGTTTAAAGGCAAACAAAAGCATACACCTATTTCAAGCATTATTAATTCCACAATTGGTTAATCATAAGATCTTGGAAATATATAAGCTTTGGAATGGGAGAGGTTCTTGTAAGCTTGACAAGAAGCCTTTAGTGCCCCATTTCATATCATGTATAAGTAAATGTGGTTTTATCTTGATCTTGAGGTGCTACTTGAATCTGATTATATCCACTAAAACCATCCAAAAATGAAAAATACCTTTTCCCTGCTAATATGTCCTCTATTAAAGGAAGTGGAAAGTGGTCTTTTAATGTTGCTTTATTCAATTCCTTGTAATCGATATATACTCTCCATTTCCCATTTTTATTTGGAACGATTACTAGTGGTGAAACCCACTAACTATCCAATATTGGATAGATGAAATTTACATTTAGTAGGTTTTGTAATTCCTCCTTAACAATTTCTTTTAGATTTTGGTTCATTCTTCATTGTGGTTGTCTAACTGGTCTTACACTTTGTTCAATGTAGATATGATGTATGAAATTTTTAGGATCAATTCCTCTCATATCAATGTATTCCCATGCATAAGCAGAAGAATGTTTTTGTAAAACTTATACCAGTTGATTATTTCGTAATTCTTCCAGGTTTTCATTAATATTCAAAGTTTTACCTAGAAAATTTCTATTGAAGAATTCCCAAATTTCTCCATAGAGAGTAATGATACTTGTCTATATGAGATATATTCTTTTCGACTACAGTCATAATGTGAGGAAGATTCATTATTTTCCAGTAGATTTAAAATTTGGTGCTCCTATCTTACTTGTTCAGTAGTGAAAACAGGTTGTATATCATCTTCATCATCTATTCATTCCTCATTCTTTGTTTCTATTGTTGTTTTTGCGGGTGGGTATAATGTAAATTTATTTTTAGAATTTCCATTTGAGATAAACATTTCACCTGATCTACAATTGATGAAAGCATCAGTTGTAGCTAACCAAGGTCTTCCTTGGATTAATGGATGTCCTCCTAGATTATTCTTGGGTGTTAAGAACATGAAATCAACAGGATATTCCCAAGAATCTAAGGATACACAAACATATTCCAACACACCATCAGGTTTAATTACGAACTTATCTGCTAATTGTAATAGTGTTGGTGTATTGAAGGTTAGGAAGCCTTAGTGAATCCATAACTTGTTTACTCATTATGTTTATGGATACTCCAAGATCAATTAGTGTGTTTGGTATTTCAACTCCATTGATGTGAATTTTCACAATGGGGCTCCTTGGATCCAGATATTTTTGGATTGTTGTTTTCCCCATCATGATGTCTGTAATCTTCCAAACTAATTGAATTATTTTTATGTCTTTTCTTTTTCTTCCTAATCTTTGAGTACTTAATTCCTTAATTGTTTTTGCAAATATTGGTATTTCTTTTATGGCTCGTAATAAAGGAATTTTTATACAGACATTTCTTAGTTTATTCCATCAAACTAGAATCAGGCAATGTTATTTGTTTTTCTACTCCTTCATCAATTTTCAACCATCTAGGAAAAGGTGGTCTAATGGATATCGAGGGTTGTTCTATAACAGGAGTATTTATTGGAACATTTTCTGTTTGATTATTTTCTTTCTGAGGGAGAGAGATTTCTCCTTCTTCAGATTGATTTTTATGTTTTTGAAGATTTGTCCTTGCTTCCTGAATAACAACTGGGGGTTTTCTTTGCAATACTCTTCTAGACCTTAATTGAACATTATTTAGATCTAGTGGAGTTATTACATAGGTTTGAGGATTTTTCCCTTCCATATTGTAAACAGGTTATTGTTGTGACATCTTATTATTGGGATTCGGAAGTGGTTCAGCGGGTAATCGATTTGATTTTTTTGCAAATGGTAGGGATAGCTATGGATTTTGATTCTGAACTTGGACTTGAGTAATTTGATTAGATTGGGGTAGGAATTGTGGTGGAAAATTAGGATAAGATGGTGAATATTGTTGATATTGAGCATGAGCCCCATAAGGATTTTTCCATCCTTGATTCCAAGATTGTGATTATGGTTGAGCCCAAGGTTGCCAAGATGGATTCCAATTATTTTGTGAAGACTAGGCAAATTGTTGTGATCTAAAGCCTTGTGGTTGATTTGTTTGAGATTTCTACCATGGTCTCTTGGCAATAAATTAAAGGGGGTACACTTGTTTTGTTATCCCTTCATCATTAAATATAGCCTTAAGACTTGGTAAAGAAGTACACTCCTTAGTATCATGGTTATATGCACATATGGCACAAGTTTCTATAGTTTTTTAGCCTAAAGGACACTCTCTTAGGGCATGCTTCTTTCGACATCTAAGATAGAAAATGGATAATGCAGTATTTTCAGATTTTTGCTTGTTATATATTTTAAGGGTGTCTATTTTTTCACTTGGACTCCCTAAAATATTTGTCTTGAAAGTATCAAGCAAGCTTCCTAATTCTAACCTACTGACTATCCCAGCTACAGATTTATTGATTCTTGATAAGAGAGGGTCTTTAGGACTTTTTCCAACTCGTGCTTTACCCCTTGATATATGTAGACATAAATCGCAAATATCTGCAAATGGTAAATTGAGAAATATCTAATTTTCCTATTAAGTTAAGGAGATCGATCAATTCATCTTTGATAGCTTTGAGTAGGAGGGCTTTCAAAGTTTCCTCATCCAAATTATCCATTTTTTCTCTTTTAATATTATAGAAAAATCTCTCTACTAAGTCTTCAATATTTTCATCTTCCTTTTATGTCATTTTGAAGACTTTATCTTTAATTTTATGAGGCATATAGTGATCCCTATATTTATCTAAGAAAGCTTCTTTCATTTGTGCCCATGTTCTTATATAATTCATCCCTAAACTCATGAACCATTTTAATGTTGAATCCTTTAAGGTAGCAGGGAACAATTTTAGTTTTTGAGCATCATGCAGATAATCATATGATCTGCATAATACTTCAAATTTGAAGAGAAATGTCTGTAAGTCTTCACTTCTTTTTCCATGGAAATTAGGAAGAATATAAGGTGAAATATTTTTCATTGCGAGGGTTGTATCTTCATCAAAAATGGGAAATCCAAAAGGATCTTGATTTCCTTTACCTCTACCCCTTCCTCTATTTCTATCTCCACCTCCTCCTCTACCTCTACATCCTCTAATCCTATTTTTCTCACCATTGACATTGTGTACCTCACCTCCCCCTTCTTCAGCCATGACAGATTCATCAGAACTAGTGTAAGGTTCTTCTAATTCTTCTGCTTCCTCTATCAATGGGTACCCAAAATAAGTTTCTTGTCCCTCTTATTCACTGGGAATTTCTAATTATTCTCCTATAATTTTTTCACCAGTGGAAGATAAAAAATCTACTCCTGTAGTTGGGGATGTAGGATTTTCTTCAATTACAGCTTTAGTACATGAAGTAGGTGAAGTTCTGGATTGGATTTTTTATCTTCAAACTTCAAGAACTCTTCATTAACCTGCAAATGGAATTCGGGTTTGAGTAGGTGGTGTGGAATTTTGTAGTAATGGTGAAGTGAGTGGATTTGTGGGGATTAAGCTTCTTCCTCGTCCTAAAAATCTACCTCTAGAGTCTTTATCCCTACACATATCATGTTTTGAATTGATCATTTTTTTCTTCTACTTTTAACTTTTATTTGTACTTCCCTAGAAACAGAACCAAAATGTTTAGTAAATTTAATGTTCTTAAATTGTAAGCATAAATTATCGACCAGGGCAGGTAAACTAATGAAGTACAAGTGCATTGTATGTGCTAGAAGTTACTTATGTCGTTAACGTGTTTATGTTATGGTTAATGTCCAAATCTAGAATCAGTATAGAAATCATGTTACTATCTATATTAGAGTATTATCCTTGAGATATGTTAGTTGTTTATTCTAAAATTAATATTAATTGAATCAACCTTTGTGGGATGGTTTAATAGTGATCCTAACTCTACTTTGTTAGATTGTTTTTTATTATGTTTGGATTTTTATGCTGCAGCCAAACTAGACTAACTATGAAAGCATGGAATGATGTAAAGGAAATCTACTTTATTGAATTGGAAAATGAATGATGCTTGAATTCAGTTGCTAAGAAAATACTATCACTCTTAACTATTTCATCTTCACTCAATGCAAAAGTAAAAACAAGAACGATATTGATAAGCTATGAAATAACCAAACTGTGAAATGAAATCATTGAATTATACTAGGTAGAAAGAAAATGAAATGATCAAGTTATGCTAGGTATAAAGCAAAAGAAATTACTGATGCAGATGTCAATTTAATCACGAACTCCATTGGATTGCATCCTAAAAAATAAAACAGAGCATCCATAATTTAATTCTAAGAAACCAAAGAAAATCTATTTTCAGCGAGTCAAAGACTTGATCTTCATGCAGGGACCCTCCACGAGGAAGTCAGAAACTTTAATCAATGCAACATGAAATGTATGAACCAAGATTTATTAATAGGAAAATAGTTTTAACAAGATGCTTTAAAAATTACATACAGCGGTGTGCACCAAAACACAAAGGGACCATCGTTCTTATAATGTTTTCTTAATTAACAACATGAGAAATTCAAGACTAATTATCTTCATTACAATCCTTATCAAACCAAATCATATGGCTTATTCATCAATTTTCGATTTGAAAAAGAAAATCGATAATATTTCGTGAAACTCGGACTCTGTTCTGGCACATTATCTTGCAGTTGACTGTCATGGTTGACCTTGTTGCAATGCGATTTTCTTGATGGATTGGTTTGAGTAAATAGGAATAAATCCATGAGGGAATCATTCTTCATCTACACATATACTCCTTTGCTGCGCTGGTGGACTTGAACCCTATCAACAATGGAAGTAGCTGCAGAAATGTGGATTAGCTGTAGAATTAGGTCAATTCCTTAGTGGAATGCAAACTTTAATAAAACAATAATTTATATGGACAAAATATGAAAAAGAGGACATATAATTGCTTACCTTAACAAAACCTTATATTTATTACATTTATTCGGATAATAGGAATATGAAAAAGGAGGAAATATGGGCAAAAAGGGGTTTCAAGCTAAAGCAGTTATTGGACTCTACACATCTTAAATATAGGAGTGCTTGTAAGGTTATATGTGAGGGGTTGCATCACTCCAATTGTCACATAAAAAGGTATGAGGGGATTGGTTCAATAAGCTTTTGAAGAGGAAGATTCACGCCAACTCATGGATCCAAATGTTGGGGGGTATTTGGGCTATCTCAAAAATAAATGACTTCTCCTTCTAGTGGATGAAACACAAAAATGAGACAGCTTAAACTGAAGTTGTATTGATGGTGGAGAGGAGGAAAAGAGGGAGAGAAATAGATGCCCAGGGTTGTAACAACAGAATCTTGGGTAGTAATGTTCCATCAAAAAGGGGAATTCAATGGATAGAGCTATAAGCAAGACAAAATCCTAAACCATGGTTTTCCATTGAGATGATAGAAATAGAGGAGAAAAAGAAGGTTTTAGATCAAACATAACATGGGTATCATTCTCTGGAAAAGTATCTAAGATATATCCATAGATTGAAGAGGAACCAACTATGTTCATTACACTATTTCATAGAAAGAGAAACACAGGTGAAATGAGATTACCAAGAGGAACTTGCTACACATTAATCATGCTTAGAATCAACAGGAAAACACTGTTTATCCCAAAGGGCCCAGTAATCAGTCCATACACTCAGCCATGATACAAGTGAAGTCCCATAAAAACATATTGAACCAAAATGGCAACACAGAGTTCAGCCCTCATGGGTCTAATAATCTGGAACCTTTGTATTATGTTTCATACCCTTATTTATAAGAAAAATGGGTTGATGGATTTATTGTTTACAAAAATATCTAAGAGCTAAGGCTCTAGCTGCCATACTAGACTTGTTGTCCCCCCTGTAAGGCTCTGCTACATGCTTGTTACAATAGGGATCAAATCCTTTGTTGTCCCTGTGAGAGCCTTAGAATAGGCCCTGTCTGTGTGACATATTGTTCCCATGCTTCTCGGCTGGCTGACTGTCTCTTCTACCTTAACTTCTTGAGTGACCTGTTTAGTGGATTTGGAAGTGGAGTGGGAAAAGCATGTGCCCAAGTAGTCCTTCTCTATGTAGAGGGATGGGTCACCATGTCGTGCCATTAAGTCCTTCAGAGTTCACCCCATACTGATCTACAGCTACACCATTCTTCATTAACTACCACAGTAGTCGACCCATCTGCCCATATAAAATCTTTGTAATGGCGCTCTTGGCACTCCACAACTGTGAGATTTTTAATCATTTAAAATGGGCGAAATAGATGGCACTTTTGATCTCCCCCCTTAGCCCCCTTATTATAGCCCCTTTTTGTGGCTTTCCTCATATGACCGGGGACTAAGACTGGGTGTTGAGACCTTAGGCGATAAGATCGTAAGTCATGTGTCTCAACGACCTTTTCCTTTGTATTGCCTTTTTCCTGCATATTGGCGCTTTAACTTGCTTCTCCCTTTTCCATCAGAGTGGGCCCATAGTTCGGACGGGCAGTCTTTATAATCCCGGATTTTAATCTTTTATCGCATCTAGGGGGGAATCCCACAAATCATAATCAGCAATGCACTGCAGCCTTGTTCTTGGGCGAAGGTCAGTCGGGAAGTGGGGCCCTTATAAATCGAACTATAAACTCTTATCACGTCTCAGAGAAATACTGCATATCACGATTAGCACCTCTCTATGGCCTTAGCTCTTTACCCTTTGAAACTTGCGATTGTTGATTGTCAATAAAGTGATGATGTCATTGCTTACATCATCATGGCCACATGTCACCTTGTGGGTGGTGCCACGTGGCACCTGGAAACAGCTCCATAGGACCCCTGAAAATTCCAAAAATGAGTGCCATGTGTCTGCCTGCCACGTCATCATTGATGTTAGCTACCATGTCATCTCAACAGACCAATAAGGGGCAACCACGTGGTCTCTTAAAGGAGAGAGAAAAAGGGTTGCCTGGCCCTATTTTTTCATGCCTTTCCTGTGTCACCCTTCATCAGCCCTCCCTCGACGAAACAATGACAAATCACAACTCACAATCGGTTGATGGAACCGATGATATCTCTTAAGTGGGAGCCTTTTTCCTTCACCGATATCCAATGTGTGATATTGCTTGTAGCTCGACACGTGTACCCCACAAAGGAGAGGAAAAAGGGCCCGCTTGGCCCTATTTCACAAGCATTTCCTGAGTTAGGCCTTTATCAACCTTCCTCGGTGATGGTAGTGATAAATCACAATTGGCCTTCACATCCACCGATAAGCCTTAAGAGTGAGATCTTGACCCTGTCAATGGATAGTATGTGATTGTGATGAATTGTCCCGAGCCCAAATTGTGATTTTTATTCAAAACTTAGCCATTTGTTTTTCGTTTTCTATGCTTTCCAAAGGGGTTGCTCAATAGGCTCTAATTTTTGCTCCGGAAGTCTATTTTCAGACTTCTATATGCCATTGGAAATCTCTTTCCCAGAACTAGACAATGGATAGGGTCCCCTCGAGCTCATATAGCTTTTATGTCTTAGGATTTGGCATCGAACATCACTATGTTTTGGATTTTGAAGAAAATAGTGATTGGTGAAGTAGTGAGTGACAACAAGCCCACCATTTTTTTCGAATTTGGCTACCAAGTGTCCACCATACCTCCAGTTCATCTCTTCAGGACCAATCACCCACTTCCATGTGTCCTTTCTGAGGAGAGAGAAAGAGCCTCCTTGGTCCCTGATCCTACACCAAATTCCTTTGTATTTATTTTCCTTTTTGAACCTTGGCACTTCCAATAAATTACAATCTATAAGGACTTACAAGGTTCTGATATTATGATGGCCTCATCCTCCGATATAGCCTACTCTAAGGTTCTAATATTCTAATCAACGATATAGCCTACTCTAAGGTTCTAATATTCTCATCAACGATATAGCCTACTCTGAGGTTCTGATATTCTCCAACCTCTAATATAGCATGCTCCATTATTTTGATATTTTTCGACCTCCGATATAGCCTGCTCCAATGCTCTGATCTGCTCAAACCTCTGATATTTTGACTTGCTTAGGATTTCAAGACCTTGACTTCGACATACCATAACTTTTGATCTAGGAGATCATTTTCAAACTTCCACACACTGTTGGAAAGCTATTTTAGAGAACTTTCCAATGGAAAGGGTCTGATGCAGATTTTGATCCCATAGACTACATATAAAATGGTTGTAAACTCTCTACCATTCATTTCTCCTTGACTCTTCTTCTTGTGTCTAGAATCTTGAACTCTCGACCACCATAGTCATCATTTTATGGCTTCTCCAGTAAGCCCGCTACTATGATGATTCTCTACATATCATTGCAGCAACCATGGGATTCCTACTGGACTCCCAATCACCATAGTCATCATTTATGGCTTTTCCAATAAGTCTGTTACTATGATGATTCTCTACAGAGAACTGAAATGACCATGGGATTCCTCTTGAACTCCCAATCACCTTAGTCATCATTTTATGGATTTTCCAATAAGCTTGCTACTATGATGATTCTCTAACAGAAGCCTAAAACTACCATATAATTCCTCTCGGACTCCCAATCACCATGCTAATCTGGTTGACAATAATTTCAACACACTCACAGCCACTAGCCATCTAGACAATGCCAACTATCCAACAAGTGGCTCTACAATTTGACTGAATAGTAGGACCAAGAAAGGGCTTCGAAAAGGCTAAGTGTGAGACCAATAGAGTAAAAGAGAGAAATTCATTTGATCACAACTCAAACATGGATAACACACATGAATGTCATTGATGCAAGTCAACGGAATGCACAGGACTCATGAAAAATAATGACACCTTGAAACAATAGCAAAGCGAAACTTGAAAACATTATGTTAGGTAAAATTGACTCGAG
Organism: Pinus tabuliformis; assembly: GCA_031772625.1. Taxonomy (NCBI): domain Eukaryota; kingdom Viridiplantae; phylum Streptophyta; class Pinopsida; order Pinales; family Pinaceae; genus Pinus; species Pinus tabuliformis. The sequence continues at coordinate 846,034,256 of CM062811.1, forward strand.
GTTTGAGTCAAGGTTGACCTATTTAAATAGTAGTGGTTTTGGGCACATGGTATAGTGTACCCATGGCATTATGGTCCATGGTATTGCATGAAATGGAGCCTATAAAAGTTTGGGAATACTTCATTGTAAGAGAAGCCTGAAGGTGAGTGGTGAAGGCTTACTTGGCCGGATTGGCCAGGGTTTTGTCCAATGCTAATGAGATCTCATTGGGTTGGGTTTTTCCCTAGATTTGGGGTTTTCCTAGATAAATATTATGTGTATTGTTGTTGGTTATTTTATTATTCCTCTTTGTAAATCTCAGTAAATCTTAGTAATAATTTATCTCTCTGTCATAAATTTCTTAACAACTGGTATCAGAGCTAAGTTGGCTTTATAAGGACGTTTTTTGTTGAGAAGGGATTGTATTGGCCTAGTAGATAGAGGGATAATTAAGTTTTTCTTACAGATCTGGATCAAAATCTATAGATTGTGAAGCAAGGCTACACACTATTGGGTCATGAGAGATTCAATGGATGAGGGGGATATGTGCATGTGGATTAATTATTTGATGAACCATGTACCTAAAACGAATGCCTAGATAACTAGTGGTTACAGTGGCTGGTGACCCCTGTAATTCGGTAGATGGGTTTTTTGTATGGACATTGATGTCATATGTACAAAGACAACAACAAGGGTAAACAAAATATCTATATATATAGTGAAATTTTTAATTTGCATGTAAATGGGCATACTGTTGTAAGACCTGGTAAGACATGCATACCCCTAGGTAATTATCGGTAAAGCTTGGGTTAGACCTAGGTAATAGGGGATGCCAGGTTAACAAATCCCCGATAAAAACTTTGAAGGGGGTAAGGGCTAGAGTGAGTGAGATTCTCTCACTTAGCAAGTTTTGGCTGGATTTAGTCAAGGAACCCCAAGTCAAGTTTAAGGGGGGGATTTTTAGGTAAAATTGACTTGGGATTTGAGTCAAGGTTGAAATAGTTAAATAGTAGTGGTTTTGGGTACATGGTATAGTGTACCCATGGTATTATGGTCCGTGGTATTGCATGAAATGGATCCTATAAAAGGCTGGGAATACTTTATTGTAAGAGAGGCCTAGAGGTGAGCGGTATTGGCTCACTTGGCCGGGTTGGCCAAGGTTTTGGCCAACGCTAATGAGATCTCATTGGGTTGGGTTTTTCCTTGGATTTGGGGTTTTCTTGGATAAATATTATGTGTATAATATTTATGTGTATTGTTGTTGGTTATTTTATTATTCCTCTCCGTAAATCTCAGTAATAATTTATCTTGTTGAATTTAAGCTTATGTGATCCATATCAAGTTTAAGGAGAAATATTTCGGTAGAAATCACATTGTGCTATTTTTGTTGACGCGTTTCGAACCAATGAGTGTGGTTCATTGTTAGTAATAATTTATCTATCTACCGTAAATTTATCAACAAGTTAAAGAAATTGAAGGAAACACATGCCAGAGTGAATATAACATGACTATGGCACATGTTAAGGAAAAAGTAAGCAAAAGTGACAGTCGCGAAAGCGACACTTGTGAGAAAACTCAGAGAAATAGAAGTGCAATTGCAACCAAGGTGAGGGAGACTACCGATGAAAGAGCACACTGACTGTCAACATGAGTTGAAGATCGCATAGGCATTGTCTTGATGGATGGTATTTTTTTCCTTTGTAGACAGTCCTATGCTAAGGGATTATGCCAAAGCATCTAAAGTAAGGGTTTTTTATTTTGAGTGGATGACCAATGCTTAAAACTTTTAAATATATGGAAATCCTAAATATTTCTAAGAAAACAGAAGGATTGATTCTTTATTCTTAATAGAATTAAGATTTAAAATGGTTTGGAAAGAATAATTTAAGAAGATATATAATTCATTAAACATTCATATTGAATATCTAATTTCTTATATATAGAAAATGTGTATAGAAGTTTTCTATTGCCAAATAGTACATGTGCTAGAGATGATAGAAGGAAAAAATTTAAAAATTTAAAGGAATTAACTAAGACAAACAATTTCGATTAATTAATCTCTTTTAATAATGATAACTTTGCAAGAGATTTTAGAGAGAATGACATTCAATCTAATCTTACTGAGACTTCTATATTACCTTGAACATGTGTAGAGAAAATAAAAATGAATACATAATTGAATAACTAGAAGTACTCAAAGAGATACACAAGATGCTAAGAATGAATCCAGAATCCTTCTATTAACTTCAGAAATATCTTAGAAAGTTATAAGCATGTCCATTGGTTCATCACAATGATTCAACCCTTTCTTTTTTGAATTACAAAATATTTATAGATTTTGACTTCAAACATATCTAAACTTGAATCAAAATTTATTACAAAATATAATATCGTCCAAAGTAGTAGGGATATTACAAAAAAAAAACTAAAAAATAGCAGATCTAAACTAATTGGAACATTTTGCATAGAGTTCTAGGGTTTTTGTTGATGACTGTAGCTAGAAATATGTTTTTTTGTTCATTGCCCCTATTAATCTATTGTTTTCTCCTAAAATTCTATTGTTTTCTCCTGAAATTTAGAATTTTGTTTTATTCGAGGAGCTCACATAGTTTATCCCATCGCTTTTCATCAAGGATAGAAAACTTAAACAATTTTTTGTATGACTCATCAACTTTAGTATATTTTTCAAAAGTAGACCTAGTTAAAAATAGATGCTTAATTTCATGTTGAATTAGGAAACCCATAACTTTTACCTTCAATGAAAGATTTTTTGGTTATAATTCCTCTGATTTTAGAAAACTTGGTCTTAAACACTGCTATCTCATGTAACCTATGTTGATAATATTCAAGTGGAATCAATTTTCAACCAATATCATGCAAAATTAGAATTCCTTTCTAATGTAGAGCATGAAATTTCTTGTGAAAATTTTTAATTTGGACCTCTAAATTCTGGCACTTGTTCTTAAGTTGTAGCATCAAATTCCTCTTAGTTAAAACCTTTCTTACCTCCATGACAACTTTAGTTCTATATTCAATGCTGAATTCTTCAAGTTCATCTTTTATCTTGCAGTTTAAGACCTTGATTATCATCGTAGCATCTCCTGGTTTATGGTCCAAGTCTTCTTTTATTTCTGATACCATTTCTTTTGATCTTTGTAAAAAATCTTCCTGCTCAAAAACAATTTAAATTGAAAGCCATAATTCAGTCATTGATGCATCAATGTCAATCCAACTATTTTCTTTGGCTTGAGCAATAGGTTGTGCAATTAAAGATTCATTTCTTAAAACTTCTAATTGTTGAGTTAATTTATAATTCTTTTGAATGTAAGCCAAATATTCATTATTAGACTTAATCTTCTGTTCTTGAATATTTTGGAGCTGCAGTTTTTCAATTTCTTTATTCTTTAAAGATAAGTCTCCCATGGCCTTTGACAATTGTTCTATTGAATCAATAGATTGTGCCTCTACTGTGATGGTTGTTGATGTAGATGTCCCTACTGCTGAAGTGCATTATGTGTAAGTTGTCACGATAGGAATGGAAATTGAAATATTGAGTTGTTGCTATTTTTATTTCAAGAGTGTTTCCATGTCAGCTTCCATATTTTGAATTTGAAGATTTTGTTCAGCTATCAATTTAGACATATTTTCCTTTTCTTTTTAGTTGACCAACTTCCTTAGCTTGTGGATGTTTTGTAGTAGGAAGTTTAAGTTTCTTCCTCAATTCTTGAATATTAGTACTTTTATTCTTTATCATCTCTTCTGCTACTTTGATATCACTATGATCATATCCTATTTTGATCATCAAATCTTCAAGAGCTTTGATTTTGGTATCTTTAGCCAAATATGACATTCTTTCCATTTTTAACTATGTGTGAATATTTTTCAAAGAAGCATGTAGTCTAGAAGCTTCCATGGTTGAACTTGTCAATGTATAATATATCATTTCACCAGCCTTCTTATGCATGTCAGTTTTATCAATTGCATGAATTTTCTTAGTTTCAAAAGCAAAAATGGATGTTTTATAATCCTCTGCAGGGACTGGAACTTTAGGTTCCAAGAAAGCTAATTGAAACTGCCCCTTTTCAATATTAAGCAAAAAAAAGTCTATGTTGTGTAGTGGAAGGCTGCTTCCAAAACTTTGAATAAGGGGTGGCCTTTAATGCTTTATTATTTTTTTTAAGCACTTTGTATTTAGAAAAAAAAAATGTTGTTTTGTATCTTGAGAAATAGATGACACGGGAGAATCTATTATCTCTTCAATTTGTGGAAATGAAGTAGTGGGAAAACCTGACAACACTATTGTGGCTTGTTTCTATGAATTCTTTGATTTTGATAACTCTTTATCAATGTTAGTCTTCTTTCTCCTTTTGAAAATTGTGAAACCTGTGGCTTGAGCTTATGATTTTGTAGGAGACATAATTTCTCTTGATCTTTTAGTTTATTTTTCTTAAGGAACTAGAGTTTGTGAAGATGCATGAATAACAATTTTTTCCTCAACTTCCTGTAATGTATTTTCCTTCCACTCTGTTTGATTTTCATATTTTTCTGTCCCTGGCCTGCCTATGTGTACATATGGTGTTGTTTTCTGCTCAATTCTCAACCTTTAATAATTCCTAAGGGATCATAGGACCAAGTAAAAATCAACTTGAATTTCATATGCTTTAACAAATTGTCTGCCTCCTTTTTGTTTCTCTAGTATTGATAATGAAAGGGGCAATCTGTGCCTTCAGCTTTTAAATTCTTATTTCTATTTCTTAGATACAAAACGAAAATCATTCATATTCATCATTTTCCTTAGTATTATATGTTGGTTTGTGTTATATTCTTTCCATGACTAGCCCACATAGTTATCCAAGGGTTAGAGGGGGGGCACAGGGGGTTTGAGGTGCACCCATAGCCCAACTTTATGGGGTCTGGGGCAGTGCCCTAGAAAATTTTGGTTTTGGACCCTATGTTAGGTTGGGCAGACCCACCTATGATTTTGTGCATGATTTTCACACATGTTTTTTGGACGTGATGGTTTTCAATCCATGGTATTGAATGCGATGGTTTTTGGTCCATAGTATTGGATGCTTCAGCATGTATAAATATGTATTATAACATTGAAAGGAACATAATGAAAAATCAAGCTGGTAGTCCTAGTTTTGGGATCCAGGGGAAAATCTCTATTTATATGTGTTTTATGTGTTATGCTCTCACACTTTTTATTTTCTGTGTTTTAGAATTCGTATGCAAGTAATTTCTGTACAGGGTTAAAACCTACATTTGGTATTGAAGTTGTTTTGGCTTCAAGGGGATGCCTTTATTGTTGAGGGGTTTCACTCGGGCCTGTGGTAGACTCTGTTTAGTGGGAGATCTGTGAGATCGATTCTAGTGATGAAAGAAGATGGTGAGTAGTGGAAAGATAGAGATCGAGAAATTTAATGGTCAGAGTTTTGAGTTGTGGAAACTCAAGATGGAGGATTTTTTGGTGGATAAAGATCAGTGGATCGCAGTAGATCTGGGTACTAAACCAACGGGAGTGTTCGATGAAGAATGGAAGAAGTTGGATTGGAAGGAAAAGAGCACAATACGATTGTGTGTCTCAGATTCAGTATTGTTGAATGTATCGGGGGAAGCTATGGTGAAGGCTTTGTGGGACAAGTTAGGGACTTTGTACCAATCTAAGTCTCTGGTGAATAAACTGTTCCTGTGGAAAAAGTTGTATAACCTACGGATGAAAGATGGAAACTCAGTGACAGAGCATCTAAATACATTTAATACTGTGGTAATTCAGTTAACATCTATTAATATTAAAATTTCAGATGAAGACAAGTGCATCAGTTTGTTGTGTTCTCTACCAGATTCGTGGGATAGTCTGGTTATTGCAATAGGTAGCAATGCAACTTCCTTGCAATTTGATGAAATAGTCTCATCCTTGTTGATGGAGGAGATGAGACGGGAAAATATGGAGAGCCAGAATGGTGATGCCTTATCTGTACGAGGATGGTCCCAGAATAGAAACAAAAATAAGTCATCGAGTGGGAGATCTAAATCTCCAGGAAAACCTGTAAAAGTGGTGTACTGGAAATGCAGAAAGGAAGGCTACTTCAAAAGGGACTGTAAATCTAAAGCTCCTGACAAAGGAAAGGGATCTAATGAGGCTCCTTCTGCAGAGGCAAAAACCACCTCAGATGAAGGTGGGGATGTGTACTTGGCTTCTTCAAGTACACATGTAGATCATGAGACATGGTTGATTGAATTGGGTGCATCCTTTCACTTCACTCCCCATAGAGAGTGGTTCTGCGAGTATGAGAAATATGATGGTGGTGATGTATTCTTGGGGGATGACAAGAAGGATAAAATCGTTGGTCGCGGAAAGGTAAAGTTGAAGTTGCAAGGTGGAAGAGTTAGAACACTTCCGGGTGTTTTACATATTCCTACATTGGCTAGAAATCTAATTTCTATAAGCAAGTTGGATGATGCAACTGCAAAAATAGTGTTCGAGAAGGATACGTGCAAGATGGTTTGGGAGCACTGGTATTGATGCGAGGAGTTCGGATTAGAACTCTGTACAAGTTGCAAGGTAGCATGGTTTTTTATGGGTGTAATAGTTCTGTGGTTCCTGAAAGTGGAGAAGAAAATGTAGTGGTCTCTGTAGAGAAGACCATGTTGTGGCATCAAAGGCTTGGACATATTGGAGAGAAAGGCCTTCGAATAATTCATGGTAAGGTACGGTAGAAGGTATGAGTAATAGCTCTCTGGATTTTGCTTTTTGTGAAAATTGTGTATATGGGAAGCAGAATCGGGTGAGTTTCCCCTCTGGTGGTAAGAGGGCGAAATAGATATTAGAGCTTGTGCACAGTGATGTGTTTGGACCTGTGAAGGTTCCATCACTGGGTAAGTCTGTGTACTATGTATCATTTATAGATGAATTCTCAAGGAATACATGGATATATTTCCTTAAGAAGAAATCTGAAGTCTTTGACATGTTTAAAGAATTTAAGCCTCTCATGGAAAATCAGACAGAGAAGAAGATAAAGGTGCTAAGGACAGATAATGGTGGAGAGTTTTGCAGCAAGGAATTTGAATAATTTTGTATTAAGTGTGGTATAGCACGGAAAAAGACTACTCCATATACACCTCAGCAAAATGGAGTTGTAGAAAGAATGAACAAGATGTTGATGGAAAGGGCAAGAAGCATCCTTAGTGGTGCCGGGTTAAGACAAGAATTCTAGGCAGAGGCGGTGGATATTGCATGTTACCTAATCAATAGGTCACCTTCATTAGCATTGGATGATAAGACTCCATAAGAGGTATGGACTGGTAAGAAACCCTCTATTTCACATCTGAGGGTATTTGGATGTGATGCAATGTACATGTTCCAAAGAAGAAATGAACCAAGTTGGATAGTAAATCTGAAAAGTGCATCTTTATTGGGTATAAGGATGGTTTAAAGGTAATAAGCTTTGGAACCCAGTAACAAGGAAGGTTGTGTACAGCCGAGATGTGGTGTTTATAGAGGTGAAAGATGTTATTAAACATGAAGTCCAACCAAAGGAACCTGAGAAGATAGAGTTTGAGCTAAAGGAGGAAGAATCAGACTCTACAGCAGAGGAGGAATCAGAAGATGAAGAGCCACAAACTCCAGCTGTGAGAAGATCAGTTCGAGAAAGAAGGCAGCCAGAAAGGTATATTCCATCTACTTTCTGTTCAAATTTTGCTTTATCTATTACGAATGATGATCCCAGTACTGTGAAGAAAGTAGTAAATTCAGAGGATGGAAAACTGTGGAAAGAGGCCATGGCTGATGAAATGGCATCTTTGCACAAAATGAGGCTTGGGATCTGGTAGATTTGCCGGCTGGAAGGAAACCCATTGGCAGCAAATGGATGTTCAAGAAGAAGAAAAATGCAGAAGGAAAAGTGGAGAAATACAAAGCTCGGTTGGTAGCAAAAATTTATTCCCAGGTGCCGGGAAATTTTGGTGATATTTTTTCTCCTATTACCAAGGTAACTTCTATTAGATTACTTTTATTTGTTGCTTTTGGTTTTGATTTTGAGGTAGAACAAATGGATGTGAATACAACATCTCTTCACGGGGATCTGGAAGAGGAGATCTACATGAAGCAACCTGAAGGCTTTGCAGTGAAGGGTAAGAAAGAACTACTATGCAAGTTAAAGAAGTCTCTATATGGGTTAAAACAGTCACCAAGGATGTGGTATCAGAAATTTGATACATTTATACGGGAACTTGGCTTCACCAGAAGCAAAGTAGATCACTGCATGTATTTTAAATTAATTGGTGACCGTGTTATTTATCTAGTCTTATATGTGGATAATATGTTGCTAGTTAGAAATGACAAAGAAATTATCCATGATTTGAAGACCCAATTGTCCTCCAAATTCAACATGAAAGATCTTGGTGCTACAAACTATATTTTGGGCATGGAAATTAAAAGAGATCAGGAAAAGAGGAAGCTCTGGTTAAACCAGAGGAAGTATGTCGAGACAATACTACAGAGGTTTAATATGCATGATAGTAAACCGGTGAAGGTTCCTATTCCTGTCGATGTGAGGTTATCTGCTGAACAGTGTCCCAAGACACAAGAAGAGGAAGAGGACATGTCCCGTGTTCCATATGCAAGTGCAGTCGGTAGCCTGATGTATGCAATGGTTTGTACTAAACCAGACATTACACATGCAGTGGGAGTATTGGGCAGGTTTATGTCAAAACCAGGGAAGGAGCATTGGACAGCAGTGAAGCGGGTTTTCAGGTATTTGCATGGCACTAGTGATTATGGTTTGTGTTACCAAAGAAGACCAAGATTGGACAGAGTGTTCGATATTCATGGCTTTGTTGATGTAGACTGGGCTGAAGATCTGGATCAGAGAAGATCTACAAGTGGGTATGTGTTTAACCTATTTGGAGGTGCAGTCAGTTGGATGAGTAAGAAACAATCTGTAGTGGCATTATCAACTACAGAGGCAGAATACATGGCAGCCACTCATGCAAGCAAGGAAGTAGTTTGGTTACAGAGATTGTGTTCAAGTATGGGGTTAGTATAGGAAGCTATAAGGATAGACTGTGACAGCCAAAGTGAAATTTTCTTGGCAAAGAACCCCACATACCATTCAAAGATAAAGCACCTTGATGTTTAGTATCACTTTGTGAGGGATATGATAGAAGACAAAAAGGTGTTGCTGGTAAAGGTGGACACTTTGAAGAATATTGCAGATGCATTGACAAAATCTGTGAGCTCTAAGAAGTTCTCTTGGTGTAGAGAGACAATGGGCATTTTAGGGCTGGAAAAATTACTAAGCTCTCTTGTGGCCCCCTGTGGAAAGGAAACAACAAGTGGGAGAATGTTGGGTTGTGTTATATTCTTTCCACGACTAGCCAACTTAGTTAATCGGGGGGTTAGAGGGGGGGTCACAAGGGGTTTGAGGCACACCCGTAACCCCACTTTATGGGGTCCGGGGCAACGCCCTGCAAAATTTTGCTTTTGGACATTATGTTAGGTTGGGCGGACCCACCTATGGTTCTGTGCATGATTTTCGCACATGTTTTTTGGACGTGATGGTTTTCGGTCCATGGTATTGGACACTATGGTTTTTGGTCCATGGTATTGCATGCTTCGGCATGTATAAATATGTATTATAACATTGAAAGGAACATAATGGAAAATCAAGCTGGTAGTCCCGATTTTGAGATCCAGGGGAAAATCTTTGTGTATATGTGTTTTATGTGTTATGCTCTCGCATTGTTTATTTTCTGTGTTTTAGAATTCGTATGCAGGTAATTTCTACACAGGGTTAAAATCTACATTCTAAGGAAAAGATCCTTATTGGCACAAACACTGGTAACCTGTAGGGAGGGAGTTCACAACCATATATTATGATCTCTTTATAATTCTGGTAAAGGTATTGTTATCACCCCAAGAAACTCACCTAGGTTGTATATCAGTGATGCTCAGGAACATTAAAAATTCAACAGTTTTGTTGGATAAAATGATGGATAAATGGAAGTTGTGTAGCACCTTTAAGCCAGATAACCACTCCTACTATGATTTACCCCAAACATGGGTGAAGACCCCACACTACAAGGATTTCAACCATCAACTACACACAGCTTAAAGTAAAAGTGATGATGGAGAAGACCGATTGCACCAGCAGACGCACAAAGCTCCATGATGGCCAGATGCAACCAGTTAGAAGGTCTGCAAGACTACTATTCCATATACAGTGAGGATGACAGCTCTCTGGTATTAGAATAATAGCAACCTGCAAGCAATTTTCGATGAACCACTAAATTTTAACATAGAGATGGGATGACAACCCCTCAAATACCAAATATTCACAGCACATCAACTAAATGCAAAGGAGGCAGAGCCTAGAACATTGAAGAAGTGAAAAGTGAGCAGGTGATAGCAAAAGAAGCTTGTATTAGTGGAAATCAAGACCAGAAGTTGCAGGTCTCATAGTATTAACAGTCTCCAGAAGTTAAAAGCAACAACAAACCTTTCATTCATCAAACACTCATCAATCCCACTACATCTGTTTTTCCAGTATATATGGTGTCTCATTACACAATCTCTCTATTAGTTATGCGTGGAGGAGCCCATAAATGGCCACCAACCACATTTACATTCAGGAGTGGGCCTCTGGTACAAATCTGGCTGTGTTGTAAATGGATTTGACCTCTTTGGTGCTCTGCAGTCCTCCTTTGAGCAGGTGGCATGAAATACCAATGGAACCATAACCATTGAATGCTCTGAACTCCCCAGAGATGTCCTGCTTCCTCCTTGGCCATACTGCTGATGAGCCCCAAATTTGGTAACATTTTGGGCTCATTTGGCCTACTTACCCTTGCTCAACCCTTCATGTTTCATCACTTATGCATCATTTTTTAGTATATTCATGTTATTTGTAGGAAGGAGGGCAGTCACTATTCCTAGGTGGCTAATACATGTTTATTTCATGTTTTTTGACATTAAATGGAGCAAAACCACGCAGATGAAGGCAAGGAGACAGCCAAGGTGGCATTGCGGTTTTGTAGGAAGGTTGTCCACAGCCTTGAATGACCTTCCTCGTGATCTCCACCTCAACTCCGAGCTCCAACAGCTATCACCACCGAGCTATAAGGCAGCCAACAGATTCTAAGGGAACAATAGTTTACTTTTAGTTGGTCAGCCAAGCCCCACTAATTTAGGAGGCCAGCTTGGCCCTCATAATGTATAAATATTTAGGATGTAGCCTTCGATGGGGACTTTTGAACCTTTGTTGCAGATTCTGAATTACGAGCTATAGCTATGTTTTGCTTTTTGTAAGCCATTTTTGGCATGTTGTTAGACTTATGACTATGATCTTTTAATAAAAGGCAGGCAGATTCGAGTTCAGTTCTAAGTTCTTAGAGGAGCTATAGCTCTCAGGGTTGGGCCCAACCTGAGAGCAATAGGCCTCCTTTCTTTGTATTGTTACCTTTCTTTCTTTCAGCATTATATTTCTTTTCCTTTACATGCACTTGGAAACACAGTTTGCTGATTCGGATTTCTTGGTGTGGTTACATAGGTTAGTGTTATGAACAAAATTGCTTCAGTAGTTTAGCTTACAGTAAGAGGATTGGAGTTAATCAGAGTTCCAAAAAAAGGTTGAATGCACAGTCACTTTCACCTCTGTTTGGGGACCGGAAGTGCAGACCGTGCCAACTACCAAAAACACTGTTTTACATATTCATGCAAGTCTTGAGGTAATGTTTTCGGTTGTAGAAGTGTCCATGAATTTAGATCTTGTGGAATAACTCTTTGTTTCAGCACCATGCACAATTTCCCTTTAAACTACATTGTTGTTCTTTGGTTTTTAATAAAACAGATAGAGTAGGTTGATGACATCTCGGTTTTGTGCAAGACACTGGTGATTTGTTTCATTTACACTGCGTAGCACCACTCTCTCATTTCCTTATCCTTCTCAGCCGTGCCTAGGCCATCTACTCATCTCCCAGTTAGATCATTTGCCTCCCAACTCTTCTATCATCCACGTTGTTTTATCTTTTCGGACTTTCATTGCCTCTACCCTCCTCTAGACCAACCAGCTTTACACAACCCCTCTCCATCTCATCTCTCTGTCCATAAGCCATCACAAGCTCCCCTCCTACCTCCTTGACCATCCATATAGCCTCTCCCATTCATCCATCACCCAAAACTCCGATTGCAGAACATCCTGTAGAAATTAGCAGACTTCCTGTAGAAATCCTGAGCTTCCTGTAGAATCCCCTGCAGACATCCTGTAGAAGCATGCAAACGCGGTTGCCAGGCATCTTAACTTTGTGAACTCTTGTGGAATGATGTTAGGGATCCCTTGGACCCTCTCAGAGTCCTCCTGACCTTTTCCAAGCCTTGCTCCCCTTGATCTACCCCTGCACAGTCAAGACCCAGTAAGAAGCACAGGCATAGTAACTCCAACAACTTGAGCAAAAATACAAAAACATGTTCTCTTCAGATGAAAGTAGTTTAGACACATGCATCTCATCTCAATAGAAGTAATGGCATCACTTTTAGAAGTTGCATTCCCACCATTGCATCATAAGGATTAAGCTGGTAGAATTAGGGTTTACTAGGGTTTCCACGTTTTGTTGGCTTTCAGTTCATTCTTGCAAAGTAGGTTAATTTCCTCTGAGATAGCTTTCGTTCATCACTTAAAAAGCTTCTTCTGAGAACATATAGAAGTTGGCTTGAGCCCTAGCGGACTTGTGCCAGCTGACCAAGTGACAGTTGCGACAAGAGCTAGTACTTGTGCATACAGCACCATCGCTTCCAAGTTTGTTACGAACTACCGGGTTGATAAAATTAGAGAAGGAAGCTCCAGGAGTTGTAGCATTATTGCTACAATACTGGAGCCCACCATCTTTTTGGCGCAGTTGCCGGGGAAGCGTCAAAGTATTAGTAATTGTTGCTTTTCTTCTATTTTCCTACTCTCGCCTTCTGCCAAGTAGTTTATTTCATTTCCATTCTGCAAAAGTAGCATAGACATTTCCTGCTTTCATAGATTAACATTTCAATTCTGCAATTTCATAGATTAGCATTTCAATTTTGCAAGCATAGATTAGCATTTCAATTTTGCAAGCGTAGACTAGCATTTCCATTCCTGCAATTCCATTTGAGCAAAGTAGATTAGTTCTTTCCTGCTTTCATTTCAATTCTGCATTTTCATTTCAGCAAGATAGTTGTATATCAATCTGTTTCAAGTTTTTGCAGGTACCAGAAAAAACAAAAGAAATCAAAAAATTCTTTCCATTTCATGCCTCGTAGGAATCGAGATAAAACAAGCAAATTCTTACCCAACACCCCCACTGCATCACTGAGTCACCCTTCTCTCTTCTTCGGTGACAATGATCCAGAAGAACCTATAGGTGAACCTCCTGAGATATACGAAGATCCTATAGCAGAAGAAGAATTAGAGACCATCCCATCTGAAGCTATGGCTGACAATAGAAGAGAAGATGAGAGAATAGAAGGTGCCTTCCCCATCCGAGAGACCAATGGAGACATGAAAATGAAGAAAATTAGCCCCTCCACTTTACCTCATTTCCATGGACTGACTACTGAAGATCTTGATACCTTCCTGTTTGAGTTTGCTGTCCTTTGTCGAACCTATGACTATACTGAAGATGGGCAGAAGCTGAAACTCTTCCCCTCAACCCTTAAGGATGCAGCATTACGCTGGTTCATGGGCTTACCTGGGAACAGTATCACCACTTGGGCTCAGATGCAGCAAGCTTTCAATACCAAGTACCGGGACTACTGTAGGTCCAAGGAAACCAAGGGAGAAATCTTTCGGATGACCATGGGAAATGATGAGTCCTTAGAGGATTATGAGGAAAGGTTCCAACTTAGCTATAAACGAGCCAGGTGCACACTTGACCCTGAATCCCTCAAGTTGGTCCTGCTCCAGGGAGTCCCTCAAGACCTCTTAGATACCCTTCACATGTTAGCTGGAGGAGATATTTACCAATTGCCTTATGAGGACATAAAGACTGTGTTTAGAAACCACTCTAGAGCAGCCCGGAAACGAGGTAGAGGAAACCTCCTCTCAGCTGGTATTCCTTTCTCCAAACATGAGTTTGCAAATCAATTAGAGGATCTCAAAAGTGAGGTGAGACAGACCATTGCCATGCAACTGGATACATTTAGGATCCAGTAGAAAAAGGAAGAAGCTGAGAGGGCCTTGGCTATCTTCTTCCCTAGATGTACAAGGAGACACCCTAAGAACGAATGTCCATTACATTCGGTTGAGGTGTGTTTCGTTTGTGAGGAGGACCATCCCACAAATCAATGTCCAACCTTACCTGGGCTTAAAGCCATGTATCAAGGGACAAAAGCCCCCACCGAACCTCTCTATTTCCTCAACCAAAGGAGGCCACAAGGACCTAGACCTTACCAACAGGGGATGCAAGGGGCACCCCAAGCTTATTACAGCCCCAACCAATCTACTCCTATGCCTTCCTGGGGTCCCCCTGCTCATCCTTCATGGTCTTACCCACCTCAGTACCATACTCAACCCACTACTCATTCGTATCACTCACAGGCCCAGCCACAGCCTCAGTGGAATGCACCTCAATCGGGGTGGAGGCCCCAGTACAACACTCCTCCCGCCATTTTTCCTCCACCACCAGTTCAACCTCAACCATTACCTCCTGCTCCTCCAAGGCAACCTCAAATGCCTGCTCAACCGAACCCCAACAACAGACAGGCCCAGCAGGTATACATTGGGAAACATCATGCCCTACCTATGCTGTGGAGATCCAGGAGATCAATCTGCGATCTAGAAAGACTCTTCCGGATCGCCAACCTCCTCCCCCAGAGGATGAGGAAGATAAGCAGGAAAGTGAACCAAAGGCTATTCCACCCTTTCCTGAGAGACTAATAGCCACCACACAACCCAACCCAGAGGAGGATGAGCTTCTGGGGGAGCTCAAGCAGTTGTGTGTGAAAATACCACTTCTCCAAGCCATCAAGGATGTGCCAATATACAACAAACTGGTTAAGGAAAAGTGTTTCAAACACCCAGGTAGGCGAAAGAGGGATGCTTCAACCATCAATGTCATAGGACAACTGTCTGACCTTATGTTGGGACAAGTCATTTGCCCGAAGTACCTAGATCCTGGGAGTCCTGTAGTAGATGTCCACATCAATGGCACCATCATACCTCACACCTTGACTGATCTTGGGGCTGCCATTAATGTGATGACTAGGGATACCATGCTCAAACTCAACCTTCAGGGTTCCTTGAGGAAGACCTCGACAGTCCTACAACTAGCAGATCGCTCCACCGTGACTCCCGAAGGGATTGTGGAGGATGTCTTGGTCTCTGTTGACTCTTGGGAATGCCCTGCGGATTTCTTGGTTCTGCAACCAAAGGCAAAGCTTACTGGATATCCTCTTATTTTGGGAAGGCCTTGGTTAGCCACTGCATATGCTTACATAAGTTGCTGTGCAGGAAACATGACCATCAAAAATGGTCTTATGTCCAAGCAGCTAGTCCTATACCCTCCTGCCCAACCCTCCTTAGAGCATGACTTACCACTTTGGTTGGAGGAAGGAGAAGAGGATGAGGTGTACTCAGCACCTTTGTGCACCCTAGACACCACTAGAAGAGACCCCCCAACCGAGGATGACTTGATTGAGACCTTGATCTAGAATCCACCTCCCAGTGCACTATCCTTAGAGAAATTGGTGGGGGATGCCCAAGCCAGCACCTTAGTGGACCTTTATGCAACCAACCCTGTCACTCCCAGAGTAAAGAATGTGGAGTTTGGCCCTGAGAGGACGTTAAAGATCAGCTCCTCCCTATCTCCTTCTCAAGAAAAGGAGCTGTGTAGTCTGTTGGCCAGTCATCTAGATGCTTTTGCTTGGAGCTATAAGGAGATGAAAGGATTCCATCCTTCGGTCTGTACCCATCACATTTACATCAAAGAGGATTGTAAACCGGTTAGGCAACCCCAGAGGAGGATGAATCCAGCCCTTAAGGACATTGTCAAGGAAGAATTGCAAAAACTGTTGGATGGCGGATTCATTTACCCCATCTCGGATAGCGAATGGGTGTCCCCTCTAGTGTTGGTTCCCAAGAAAAATGGGAAGTGGAGAATCTGTGTGGACTACCGAGAACTGAACAAAGCTACCAAGAAAGACCATTTCCCTCTACCTTTCATAGATCAAGTGTTGGATGGAATGGCAGGAAAGAAGTTCTTCTCTTTCCTAGATGGGTTTAGTGGGTACAACCAAATCCAAATCAGCTCGGAAGACCAAGATAAGACCACCTTCACTTGTCCTTGGGGTACCTTTGCCTACCGAGTTCTTCCCTTTGGGCTATGCAATGATCTTGCTACCTTCCAGAGAGCCGTTTTGAGCATCTTTTCTGAGCTGGTCCATGATGCGGTGGAAATCTATATGGATGACTTCACTCCTTATGGGTCCAACTTCCAGGAAGCGTTGTCCAACCTCGGAAAAGTCATAACCAAATGCATTGAGATGAACCTATCCCTTAGTCCTGAAAAATGTGAATTCTTGATGACTGAAGGGACCATGCTAGGCCATACCATTTCTTGCCAAGGGTTACAAGTGGATCCTAACAAAATTGCTCTCATCAAGAAGGTTCCACCTCCCCAAAAGGTAAGGGATGTTCGGAGTTTCTTAGGATTAGCAGGGTATTACAGGAGATTCATTAAAGACTTCAGCAAGCTAGCCTCGCCATTGTTTGGCGTGTTGGCAAAAGATGTGGAGTTTAAATGGACTGACGATTGTCAGAGGGCTTTGAATGAATTAAAGGACAAGTTGGTGTCTACCCCAATCTTGAGAGGTTCAAACTGGGCCCTACCTTTCCACATCCACACTGATGCCTCGAACAAAGCCATAGGGGCAACCTTGGGACAAGTTGAACAAAAACTTCCGTATGCCATTTACTTCGTTAGCAAAAACTTGTCCAAAGCAGAACTGAATTACACTGTAACCGAGAAAGAGTTCTTGGCTGTGGTCCATGCACTGAACAAGTTCCGACATTATATCACTGGCTATCAAACATTTGTACATACTGACCATGCTGCAATTAGATATTTAATGAATAAACCAGATGTGAATGCTCGTATTATTAGATGGTTACTTTTGTTGCAGCAGTTTGATTTGACCATTGTTGACAAACCAGGTAAAGAAAATGTTGTTGCTGACTTTCTATCTAGATTGGATTTATCTGCAGATGAGGATGGAACAGTGGATGACAAGATTCCCGATGAACATCTGTTTGCTATTTCAGTACTCTCTCCATGGTTTCCTGATATAGCGAACTACCTTGTTTCAGCACAGTTCCCTCCGCACCTGTCCTCAAGAGAGAAGAGCAGAATCATCAGAAAAAGTGCCTCATTTACTTGGATCGGGGGCAACCTGTTCAAGCTTGGCCCTGATCAGATCTTAAGGCGTTGTGTAAGGGAGGAGGAAGTCTTTGATATCCTCCTCACCTGTCATGATGGGCCTTGTGGAGGACATTTTGCAGCAAAGAGGACTGCCTTCAAAATCCTGCAGGCAAGCTACTATTGGCCCACACTTCATCAAGATGTCAGAAGATATATCAGCCAATGTGACCGATGCCAAAGAATGGGGAAACCGACTCAAAGGGATGAGATGCCTCTCCAGCCTCAAGTGACTCTTGAGCCATTTGAGAAGTGGGGTATGGACTTTGTGGGTCCAATCAACCCCCCTTCGAGGAAAAGGTCTTACATCATTGTGTGCACTGACTACCTGAAAAAGTGGGCAGAAACTAAGGCAATCAAAGCAGCAACAGAAGAAAAGGTGGCTGAGTTCTTAAGAGAAAACATCTTCTACAAATTTGGCTACCCAAGAGAGCTAGTCACCGATCAAGGAAGCTAGTTCACATCCAACCTAATTGAAGACCTACTAGCTCATCACAAAATCAAGCATAGGACTTCCACCCCCTATCATCCTCAGGAAAATGGGCAAGTGGAAGTCACCAATAGAGCATTGGAAGGGATTTTAACTAAGGTGGTGAGCAGCAGTAGGAAAGATTGGGCAGATTGCCTGGTTGAGGCCACATGGGCTTACAACACCACCTGGAAGACCACAACCAGCTGTACACACCCCCTCTCCATCTCATCTCTCTATCCATAAGCCATCACAAGCTCCCCTCCTACCTCCTTGACCATCCATATAGCCTCTCCCATTCATCCATCACCCAAAACTCCGATTGCAGAACATCCTGTAGAAATTAGCAGACTTCCTGTAGAAATCCTGAGCTTCCTGTAGAATCCCCTGCAGACATCCTGTAGAAGCATGCAAACGCGGTTGCCAGGCATCTGAACTTTGTGAACTCCTGTGGAATGATGTTAGGGATCCCTTGGACCCTCTCAGAGTCCTCCTGACCTTTTCCAGGCCTTCCTCCCCTTGATTTACCCCTGCACAGTCAAGACCCAGTAAGAAGCACAGGCATAGTAACTCCAACAACTTGAGCAAATATACAAAAACATGTTCTCTTCAGATGAAAGTAGTTTAGACACATGCATCTCATCTCAATAGAAGTAATGGCATCACTTTTAGAAGTTTCATTCCCACCATTGCATCATAAGGATTAAGCTGGTAGAATTAGGGTTTACTAGGGTTTCCACGTTTTGTTGGCTTTCAGTTCATTCTTGCAAAGTAGGTTAATTTCCTCTGAGATAGATTTCGTTCATCACTTAAAAAGCTTCTTCTGAGAACATATAGAAGTTGGCTTGAGCCCTAGCAGACTTGTGCCAGCTGACCAAGTGACAGCTGCGACAAGAGCTAGTACTTGTGCATACAGCACCGTCGCTTCCAAGTTTGTTACGAACTACCGGGTTGATAAAATTAGAGAAGGAAGCTCCAAGAGTTGTAGCATTATTGCTACAATACTAGAGCCCACTAACTGTAGATTAATTTTTGCTGTTGATCATTAAAAATGGCTCCATTATGACTGTGCTTCTTTAAAGCAGTGAAACGCTGCCCAAACTGTTTATTCCCGCCCATCATTGCTTCAACTTTGACTTTTAAGAGGTGCATGCATTAATCCAACTATCGGGTCCGCCTTTAGGGTCGCAATTCATATTATAACAGTCCCATCCTTTGGATTTTTTATATTTCCTTATACACAGAAAATGCACCCAAAACCATTGAAAATGGCTTAAGCGTGGATTTGAAATTTTATAAGCAATGATTCATAAAATATCGGGTCGAACCCATCGGGTCCAAACTCCATCGCAATCGGTATCTGCCCAAGGCCTCCTTTGTAATTTCTTTATACAAAGAAAATACATAAAAACATTAAAAACATGAAGGGCGCGGACCCGAAATAATATGAAATGGAGTATTGTATGGCCGTGAGGTCCGGCCCATCACATCGTAATATAACTCACATTAAAGCCCGCCCCTTTGAAAGCGCCGATAGCGAAATGCTGACATGATCTCGGCCATTGATCCGGATACGCGATCGACGGTCCTCACCAAATCGTCGATCACCATCTCCATTGCCTCTTTTCTCTTTCTTTTTTAAAAGTGTCGATACGATATGCCGATGCGATATTGGCAATTGCTCATTGGCAAGGTCTCCTTTGTCGCTGCCACTACCTCCCCCGACTTGCGATATGCCGACGCGATCTAGACCGTTGATCGGCCAGATCCAACAACTGAGATTAATGCAGATCCTTAAGCCTGTGATTTGATTTTTACATGGTTTTTTGGGGTACTTTCGCCTCCCGATAGTGTATTTCTACCCTCCAAAGGGCTTTCCCCCTACAATTTTTTTGATCGGTGGAAGAATTTTAGCCATAATTTGAGAATTTGAACCGCAACCATCGATCCTTTGGCATATTTATAAGTGTAATTGCAACCTTTGAGAGTGTTTGAATCCATTTTTGATGCCTTTGCACAGCAAAGCTAACACTGGCTCCTTCTGGGGATGAGACTCTCCCTGCGAGGTCTCAAGAACCTGCAGATCAATGCCTTTCTAGCAAAAAATAGATTAGCCAAAATTCCTAGTGTTCCATTGGGAATGGAGTCTACTACAACTATACTAAAAACTGATAAAAGCAGAATATTTACAGTTTTTAAGGCCCAAAGACCTTAAATCACATAGTTTTTCAAAAACCGCCCATTAACTGGGCCATCAAAGACTGGTTCTCCTCCCATACTTTTCAGTATGAAGGTATTGTTCCCTTGAATCTGTGAAATGATGAAAGGGCCTGTCTAGAGAGCATCAAACTTCCCATGATTGCCTTTCTTTTCTTTAAATGCATCCCATTTCATAACCAAATCCCCAACCTGCAAATTATTTCTTTTTGCCTTCTTGTCAAAGACTTTTTTGATCTTTTGCTGATGTGTTGTAGCTTTTTCAATCAATAGCTCTCTGATATGATATAATTCAGTTAAATCAGTGATTCTATTGGCCATATCATCTTCTTCATTTTGCGCTGTTTGGAGCAAATTTGCCACAGGGAGGGTAAGTTGAATTGGAAAAATAGCATCAGTACCATATACCAACTTGAAAGGAGAGCAACCTGTAGATCTTTTGATGGTCACTCTGTCTGTCCAAAGCGCATATTTGAGCTTGGCATCCCAATTCTTCTTATTTTCCTCTAATAGCTTCTTAATAATGTTGATCAGACTTTTATTAGAGGATTCCGCTAGACCATTCCCTTGGGGGTAATAGGAGGTGGAATGAACAAGTTTAATGCCCATTGAATCACACATTTTCACCAACTCTTTTGCCTTGAAGGTTGCTGCATTATCTGTTATAAGCTTATGTGGGCAACCAAATCTGCTGAAAATGTTTTCTGATAAGAATTTCATGACCACATTATGATCAGCCTTCCTTGTTGGAATTGCTTCAATCCATTGTTTAAAATAATTAGTGGCAACTAATAACCACCTGTGCTGGCCACTGGAGTGTGGGTTGATTTCACCAATGAAATCCAAGCCCCACTGCTGAAAAGGTCCTTTTGCAATTATTGGCTTTAGAGGCAGGGATTTTAACTGTTGCTTACCTTCAAATCTTTGGCACCTGTCACAAGATTTAACAAAAGCAAATGCATCAGAAAACAAAGAGGGCCAATAGTACCTAGCTCTGAGAATCTTTTGGGCTGTATTCCTCTAATAATGATGTCCTCCACACGTGCTGTTATGGAATTGCTGCATAACTTCTATTGATTGTTCTTTGTCCAGGCATCTTAAAATCACTCCAGATGGATCCCTCCAATAAAGCAAGCTATCATTTATGCAATATTTTGTTGCCTTGAGCTTTAACGTTCTTGCTTGACTTTGAGAAAATTGTGAAGGAACTTCTAGCTTTAGCAGGAAATTAATTATTGCAGCATACCAGCTACATGAATCTAGGTTCTCAGCCACTGACTGTCCTCTGTACGTTTCAGCTGTTTCATGCTCTTCTATTTGACCATTTTCTGCTACATTAAACAAGAAATCAATGTCCAAAGGCCTGCAATTTTCTTCAACCAGCAGTTTAGCAAGCCCCTGACCTCTTACCAGCTTGGTGGGCTTCAGCTCTATGTTGAATTCTATCATTTTTTCAATCCATTTCGCTCTTTTTCCATCAGCATCAGGCTACGTTAAGACATCCTTTATTGCAGCAGAAAGCACATATGCAACTATTTTGGAATGCAAGATGTATACTCTGAAAGCTTTCAAAGATTTGATAAGGGCATATGCCTACTTTTCAATAATATCATACCTCAGTTCAGCATCCCTCAGATTCTTGCTAAAAAAGGCCACTGGATGCTCTTGACCTGCTTCATCTTGCTACAACAGGACCGCTGCAATGGTATCCTTAGAGGCAAATGAAAATAGGTGAAACTCCTTGCTATAATCAAGGCTTATTAAAGTAGGAGCTTCCACAATAGCCATCTTGATGGACTCAAAAGATCTTCTAGCCGCATTAGTCCACTTCATCTCTACTCCTTTTTTGAACATGGAGGTTATGTGCTTAACCAGCTCTGCAAAATTGGGAATGAACCTCCTTACGAAGTTAATTTTGCCAAGAAAAGATTGTATGTCTTTCTTTGATCTTGGAAGAGTCAAGGCCTGAATTGCTTTGACTCTTTCTGGGTCAATTTGAACACCTGCAGCAGACACTACATGCCCCAACAATTTGCCTTCTTCCAAAGAAAATTGGGATTTCTTGGGATTGAGTGAAATTCCAAATTTCCTGCACTTTAAAAACACCCTTTTTAAATGTTGTAGATGATCATGATGGCTGCCAGAATAAACAGTTATGTCGTCCAGATAAATTAGCACAAATTTATCCTTTTCACCCACAAAAGCGATATCCATAGCGCGCTGAAAGGTGGCTCCAGCATTCATCAGCCCAAATGGCATTTTGGCATTCATGAACGTGCCCCAAGGAGTGGTAAATGTTGTCTTCTCTTGATCATCTGGATGCACAGCGATTTTATTAAAGCCTGAAAATCCATCTATAAAAGACATTACTTTGGCACCTAAGACTTGCTGCAACAAATGCTCCATTTTTGGCAGGGGATAATTATCCTTTTTAGAGCATTTATTTAGATTCATGAAATCAACGCACCGTCTGATTTCTCCATTCTTCTTCCTCACAACAACCAGATTGGCCAGCCATTTAGAATATCTGAGAGGCACTATAATCTTAGTAGCCAACAACTTTTTAATTTCTTTCTCAACCAGAGGAAGGAGCACAGGATTCATTGGTCTCAGCTTCTGTTTGAAAGGAATAGTGTCTTTCTCAAGCAGAATTTTATGCTGAATTATATTCTTGTCATATGTTTTCAGATCATTGTATTCCCAAGCGAACACATCAGCAAATTACTTCATTAATTTGCAATATTCAGCACTCTGATCAGCAAATAAATTAGTGGACATATTTATGAATTTGGGCTGACCTGGACCTCCTATATCATGCTTGCAAACTGCAGATTGATCTTCTTTTTGGGAAACTTTGTAAGGCACATCATTGTGGTCAAACAATCTCTCAAGGGGAATTAGACCCTTAGGGATATGGTTACTAGGAAGCTGGACTATGCTATTCTTTCCAATTTTATTTCTAAGTTGGGCCTTGGGATCCTCTAACAAAGCATCATTATTTTGATCAATATGCATTTCAGAGAACTCATCAATGACTTGAAGGAACCTATTTAACTCATCATCATCATCAAAAACCTTCCAATGGTGGACATTATCAGGCACAGAGGGTCTATACTTCATTTGTACCTCATAAACAAGTTTTGGAGGCGATGGAGGGATGAACAAACTAGCAGAGACAACAAGGGAATCAACAAGCTGATTTTGGGCTCTAGGAATATATGAAATGCAGAAAAAATCAAAGAACTCTTTGACTCTCCATACCTCATCTCTATAAGCTCTCAGCCTTGGATGCTTTGCTTGGAATGTCTTATTTACTTGCTGAATTATCAGATCAGCATCTCCAAACACCTTCAGATTTTTTATTCCTCTAACTTTGGCTTCATGAAGGCCCAACAACAGTGCTTCATATTCTGCTATGTTGTTTGTCACCTGAAAAACCAGCTTTAGAGACAACTGAACTGTTTCTTGTTGTGGAGATACTAGCACCACCCCTGCTCCTACAGTCTCCTTGGTACATGCTCCATCAAAGAACATCTCCCAAATCTGACCACCTCTATCATGCTCAGCCTCAGTTGTTGACTTCCTAAGCTGCAATGCAGCCTTCTGAGATTCTTCTATTTGGAGAATGCAAGCTCCAAAATCAGTGTCCACTGCATATATGGGATGTTTTGTAGGATTCTTCTCATCACTAATGATATATGCCAACTGTGCTTCTCTATATAACCTCCTGCTTTCTCCTCCAAACACTGGAACAGTTGCATAAGATAGATCATTCTGCAAAGTTCCACCTAGTCTCTTCATTCATCCTCTAGACAACAGCATATCAAACTTTGGAGGAACATCAGCCACCACTATATCCATCATCATACTTTTCATGGGCAGCTGGGTTAAGGTAATGGCCAGATCCTTAATTAATCCAAGGCATTTTACCTTCCTTGAATCAAAAGAAAACAAATCATGATAAGGTCTAGTGATATCAAGGCCTAATTCTTCCATGATAGTTTTAGGAATTAGATTGTGGTTGGCCCCTGTGTATAGCAGGAAATTGTGGAGGATTTTATCATGGATAGTTAATGAAACATAGAAATATGGGGAACTATTATCAGCAGGTTCAATCATGGAGCTAAGCACAATAGCAGGCTTGTCATCTTGCAAATTGACAGAGTCAATGGAGGTTTGTTTAGGTTCTAGTTCAAGGGCTTCAAGGATGGGTTTTCTAAATAATTCACTCTTCACCAATTTAGCCAGAGGCATGGATATTTTCAATTTCTGAATTTCTGACTCAAAACTAAAAGGAGCGAATACTTTATCAGCAGTTTTTACCTCTTGAAGTGGAGCTTTGAGGGTGATAGGATCAGCTGCTAGTCTTGTTTGCATGTTATTTTGTGGCATTGTTTGAGCAGCTGCTTCTTGTGCAACATTTTCTTTGACATTCTTTGCATTGGATCTTAAATTATATTTTTGTTGTTGCTCACCAGATTGCAAAACAGCACCGTTGTCCCACCTCTGACTATTTTGTTCTTGCAGCAATGACTCTTCATATTCGGCCAATGTTAAAAATGTAGCGTTGCCTTCATCCTCCAAGCAGTGAATTTCATCCTCATCTTCTTCAAATTCTTCCCCCTCCATGACTGCATTCTGAAAGGGAGCTTTAACCTTATGATCTTCTTTCGCTTCTTCACCCCTTTGCATAGTTTGTAGCTGTTCATTTGCTTTTCTAAATGGGTTTGTATGTTACCTTGTTTTGCCTGAAGTCTACTCAACCTTTAACTTAGAAATTTCAGCAGCCAATGACTCGATCATTTTAGTCATTTTCTCTAATTTAGGCTCAGAAGTTGATGCAGGGGAAGAAGGAGCCTCACCTCTCGGCCTTCTTCTATCAACTTGACTCTTTAACTTCTCTGTTGCCAAAATATTGGATTCCACCTCCAAGGCTGCTTCTTGCATATCACCCAGAGTAGCACATCATCTTTCTCTCAACAATAAGCAGAAATCAAAGTCAGAAGCATTGGCATATGTGAGTTTGGAAGCAGTGGGGGTAGGCTTTACCTCAGCTGGTATTTTACTATACATTCTATTAAATCTTTTATTGAAGTCAGGCAAAGACTCACCCTTTTCTCTTTTCGAGTTTCCAAACTCTGTATGATAATACAGTAAGTCCTTCTTATCTCCCCATTGCTTCAAAAATGCATCATCTAATGCTTCAATATCTGTTATGGATCTTTGGGGTAATTCTCTAAACCACTTCCTAGCCTCTCCATCAAGGCTTTGGACAAAAACTCTCATCCATACATCATTCCCATTTATATCTAAATTATCAGCATAACTGTAAAAGGCTTCAAGATGTTCTTCTGTTGTCACTCCCTCTGTTCCAGTAAATTTAGGCATGTATTTTTGATATTCTCCCACAGGCATAGGATTTAGAGGCACAGGCAATACCAAAGGTCCATATCTAGCAGCAACAATCCTCTCAATCCTAGTAGGTGCTTGCTATCCTGCCATGTTTGGAATATGTGGAAGAACACTAGCAGATGGAGCAGTAGGAAATAATGTAATGGATGGAAGAGATATTGGGATGTTTTGGACAGTATGGGAATCTTTCTTTGGACTGATATTCAAAGGGGAACTAACTGCACAAGAGGATGAACTAATCTCTGAAGGAATTTCTTTATTAACAGTGCTAGGCTCTAAGACTTCAAGCTGTAAATCTTCAGTTATAAACTCATCTTTCAGAGATAAATTGGAGTTTTTAGGCTTACCTGATCCCGATGCCCCTTTCTGTGATGATTTCTTCGATTTAACAACTTTCTCAGGGTCATGCAATGGTTCAACTGGAGATTTCTGCGTATTTCTTCTAGTATGCCTCACAAACTGAGCCAGAACCTCAAAGTGGAGTCACCAAAGGATGGTCTTCCACCAATGGAGTCGCCAGACAGAAGATTACAACCAATACTGTGTTCAAACCTTGTCTGTCATCAAAGCTTGAAACTATGTTGTTTTCCCAGGGAAGCTTGAGCTCCAATTCTTCGATCCCCAACAACGGCACCAATTAATGTTATCACCCCAAGAAACTCACCTAGGTTGTATATCAGTGATGTTGAGGAACATTAAAAATTCAACAATTTTGTTAGATAAAATGATGTATAAATGGAAGATGTGTAGCACCTTTAAGCCAGATAACCACTCCTACTATGATTTACCCCAGACATGGGTGAAGACCCCACACTACAAGGCTTTCAACCACCAACTACTCACAGCTTAAAGTAAAAGTGATGATGGAGAAGACCGATTGCACCAGCAGATGCACAAGGCTCTGTGATGGCCAGATGCAACCAGTTAGAAGGTATGCAAGACTACTATTCCATATACAGCGAGGATGACAGCTCTCTGGTATTAGAATAACAGCAACCTGCAAGCAATTTTCGATGAACCACTAAATTTTAACATAGAGGTGGGATGAAAGCCCCTCAAAAGCCAAATATTCATAGCACATCAACTAAATGCAAAGCAGGCAGACCCTAGAACATAGAAGAAGTGAAAAGCGAGCAGGTGATAGCAAAAGAAGCTTGTATTAGTGGAAATTAAGACCAGAAGCTGCAGGTGTCATAGTATTAACAGTCTCCAGAAGTTAAAAGCAACAACAAAGCTTTCATTCATCAAAAACTCATCAATCCCACTACATCTGTTTTTTCAGTATATATGGTGTCTCATTACACAATCTCTCTGTTAGCTATGCATGGAGGAGCCCATAAATGGCCACCAACCACATTTACATTCAGGAGTGGGCCTCTGGTACAAATCTGGTTGTGCTGTAAATGGATTTGACCTCTCTGGTGCTCTGCAGTCCTCCTTTGAGCAGGTGGCGTGAAATACCAATGGAACCATAACCATTGAATGCCCTAAACTCCCTAGAGGTGTCCTGCTTCCTCCTTGGCCATACTACTGATTAATTTCTGCTGTTGATCATTAAAAACGGCTCCATTATGACTGTGCTGCTTTAAAGCAGTGAAACGCTGCCCAAATTGTTTATTCCCACCCATCATTGCTTCAACTTTGACTTTTAAGAGGTGCATGCATTCATCCAACTATTGGGTCCGCTTTTAGGGTCGCAATTCATATTATAATAGTCCCATCCTTTGGATTTTTTATATTTCCTTATACACAGAAAATGCGCCCAAAACCATTGAAAATGGCTTAAGCGTGGATTTGAAATTTTGTAAGCAATGATTCATAAAATATCGGGTCCGAACTCCATTGCAATCGGTATCTTCCCAAGGCCTCCTTTGTAATTTCTTTATACAAAGAAAATACATAAAAACATTAAAAACGCGAAGGGCGTGGACCTGAAATAATATGAAATGGAGTATTGTATGGCCGTCCGGTCCGGCCCATCGCATCGCAATATAAATCATATTAAAGCCCGCCCCTTTGAAAGTGCCGATAGCGAAATTCTGACCTGATCTCGGTCGTTGATCCGGATACGCGATCGACGGTCCTCACCAAATCGTCGATCACCATCTCCATTGCCTCTTTTCTCTTTTTTTTAAAAGTGTTGATACAATACGCCGATGCAATATCGACGATCGCTCATCGGCAAGGTCTCCTTTGTTGCTGCCACTGCCTCCCCCGACTTGCGATATGCCGATGCGATCTGGACCGTTGATCAGCCAGATCCAACGGCTGAGATTAATGTGGATCCTTAAGCCTGTGATTTGATTTTTACATGGTTTTTTGGGGTACTTTCGCCTCCCGATAGTGTATTTCTGCCCTCCAAAGGGCTTTCCCCTTGCAATTTTTTCGATCGGTGGAAGACTTTTAGCCATAATTTGAGAATTTGAACAACAACCATGGATCCTTTGGCATATTTATAAGTGTAATTGCAACCTTTGAGAGTGTTTGAATCCATTTTTGATGCCTTTGCACAGCAAAGCTAACAAGTACCAGTCTCCAAATTTGGCTTGCTCAATAAGGTGTAGAATTCTTCTGATTTTAGGTGGAATCCTTGGTATTACATAGTTGCTGAGAAGACATAAGGAAATTGCAAAAATTGGTTTACAAAATCACTAAAGGAATATTATTATGTGTTCTTCCTTACCAAGGAAGTCTAGTGAATGATCGATTGAGATTTTCCTTGTGCATATAACTTCTGCTAAACCTTTCTTCTGGATGAAATAAATATATATACGAGAAATGATTGATGTTTAAATGCACCTTCAGCAGAAAACTTTAGAAACTGATCACGAATAATGTCTAACAAAAACTAATTGTAATTGAAATTCAATGAGGGCTTATTACCCATAGAGAAAGCTGACAAAAATTCCAATATTACTTCATCTGCGCATTGATCAGTAGGGTAGCCTAATATATAGATGACAATAGAAATAATTTGCCTTGACATTTATGGGAAAATTTTCGGATTAGTTCAAGGTAACTCATAATGTTCAACTAGGAATGCCTCAAGGATATGGTCTTGTTGAAGAAATGTGAGTTTCTGATGGATCTCCATGAGGGAATCAGTAGAAAATGGGTGTAGCGGATTTTGGAAATTGATTTGGAGTGCTTAGCATATGGATTCAGGTGCAATGACAAATAAAACTTCATTATTTTTTGCAATTATAGCCCTCTAACTGGGAAGATACCTAAGATGGCACCAGGTGAAAATTTCTGGGAAGGTATGACTTTGGGGAAAGACAAATTGGGGCTAGAAATACTCCCAAATATTCAATTCATCACTAACATTTAGGAAATCACTAACATAAAGGTCAAAATCGTGCTGGGTTTCTAAGATATTATATTGCGTAGCAACCAGAGGGAGCTCAACTAGGTTGATAATAGAGGGAAATGTAGGACTTTTTACGACTGGTTTAGACTTTCCTTTGTGAGAAGACATTGTAAACAGAAAAGTACTAACTAGGATGACAAATTACCATGCTATGGCAATCGCTGGCATAGGAAGATAACTGCGTACTTGTGAAATTCATGGTTGCAATGGTGTTGCTGGAAGAAGAAATGGAAAAAGAAAAGGATGCAAGGCAATGAGTGGTTTTTTAAAGGAAGAAGTTTAAATGAGTTAATTAATAGACTATAACTATTTTTGGGCTTGTCTAATTAATAAACTAGATGTTGGTGGGAAGGATTTATTTATTAAGGTTATATAGTCATTTGGTGGGAGAAAATTAATGACTTAACGATTATTTGTTGGGAGTGAATAGCAGATGGACAAGTGGCGGGGTACGAACAGGGGTGAGAGCAGAAGCGGAAGGAAGAGAGATTTTCAAAGAGGGTGTGGGTGGTTAGCAGTATTGGAGAGGGGGGTCTCGATCTCATTGTGGAGTTGCCACGTATTGTTCGACGTAATTTGAAACCATCTTTTCATACCCCCCCCTAACTTCTGAAAGTGCAGGGGGTTCCCAAATCCATCCTCTGTCGTTGATTTGGGTGGGGATGATCCAATTCATAACTTTCCAATTATGTTTTATTACTAAATGACAAAGTGTCTTACAATAAAATAATCTTATAATTTGACTCAGCGAAAAGTTTAGCTAAACCCTGTCTTTTTACCAATTTGGTAGGTCTTATATATAGATCAAACTCAAGTATCTTGGAAATCCATCTTCCCCTCTTTCCATTTATATTAGGTTTTGTTAGAACTATTTTTACAACATTGTTGGGAGCATAAGAAGTAACAGGAGAATGTAAGACATAAATCCTAAATGATTTTAAATCTTGTACAAGGGAATATCCTTGTTTCTCTATGATGTCATATCTCAATTTAGTATCTCTCATCACCTTACTGAACAAGGAAATCGACTTCTCAAATCCATCATCATTCATTTGTAGTAAAATAGTTGTTATGGTAGTGTTAGAGGCAAAGTAGAAGATACTAATTTTTTTTAGTAATATGGACTTATTAGTACTAGGGCTTCTGAAATGGCTTTCTTGATATATGAAAAACAATATCTAGCCTATACTGTCCATTTGAGTTCGTGATCCTTTTTTAGTATAATATTAGTAATATATTTCACAATCTCAACATAATTAGGTATAAATCTTCTTAAGAAATTTATCTCTCCTTAGAAATTATTATATTTCCTTTTTATTTCTAGGTAAAATAATAACCTAAATGTCTGAGACTCTTTTTGGATCAATAACAACTCCTTCCTTTGAAATTATATGTCCCAATGACTTTCCTTCTTTCATTACAAAAAGTGGCTTTTTGGGATTAAGAGAAATCCCATATTTCCTACCTTTCAAAAACTTTTCTCAAGTGTTTCAAGTGTTTATCATCATAATCAAAAAATACAGTTATATCATCAAGATAAATGACAATAAATTTATTTTTCTTACTAACAAATGCACGGCCCATTGCTCTTTGAAATGTTTCTCCATTATTGATTAAACCAAATGGAATCTTTCCATACATAAATGTACCCCATGGAGTTATAAATGTTGTATTTTCTTTGTCTTTTGGACTAACCAGTATCTGGTTAAATCCACAAAATCCATCTAACATTGAAATCCTACCCTTTGAAGCATTTGGTCCATTTTTGGCAATGCATAATTATCCTTTAAAGATAATTTGTTCAGATTCCTAAAGTCAACACACAATCTTATTTCACCATTTTTCTTGCTAACATGTACTAGGTTAGCTATCCATTCATAATATCTTAAGGGAACAATTATTTTTGCATCCAATAACTTTTTAATTTCTTTCTCAATGATTGGAAGCAAAATTGGATTTATTCTTCTTAGTTTCTACTGAAATGGTTTAGCTTTCGGTTTGAGAGGAATTTTATGTTCAATAATGGCTTTGTCATAAGTTTTCAATTATTCATATGACCATGCAAATACATCTCTATATTCTTTGAAAATATTGATATATTTTTCTTTGATTTCTTGAGGCAACGATGCTGAAATTTTAACATTTCTGATTTCTTTAGAAGTACCAATATTACAGTCGTGGACATCTTCTTGCTTAGAATTTAACAATGAAGTTTTTGAGACATCATTATGATCAAAAAAAAATTCAAGGGGGGCTAATCCTTTTGTAATTCAATTATTTGATAAATTAATGATATTGTGATCAGCAATTTTATGTTCCAAATGTGAAGTTTGAACATTCTCATTTGATTTGATTTCATCAATGTATTCATCTTCCACATATAAAGAAAAAAATTCATCTTTTGCTTGTAAAAAAAAAAACTATTCATCATCTTCAAAAACCTACTAGTGTTTGAGATTTTCAGAAATGGAAGGTATGTATTTTATTTCAATTTGATAATGCAATTGCAGAGGATTGGGAATTTTAAAATAACTTGTAGAAACTGCCAAAGCATCAGCATGAATATTTTCATCTCTTGGGATTGATGTGATATTGAAGGCTTGAAAATAATTATCTACTCAATCCCAAAATTCTTTCCTATAATATCTAAGACTAATAAGCTTAGTTTGACAAAGGATTGTGATTTATTTTACAATCAACTATGAATCACCATATACATCCAAGTTTTCAACTTTTAGAGTCTTAGCTAACTCCAATCCTAAGATTAGGGCTTCATATTCTTCCACATTGTTTGTGACCTCAAAATCTAATTTAAAATATTGGGTTATATTTTTCTTATTGGGAGAAATGAGTACAATTCCAGCCCCATCCCCATATTTGTAAAATGCCCCATCAAAATACATTTTCCAAATGTTAGTGTTTATAATTTGAGGGGTATTGACAGTTTCTTGAATGTTGATTTGAGGATTTGGAAGATCATTATAAGCTAAAGTAAAGCATCCAAAATCTTGATCAATTGCATAAATGGGATGACTAATTGCTTGATTTTCTTTACAAAATGTATTGATGAACCTTACTTCTTTGTATAGTCTTAAGTCTTCACCTCCATAAACTGGGATTGTAGTATAATACATTTCCATTTGTAGACTTCCCCCTAACTTTGCACAATAAGGTCCGGACAATAAAATTCCAAATTTTGGGGGAATATTTGTAACAACAATGTCCAAGACTGCACCCTTGAAAGGGATCTGAGCAAGTGTTACAACTAAATCCTTAATTAATCTTAGGCAAGGAACTTTCTTGGAATCAAAAGTATATAAATCATGATATGATCTAGTGACTTGTAAGTGAATTTGATCCATGATTACTTTAGGCATTAGATTATGAGAAGCACCAGAATCTAACATGCAATTATATAAAAGGTAATCATGAATTTCCAAGGTGACATAAAAAGGAGGTAAGCTTTCATCAATCATATCTGAACTATGACCAAAAACAACTTGAGTTTTTTCATCTTGTAAACTAATGACTTCCCCTTCTACATCATCACTTGAAGATTGAATCCATTTAGAGACTTGATGTTTATAATATGGACTTTTTGAGAGTTCAAATAATGGGATTGGAATTTTAACTCTCTCTAATTCTTTTTCAACATTAAAAACAATTGGAACAGATTTTTCAGCAATATTTTGTTCTTGTAACTAATTTTGTGGTTGAATTAATGGTGTTTTTGTTTCAGCGGATTTTACTTGAGGTTGAATTAATGGTATTTTTGTTTCAGCTGATTTTACTTGAGGTTGATCAAAGGTAACCTTTTTGACTGGTCTATGATGTCCTAGTCTTGGTCTAAGGTCATACCTTCTATTTAATTCAACAATGAGAAATTCAAGAAATAAATAAATATAAATATAAATATAAATAAATAAATAAAATAAAATAAATGGCTTCATACTTGGAAATTTGAGAACTTTCTTGATTTTGAATTAAAGACTAATCTTGACTAATTGGAACAAAATAATTTTATGATGATGGATCTTCAAAATAGTTGATATCATTGTATTGACATGACCAGTTTCTTCAGGATCTTGATCATCAATCATTAGGGGAGATTGAATTTATTGATCATTGTTTGGTCTTCGCAAAATTTGAGATTGAAAAGGTCTTTTGTATTGAACTTTTGGTCTATTTGCAACTTGTTGGGTTACTCTAGGTTGATTTTCCATTCTAGAGATTCTATTAGAAGTATTTCTAAGTGGAGAGGTTATTTCATCAATTTTATGATCTTCATGTTTAGTTTTTTATGATGGGGTACCTTCTTCTCTAGATGTCATCCTCTTTTCATCATTTTCTGCTTTAGCTTTCAATTTAGCATATGCTAATCTATTGTCTTCAAGTTCGATTGCATTTTTTTGCATGTCTGCTAAATTTTCTGATTTTCTCTCCCTAAGCATTACACCAAAGTCATCTTCAAATGCTTTGGAAAACCTAACCTTAGCAGCAGTGACTGGAGGTTTGAAATCCGGAGGCATTTTGTTATAGATTTTATTGAATTTCTTAATGAAATCAGCTACAGGTTCACCTAGGTTTCTTTTTGAGTCTTCAAATTTTGTTAAGTACTAAACAACATCCTTTTTGATCCCCCATTGATTTTTGAAAATATTAACTAGCTCAAGCCATGAATTTATATAATTAGCATGGAGTTGTCAGAACCATATTCTAACATTTCCTTCAAGTGATTGAACAAAAATTCTTGTGTAGACATCTTCATGCTAAATATTCATGTTATCAGAAAAATCTAGGAATGAAGTTAAGTGATCTTCAGCAAATGGCCTAGTCTCTCCATTAAATATAGGTAAATGTTTTAAATACGCATCAAGAAAAACATTAAGTTGGGATGCAGGTGGAATAAATAAGGTTGCATAATGTGCTTCCACAATTGGTTGAATACCATCCATTTGATGTTGTGATGGAGTTGTCCTTTTAGGAGAAGAAACTTTACTAGAAGAAGGAGATAATGAAGGTTTGGGTTTCTTGAAGAATTGAGAACTAATAATTAACTTCTGAACTTCAGGTAAAACCTTTTCAGGATCCTCAAAAGCCATAGGATTAGTATAAATACTAAGTTCCTCTTCAGATTTCACAGAAGTGGATGGATAAGTATATACAAAAGAAGATTTGAAATCAAGTGGTTTAAACTCAGAAAGAGAAAGTTTAGGGTTTTTTTCACTATCAAAAGGTTCCAAATGGGAATAAGGAAGTTCAAAAGCCTCAAGCTCATGGACTAAAAGTGTATTTTGAATATCTACTCCTCTGGAAAGGAGTTCTAAAACTTTTGGAGGAAGATCTTATAATTCAACAAGTATTGGAGTTGAAAGTGAAGGGTTACATTATGAAGATACTTCAAATAGAATAGAGGCAGAAATAGGAAGATAGGCTTCTAACCTATGGCTAATTGATGCAATTCTAACTAATCTCTATGGATCTGATAAAGGAGAGAAAAGCTTTGGATCTAAATGTGATCTGGCATGCCTGCGTGAAGCCATATTTAATATGTAGAGTCACCAAGTGAAATTTTTTAGCCTACTATCCTCTTATTCACCATTAAGATGCAAGTATAACCATTATCCCAAGGAAACAAGCTTTAATATTCGTTGCCTGCAAACTACGCCAATCTAATGTTGTCCTTTATAGATAGTCTTAGGCTAAGGGACTATGTCAAAGCATCTAAGGTAAGGGTTTTTTATTTTGAGTGGATGACCAATGCTTAAAACTTTTAAACATATTTAAATCCTAAATATTTCTTGGAAAAAGGAAGGGTTGATTCTTCATTCTTAATGGAATTAAGCTATAAAATTATTTAGAAACAAGAATTTAAGAAGATGTATATAATTCCTTAAATATTCATATTAAATATCTAATTTATTATATATAGTAGATGCGTATAGAAGTTTTCTATAGCCAAATAGTACATGTGCAAGAGATGAAAGAAGGCAGCAATTTAAAATTTTAGAGGAATTAGCTAAGATAAACAATTTCAGTTAATTAATCTCTTTTAATAATGATAACTTTGGAGGAGAATTCAGAGAGACTGACATTCAATCTAATCTTACCCAGACTTCTACATTATCTTGAGCAACTGCAGAGAAAATAAAAATGAATACATACCTGAATAACTAGAAGAAATCATGGAGATACACAAGTTGCTCAGAATGAATCCATAATCCTTATATTAATTTCAGAAATAGCTTAGAAATTTACAGGCATGTCCACTGGTTCATCACAAGGGTTCAACCCTTTCTTCTTTGAATTAAAAAATTTTTATAGAGTTTGACTTCAAACATATCTAAACTTGAATCAAAATTTATTACAAAATATAATATCATCCAAAATAGTTGTGATATTACAAAAATAGAACTAAAAAATAGTATATCCAAACTGATTTGAGAATTTTACACATATTTCAAGGGTTGTTGATGAATGTAGCTAGAAAATTGTTTTTTTATTCATTTCCCCTGTTAATCTGTTGTCTGCTCCTGAAATTCTGATGTCTACTCCTGAAATTTAGCATTTTGTTCTATTCGATGAGCTCACATAGTTTATCCCATCTCTTTTCATCAGGGATAGAAAACTTTAACAATTTTCTATATGACTTATCAACTTCAGTATCTTTTGTAGACCTTATTAAAAATAGATTCTTAATTTCATGTTGAATTAACAAATCATAACTTAAACCTTCAATGAAAGCTTTACCAGCTATAATTCCTCCAATTTTGGTAAACTTGATCTTGTCCAATGATATCTCATGTAGGTCATGTTGATAATATTCAAGTGGAACCAATTTTCCACCAATATCTTACAAACCTTAACGTCCTTTCTGATGTAGAGCATTAAATTTCCTGAGAATTTTTTTAATTTGGACCTCTAAATTGATCCAAGTGGATCTCCAGACACCAGTGGCATGGAAAAAGCTCAAAATTCAAAGTAGAAGAAAGGCAATGAACTTGACATCAGATCGAAGTGCTCATTGCCCTAATTCCAACGGTGCAAACGACACTCCAATCCGAGTTTGGATGAAGGAGATAGAGGCAGAGAAAGTTGGGTTGAATTTTGATGACTGGGCAAGTTTAACGAGGACACAATCTGCACTTTTCCGGCAGATGGAATCTGGCCAACTCTAGCTAGATTCTGGGTGAAAGCATGGCCTAGTTAAAAAGACTCCTTCGGCTTAAAAACGGAATTTTTAAAAATGGCCCATTTTGTTATTATAACAAAAAAATATTAAAAAAAAGTAACCGCACCAACCAAACACATAACAATGGAGGGGTGGGCCACGACCCCTGGCCCCTCCCCCACCCATGGAATAGTTACAACGTAAACAAAATCGGGGTGGGTGGCCATGACCCTGCCACCCCACAACCATCCCACAAAACCACGGAATGGCACCGTTATATGAAATGGGTGGTGGGCCAACCCATGGGGCACGAACCCAACCACACTCCAAAGGAAATGCACAGTGCGCCAACCAATGGGAAGGTGGGTACGGTGGGCTGGCCGCCCAAGGCAAGCCTGACCCAACCCATAATTCAAATTAAGGAGTTGTTTAAATTAAAAAAATTCAGTGTATAAAAAAAAGGAGGAGGTGGGGTTTGACCACCCGACCTCCTCCCTATTAAACAAATCTCAAACCAACTCCACCAATAGCATTCTTGAGAAATCCATCAGCCATTTTTTTATTTAACACTCAATTCATTAGTGCGCCCATGTAGATGAGGCAGTGCACGCAGTTCAAGGCAGACTTTTGTAGCAGGGCTGAATTTTCACTTTGTCAGAATTTGACAAATTTTATATGGTTTCAGCATGTCTCAATGCCACGAATGCAATGGTGTTGTCCATTTCTCCACCAAAGTTCTACATTTTTCTACCATTTTTCAGTATGGAGGTATAAGACTCCTTTTCTTGTAACTGATGATTGTACGCTTCTTTCTCATGCCACTTAATGAATGAAGGCCTCCCCATTGATTGAGCAGGGCCCGGAGACGCAGTCCAATTTGGACGAACTCTATTATCAAGTCTTGTTGTCTTCTTTAATGCTTTATTTGTTTCTCCTCTTCTCTCATGTGCACATTAAGTTTTCTACATTAAGCTAAAACTTATGCATGTAATTCTTTAACACATCTATAAGAAAAAGATTTTGTATCAAGTGGTATCAAAGTAGGTCTTTTTTAGATGTGAATTGCATGATTATATGCTAACAAGAAACAGGCTCTAAAGAGGCAAAGGGAAACTACAGCCTTTTGATCCCGAAGTGGGGTGTGCACATCGAAGGAGAAACATGGCAGATGAAGAGGAGCACAATTTCTGCAAAACCTTCTATTAAATGCCAAATAATGTCAGTCAGTTGCTTTCAAGGCTAGAGAAAGCAGAAGAGAGAAAACCATAAGAACAAGGTTCAGTTCATGGAAATGGTGGAGAAGAACCCCCTCCTTCTCCTTCCACGTGTAAAAGTTATTCTTCTTCTCATCACCATCATCATAGAAATTCAAGGGATGCATCTAAGAAACCTTTTCTTTAAATTAGATGTCAAATTTTACCTTCCCATGTTTAACAGTTAAAGTAATGCATAAAATCTTTATAATTGGATTAGGCAAATTGAAATCTACTGCAGGATTCAACAAACCAATGAGGAGGAGGAAAAAATTTAGCTAGCCTCTCTTTGACTGAGTAGCAATGCTCTTTTTTGGTGGGAGAGAAAATTGCGAAGCAGTAAGAGTGTGGGTAATCTTATTTCTTCATGGCCTAGTTTCATTTTGCATTAAAGGAACAATTCTATCCCTTGGGTTACAAACAAAAAGCCTTAATGGATTGGCAATATTTAAGGTAAGGCAGAGGTCAGGATGTTCAAAGCTTTACAGAGGAATTTAGAAAATAGGCACTTAATTTGGACATTGCACTTGACTCACATGAAGTAGTAACTAAGTATATTGGATCATTACATAGTTACCTTAGACATTCATTATTATTGTTTGAACCAACTACTATTGACCCCACCAGTGTGAATGCAATCCATCTTGAGAACAGGGGAAAAGATGATAGAGATGATCATTTCAAGAAACCACCTTTCAAACCTCAAAATGGAAAAACCAAAGTCAAAGGAAATGGAAAGGAGAAGGGGATGACATCAACCAAGAAAGATGAAGTAGAAATACCTTATTTCAATCACTACAAAAATGAAGGTCATGACGACAATCATTGTTGGAAACAATACCCGGAAAAGAGACCAAAGAAGTATGAAGGAAAAGGCAAGCAGAAGACAGTGGCAATTGTGTTGCAATACCTTGGATCTGACTCTGGAGATGAAGCATTGATCACAGTAGCAGGAACAAAAGGTACTCTTACACCTCATGTTAATTTTGAATCACATGAAGGCACTAGTTCAATAGATGAGTCTCTTCCTAATGAACGAAAGAGAATTGATACAAAATCCCAAGAAAACTTAATTTCAGAGTCCTTGGTAAAGAAGCTAGGCTTGGAAACCAAACCACATCCAAAACCTTACCCACTTGGATGGATACATGATAAAGCAAAATTGAATGTAACTAAGCAGTGTAAGGTTAAATTTGTGATCACTTCTAAGTTAGTGGATGAGGTAAAACTTGATGTGATACCATTGGATATATGTGGCATGGTGTTAGGGAGTCTATATCTATATGATAGAAAGGCAATCTTCTTTTGTCATGAAAACAAATACCAAATCACAAAAGGTGGGGTAGACTATATTGTAAGGGCTCATCAAACTAAAATCAATGCCAGCCTTGTAAGTGCAGGACAAATGAAGAGGTTGGTGAATTCTAGCAAGGGTTGCATGCTTATGGTTGTAAGGGGAAAGGATGCAAAATTATTCAATGCTTTCTAGGGTTGTGATCATGTGCATAAAAAGGAATTATGTGAATTAATTTCTAACTATGATGAGATGTTTCAGGAACCAAGAGGATTACCTCCGAAGAGGGAAATCCAACATGAGATCCATTTACAGCATGACACTCCTTTACCAAATATTGGCATGTACAAGATGTCGACCATTGAGATGGAGGAGATAAAAAATTAGGTGTAGGAACTATTGAACCAAGGGGTCATCAGATCAAGTACTTCTCCATGCATCTCACCGATTGTCTTAGTGCCAAAGAAAGATGGCACATGGAGGATGTGCGTGGATTATCGAGCACTAAACAAAATCACAATGAAAAATCGTTACCCTCTTCCCCACATTGATGACTTATTAGATCATTTAAAGAATGCTATCTATTTCACCAAATTGGATTTGCGTAGTGGTTATCACCAGGTCCGAATTGCAGAGTAGGATGTATGGAAAACTACCTTCAAAACCAAATACAGGTTGTTCGAATGGATGGTGATGCCATTCGGACTTTGCGATGCTCCAACCACTTTCATGAGGCTCATGAATGATCTCTTTAGGCCTTTCATTGATGAATTTGCTCTTGTATATTTAGATGATATCCTTGTCTTTAGTAAAAGTTGGAATGAACATGTATGTCATGTGAAGAAAGTGTTTGATGTATTGAAAAACAAAAAACTCTATGTAAAATTATCAAAGTGTGAGTTTGGGAAAACCTCTTTGGTTACCTAGGTCATATTGTTGGTCATGGTCAGCTAAAAATTGATCCTTCTAAATTTTAAGCAACTGTAAATTGGCCTTAGCCTACTAGTGTAACTAAGGTTCATAGCTTTTTGGGTGCAATACAATATTGGAGGAGATTTATTGCCAATTTCTCTATTATTGCAACACCTTTACATGCATTGACAAGTGTAAAGTAATTATTTCAATGGGGAGGAAAGCAACAAAAGTCCTTCGAAACATTGAAAGAAAAGATCAACACCACACCGGTCTTGGCCTTACCAGATCTCCAACAGTCATTCGAGATCGAAATAGATGCCAGCGGATATGCCATGGGATCTGTATTGATGCAGCAAAGGAAGTCGATATGTTACCATTTAGAGAAGTTATCTCAGGCTGTGATAAACTATCCCACTTATCACAAGGAATTATATGCCTTAGTCCAGAGTGTCAAAAAGTGGAAACACTACCTGATCGGCAAGGAGACTGTCATCCATACGGATCATCAGCCCTTGCAGTATCTTCAGTCACAGACCAAGTTGCAGCAATCTCGTCATTAAAGATGGATGGGTTTTCTGCACCAGTTTCATCTGGTAATAAAGTATAAGAAGGGCACTAGCAACAAAGTCGCTGATATGCTATCTCGCCCTCCTATTTCTGCTTCTGTTATTTTGCATAGTGCTTCATTATCTTTTGAAAGTTAGGTTGAACAATATGCTAACGATGATGACTTTAAGGAGATTTATGCAAAATTAATCCATGGTTCATAGGTGGATAAGTATCACTTGCGGTGGAAACTATTGTACCACCTCGGGAAATTATGCAAACCCACAGGAGAAAGGGTACATGTAATCTGGAAGGCCCACGCCTTCCTTGTGTCTAGTCATTTAGGTATTGAAAAAAATTGTGTCATGTATAAAGATTTTGTTTTTTGCCTCATATGAAGAACATTGTGACTCGCTATGTAAAGGGATGTGTGATGTGTTATGTTTCAAAGCCCTCTAATAGAAAACTGAAGCTCTGCACACCACTCCCTATTCTAAGTCATCCATGGGAAAGTGTGTCGATGGATATTGTTGGAGCTTTGCCTTTGTCTAGAAAAATGCACGACTATTTGTATGTCATCGTTCACTGTTTTAGTAAGATGTGTATTTTAATGCCTTGTAAAAAGCACACCACTGCAGAGCAGACTGCTTATCTTTTCTTCAACATGTTTGGGTCCATTTTGGTTTGCCCACATCGATTATGTCAGATCGGGACTCTCGCTTTCTTGGAGAGTTTTGGACCAGCTTGTGGAAGCTGATGGACACCAAGTTGAAAAGAAGCATGGCATTCCATACACATATTGATGGACAGACAGAGGTTGTAAACCGCCCCGTGGTACAATTGTTGCGAGGCTATTATGGGAAACATCCTAAGTTGTGGGATGAGCATCTTCCATATGTGCAACATTCCTACAATCGAGCAGTACACTCATCTATGCATTGTTCACCATTTGAGACATGTTTTGGGTACCTACCAAAAGACCCTTTTGATATGGTCTTTGGAAGAGAAGATGGCTCCAGTGGACATGATGATAGGGACAAATCGTAGTAGTTCATTCAGCGGATCCAGTTAATTCACCAATAAGTACAAGCATAGTCGGAGAAAATTCAAGCCCGTTACAAGGCTCGAGATGACAAACACTAAGTCAACCATCAATTTCAAGTGGGTGACAAAGTGTGGTTCCATATCAGCAAGGACAGGATGAAGGGAGAAGGGAAGAATTTGTGACTAATCTAATATGGTCCATTCACAATTTTGGAGAAGATTGGAAACAATGCCTTTTGTCTTGATTTGACGATATATATGCAAATGCACTCCATAGTGAATGTGGAGAACTTAAAGCTGTATGAGCCACCATTGATTATGGACACCGAAGAGGTGGGCACGGTTCCTACAGTTGATGACTTTGCACCAGAGTATCTTAATGAGTTACAGGAATACATCATCCTTGACAAAAGAACCATGACTTCACGATGGGGAGATGTGGAATACCTTTGAGTTGGTTTCAAGGGGATGCACCCTAGCAAGGAAAAATGGCTGGAAAAAGAAAGAGTGAGGGAACAATTCCCTCACTTGCCAATTGACTAATAAAGCTTTTTGCAGTCCAAAAGCTCCTCAATGGGGAGGATTGATCCAGGTGAATCTCCACACACCAGTGGCATGGAAAAAACTCAAAATTCAAAGTGGAAAAAATGCAATGAAATTTACATTAGATCGAAGTGCTCGTCGCCTTGATTCCAACAGTGTGAATGACACTCCAATCCGAGTTCGGATGAAGGAGATAGAGGCAGTCAAAGTTGGGTTGACTTTTGATGACTGGGTAGGTTTAACAAGGACACAATTTGCACTTTTCCAATAGAAGGAATCCAGCCAAATATAGCCAGATTTCAAGCAAAATTGTGGCCTAATTAAAAAGATTCCTTCGGCTTAAAAATATAATTTTTAAAAATGGCCCATTTTGTTATTATAACAAAAAGAATATTAAAAAAAGGGTGGTGGGCCACCGTCCCACCACCCCTTAACTACACCAACCAAACACATAACAATGGAGGGGTGGGCCACAACCCCCAGCCCCTCTCCTGCTAATGGAACAGTTACAATGTAAACAAAACCGGGGTGGGCAACCATGACCCTGCCACCCCACAACCATCCCACGAAACCATAGAACGACGTCGTTATATGACATAGATGGCAGGCTAGACCATCGGGCATGGACCCAACCACACTCCAAAGCAAATGCACAGTGCGCCAACTAGCGGGAAGGTGGCCATGGTGAGCGGGTTGCTCAAGGCGGGCCTGACCCAACCCATAATTCAAATTAAGGAGTTGTTTAAATTTAAAAATCGGTGTATAAAAAAGGAGGAGGCGGGGTTTGACTGCCCGACCTCCTCCCTATTA
This sequence comes from Pinus tabuliformis, assembly GCA_031772625.1. Lineage (NCBI taxonomy): Eukaryota > Viridiplantae > Streptophyta > Pinopsida > Pinales > Pinaceae > Pinus > Pinus tabuliformis. The sequence continues at coordinate 846,076,715 of CM062811.1, forward strand.
AATAGATCTCAAACAAACTCCACCAATAACATTCTTGAGAAATCCTTTGTCCATTTTTTATTTAACACTCAATTCATCAGTGTGCCAAGGTAGAGGATGCAATGCATTGCAATTCGAGGTAGAATTTTGCAGGAGGGCCAAATTTTCACTTTGTGGGAATTTGACAAATTTTGTATGATTTTAGTACTTCTTGACACCACGAACGCAATGGCGCTATCCATTTCTCCATCAAAGTTCTACATTTTTTGGCCATTTTTCAGTATGGAGGTATAAGACTCCTTTTTTTGTAACTGATGATTGTACTCTTCTTTCTCATGCCACTTAATAAATGAAGGCCTCCCCATTGATTAAGTAGGGCCTAGAGATGTAGTCCAAGTTGAACGAACTTCATTATCAAGTCTTATTGTCTTATTTCATGACTTATGTGTTTCTTCTCTTCTCTCATGTGCACATTAAGTTTTCTATGTTAAGCTACAATTTATGCATGTAATTCTTTAACACATCTATAAGCAAAAGATTTTGGATCATAAATTTTGGCACTTTCTCTCAAGTTGTAACATCAAATTCCTCTTAGTTAAAACCTTTTGTACCTCCAAGACAACTTCAGTTTTGTCTTCACTATCGAATTTCTTCAAGTTCATCTTTTGTCTTGGTGTTTAAGACCTTGATTATCCTCATGGCATATACCAATTTATGGTCCAGGTCAACTTTATTTCTAATACTGTTGCTTTTGATCTCTATAACAAATCTTCCTACTCAAAAATAATTTTAATTGAAGACCATAATTCAGTCACTGATGCATTAATGTAAATCCAGGTTTTTCATTGGCATGAGCAATAGTTTGTGCAATTAAATATTCATTTTCATAAAGTTCTAATTTTTGTGTTAATTTATAATTCTTTTGAATCAAAGCCAAATATTCATTATCAAACTTACTCTTTTTTTCTTTAATCTTTTGGAGTTTCCTCTTGAGTTTTTGAATTTCTTGATCCTTTAGCGAGAAGTCTCCCATGGCCTTTGACAATTTTTCTACTGAATACGTATATTGCGCTTCTGTTGTGATGATTTTTGTTGTAGATGTCCCTATTGTTGAAGTTCCTACCATATAATTTTTCACTATAGGAATGGCAGTTGAAATACTAAGTTTCTCCTCTTTTCTTTCAATATTGTTTCCCTATCAACTTCCATATTCTAAATTTGAAGATTTTGTTCAACTATCAATTTAGACATATTTTCCTTTTCTCTTTCTAGTTGACCAACTTCCTTAGCTTGTGGAAGTTTTGTATTAGGAAGCTTAAGCTTCTTACTCAATGCTTCAATGTCGGCATTTTCATTATTTATCATCTCTGTTGTTACTTTGACTAGGATCATATCCTAGTTTCATCGCCAAATCTTCAAGAGCTTTGATTCTGGTATCTTTAGCCAAAGATGACATTCTCTCCATTTTTAATTGTGTATGAATATTGTTCAAGGAAGCTTGCAGTTTAAAGGCTTCCATGGCTGAACTTGTCAATGTAGAATATATCATTTCACCAACCTTCTTATGCAAGTCAATTTGATCAATTGCATATAATCTTCTGCACTTTTAGGTACTGGAAATTTAGGTTCCAAGAAAGCTAATTGAAACTATACCCTTTTAGTATCAAGTGCAAGCAAAATTCTATGATATGTAGTGGAAGACTACATCCAAAATTCTAAATAAGTAGTGGCCTTTAACACTTCATTCTTCCTTTTAATTTCTCTGTATCTAGAAAAAATATTTTGTTGTGTTGTATCTTGAGAAATAGATGACACGGGAGACTCTATTATCTCTTCAATTTGTGTAAAATAATTAGTAGGAAAACCTGGAACACTACTATGGCCTGTTCCTGTGAATTATTTGCTTCTAATACTCTGCATGAGTGTTAGTCTTCTTTCTCCTTTTGAAAATTTTGAAACTTGTAGCTTGAGCTTCTAATTCTATAGGAGACAAAATTTCTCTTGATATTTTAGTATCTTTTTCTTGAGGAACTAGTGTTTGTGAATATGTCTTACTAACAATTTGTTCCTCAACTTCCTCTAATGTATTTTCTTTCCACTCTTCTTGATTTGCATATTGTTCTATCTCTGGCCCAGTTGTATGTACATATGGAGTTGTTTTCTGCTCAACTCTCAACCTTGAAATAATTCTTGAAGGGATCATAGGACCAAGTGAAACTCAACATGAATTTCATCTGCTTTAAAAAATTATCAGCTTCCTTTGCTTCTGCTCTCATATTGACAATGAAAGGGCCAATATGTGTCTTCAACTTGAATGGTGCTTTCTACTCCTAGATACAAAATGTAAATCATCCATATTCATCATTTGCATCATGTATTCTAAGGCAAAGATCCTTATTGGCACAACCACTGGTAACCTGTAGGGATGGAGTTCACAACCATGTATTCTAATCTTTATATAATTCTACTAATGGTACTCATCTCCAACTTTGTCTTACTCAGTAAGGTGCAAAATTCTTCTAATTTCAGGTGAAATCCTTGGTATTACATCGCTTATGAGAAGACATAAGGACATATGCAAAAATTGGTTTACAAAATCACTGAAGTAATACTTTTATGTGTTCTTCCTCACCAAGGAAGTCTATTGAATGATTGATTGAGGTTTTCCTTATGCATCTAACTTATACAATGGAATTTAAACCTTTTGCTTAATGAAATAAAAGTAAATATACGAGAACTGATTGATTTTTAAATGCACCTTCAGAAGACAAATTTAGACATTGATCATGAATAATGTTTGACAAAAACTGACTATAATTGAAAATCAATGAGGGCTTATTACCCATAGAGAAAACTTACAAAAATACAAATATTACTTCATATTCCCATTGATCGATAAGGTAACCTAATAGACTGGTGACCATGGAAATAACATGCCTTGACATTTCTGGGAAAATTGAAGTGGAATACGACATATTATTTCTAGGTAACTCAAAATTTCCAGGTAGGAATGACTCAAAAATAAGGGCTTGTTGAGGAAATGTGAGTTTTTGATAGATCTCCATGAAGGAATCAGTAGAAAAGGGGTGTAGGGGATTTTGGAGATTGATTTGGAGTGCTTAGAATATGGATTCTGGTGTAATGACAAATAAAACTTCATTGTTTTGGAAAATTACAGCCCTCTAACTGGGAAGATACCTGAGATGGCACTAGGTGACAAATTTTGATAAGGTATGAGTTTGGGGAAAGACAAAATGGGGCAAGAAAGAATCCCAAATACCCAATTCATCACTAACTTATAGTAATTTATGGTTTGTCCAATTTTGGAGTTCATAAATATCGAACTCGCACTAGGTTTCTAATATTTTTCATTGCATATTGATGAGAAGGAGCTCATATAGCTTAATAATAGAAGGCAATGTAGGGCTTTCTACAACTAGTTTCGATTTTCCTTTATGAGAATACATTGTAAACACCAAATTACTAACAAGGGTGGCGAATTACCATTCTATGGTGATCACTGGCATAGGAAGATGACTACGTACTTATGAAATACAGGGTTGCACTAGTGTTGTTGGAAGAAGAAATGGTGAAAGAAGAGGATGCAGGGTAATGCATGGTTTTCTTAAAGAAGAGGATTGAATGAATTAATTAACAAGCTATAACCGTTTTTGGTTGTGTCTAATTAATAAACTAGATGTTAATGGGAAGGATTTAGTGATTAATGGTTATATAGTAATTTAGCGGGAGTGAATTAATTATTTAACGATTATTTCGTGGGAGCAAATAGTAGAGGGACAAGTGGCAGGGTATGAATGGGGGTGAGAGAGGAAGCATCAAATGAAGTTTATTTACAATAAAATAATCCTTAGGAAAATGATATAAAGGATTTAAAATAATAACAATATAAAACAAATGAGCGCAGCATTTTGACTTGCTTGCAAACTTTGGGATTTTATTCTATTTAATTTTTCATATATCTTTTATATCCTTTTTCTTTCTTTTCTTTTGATGTTTTTTTATTTATTTCTTTTTTCTCAATTTTCTTTCTTTCCTTCTTTCTTTCTTTCTTTTTTCTTATTTTTATACTATCTTCTATTTTTTTTCTTTTTTTAACATAAAGGAAAATGTAAAAAACAACTAGGGTAAAAATAAGTTGCAACATCGGCTCCATCTGGGAACTGCTCCCCCCTACAAGATGCAGATAACTCGCAGATCCATGTGCCTTCTCCTCAGGCTATGGAGGCTTTGCTGTGAAAAATACACTTTGATGCTGAAATTTATAGAAAATCAAAAATTTACAACGAACATGGTTGTAAGCATTTAATATTGAATATAGTGCTTGAGGTATTTCCCATTGACTGTGAATGAAGAATATTGTCCTTCCAGGTTGCGCAGAATGAAAGTGTTATTGCCCTTTACTTCTACAATGATGAATGGTACTAACCACAAATTATCAAATTTTTCATGCTCACCTCTTTCCTATCTTGTGGCTTCCCATCTTAAAACTAGATCACCTTGTCTAAAATCTCTTTCTCTCGGCTTCCTCGCAAACAAAATTTTCATTTTGTTTTGATATTGACGAAGTTTGTGTCGAACTTCATCTTTGTCTAGGTTTAGCTAAATGATTTGAGTGATTCTCCTTCAAAAATCATTGGCTTCTTCATATGATTCCTATAAAAATTTCATGACTAGAAATTCTAGCTATTTAGGGAAAATTGCTTCAGTTCCATATACAACTTGGAAAAGGAACTTGCTAGTAGATATTTTGCATGATACTTTGTTTGCCAAAACTACATATTTGTGATGATTATCCCAACTTATTTTTTCATCTTTCAGTACTTTCTTGATAACCTTAACTAGATTGTTATTTGATGATTATGTTAAACCATTACCTTGTGGGTAATATGGTGTAGAATGATGTAATGAAATCTGATATTTCTGACAAAACTCTATCATTTTTATGTTGTTCAAAGATTGTGCATTGTCTGTAACTATTTTTTGTGTACACCCAAATCTAGATAGTATATTATCTTCAATGAATCTCATGACCAATGTATCTATTGCATTCTTAACAAGGATTGATCTACCCACTTCGTGAAGTAATCAGTGGAATTTAATATCCATCTATGTTGGTTGTTGGATGCTAGAACTATTCCACCTATGAAATCTAATCCCCATTGTAAAAAAGGAGCTTCAATTAAATATGGGAAAAGTGGAAGTGATGCTAGACTCTGTTTTCCAACAAATATTTGACATGGGATATAGCTTTTTACCTTTTCTCCAACTTGCACAAAAAATTTGGGCCAATAGAAACTTGCTCTCAAAATTTTGTATGTGGTTACCTTCCAAGCATAATGTCCTCCACAAATGCCTTCATGAAATTTCTCAATGAATCCTTCAGTTTCACTTTCAGTCAAACATAATAAAGCGATATTCAAAGGATCCTTCCAATACAAATTGGAATTTGTGATACAAAATTTCATAGCCTTGAGTCTGAGAGATCTAGATTGATGCTTCGTGAATTTAGGAGGATACTTTAAATCTCAAAGAAGATTTACTATGTCTTTATACCAATATAAAAGTAAAAATTTCTCATCAATATGTAAAGGAAGAGGAACATGATCAAAACTGGAAGAAGGTTATTGTGGATTCTCCTCAGCTAGAATCTGAGAAGGTTCTTGTGGATTCTTCTCACTTGAAATCTCAGAAGGTTCTTGTGGATTCTCCTCATTTGAAATCTAAGAAGGTTCTTGTGGATTCTTGTCACTTGAAATCTAAGAAAGTTATTGTGGATTCTTCTCACGTAAAATCTACGAAGGTTCTAGTGGATTCTCCTCATTTGAAGTCTGAGAAGGTTATTGTGGATTCTTCTCACTTGAAATATGAGAAGGTTCATGTGGATTTTTCTCACCTGGAGTATTCTCACCTGAAATCTGAGAAGGTTCTTATGGGTTCTTCTCAATTGAAATATGCAAAATGGTGTTGATACCAAGAATATTACAATTTGGTTAAGCCAAAAGTTTAGCTAAAACATGTTCTTTTACCAATTTGGTAGGTCTGATATCTAGATCAAAATCAAGTATCTTGGCAATCCATATTCCCCTCTTTCAATCTGTATCAAGTTGTGTTAGAATTGTTTTTATTGCATTGTTGGGAACATAAACAATAACAGGAGAATGTAAGACATAAATCCTTAATTATTTTAAAGCATGTACAAGGGCATAGGCTTGTTTCTTTATGTTGTCATATCTCAATTCAACATCTCTCATCACCTTACTGAAAAATGAAATAAGTTTCTCATATCCATCATCATTCCTTTGTAGTAAAACAACTCCTATGGTAGTGTCAGAGGGAAAGGAGAAGATACTAAAATGTTTTTAGTAATCTAGACTAGCTAGTACTAGGGCTTCTAAAATGGATTTCTTTATCTGTGAAAATTTTTATCTAGCCTGTATTGTCCATTTGACTTCATGATTCTTTTATAGCATATCAGTAATATCTTTCTCAATCCCAACATAATTAGGTATAACTCTTCTTAAGAAAATTATATTTCCTAAAAATGATTGAATTTCCTTTTTGTTTCTAGGTAAACTAATTACCTAAATTTTTTAGACTCTTTTTGGATCAATAACAACTCCCTCCTTTGAAATTATATGTCCCAATAGCTTTCCTTCTTTCATTTCAAAAGTGGCTTTTTGGGATTAATAGAAATCCCATATTTCCTACAACTTTCAAAAATGTTTCTCAAGTGTTTCAAGTGTTTATCATCATAATCATAAAATATAGTTAAATCATCAAGATAAATAACAATACATTTATTTATCTTACCAAAAAATGCAATATCTATTTCTCTTTGAAATGTTGCTCCAGCGTTGAGTAAACCAAATGGCATCTTGGCATATATAAACATACCTCCTGGAGTTGTAAATGTTGTATTTTATATGTCATTTGGACTAACCAGGATCTGGTTATATCCAGAAAATCCATCTAAGGTTGAAATCCTATTTGAACCTGAAAACCTCTGAAGTAGTTGGTCCATTTTTGGTAATGGATAATTATCCTTGAAAGGAAATTTGTTTAGATTCCTTAAGTCAACGCATGGTCTTATTTCACTATTTGTCTTCCTAACATGTACTAGGTTGGATATCCATTCATAATATCTCAAGGAATTATTATTTTTGTGTCTTGTTGTAGCATCCATTGTTAGTTTAATTTTATTTTCATTTTTATCGCAAAATGAAAAAAAAATCAAATATTAAGTTAGAACGGAAATAAAAAGAAACGTGAAAATTTGAAAGAAATGAATTATTTTATATTATTAATGGAATTTGAATGTGAGAAACTTGCGAAAAGATCTAAGCCGTCTGCTTGGAAGGCAACATATCTGACGGTAAGCGCGTGGTTAACAAGGGTGAGGTTTACTCCAAAATCAAATGCAAGAGTTATAAAAGCGAGTTAAAACCTTAGTTGATCAGGGTCGTCCGCTTGAAGAATGCAAATCCGACGGTAATCGCGTGGTTAACAAGGACGATGTTTAATTTGAAAAATGTACATGATGTTCTATAGAATGTGGTTTAATCTGTTGAATTCCAGATCAATCATAGCCGCTAATCAAGAAGGGACGAGATCCGACGGATATCATGTCAAAAAGTGCTCAAGTTTTATTATAAATTTCAGACCTGAGAAGTCTTTTAACTACAGTTTTGTTTCCTATCGAGTCTACGGGGAAGGAAAAGGTCTATGGAAAATATGGACATAATAAGATTATGAACCAGTGGTAAGCCATATTCCACATAAATCAACCAATTTCGTTGTTTTAGCATAATATCTAAAATTAGAGGCGGATGACCGAAACTTCAAAGGAACAGTGATTGGTCGGGTTTCTTTATGTTTCTGCCAATCAGAGCACTTCTGATATATGTGGGCCATAAGGGTTTCTTTGTATTTCTGCCAATCAGAACATTTTTGATACATATGTGGTCCCATAACCCATAGCAACACAGAATCTTGTAAAGATGTAGTTTTTTTGTGTTAAAACAGTCTAGCTATTATCAGAACATCTACAGAGAAACTTCATCAGCAATCAAGCCATAGATCCGAACAGCGAGCAACCATCATCAGTTATATTCTAATTTTTGTTACTTCCTGTTATTTTATTTTCTTGAGAATGAGGTGTCTTTTACCCTCCAATGTAATATTCTGTAATGATTTTTACTTTAGACAGTTAGGAGATAGTTAAGCAGTTTGATAGTTTTGGTGATTATCAACTGTCACATGATGTATAAAAAGAGGAAAAATTATAGAAAGAGGGTTCAAATTTTGAAGAACCTGGAGACTAGGCTACTGTATTTTTGATAAATTGTTGATTAATGAAAGAATCAGAAGTTTTCCACACATTGTTGGGTATGCTTTTGTAACTTCTTTGTTATGTGTCATGATATGTCTTATTTTATTTAAGTATAGTAATAAAGTTGCAAGTCTTTGTTAGCTTATGTGAATGAAGTTAAAATCCCCTAAAAGAGCGCTGCTATACTTAAAATCCCTACTTCTACATTTCTTCTATGTTACAAATAATAGTTTATGTGAAAACAACATATTGTCTCTAACTTCTCAAAGTGTTACAGATAATAGTTTCTGTGAAAACCAGCATATTTTCTCTAACCTTCAAAGCCTTCTTCATTCAGCATTAATATCTAACATCATATGGAATTTTGAGATTTTCATATCACCTAAGTATTAAGGGTTAAGAACCAGGTCTTTCAGGTCCTTCATTTGAGGATATATCATACTAATAAGTGACAAGAATGATAAACATTGATGTCTTAAGAAAAATTTACACACAGCCAAGAAATTGGTTTCTTAAGGGACAACATGTCCAATATATTTTGTTTCTTTCTCAATGATTGGAAGAAAAACTGGATTTATTCTTCTTAGTTTTTCCTAAAATGGTTTAGCTTCAGGTTTGATAGGAATTTTATGTTGAATGGTTGTGTCATAGGTTTTCAATTCTTCATATGACCATGAAAAGACATCTATATAGTGTTTGAAAATATTTATATATTTGTCCTTGATTTCTTGAGACAATGATGTCTTTGATTTTTTATGTCTTCATAAGTACCAATATTATAGTCCTGGACATCTTCTTGATAAGAATTTAACAATGAATATTTTGAAACATCATTATGATCAAAAAAAATTTCAAAGGGGACTAATCCTTTTGGAATGTAATTATTTGATAACTAAATGATATTGTGATCAACAATTTTATGTTTTAAATGTGAATTTTGATCATCCTCATTTGATTGTATTTCATCAATGTGTTCTTCTTCCACGTGTGAGGAAAAAAAATTCATCTATTGCTTGTAAAAAGTTTTATAATTGTTCATCATCTTCAAAATCATGCCAGTGTTTGAGATTGTCCGGAATGGAAGGTCTATATTTTGCTTCAATTTGATAATGCAATTGCAATGGATTGGAATTTTAAAAGAGCTAGCAAAGATTGCCAAATCATCAACATGAATGTTTTCTTCTCTTGGGATAGATGTGATATTGGAGGCTTGAAAATAATTATCTACACAATCCCAAACTTTATTCCTATCATCCCTAAGCCTATGATGCTTAGTTTGACAAAGGTTTCTGATTTGTTTTACAATCATTCCTGAATCACCATATACATCCAAGTTTTCAACTTTCAAAGTCTTAGCTAACTCCAATCCTAAAATTAGGGCTTCATATTTTGCCACATTGTTTGTAGCCTCAAAATATAATTTAAAATACTGGGTTGTATTTTTCTTATCAAGAGAAATGAGTACAATTCCAGCCCTAGCCCCATGTTTGGAAAATGTCCCATCAAAATACATTTTTCAAATGTTAGTGTTTACAATTTGAGGGGTATTGACAGTTTCTTGAATGTTGATTTGAGGATTTGGAAGATCATTAGCAGCTAAAGTAAAGCATCCAAAATCTTAATCAATTGCATAAATGGGATGATTAATTTTTTGATTTTCTTTACAAAGTGTATTGATGAATCTTACTTCTCTATATAGTCCTAAAAGTTCACCTCCATAAACTGGGATTGTAGGATAAGACATGTCCATTTGCAAACTTCTCCCTAACTTGGAAAAACAATATTTGGACAATAACATTCCAAATTTTGGGGAAATTTATGTAACAACAATGTCCAAGACAACACTCTTGATAGGGATCTGAGCAAGTGTTACAACTAAATCCTTAATTAATATGAGGCAAAGAACTTTCTTAGAATCAAAAGTATACAGATAATGATATGGTCTATCGATTTGTAATTGAAGTTAGTCCATGATTACTTTAGGAATTAGATTATACCAAAATATAACATAAAATTATATAAAAGGTAATCATGAATTTTCAAGATGACATAAAAAGGAGGTACACTTTCTTCAATCATATTAAACTAGGACCAATAATAACTTGAGGTTTTTCATCTTGTAAACTAATGACATCCCCTTCTGTGTCAAGACTTGAAGATTGAATCCATTTAGAGACTTGATGTTTATAACCTGGATTTTTGGAGAGTTCAGATAATGGGATTGGAATTTTAACTCTCTAATTATTTTTCAACATTAAAAACAGTTAAAATAGATTTTTCAGCAGTATTTTGTTATTGTAAATGATTTTGTGGTTGAATTAATGGTGCTTGTGTTTCCGCTGATTTTACTTGAGGTTGATCAAAGGTAACCTTTTTGACTAGTCTACCATGTCCTGCTCTTGGTCTAAGTTCATGCCTTCTATTTAATTCAGCAATTAGAAATTCATAAACAAAAAATAAATAAATAAAAATCTTGATACTTGGAAATTTGAGAACTTTCTTGATTTTGAATTAAAGAGTGATCTTGACTAACTGGAACAATAACATTTTGTGATTATGGATATTCAAAACAATTGATATCATTTGTATTGATAGTGATATTTTCTTCAGGATCTTGATCATCAATCATTAGGGGAGGTTGAATTTGTTGATCAATGTTTGGTCTTTGCAAAATTTGAGGTTGGAAAGGTATTTTGTATTGAACTTGTGGTATGTTTCTGACTTGTTGGGTTACTCTAGGTTGAGTTTCCATTCTAGAGATTATGTTAGAAAGATTTCTAAGTAGAGAGGTTATTTCATCAATTTTATGATCTTAATCTTTATTATTTTAGTATGAGGTACCTTCTTCTCTAGCTTTCATCCTCTTTTCAGCCTTTGCTACCTTAGCTTTCAATTTAGCAGATGTTGATCTATTAGCTTCAACTTCGATTGCATTAGTTTTCGTTTCTGCTAAAGTTTCAGATTTTCTCTCCCTAACCATTATAGCACAGTCATCTTCAAATTATTTGGAAAATATAACCTTAGTAGCAGTTACTTGAGGTTTGAAATCTGGAGGCATTTTGTTATAGAGTTTATTTAATCTTTAATGAAATAAGGTACAGGTTCAATATTATTTCTTTTTAAGTCTTTAAATTTTGTTAAGTAGTAAACAACATCCTTTCTTATTCCCCATTGATTTTTGAAAATATTAACTAGTTTAGGCCATGAATTAATAGAATTATCTTGGAGTTGTATGAACCATATTCTAACATTTCCTTCAAGTATTGAACAAAAATTCTTGTGTAGACATATTCATGCTCAATATTCATGTTATCAGCAAAACCTAGGAATGTATCTAAGTGATAATCACCAGATGGCTCAGTCCCTCCATTAAATCTAGGTAAATGTTTTAAATACCCATTCGGAAAGGAATGAAGTTGGGTTGCAAGTGGAAGAACTAAGGTTGCATAACATGTTGTCGCAATTGGTTAAATACCAACCATTTGATGTTGTGATGGAGTTGTCTTTTTAGGAGAAACACCTTTGCTAAAAGAAGGAGATATTGAAGGTTTGGGTTTCTTGAAGAATTGAGGATCAATAGCTAAATTCTAAAATTTAGGTAAAACCTTTTCAAGATCCTCAAAATCCAGAGGATTAAGTTCCTCTTCAAATTTAGTGGAAGTGGATGGATAAGTATGTACAAAATAATATTTGAAATCAAGTGGTTTAAACTCAGAAAGAGAAAGTTTACGATCTTCTTCACTATTATATGGTTCCAAATTGGAATAAGGAAGTTCAAAATCCTCAAGTTGATGGACTAAAAGTGCAGTTTGAAGATCTACTCTAGAAAGTATTTCTAAAATTTTTGGAGTAAGATCTGATAATTCAACAAGTATTGGATTTAACTGTGAAGGGTCAGATAGTGAACGTACTTCAGATAGAATAGAGGCATAAGTAGCAAGAGAAACTTCTAACCTATGTCTAATTGATGCAATTCTAACTAATCTCTTTAGATATGATAAAGAATAGAAAATCTTTGGATTTGAATGTGATCTATTATGCCTACGTGAAGCCATATTTAATATGTAGAGTCACCAGGTGAAATATTTTAGCCTATTGTCCTCTTATTCACCGTTAAGAGGCAAGCATAATCGTTTTCCCAGGGAAAGAAGCTTCAATCTGTGTTCCCCAACAATGGCGCCAATATGATGTTGTCATTTGTAGACAATCCAAGTCTAAGGGACTGTGTGAAAGCATCTAAAGTAAGGTTTTTTTATTTTGAATGGATGACCAATGCTTAAAAATTTTAAACATGTGCAAATCCTAAATATTTCTAAGAAAAAAAGGGTTGATTCTTCATTCTTAACATAATTAAGCTTTAAATTGATTTGGAAAGAAGAATTTAAGAAGATATATAATTCCTTAAACATTCATATCGAATATCTAATTTATTATATATAGCATATGCGTATAGAAGTTTTCTATATCCAAACAGTACATGTGCAAGAGATGATAGAAGGAAACAATTTAAAAATTTAGAGGAATTAACTAAGATAGACAGTTTCAGTTAATTAATCTCTTTTAATAATGATAACTTTGCAGGAGCTTTCAGAGAGAATGGCATTCAATCTAATCTTACCCAGACTTCTATGTTATCCTGAACATGTGCAGAGAAAATAAAAATGAATACATAATTGAATAACTAGAAGAACTCATAGAGATACACAAGTTTCTCAAAATGAATCCATAATCCTTCTATTAACTTCAAAAATAGCTTAGAAAGTTACAAGCATATCCATTCATTCATCACAATGGTTCAACCCTTTCTTCTTTGAATTACAAAATATTTATAGAATTCAACTTCAAACATATCTAAACTTGAATCAAAATTTACTACAAAATATAATATCATCCAAAATAGTTGGTATATTACAAAAATAGAATTGAAAAAATAGTAGATCTGAACTGATTTGAACATTTGGCACATATTTCGAGGGTTGTTGTTGATAACTGTAGCTAGAAATATTCTTTAATTTTTCACTACCCCTGTTAATCTGTTGTCTTCTCCTGAAATTCTCTTGTCTGCTCTTTAAATTTAGCGTTTTGTTCTATTCGATGAGCTCACATAGTTTATCCCATCTATTTTCATCAAGGATAGAAAATTTTAACATATTTTCTTTGGCTTGAGCAATAGTTTGTGAAATTAAGGATTAATTTTCATAAACTTCTAATTGCTAAGTTAATTTATCAAAAAAAAAATCTCAACCAAATATGCATTATCAGACTTAATCTTTTGTTATTGAATCTTTTGGAGGTTCATCTTGAGTTTTTCAATTTCTTGATCCTTTAAAGATAAGTTTCCCATGGCCTTTGAAAATTGTTCTGTTGAATCAATAGATTGTGCTTCTACTATGATGGTTGTTGATGTAGATGTCCCTACTACTGAAGTAACTACTGTAGAAGTTTTCATTATAGGAATGGAAGATGAAATATTGAGTTGATGCTCTTTTTCTTTCAAGAGTGTTTCCATGTCATCTTCCATCTTCTGAATTTGAAGATTTTGTTCAACTATCAATTTAAACATATTTTCCTTTTCTCCTTCTAGTTAACCAACTTACTTAGCTTGTGGATATTCTCTAGTAGGAAGTTTAAGTTGCTTCCTCAATGCTTGAATGTCAACATTGTTATTCTTTATCATCTCTTCTACTACTTTGATATCACTAGGATCATATCCTAGTTTGATCACCAAATCTTCAAGAGATTTGAATTTTCTATCTTTAGTCAAAGATAACATATTCTCCACTTTTAAATGCATGTGAATATTATTCAAGGAATCTTGTAGTTTAGATGGTTCCATGGTTGAACTTATCAGTGTAGAATATATCATTTCACCAACTTGCTTATGCAGGTCAATCTGATCAATTACATGAATTTTCTTAGTGTCAAAAGAAAAAATGGATGTTTTATAATCTTCTACACTTTTAGGGACTGAAAATTTAGGTTCCAAGAACGCTAACTGAAACTAGCACTTTCCAATATCAAGTGTAGACAAAATTCTATGTTGTGTAGTGGAAGACTGCTTCCAAAATTCAAAATAAGTAGTGGCCTTTAATGCTTCATTCTTCATTTTAATTTCTCTATATGTAGCAAAAATATTTTTTTGTGGTGTATCTTGAGAAACAGATGACATAGGATAATCTTTTATCTCTTCAATTTGTGGAAAAGAAGTAGTGGGAAAACCTAACAACCCTACGATGGCATGTTCCTGTCAATTCTTTGCTTCTAAAGACTCTTCACTAGTGTTAGTCTTCTTTATCCTTTTGAAAATTGTGAAACTTGAAGCTTGAACTTCTGAGTCTGTAGGAGGCACACTTTTTCTTGATCTTTTAGTTTCTTTTTCATGAGGAACTGGAGTTTGTGAAGATGTCTGAATAACAATTTGTTCCTCATCTTCCAGTAATCTATTATCCTGCCACTCTTCTTGATTTTATATTGTTCTATCTATGGTCTAGTTGTATGTACATTTGGTGTTGTTTTCTTCTCAACTCTCAACCTTGAAATAATTCCTAAGGGACCATAGGACCAAGTAAAACTCAACTTGAATTTCATATGTTTTATCAAATTGTTGACCTCCTTTTTTGTTGCTCTGGAATTGACAATGAAAGGGCCAATATGTGCCATCAGCTTGAATTGTTCTTATTGGCACAAACATTGGTAAACTGTAGGGAGGGATTCACAACCATATATTTTGATCTCTCTATAATTATGGTAAAGGTATCAATATCGAACTTTGGCTTGCTAAATAAGGTGCATAATTCTTTTGATTTCAAGTGAAATCCTTGGTATTACATCGCCTCTGAGAATATATAAGGAGATATGCAAAATTTAGTTTACAAAACAACTGAAGGAATACTCTTCTGTGTTATTCCTTACCAAGGAAGTCCAGTGAATGATCGATTGAGGTTTTCCTTGTTAATCTAACTTCTACAATGCGAATTTAAACCTTTATACTTGATCAAATAAAAGTAAATATATAAGAATTGGTTGATTTTTAAATGCACCTTTAGCAAAAAAATTTAGAAATTGATCATGAATAATGTCTAACAAAAACTGACTGTAATTGAAAATCAATGAGGGCTTATTACCCACAGAGAAAACTAACAAAAATCCCAATTTACGTCATCTTCCCACTGATCAATAGGGTAACCTAACAAACAAGCAACCGTGGAAATAACATGCCTTGACATTTTTGGTAAAATTGAAGTGGAATAGAGCGACTTAGTTCTAGGTAACTCAGAATTTTTAGGTATGAATGACTCAAAGATACAGGCTCGTTGAGGAAATGTGAGTTTCTAATAGATATCCATCAGGGAATTAGTAAAAAAGTGGTGCAGAGGATTTTAGAGATTGATTTGGAGTGTTTGGCATATGGATTCAGGTATACTGACAAATAAAACTTCATTGTTTTGGGAAATTACATCCCTCTGACAGGGAAGATACTTGAGATGGCACCAGTTAACGAATTATGGGAAAGTAAGAGTTTGGGGAAAGGCAAGTTGGGGAAAGAAAGACTCCCAAATACTCAATTCATCACTAACATCTACGAATTTCTAGTTTTCCCAATTCTAGAGTTCATAAAGATCGAACTCGCACTAGGTTTCTAAGATTTTGTATTGCGTTTCAACTAGAGGGAGCTCGTCTATGCTAATAAAGATGACAATGTAGGGCTTTCTACAACCAATTTCGAATTGCCTTTGCGAGAAGACATTGTAAACAAGAAATTACTAACTAGGGTGACAAATTACCAAGATATGGTGATCATTGGCATAGAAAGAACACTGTGTACTTGTGAAATTTGGGGCTGCACTGGTGCTGCTAGAAGAAGAAATAGTGAAAGAAGAGGATGCAGGGTAATGCGTGGTTTTTTAAAAGAAGAGTTTCGAATGAATTAACTAACATACTATAACCATTTTTGGGCACGTCTAATTAATAAACTAGACATTGGAAAGAAGGATTTAATGATTATTGGTTATATAGTTATTTGGTGGAGGCAAATAGCAAAGGGATAAGTGGCAAGGTATGCACAAGGCTAAGAGAGGAAGCGGGAGGGAAGAGTGGTTTTCAAGGGGGTGGGTGGTTAGCATTATTGGAGAGGGGGATCCCAAACTCAACGTGGAGATGCCACATATGCTTCGGCAGTAATTGCAAATCATATTTTTAGACCCCCTCCCCTCGTTAACTTCTAAAAGTGTGGGGGGGGGTTCTTGAATCCATCCTCTGTCTTTGAACCAGGTAGGGATGATCTCATTCATCGATTTCCGATTGTGTTTTATTACTAAACGACAAAAATTCAAATCAAGTTTATTTGGAATAAAAGAATCCTTCGGAAAATGATACAAAGGATTTAAAATAATAACAATATAAAAAATGAGTGTGACATTTTGACTTGCTTGCAGACTTTGGGATTTTTATTCTATTTATTTTTTTCATATATTTTTTACATCCCTGTTCTTTCTTTTCTTTTGATATTTTTATTTATTTCTTTTTTCTCATTTTTCTTTTCATTTCTTTCTTTCTTTATTTCTTTTATTTTTATATTCTTTTCTATTTTTTTTATTTTTCGCTTTTTAACAAAGGAAAAAGTAAAAAAAAACTAGGGTAAAAATAAGTTACAATAGGTGCCATGCATGTTCAAGCTTTCATAAAGGAAGTGTTATCATGAACTCATCGAAGACTAAGCATGTGTTTGTAAGTGAATTTGACAGGTAAAACTTGGAAGAAGACTTAAAAACTTTACAAAACATCAATCAACCATGGAACAAAAGATCGTAGGATCCTCAATAGGCTCCAAAATTCAAGTGTGGGAAAAATTTTGGAGGGCATTGATCGCATCGTAAACAGGGCCACAGGGTTCATAGTCATTGTTCCAGGCCTACAACGACCATTATTTCTCTACACCAAAAAATATTCTTAGCTCTCCTATACGTCCTTAATGTATCAGTAACATTCTTCAAAGTGTCTATCTTTACCAGCAACACCTTTTTGCCTTCAACCATATCCGTTACAAAGTGATATTGAACATCAATGTACTTTGTCTTCGAATGATAAGAAGGGTTCTTTACTAAGAAAAATTTGCTTTTTCCATCACAATATATCATTATAGCTTGTATTACCAACCCTATACTTGAACACAATGTCTACAACCAAACTGCTTCTTTTCTTGCATAAGTGGTTCCCATGTACTCAACCACTATAGTTGAAAGTACCACCACAAACTAACTCTTGCTTTTCCAACTAACTGTTCCTCCAAATAGGTTAAACACATACCCACTTGCAAATATTATTTGATCCATATTGTTGGCTCAAGTGAGTCATCAGCGAAAATAGCCTGGGTTCAGGCATGGAAGGCCAACAATGGTCCGTTGCAGTCTAGGATAACGTTGGCATGTTCACCTCACCTCGAAGGGCAAAGAGTCTCACCCGAAGCACGCCGCGACCAAAAGGGGAGAAGGGCTCAGCATGGAATTGAGGGGGTCTAAGTTAGACACAAGTAGGCATACACATATGCGTTCATAAAACATGGAACAGAGATAATAATATCCTAAAAACATACACAGGGACTCATCATATATACTGCAGAACTAACAACATACTAGTATCGATCTATCAAGCACCAACCTCATGTAAGAAGGAGACTAAATAAAATTTTGATAAGCCATAATACAAGATG
This sequence comes from Pinus tabuliformis, assembly GCA_031772625.1. Lineage (NCBI taxonomy): Eukaryota > Viridiplantae > Streptophyta > Pinopsida > Pinales > Pinaceae > Pinus > Pinus tabuliformis. The sequence goes on from CM062811.1 coordinate 846,094,753, forward strand.
TGCAATAAACTTATGAGTCTTAACAATCATCAACTTGAATTACATTAAAGTGTCAGAACATAATACATTATAATTTGGCTCTTCGCCATCAACAATACAGTGAATACTCGGCTCAGTAGCTCGGGTCAGATCTACTTGGCAACTTAGTTCCTTAGTTCCTAGCCCTTCATACTTCTGCTCTGATGTCTGCATACCTCCTCAGTGGCCCAATCCTTCAATGTCTCAGTAACAAACCTTTACAATCAATGAAAGTTAACAACAATAGTAGCAACACCTACAACAGCCAATAACCATGAGAGTAGCAAGGACCAACCACTTCCTTTCTGTTCTTCCTCTTTTTATATCCTTCTCGGCTGGCTGGACTACCAGTTCTCACTTGTATGCTTGCTTTCTTGTCTACCTCTATGCTTTCCCATGTCCTTAGCTACCTTTTCCTTCCACTTCCACCTTGACATTACCTTCTCGCAACTGCTCATTCCACCACCCAACCATTGCTGCCATTTGTCCTTTCCCACCCTACGGTTGGTCAAAACTGGTCAAAACTCTTCAAAATTAATGAAGGCTCCAATAGGCCCCGACCATATTTTCTTGACTCGTCCCGAGTCAAGTCATTTCAACCTCTAGTGGCTCTGTTGCTATTTCCATGGGTTCTGCGGGTGGTGTTTGTGTTGCTACCAGCACTATTTCCACTCTCTGCTATGCTAGCACCTCTGTTGCTATGATACCTTCTTGCAGAATAGACATTCCTTCCATTTCCAACCTAGCTTGTGGTGTGACATTTGTTTCTTTGCCCCTTTCCTGACCTTGTGACTCCTCTATTCCAAATGAAGGCTCCAACTTGAGGACTATTGTTGTTGTCTACTGCCTGAAATTGTTGTATCACTGAATAGCCAAGTTCCAGTTTGTGAGGATCACGTCTTCATTTTGTGTAAATGTCTCGGTTGATTGTGATGTCAGGGTTGTCGGTCGTTGAACCTGTAGGTCATCCAATTGTTGGTTGCTTGAGTCACATGCCTCTTTCAATAGTAGGACCTGCATTCACACCAGGGGCAGCAAGTCTCGGATTACCCTCTTCGTCCTGGCTGACTCCTCCTCAATTGTGTCAACTTGGGCTTGGAGGATGTCGATCTTTTCATTTAGTTGTTGTAGCTGAACAGGATCTGTGCATGCCCTTGTACTGGCAAAGAGAGACAAAATATGTTCTCGCAACGTGTAGAAATGGTGATTCTTCAAAGCTAGAATTCCTGACCAGTCGTGGACTTTGCCCATTAAGGCGTATCCATCAGTGAGGGTATCAGCTAGTGCTTGTTTCTTTGTCTCTAGCTCTCGCATCTTGCTTTCAACTAAGCATGCATATATTTCCACAGGGTCTGGCAATGCGGACCTTACGATCTCTAGCTTCTTCTTCATCTCCACATTTTTGGTCTCTAGGCGTATGCATGCCATCTGTATGTGATCGCAGCAGTCGATCAAGGAGCAGGCGGACATGTTCATCAATGCTTCCATGTTAGCTTCAACAATTGTTGGCCACATGGCTTGGAATCTCTGCGTAAGTTAATGCACTTGTGCTTGCAACCTTGTATTTGCCTCTTGCAGGTGATCGTTTGCTGCTTATGCTCCTTAACCAATTTCTCATGTAGGCCCTCGGCCTTGTGGGTGACTTGCTGAATGAAAGAAAATAACTGGGTTGATGACCAGTGATAAAGTGTATCAACCCTCATTGTGTCTGGTTCTAGAAACTATTGTTGTAGGGGTAGGTCGCTTGCAATGGATTTATCAGAATGTGAGGCGGGTGAATGCTCTTGCTGGGATGGTTGTTATGATGGTGGGGTGAATTGTGGTGTGGCTGGGGTGATACTAGGGTTCAGGGGGGACTATGATTTTTATAGAAAGCGCAAGTAGGTATGGGCTAGTCCTTTCTCCCTACCAACTGGAATCCAGGGGTCTTCTAGTCAGTGGGTCCAATCCTATCATTGATGTTGTACTCTCAGTAGGTGTCATTTCTAAACTTCTACTTTCGTAAATATTCTCCTGTGGCTGAAGGGGAAGAGCTCGGAACACCATTGCGGAGGTGGAAGCTGTTTGCGAGCCTGAGAAGCCATCTGTGAACAAGTAAGCCTCATTCCCCGCAACATTGTCTAGGACTTCATCTCTGAAGGGTGTGGGGAACAGGTCATGCACGCATGCATTTTTCATGCTTCTATAGTCAATGGATACTCTAATCTCGGTTGCATCCTTCTTGTTTTGAATCACTATAGGGCTTATCCAGTCAGCTTCGTTGACTAGAAAAATGATTCTTGCATCCAGCATTTTATCAATCTCCATTTTAACTTTTTCTTTAACCCTTGGGTTCAGCCAATATGGTCTATGCTTCACTGGTCAAACTCTTGGTTTTAGAACAATTTTCATTTCTCCCAAATTACCTTTTATCTCCTTGAGCTTAGCTACCGAAGCTGGGAACAAGTCCTGGTATTCTTGTATCAAGTAAAAAGTTTTTTAGTGGTCTATTCATCCCAGTAGTCTCCTATTGATGCTATCTTTGGTTTATCCTCTGTCCCTACATTCTATTTTCTCAGTTTCACTGGTAGGAGATGAGCGAATTTTGTGGAGGGACTCTCGTGGATCCCCCTTTCTCCCTCTATTTCTTCATAGGCTAGATGTCTAAGCCCTTCCAATCTGTCTTCTTTTGGTTCTATGTCGATTCTGTCGAAGGTTACTAGTCTTGGAGATTCCATGTCAAATAAGTATTGTAGTAAGTTTTCTTCATGTTCCCCCTCCACTTGCGTCTCTGGAGTGAACAAAACTCCTTTCACCACTTGAAGCACTTCTGTCATTTGTTCTTCACTATCCTTGAATGAGAAATGGCCGATGAGCTGTGTTTTCAATGCATCCCAAGCATTTGTTTGTTGTCGTAATTATTCATGGATGTACCACGCCCGGGGGATGGCACTGAGGGTGTGTATAAAGGCATGCACCCACAGATTCCTTGGTAGTCCCTGGCCTTCCTAGTTGGTCTTGCACCTTTTGACATGTTCCTTAGGACTTGAATTCCCCATGTATTATTTTTGGTCTGGTGGCTATTCCTCCTTCTTGCTAAACCTTTCCTTTAATGCTCACTTTGCATCCGTCTAGTCTTTCAATACATGGCAGTGTGCTTTCCACCATCATGTCGGTGTTGCCATGAGTGCAATTTCCAGAAAGGGAATTCTCTGGTCTTCTAGTACATCTTAGTCCATCCTGTCCAGGAACTTATATATCGGTTCAAGGCCATCGTACTTCAGGATGTCATCCTTTCATATATCTCCCCAATTTACTCGGCTTATCAGGTTGTTAGTTCATATCCACCCTATTGCCACGCATCCCATGTAGCTTATGAACCAACTTCTGAAATTTGGATGCTACTCCAGCTAACTGATCCTCCAACTGTAGGGATTATGTAATCCTCCCTCTTTCCCACCATGAGAGTATACAACTATTCTAGCATCCCTGGTTCTTCCTTGTCATCTGTTGGTTCTATGAACCTAGTTCCTTGATAAGGGTCCAGCAGCTGAATCACCCTCAGGCCTTCTGCTTTGAATATAATCAGTTCCTTTTTCAAATCTATGACGGCATAGTTTTCGTATGCCTAGTCAATCCCCAGGAGTGCTGGATATGGGTATTTATCCCCCATAATGTCTATTACTTCGAATTCAGTGTGTGTTTTTAATCTTGTTACATCAACCTTGAAATTTTCCAATCTTCTGATGGGTAGTATACAATATTGATTTTCCATTCTCAACTGAATTCGTGAATACTTTAGTTGTAGTTTCCCCATTGCCTTCCAGGTTTTCTAGGGTAGGATGTTTACGTCCGATCCGAGATCTAGCATGGTGTTCCTTATCTTGAATCCTGCCACCTATGCACTGATTTAGAATTCCTTCCTGCTTCTCTTCTTATTCCTCTTCAACCTCATGGAGGCTTTCTCTGGCCAGACTTCACAAGGTTGTCCCACGTCCTCTTGCTCTATGGATATCGCAGCTTTCAAGCTTTTCCATAATTCCCTTAGTATGATCTCATATTCAACAATTTTTAAGAACAATTTAAACCATTCCCTAATGGGTTGGGCAAGTTCGGGCCTGCAGACTTACAGACCTCGGGTGTCCCTATCTTCAGTCATCCCTTCGAACAATTTGGCTGCTTCTAGGTAATACTCCTTCTGGCGCATGGGTTGATATGCCTTTTGTGGTGATGCCACTTTGACGATCACGGGGGCTTCCTGACCATAGCAATCTTCCCCTGTCTTCTTCCCTCTTCGGGTGACTATATTGATATTTTTGAGAGGCGACCATCATTGGTTTGAGGCTCAGCATTCACCAGGTTAGCCCCTCACTTTCTGGTCCTCTCTTCCCATTTCACGATGAGCTCTAGGTAGTCTTCTGTCGCATGGGTATTAACTCTGCATTGTGAACACCATGGTCTTCTCAGGAGTGGGAATTCCCTTGTGACATGTCCTTCTTGATTATAGTTTTAGCATCTTAGGGGTCCTTTACCCCCCCGATCTCCCTCTGCATCCATTTTCTCCTCACCCCCCTCGATTTGCTTCGTTGACTCGGAATGTGGATTCATCCAGTCTTTTTGCCAGAGCATCCAGCACCCGGCATTGATCAGTGTGATGAGTATTCGATGCGCAGAACTCACAGTAGTTATTCTTGGGGATGATAGAGTACTTTTGCAGCACTGGACACATCCATGGCAGGTGTCCATACATTCTACATATTTCATAGAAATCTGCGTTATTTCTTCCTAGGAAGGGTCCTTACGCCCCGATGGCCGCAACTCCTGCGGTTGGAGTGGTTCCTGATGTCCCCGCCACCCCTCCTGCTTGGTTAAGACCTCATAGTCATGGGCATTCCGTCGCAACATGCCCCTTTACCAGATAGTGGGTGCACCAAACATTGGGCCTAGCCGATCATACTGGTTGAAGATCCCTCAGCTTCTCGGTCAGGTTCACGATCTAGCTTTGTAATCCCATGATTGCTGGATCTTGCAGACTTGTGCCTCCATAGTATTTGTAGGGATATCCTACCGTCACTTCTATCTGCGATGCTTTTTTCTAAACCATTCCACAAGGTTCCTATCTTCTGTTGTGTCAGTGGTGTCCTGGTCAAGGGAAAGAGCGCCTTGATGAACTAGTCCCGCTGGTGGTTTGGGTCCAAAGTATAACTTAGCTTGGTAATGGCATCCTTAAACATTTGCATGAGCTCCCATGTAGTCTCTCCCTCCCTCTGCTTAATTTCCCACAACTTCGAACCTTGCTGATCGATTTGCGATACTTTGAATTTTTGCACAAATCCCCTCTTAATGTCATCTATGGTTGCGTTCTAGTTTTTCTCTGCCCACTTTATGAACCAACATAGAGCCCATTCCCTAAGCGTGGTCTAGAATTTCACCGCTCAAACATTATTTGGAGTCTCACAGGCTCTCTAGATGGCTTCGCAGAGGTACTAGTGATGCTCCACATCCTCATTCCCCTTGCTTGCAAAATTTGGGTATCTTGTAAATGATTCCGCCATATTTTTCTGAATATTAGCTAACAATACAAAACCATTGGTTCCCGGCTATAGCGACCCCTATCGTCCCAAGTTACTGTTGTAGCCAGTTTTGGTATCACCCCCAGTATTGAGACAAGTCCTATATTTTTCTCGCACCCTATATACTCGCACTGCTTTTGTTAGGTTAAAGATGAATTTTTTTGGTTTGTGATAAGGTACCAGGGGAAGGTCGGGGAAAATTTCGCTTGTTCTTTGGGGTTGGGGCTGCTGAACTTTGGAAGATGCTGGTTATTCATCAAATAACTTCCTCACTTTTTCACCCACGTTGTCGTCATCCTTATGCTAGCATGGGTGTCGATCCTATGGTTCTTCTTCCACAACCTGTGGAGAGGATCCCTCATAGGTTCTCGATTCTGATCCCACATCCACAACATTCTAGGATAGTCCTCCTCCAGTTCCCTATTGCGATCCTATTTCAGAAACCTGCAGGGAATGTCCTTCCTCCTCTTCCTGATTTTGACATCCTTTTGTCCCGTCTTCTGGTGCCCTAGCATCCTCTTCCCCCTTCATCTCAGCTTGGGGTTTTTCCATCGCCACTCCTATTTGGCAGGACCCTCTCCATCTTTTCCCTAGGGCCCGAGCTACTCTTACCTACCACTTATCTGCTAACAACACCCTTATATGTGCTCTAAAATCCCTTTCTTTCTTTAATCCTTCTGCATCCATCCCCTGCAGCACCCTTATCCCCTTGTGGGCAGCATTTTCCCCTTTAGTTCCTTCCCCCAATACTGGGGTTTTACGCTTCCATCCCGATAGTGGCTAGAGATAGCATTCCCTCTTCTACCAAAAGCATCTTAATCCACGTCAAGATTTCCCCTATCAATTCCCCCCTTAGCTCGGAGTTGAACATTGCCTCCGCCTTTGAGTAGGACTAATAGCTTTCTGCAGCAAACTCAACTATGTACCCTTCTACCGTAGTTCTCACCTAGAAATCAACTGCTCTTGTCCACTTGTTATGTAGTTGTTGTAATAGTGCAGTCTCAGACGAAGTCCAACTATGGCAGGCTCTCGCCAATCCGCTCAAAGGACGTTGTCGCTTTAGTTCCCTCAACCAATTATACAGTTCCTCAGGGAATTTTCACAATAAAATTTCATATTGGTCATTTGAGCTATCGGCATATAGGATCTGCTTATGCACCCTATCGATTGGTTGATTCTTGTGGGCAGCTATTTCTGCCACAAGTTGGTCTATTTTGTGATTCCACCAGTTTATGATCTCTCTCTCAAACACCCTCGATACCATATTCTAAACCAGTTATCCTAATCTCGGGACCCAGCAACAGAACCATTTGTTGGCTCGGGTGAGTCATCAGAGAAAATACCCAGGGTTCAAGCACAGAAGGCCAACAATGGTCCATTTTAGTCTAGGACAGTGCTGGCATTTTCACCTCACTTGGAAGGGCAAAGAGTCTCACCCGAAGCATGCAACAGCCAAAAGAGAAGGGCTCAACATGGAAATGAGGGGGTCTAAGTTAGACACAGGTGGTCATACACATATGTGTTCATAAAACATGGAACAGAGATAATGATATCCTAAACTCATACACAGGGACTCATCATATATACCACAGAACTAACAACATACTAGTATCGATCTATCAAGCACCAGCCTCATGTAACAAGGAGACTAATTAAAATTTTGATAAGCCATAATACAAGATGTGCAATACACTTATGAGTCTTAACAATCATCAACTCGAATTACATTAAAGTGTCAAAACAGAATACATTATAACTCAGCTCTTCGCCATCAACAATACAGAGAATACTGGCTCAGTAGCTTGGGTTAGATCTACTCCGCAACTCAGTTCCTTAGTTCCTATCCCTTCCTGCTTCTGCTCTGGTGTCTACGTACCTCCTTAGTGGCCCAATCCTTTAGTGTCTCAGCAACAACTCCAACAATCAATGAAACTTAACAACAATAGTAGCAACACCTCCAATAGCCAACAACCATGAGAGTAGTGAGGACCAACCACTTCTTTTCTGTTCTTCCACTTTCTATATCCTTCTCGGCTGCTTGGACTGCTAGTTCTTGCTCGGTTGCTTGCTTCCTTGGCTGCCTCTACGCTTTCCCTTCTCCTTGGATACCTTTTCCTTCTGCTACCACCTTGCCATTACCTTCCCACAACTACGCGTTCTACCACCCAACCGTTGTTGCCATTTTTCCTTTCCTGCCCTACGGTTGGTCAAAACTCTTCAAAATTAACAAAGGCTCCAACACATATATCCAGCCCAATCTGCATAAACAAATCCATGTATCTCCAAAACTTTTTCCAATCCTAGTCTTCCTTGGTAGCACATACCATAATCACTAGTGCCATGCAAATTCCTGAAAATTTGATTCACCATTATCCAATGCTCCTTCCCTAGTTTTGACATAAACCTGCTCAATACTCTCACTGCATGTGCAAGATCTAGTCTGGTACAAACCAATGCATACATCAATCTACCAACTACACTCACATATGGAATGCAGGACATGTCCTCTTCCTCTTCTTGTGTCTTAGGACATTATTCAATAAATAACTTTACACCTACAATAATAGGAATCTTTGTCGGTTTACTCTCTTGCATATTAAACCTATGAAATATTATCTCAACACACTTCCTCTGGTTTAAATAGAGCTTCTTCTTTACTTGATCTTATTTAATTTCCATAACCAAAATATAGTTTTCAGCTCCAAGATCCTTCATGTCAAATTTAGAGGAGAATTGGATCTTCAAATCCTATATAGTATCTTTGTCATTTCCAATCAGCAACATATCATCCACATATAATACCAAATAAATAACATAATCACCAATTAATTTAAAATACACACACTGATCCACTTTTCTCCTATTGAAGCCAAGTCCCCATATATATGTATCAAATTTTTTATACCACTTCCTTGGTGACTTATTTAACCCATACATAGACTTTTTTAACTTGTATACCAGTTATTTCTTACCCTTGACCACAATCTCTTATGGTTGCTTCATGTAGATGTCTTCTTCTATATCCCCATGAAGATTCACATCCATGTGTTCTACCTCAAAATCAATAGTAGTAACAAATAAAAGTAATCTAATACAACCTAACTTGGCAACAGGAGAATAAATATCACCAAAATAAATCCCCAACAACTCGAAATAACCTTTTACTACCAATGGAGTTTTGTATGTCTCCACCTTTCCTTTTGCATTCATCTTCATCTTAAACCCCCATTTTTTCCAATGTATTTACTTCTAGTCAACAACTCCACCATATCCCAAGCCTCAATTTTTTCCAAGGCTTCCATTTCTTCAACCATGGCCTTTTTCCAAAGTTTGCCACCCTTTGAATACACTATCTCCCTGAAAGTTATGGGATCATCATTAGTAATAGATAAATAAAAATTTGAACATAAATTAGATGGACTATACCTCTTTGGATTCAGCGTCTCTCAAACTGATCTCAAAATTGGATTTTGTGGCTCTTCCTCTTCTAATTCATGTTTTGTTGTAGAGTTTGATTCTTCCTCCTTTAGTTAAAACTCTATCTTCTTTGGTTCCTTTTCCTTTTGTGGAACTTCATATTTAATAACATCTCTCACCTCTCTAAAAACCACATATTGACTATACACAACCTTATTTGTTTCAGTGTTCCAAATCTTGTAACCTTTTAAACCATCCTTATACCCAATGAAGATGCACCTTTTAGATTTAATATCAAACTTGGTTCTTTTCTCCTTTGGAACATGTACATATGCATCACATCCAAATACCCTGAGATCTAGGAGAGAGGGTTTCTTACCAATCCAATGTTGAGGAAGGATATCTATTAAAAATATAACATGCAGTATCCACTGCCTCTACCCAAAATTATTTCCCTAATCCAACACCACTAAGCATGTTTCTTGCCTTTTCCACCAATGTCATGCTCATCATTTCTACAACTCCATTTTTATAAGGTGTGTGTGGATTATTATTTTGTTGTGCTATGCCACTCAACCCATTGTTTTCCCTCAACACCTTAATCTTGTTCTTTGTCTGATTATCCACCAGAGACTTAAATTCTTTAAACCTGTCAAAAACTTCATATTTCTTCTTGAGGAAATATATCCATGTATTCCTCGAGAATTCATCTATAAATGAGACATAGTACATAGAATTCCCCAATAATGTAACCAACATAGTTCCAAACACATCACTGTGCACAAGCTCTAATATCCCTTTTGCCCTCTTATCACCAAAGGGAAAACTCACCTGATTCTACTTCCCATATACACAATGTTCACAGAAATCAAAATCTAGAGATAAATTAGACATACCTTCTACCATACCATTACCATGTGGTATTCAAAGGCCCTTCTCTCCAATATGTCCAAGTCTTTGATTCCACAACATAGTCTTCTCTCTAGAGACCACTACTTTCAGGAACTACATAATTATTGCCACCATCAATAATAATTCTACCTAGAATCTTGTATAGAGTTCCAATATGAATTCTCCACATCAAAAGCAGTGCTCCTCGAACCATCTTGTAGGTATATTCGAACAATATTTTTACACTTGCATCTCCATCTTGCTTACAAAAATCAGATTTCTAGCCAATGCAGGAATATGTAGAACACGAGGAAGTGTTGTAATCCTTCCACCTTGCAACTTTAGCTTGACTTTTCTATGTCATATGATTCTAGCCTTGCTGTCATCCCCTAAGAAGACATCACCACCATCATTTTTCTTGTACTTACAGAGCCACTCCCTTTGGGGAGTGAAGTGAAAGGATGCACTTGAGTCAATCAACCATGCTTCATGATCTACATGTGCACTTGAAGAAGAAGCCAATTATACATCCCCACCTTCATCAAAGGTATTTTTTGTTTCTACAGAAGGGGCATCATCAAATCCCTTTCCTTTCTCAAGATTTTTAAATATACAATCCTTTGTGTAGTACCTTTCTTTTCCACGTTTCCAGCATACCTTTACAGGTTTTCCTAGAGATTTACATCTCCCTCTAGATATAGATCTCCCAATTGAGGACTTATTTCTATTTTTGTTCTTGGATCATCCTTTTATAGACAAGGCATCTCCATTCTACCTCTCCATATTTTTCCATATCATCTCCTCTGGCAACAAGGATGAGACTATTTCGTCAAACTTAAAGGTAGTTGTATTGCTACCTATAGCAACAGCTAGACTATCCCACGATTTTGGTAGAGAACACAAAAAAATAATGCACTTACCTTCATCTGAAATTTTAATATCAAAAATAATAACGGACTTACCACAGTATTAAAGACATTCAAATACTCTATCACAGAATCTCCATCCTTCATCCTCAGGTTATATAGCCTTTTCTGAGGGAAAAATTTATTCATCAGAGACTTAGATTGATATAAAGCCCCTAACTTGTCCCACAATGCCTTTGACGTAGCTTCCCCTGATACATTCAACAATACTGAATCTGAGAGACACAATCGTATTGTTCTCTTCTCCTTTTAACCTAACTTTTCCTAGTCTTCTGCGGACATTCTCGTTGGTGTCATCCCTGGATCTACAATTTTCCATTGATCTCTATCTAGCAATAGATCCTCCATCTTGAGCTTCCACAATACAAAACTTTGTCCATTGAATTTCTATCTTTCCATTATTCACCATATTCTTTCACTATAAGAATCAATGTCATAGATATCCCTCTGTAGTAGGGTCTACCATAGGCTCGAGGAAAACCCCTCAGTAACAAAGTTGTCCCCTTGAATCCAAAAATACTTTGATACCAAATGCAAATTTTAACCCTATACAAACATTAGCAATAAATGAATTCTGAAAGATAGAAAAAATATACAATGGAAAGAACATAAAAATATACACAAATATTTTCTGTTGGAACCTAAACTCGGATAACTATATTGATTTTTAATTGCGTTCATTTCCATCTTACAATACATTATATACATTTCAAAGCATTCTATTAATGGTGCTAGATCCACCAACATCAGGGGATCACCCCGGTATGAAGTCCCAACCAGACCACACACCATTTGGTGTGGGAGTCCCATCTGGTATGATGGCGTGGTTGCCATTGTCTTAATGTTTTTCCTCAACACTTTCTTGTCAACACAAGAGAATGGTTCACTTTGTCTTCAAGAAGTGAGGTTCATGTGCCTAATGAGTCTAAGTGGACTTGTGTCAATGGTTCTTTCACTATGAGGGGAAGAAGGTGAAGGTGAGTTCTAGGTTGAAAGGGATCAGTCCCAACTCGGCTAGCAACACACAACACAAAAGGACATACATAGCTTCCTTTTATCACTCAGGTTGTCCTTAAGCTCCGGAAAGGATACGGCCAAGGTAACCACAAACCAACTTTGGACTGCAGGTTCTAGCCCACCTGCAGTCAGAGAGGGCTCTCTCTTTATGGTTTAGCTTTGTTGAGGGGAATTTTAGGCTAGTTATTGAGTTTAGGTTTTTTGTTTGTGTTTTGGTAGGAAGATTGATGTTTTCAGGTAAAGAGGCAGGTATAGTGTGACAGTTTCAAACCATTGGGCATAGAGTCAAAGAGTAGGATTGCTGGTACGTTTTCTCGGTCACAAGAGGAATAAGGAGCAAGGTAGTTGCACATAGAGAAATGATTCGGGTTAATAGGATGGAAAGAATGCTAAGGGATGAGAGGCAATTAAGAATCTCTCAATCAGCTTAACAGAGAGGCGAATGAGCTATATCTAAGAGCAGTAAAGAATTCCTAGATAACTGTCAAAAACACGTGAATTAGGGTAAATATGAGCCACAGGGAATTCATATTCATGTCCAATTCAGTTCAGATGAAAAAAAACATAAAGAAACAATAGAAATTGAGCCTAGAGTGTAGTTAAAGAAGTTCTAAGCTAATCTTTCTTTCTGCTATTTAGATGGTGAAACGATGAGAACAGAGGTAAGAAGCACTTATTGAGCCATGTTGCAGCACAATAATTCCACATTTACTTCCTTAGATCATTAGACACAAAGTAGACAGTCATTCCCCCAATCTCTTCAGCAGTTTTTGATTAAGTAAAACCTATCAGGTATACAGTGCGAGTCTCTAGTGAAAATTATCAATCGACCAACCCTTAAAACAATACATAGGGTGGTATATATAGAAAAAATTCTCCAAAGTTGTTTATTACAGCTTTGACCTAAACAGGTCTGAAAGTAAAGGATTACTTTAACCTAAACCTATCAGGAATAAATGTAAGAAAATATCTATGGGCTGTACTGAGGGCAGCCGTATCAAAACTGAATTAATGTGTTGTCCTCGGTGGCTTGGTGCAGTGCTTCTGCAATAACTGCGCATGGACTTCTGCTCCATTGTAGTTCGGTGGCTTTAAGTGCTTTAACTGTGATTTGAGAGCTGGGATGGGCTTACACCATCTGATTTGACTTTGCTGGAGGCCATTCAATGTTGACCTGCTTTGGGAACTGAAGATTTCCATTAAAAATTTAACTGATACTCTTTGCCGCTTCATCTTTCCTCTGATACTCTTTGGCAAATGAATCGGGCCGGTTCTCTCCTTCGCTGTGGGTCAAATCAAAATTTAATGGCCGCTGTTCGGCCCTCTTTTTCCTTTAGAACTGTCTTTTGATCCTTTCTGCATGCCTCGCGAAGAAAAACGGGTCATTCGGTGCCTTTTGGGCTTGCTGGGGGCTGCACAATGAGGGGCTTTCCACTTCAGCCCATTTCCCATAGCCATGCGCGATTAGCGCTAGGCGCTAGGCGCTAATCGCGCATGAAAAATTGCCTCAGAATTTGAATCCGGGCTTCCTAAGCACGATTTTTGCCTCTTGCGCCAAAAACTGATGATGACGTCAGCATGACGTCAGCGGGTGGGACCATGGTACGGCGGATGATGTGGCAGGATGACGTCAGCAGGGTGATGTCAGCATGTACGGTGGATGACGTGGCAAGGGTGACTCGGCAGGAGGCCGACGTGTGCAGATGATGTGGTAGTGTCCTGGTGCAGTCGTCAGGGGGAGGGACAGAAGGCAGTTTGTGGTTTTCATCAGACCGCCTTCTGTACAAGGGCGGTAACTGTCAGAGCAGCTCCGATGCAATCACAGGCGGACGTGCGTCCTTCTGTACGACAGAAAAACCGCCAAGCCATCGGGCGCTAAAGGTCGGGCGACAGGATGGCTCCGAAATTGTCGAGAGCTGTCGAATCTGGGAGTGGCGGATCGAAGGGTTGACGGGAGACGGAGCTGGCGGAAAGTTTATATGGGGGATCTGCGCGAATATTCGGATCTTCATAAACGCCGCGGGGAGGGTTAAACTTTGGTTTTGTGGGTTTTATGGGTTTGTACAAGCGGGGAGAACCAAACTTAATGTTTTATTAAAACCTTTAAACACTATCTTTGTGCAAATGATTGTGGAGGGGTAAAGTTACTGGGTTTTGAGGACAGCGAGGTGGGTAAAGGTTCTTGGTCTAACCAGAGGTTTAGACCAATCCCAGTTTCATGACATGGATGGGTTCATAATAGTCCCAGGTGGACTACTATGTCCCAGGACTAAAAAAATACATAGCTATAGCGCTACAAGGTGGGATATGTACATAGGGGAGTTATTAACATAGATCTAGTAGGGGAAGGGGAAAACAGATGGGGATTTACATAATAGAGTCAGTAGTTAATATGAAGATGATGAGAAAGCGCTAAGGTAAGGAACCTTAGGTTATTTTGGGGGAATAGAACTTTGTAACAGAAGAATGGAAATCCTTGAGTGAAGGAGATCTTCACCAATGCCAATGTTATGGAACATGATGAGACTAAGAGGCTCAAGCAGATCTTGACCTCTTTGGGAAAATTAGTGAGTGATTTGGGGAATAAGGAGAAAGGGAAGTTAGTTATGTCCAGTTTGAGTCCCTCCAGATGAAAATCTGCATCATGACTGTGATCTGAAAATATATAACACTTAGAAACACAAAATTGATCATGAATCATCATTCTGCAACCTCAAAAACTACCTACCCAACCTACTTTCCTAACATTTTTTTCTTCTCTTTGGTTTGGGTGCACTTAGACTTGCAGACCCAGCTTTACAATTTTTTCTTTTGATTGCCTTCCTATCTAAATCTACACTTATTTCTGCAAAGGGCCCAGATTAAGCAGTTGGGCTCCTTTGATTCTCTACCTATCTACAAATTTGCCAAGATTAAGTTGTTTGGACAGATATCATTCTCTATATTCTAAAACATGAAATTGAAACCTAGGGAGACCAAGGTTAAGCTGTTTGGCCCTCCCTTTTATAGAACATTCTTTTTAAAATGGTTAATTCATCAAAATTGGAATGCAGCAGTGGCATTTGGACTAGCACACTTCATGGCTTCTTCTGGAAATATGGAGCATTGCAACATGCAAAGTATGACATATTTGGCATGTAAAATGTCAATCATGTAAAATGTCAATCATGAAAAATGAACCCCTGTCGCAACAGGAGGCTAACAGTGGCTCCACTTGGGGATGGATTTTCCTTGTGAAAAGCCAAGAACAGCAGGTCGGACTGCCTTGATCTTCTGTGGTTGTTGTGGATTGAAGGAACTTCTTTATGCTGGCTGTTAGATAATGGAAACTTTGTAATATGAAAAACCTTCTCCTTAACTGAAATATTGTGAAATGCATAGCACTGCCTGCTTTCTTCTGCGTGCTTGCTATTATGTAGAATGCTGCTTGAGCATTGCCTTTGAAACATTCTCAAATCATGGATCAAAACTGATGTGTTTGCTTTACTTTTTCTTTGACCAAGGGTGCTAATATGAAACTAAAAAAACTCCTATGTTTTGATATTTTTGACTGAAGACTACAAACAACTCCCCTTTACCATGAATTGTTGTGATGTGACTGTGCCACTCTTGTTGTTTTGTTGAAATTAGTACAGAGACAGGGCTTTTAAAACTGGAACACTTGTATTGGCTGTAGCTCCACAAGATTTATTGTTGCTCCTCTAATATTCAGAAAAATAAAACAAAACGTTGATATATACAAATATTACTGTACAGAAGATATATACAAAGCTGGACTGTATCCCTTAAAAGGGATCATGGTAATGTTTCAGCATACGGCCATTGACAGGGCCTTCTTCAGCAGAACTATCCTCTACAGATTTGAGAAAATAAGTGTTATTTCCCTGAACAGCAGAAATAAAAAATGGCCATTTCCATAAAAAATCAAACTTTGCATGTTTGCCCTTGTCTTCTCTTCATGAGTCCCATCTTAGAACTTTGTCACCAATGTAGAAATCCTCAGCTTTAACTCTCTTATCAAACATCTTTTTGAGTTTTTCTTGCAAAATTTGAGCTTTGTCATAAACTTGCTCTCTGGTTTGCTGAAGATGAATGGTCTGATTAATTCTTCTTTGAATATCATTTGGTTCAGCCTGAATCTCCTGTAACAGCTTAATAGTAGGAATGCCCAAGGATGAAGGAAATCTAGCCTCCATGCCATATACTAACTCATAAGGGCTCATCCCAATGGACCTCTTTGTTGAAAGTCTGTCTGCCCTTAGGGCATTTACCAGCTTTTTGTGCCAGTTCTTCTTGTTCTTTTCTAGCACTTTCTTTATGATGTTGATGAGGCTTTTGTTGGAGGATTCGGCCAAGCCATTGCCTTGAGGGTAATAGGTTGTAGAGTGGCCCAAGGTAATATGAAATTGGTGGAAAAAATTGATCATTTTTTTGGATTTGAAGGCAGCAGCATTGTCAGTGATGATTTTCTCAGGGCAGCGAAATCTAGAAAGGATATTGCACTCAAGGAATTGGATAATGATGGTGTCATTGGCTTGTCTGCATGGGATGGCTTCAACCCACTTAGTGAAATAGTCGGTGGCTGTTAGGATCCATTTGTGTTGGCCTGAGGAAGAGAGATGGATTTCTCCAATGAAGTCAAGACCCCATTGTTGAAAAGGCTTCTCGGTTGATATGGGTTTCAGGGGCAGGGGCAACAACTTTCTTTTGCCCTCAAAGATTTGGCATTTGTGACATGACATTGTTACCGGGAAAAGTGTCTATTTAGAACTGCTCTATCCCACTAAGGTGTGACAGCTGCCTTAGAAACAAATAGAGAAAACTACTTTTGTATTTCCTTTATGAACTATAGATGGAGAGGAATAGAAAGAACCAACCTGTGTCTTGCGCTAATCCTTTGATTCAATCCCTCTCTTCTTTGAAAGCTTCCAGCTACCTGTTCCCTTACTTGCCCAGCTTCACCAAGTACTTGTAAGATCACAGAAGAAGAAAGCTATACAAAGACATGGATCTATATTCATAAATAACTTAGGATCAGATTTAAGTTAACCATACAAATGTAACAAGCATCAATGATACAAAAAGCATGGAGAAATTCAAATAGTTTTTATTGATAAACAAGAAGATCCAGGAGGAGTTACAACCGATGATTCCTGACCCAGCATCAACCTCCCAGCAAAGAAGCCCCTCTTCACCTCCAACAAAACATAGATCACCCAATTCTCTGATGTTTGTCTCAAAACCAACAGCAATTCCTTACAATGTGCAAAATTCCAGCCTCTGGATCTTTGAGATGAGGGATCCATATATAGATGTGTGTAAGGAGGATGAGTCAACTTGTGATTTGATTAGTGTCTTCTCTCTGTCAGTTCTTGCTTCCACTTGGAGAATGAAGGCCCCTTACTCATCCTTGGTCGAATTCAGTGAGGCAAGTGTCATAGGAGAAGATTCTGGAAGCTTCCATTGTCTCTCCACCTCGCGGAATGACACTGCCATTTGTCATTTCTCGCCCAACGCACCCTCATAGTGCATTTAGATGCGTTGCAATGCACCTAGCTAGTGGATTTAGGTGCTATGCAATGCACTTACCCAGTGGAGCAGCTGAAATGATCCTGTTTTGACTTATTCTGAGCAGTTTCTGGTGGAGAACTTCTGGGAGAAGCTGTAATTTGTTGACCTTGTTCCTTTAGGGGCTAGAACAACACTTTTAGGGACTTAGGAGCCCTTGGTTTATGGACATTTCATGCTTGGAGTTTTAAGGCACAAAAATGTCTATAACAGACATGGCAAACTTCTTTACATCTGCAAAAAGAGAGGGCCAATAGAAACCAGCCCTTAAGATTTTATCAGCAGTGGACTTCCAATATAGATGTCCTCCACAGTCACCTGCATGGAATTCTTTCATGACATTGTTAGTTTCACTCATGGTTAAACAATTAAGCAATATACCTTCATGATTTCTCCAAAATAATGCACCGTCTATGACACAAAACCTTAAGGCCTTCATTTTCAAAAATCTTTTCTTGGTTCTGGACAATCCTGGTGGAGCAAACAGGTTTAACAGTACAAAACATATATCAGCATACCATGGAGATTGCAAAAAGGTCTCACTGATCTGTGGAGTCACCAGCTCCTATTCATTGTCCAGCTGGTTAATGTCTAAGGCTTGAAAGTTTGTTTCGAACATCAGTTTGGCTAAACCTTGTCCCTTTATCATCTTGGTTGGTTTTATTTCTATGTCATACTCAAGGATGTTTGCTATCCACTTGCCTCTTTTGCCTTCTAATCCCTCTTGGGTTAGTATGTCTTTTACAACAGCATTTGGGACATAGGCAATCACATGTGAATATAAAATGTACACTCTGAAATCCTTGATGGCCTTAACGAGTGCATAGGCCTGCTTTTCTATGATCGGGTACTTCAAAGGGGCGTCTCTTAAGGCTCGGCTGAAAAATGCAATCGTCTTTTCAGCTCCCTGTTCATCCTTTTGCAAAAGGACAGCAGCTATAGTATGATCATATGCAAAAGAAAAAATGATAAAATCTTTGTCAAATTGTGGGCTGGTGAGGACAGGGGTTTGAGTTAAGGCCATTTTGACACTCTCAAATGCTTGCTTGGTTTCAAGAGACCATTTTACCTTGGCATCCTTTTTTAACATATTGCTTAACAGTCGTATCAGTTTAGCTAGATTTGGGATAAATCTTCTTAAGAAGTTGATTTTTCCAAGGAATGCTTGTAGCTCTTTTATGTTTCTGGGATATGGGATTTGGAGGATGGCTTGGATTCTTTCAGGATCTATTCTAATCCCATCTTTTGATATGATGTGGCCAAGTAGTTTGCCTTCTTCAAGGCCAAAAAGGGACTTCTTGGGATTTAAGGAAATGCCATATTTCCTACATGTTATGAATATTTGCCTCAAGTGCTTGAGGTGCTCTTCATCAGATTTGGAAAATGGGGTAAGATCATCAAGATAGACAACTAGGAAGTCATGTATTTCTTTGGCAAAAACAATATCCATTGCTCTTTGAAAGGTAGCACCAGCGTTTTTAAGTCCGAATGGCATCTTAACATACTTAAATATTCCCCATGGTGTGGTAAAGGTTGTCTTGTCTTGGTCATCCGGGTGAACAAGTATTTGATTGAAACCTGAAAAGCCATCTAGAAAAGAAATTCTAGATGACCCCGCTACTCTTTGTAGGATGTGATCCATCTTGGGCAAAGGATAGTGGTCTTTTAGGGAGACTTGGTTTAAATTTCTCAGATCTACACAAAGTCTAATCTCACCTGTCTTCTTTCTTGTGGGAACAAGATTGGATACCCATTCAAAAAATCTGATGGATGTTATTATGCTGCTTTAAACATCCTCTTTACTTCCTTCTCAATCATGGGAAGAAGCATAGGGTTAATTCTTCTAAGTTTCTGTTTGAAAGGTTTCTGGTTTGGTTTTAAGGGAATGGTGTGTTGAATTATTGAAGTGTCATAGGACTTCAAGTCCTCATAACTCCAAGCAAATACATATTGGAACTCTTTAAACAAATAAATGTACTTGGGCTTTTGATCAAGTGGTAAATTTTTGGACAATTTGATCATTTTGGGATTCTCTGATGTCCCAATGTTGTGTTCTTCTATAGCAGCGTTCAATTGTTGTAATTTTGGCTTTCTGGGAACATCATTAGCGTCAAACATGTCTTCTAATGGGGTTAGGCTAGCAGGTAGAAAATTGTCCTTTAAGTCAATGATCTCATGCATTTGTTTCAGCTGTTCTATGTTTGTTTTGTCAAAAACAGTCAGGTTTAGGATTTGTTTGGTTGTTGCAGCTGTTACAGCCTGCTGGTTTTCATTTGTTTGCTGTTGGGCATCCTTCATAGCATCCATGTCAATGTTAATATTCATAAATTCATGCTCAAGAGTGAGGAAATTATTAATTTGGGTATCATTTTCGAACACTTGCCAATCTTTAACGTTATTTGGGACAGCGGGCCTATGTTTTATTTCAGCGGTAAAGTGATGGTTTGGCTCAAAGGGAAGCTTGCATGTACTAGCAAAGGTGGCTAGGCTGTGTGCATCAATGTTATGCTCTCTTGAAATCTTGGCCAGCTTGAATTCTGTGAATGCATTGAGTATATTAGTGGCAGCAGTCCTATAGGCCCTCATTCTATTGTCATTGGTTACAAAGTTACTTTTCATCTGTTGTATGATGAAGTCAGAGTCCCCTAAAATAGACACTTTTGCAACTCCTAGAGCTTTGAGCAGTTTAAGGCCTAAAAGCAGATCCTCATACTCTGCCATGTTATTTGTGCATTTGAAATTCAATCTGTAGGCATGGCCTTCTACATGATTGTTATGCGTATTGTGAATCCATACACCTGCCCCTGCTCCTAACTTGTTGACCGAGCCATCAAACTCTACATACCATGTGATTTCTTGCTTGTGTTCAGTACTAAGAGTTTCATTCATTCTTGTAGTGGGCAGATTTGAAATTTTTGTTTGGGGAGGTTCTTCTAGTATGTTGGTTGCATTAATTGTTGTGATAGTCTCATGGGTATGTGCAATCGATTCTTCATTGATGTGTGCTTGTTGTTCTAGAGCCAAAGGCTCATCATCAGTTGGGGAATTTGTATCATCATTAAACAAAATAAAGGAATCCATATCAGAATGGATTGAATAAATAGGAAAAATTTTAGGCCTGCTCTCACTACTTACCACATATTTCATAAGTGTTTCTCTGTACAGTCTCTTTGGTTGCCCAAAGACTGAAATAGTAGCATAGGAGAGATCTAGTTGAAGGGATCCTTGGAGCTTTGCTCCCCATGATCTTGACAGGTGTTGGGCCGTTAATATGCCATTATTATTATCACTTTTGAACACTTATTCCACCCATTTCTATTATTCTTCATCATGTCATTTATTATAATTTATTATATAAATCCATTTTATGATGATTTATGCTTCTATGAATGAATATTATTTATTCTCCTTTATTTCTAATAAATTGATGATTATGCATGATTTTATCAATGAGTTTTAATAAATCAGTTGTAACATTATTCACCATTTTTAGCCTCCAAGATAATTTCTAGATTGAAGATTTGATCATTAAAGTGCCAACTGAGAAATTCGTTGGAATAAGAAGCGATGGTTTTACGATTGAGATTCTGAGAAAATGAAGCAGAATATGGAAAATCTGCAACATGGGTTTTGTCCAGAACGGACCCAATTAACTTTAGAAAAGAACGGTTTGCCCAAATTTGGCTTGTACTGAGAGAAACGTAGGGTTCTTTGAGCACGATTTTCTCAGATTTGTTGTTGTGGCCGTCCTCCAAATCTCAGCTGCAAAGCCAAATTCGTCTTGCTCTTGTTGAAAGCTGGATGGAAATATATCTTCTTGTTTATCAATTGGTTGGAAACAATCTAATTTTGTAATAGAAATCATGTTTTAGTTATCTCTTTTGTAACTGCTCTCTGATCTCTCTCTATTTAAATGAAAACAGAGATCAGAGATGAGGGAATTCGAATGATGGAAAAATGATGGAATTGAGGATTTAGAATTAGAGATTTAGAATTAAGAATTCATGATAGGATAGGAGGAAGAAAGGATTGTTTCAGGCTGTAAGTCTCAAAGCTGTTGTTGTTGTAATGATTTTACCATTTAATGATTAATACCTGATTTGGGAGTTGTTGTTCATTCTTTTCATCTGAAGTAGCCCAGCAGCATCCGCTGGCGACTAAGGGCCCAGCCTCTGGTGGAGTACGTTGTTGTTGTGTATCATATCTTTACAATTGCTGTTGTGTGATGGTTTGATTTATTTCCTATTCTTTTGAATTGCATTATTTTACAGTTTCATGTTTTTATAGTGTGTTGTTAGAATATTTTATGGAATTGTTTTATTGCACAAGTTGAGATTGAATCGCGTGGCTGTTCTTTCCCATCATAATAGAGATTACTATCATTTTCAACTTATATTGTTATGTCATTCATTTCAAATGTAAAGCTTCGCTGTTCATTTCAGATTGTTGGTTATTCGATTCCACTAATCAGAGTTTGTTTCTCTGATTTATTAAATATGATTCGTTGTTTAATTCCTTTAGTTATAAGTTTGTTGTCCATTTACTTCGTTGTTCAGTTTGGTTGATTAATTGCAAGAGTTTACTTTTAAAAGAGTTTTCCTAGTTTACTTTCAAAGACAGCTTTAGTTCAATTTCGATTTCCTTTTGATTGCTTTAAAGCGGGACTGTCAACTGTAGAGAACATTGGTTATTGCTTCCTCGTTCCCAGATTGATTGTCTTGTTCTGGTTTGATTTCAATTGCATCAATATCCAGAGGAATGATTTATTGCTACTGTATCCTCGATTGATGGTTGTTTGAGTGAATGATTTAGTTTAAGAACATTTCAGTTTCTTGCTATTCCATTTCTTAATTGTTGTTTCATTTCTTATCTGTCGTTCCATTTCCTGTTATTCGCATTATCTTTTCTTTGGTGTGAAGAAGGATCTGAAACTGTAGTGGGCATTGGCATTTGTTGTCTAGTCCTCATATTGATGATTTGTTCCTTGATTACTTTTGGTTACATCAGTTTCCAAAGGGATGAGTTATTGCTACTGGACCCTTGATTGATACATTGCTTATTTTTCTGAATGCATGATTTAAGTCTTAAAGTGCTTTGTTGTAAGTAGATTTTATTTCCAGCTTTCATTTACTTTTGGATTTTGAGCACTATACTGCAAAACATTACTCTTGAGTAAATAGCCGCCTCAGACTGAGTACACTCTTGAAATAAAAAGTCATCCCTGGGTTGATAATTAATGTGAAGGTAATTAGGAGTTAAAAAGACACCTTTTTATCGCTCCACATTTTGGCGCTGTTGCCGGGGAGAGTGTAGCCATTTCTAAAGAGTAGTGTGAATCTGATGAGTGCCTGCTAGGGAAGAGTTGGATATTAAAAATGGAAGGTAAGAACCTGCGTGCAGAGCATGTAAAAGCCTCGCTCCACTGTCCGCTTTCCTAACAG
Organism: Pinus tabuliformis; assembly: GCA_031772625.1. Lineage (NCBI taxonomy): Eukaryota > Viridiplantae > Streptophyta > Pinopsida > Pinales > Pinaceae > Pinus > Pinus tabuliformis. Next base: position 846,117,583 of record CM062811.1, read on the forward strand.
ATTTGTTGTTGCTTTGTTGGGTAAAAATAGATGTTTGAATTTTTGTGTGAATGAATTAAAAGAAAAAAATAGAAATTTTGAAAAACAAATCTCATGATTTCTCTCAAGTGGTGATGTAAGCACCACCCATTTCACTAACCGATTGACAGGAACATTTGAAGAAGGGGCCTCGAAGAAACACATGAAGAAAATCTTCTATTATAGTAAGAAATGGATCACATTTTTACTTTTGAATTTCCTATCAAAGATCTAGGAGGAGTGACACAAATGCACATAACTCCCCCATTGTCTCTACCAAATTTTCATGGCTTGACAAATGAAGGTCCAGATACATTCTTATTTGAGCTCGAAATACTTTGTAGAGGATATGATTATTGTACTAATGATCAAAGATTTAAAGTGTTTCCTCTTACTCTAAAAGGAGCAGCTCTCTGATGGTTCATAAGCCTAGGTGGGAATTGCATCCAAACATGGGAGGACATGAAGAACATATTCTTGAAGAAGTACCAAGACTATTGCAAATCCAATGAAGATATTTTTGGTATGGTACAAGGGGAAGATGAAAGTTTGGAGGATTATGTAGATCGATTTCATTATAACCTTCAAAAATCAAAGCATAAGCATTTGGAAAAAGAGATCTTAAAAACACTCATTCTTAAAGGAATCAAAGATGAATTTTTAGAACTCTTAAATCTGATAGGAAAAGGTGATGTTTTTCAGTTATCATATGATGATGTTTGTGAATTGTGCATAAGGTATTCAAGAGGAATCTCCAAGGCTGGTAAGAATTCTAGAGATGTTTGTTCTTTCTTTTCCAAATCTGCTACAAGAATAGGAGACATAAGAGCTGAAATCAATACTTTATTTGAAAATTTTAAAGTTGATTTTATTAGCTCTCTAAGTGCAAAATTGGATGCTTTGCAGGTTCGGAAAAATCAAGAATTTGATGAAGTGTTTTCCACTCATGACCGAAAGGAGCAGTCCATAGATAGTTGTTCTTCCTTATCTAGGATGGAAGTAGCATATCAAAGAGATGAGGAAGATGCAACAAAGTCAAAACCATGGAAATCATGGCCTACAGGTATGGTTCAAAACACTTTCTCTTCATTCTCTTACTTGCATAATCCATTATGGAATACTAATGTTTTAGGGCAGCCATGTCAATTTCAATATAACCACCAATCTTGTTTACAAGTTGGGCATGTTTCATCTTATGATGGCATGACTACTCTCCCTCATCTTGTAGCACAAACATATTCTCCATATTTTTCACCAGCTCTTCCACAACATCCTGCTTGCATACCAAATTCATCCACTCAACCCAATCAACCACATCATCACAATGCTCCATTCCTTACACATTTTCCTGCTCAACTAATTCCACACCCTCACCATAATAAACCAGTACAACATGCTTACAATGTTGAACTGCCAAATTTACCCACCCTTCCCACCCATTCTATCTCACATGCACCATTAGAGAAAACTTATAATGAGATTCAGAATGTTTCAAATTCAAAAATTGTAGAAGCTATGGAAGAAAATGAGGTTTCTTATAGTATGTATCAACAAGCTATTTTAAAAGCTCAAGAACTTCATGATCTGATGGATATGAGAAATCAAGAAAGTAACGGATACATTGAACATTGGTTTCACTCCATCATTTGTTTGCAACATCACTCTATGCCTCAACAATTTTTGATACCATTTTTTGAAGGGAAGTTGGCTTCTCATACCCTAATATCCATTAACATGCATTTTTCAAATTTGGGTATGTGCATACATGAAGCCCTATTTCGAAAATGGTTCCATTGGAAGTACTCCTATACGTAGACATATTCATTTTTCAAATCAAAATAGGTTAGTGTAGAAAATAAAATAAATAAGGGAATAAAAAAACGCATTTTGTTTTTTTTTTGTAAAACTAAGTTTCTTTTGTTGCAACACGCTAATGAAATCAACATCGATGATAAATGTTTCAATTCATTTGTGTATGTAGATGATTTATAATAGAAATAACAATTCTACAAGCACTTATATTAATCTTTATCATCAAAATGAAAAAATGGTTGAATATCATTTTTTTGGCTTGCGGGCTTGATGAGATTTCTGGAAAAACAGTCGGGACAGTCATGTTTTGAGGGACCAAAATTGAATATTTTTAAAACCTGTCTCTACCCTAGGTATCCCTTGATGTCTAATTTCTAACCCAATTTGAATCACTCAATTTGGATTTGAAACGAAAAAGTTAGAAACAAAACATTGACAGGGTGTCTAGTGGGAAGCTCAAGAACAGAGTTGGGACAGTCAGTTTTTGGAGGCCTAAATGTTTGAATTTTTAAAACTTGTTACTATGGTAGATTCCCCTATGAATATATTTTACAATTCAATTTGAATCACTCATTTTTGATATCGTATGAGGAAGTTATGATCAAAATACTGACTGTCTATCGTAAATCCACACCCTTAAAACTATGTCTTTCCGGCTGTTCCTTACAGTATTTGACCTATCAATTCTTCTTTTATTCAAAACCTGTTTCTATTGGAGATAAAAAAATGAATCTACTTTCATTTCCAATTTGAATCATTTGAATCCGACATCAAACTAAGAATCTATGCTTCAAATATCAATCATTGGTCTAGATTGGGTAATCGAAAATGACTCTATTATGCAGGTTGTTCTAACTAAAATTGACATATCATATCATTGAATTTTTAAAACCTATTTCTATTGGAGATACTCCTTTGAATTAGCTCTCATTTCGCTTTGGAATCACTCAATTTGGATGAAAAACAAAGAAGTTGTGATTAAAACACCGCTGGTTAGTATGGTCAACCACTGCTCTCCCGCATGTGACAAATAAATTTTACTTTGATATTTTCTCTGTGGATTTGTTATATAGAGTAACTACTTGTTAGTTTTTGCATAATTCTTGGATTAGGGGAGCCCGATCACCTCTCTTTCTCCATGATTTGATGTTTTATTGCAGGTAGACACTCGTTTTTTGCAGGTCTTGGGAAAATAAAGAAGGTCAATTTATGGACAAATGATTTTTGAAAGAAATTTTAATGAAACAAAGGAATTTCATCCAAGTCATTACCCAACGGATTCATAATAGAATAAATGAAGAATTGATTTCGATTTGAAGATTCATGTCTTGTCACTGCTATCAAAACATTTTTCAAAAAGATCATTTTTTTACCTAATATCATAGCTGTTGTAACTTAATTTACATATTGTTTTTAAATAAAATGTTGTTTCTTTTCTAATTTCTCTTATATTTTGTGTTTCAGGTATTGTTTCATTCAAAGTGTAACTCATCCTCAGCATCAATACAGTGAACAGCGAATTCATTCTTTGCGTACTTGCATTTTATGCTTGTGCATTGTGGTGTTCCTTTTCTGAAGGAACAGCATTTGTGTGCACTTTTGTTGTTTCTGCTGTTCCTTTTCTAAAGGGACAGCATTTTCGTTTTGTTGTTTTTTTTTTGAAAAGAACAGCACCTTTTGTGTTAGCCATTCCTTTTTCACTTTCATTTTGTTGTTCCTTTCGAAAAGGAACAGCACCTTTGGGGCAGCAGTTTATCTTGTTGTTCCTTTTTCATGATTCATTTTGTCGTTCCTTTTCCACGGTTCATTTTGTTGTTCCTTTTTCACGTTTTGTTGTTCCTTTCCAAATGGAACAACACTTCTGCATTTTCACTTTTTGCTGTTCCTTTTCGAATGGAACATCATTTTTGCACTTTTACGTTTTGTTGTTCCTTTCCAAATGGAACAGCACTTCTACACTTTCACTTTTTGTTTTTCCTTTCCGAATGGAACAACACTTCTGCACTTTCACTTTTTGTTGTTCCTTTCCGAACGGAACAGCACTTCTGCACTTTCACTTTTTGTTGTTCCTTTCCGAATGGAACAACACTTCTACACTTTCACGTTTTTTTGTTCCTTTCCAAATGGAACAGCACTTCTGCACTTTCACACTTTTGCACTTTTACGTTTTGTTGTTCCTTTCCAAATGGAACAGCACTTCTGCATTTTCACTTTTTGCTGTTCCTTTTCGAATGGAACAACACTTTTGCACTTTTACGTTTTGTTGTTCCTTTCCAAATGGAACAGCACTTCTGCACTTTCACGATTTGTTGTTCCTTTCCGAATGGAACAACACTTCTGCACTTTTCATTTTTGTTGTTCCTTTTCCAAAGGAACGGCACTTGCGTTTTTGTTGTTCCTTTTCCAAAGGAACGACACTTTTCATTTTTGCTGTTCCTTTTCCAAAGGAACGGCACTTGCGTTTTTTCTGTTCCTTTTCCAAAGGAATAACACTTTTAGTTTTTGCTCTTTATTTTTCCAAATGAATGACATTTGCATTTTCACACTTTTTTTTGTGTGTATTTTTGTTTTTTTGTGTGCATTTCCTTTGTTGTTCCCTGCACAGAACACCACTTTCTTTTTGAGTGTTTTTGTTGTTCCTTCAAAAGAGCAACACTTTGGGAGTATTTTCGAGAGCAACCCTTCCTTCCTCTTGTGGAATTATTCTTAGTTCATCTCAACCACATTTTATTGATTCCCTTTCATGGCATGAAGTACACTATTTTTATGAAGACAAGAATTATGGATTCTTTTAAAGCAAGTTAATATCATTCATGTTATGATCTTTAACAGGACAACTCCTTGATGATAGCTTATTTTCAAAAGGGACACAATTATTTATATACTACTTTACTGCATTGTTTTCTGCTGTACATGATACTGATTGATCATCTTAATACCATGTTGGTTCCACCCTTCTTGGTTATAATCTTCTCTATCTGTAATAAATGAGATTATGGATATATTTTTTTTCTATTGACATGTTCTACTTCTTCCACCATCCCTACTCTTAAGGAGTACTGAGCCTCCCTCTTTTTATCATAAAAATGTGTAATAACAACAAAATTTTGTTCGCAGATGGAGGATAGGGGGTCTCATTACGAGCCAGCCTACCATGTTCATAAGGCTGTAACAAAGTGACATTCCCATTATGGCCACCACACCAGGGTTATGATCCACTGGATAGCCAGATTATCCTTGGAATAGGAGGTCTCATCACGAGCCGTCCTGATCACTTCTGCTACATCCCAGTGAATGGCAGTGTGGTTATCTAGTTATCACGCCAGCGCATTGGTCTCTTCTGTAAGAACAGCAATGAAACTCTCTAGTTATAAATTGAGGATTCTGGCTCATATGGGTTAAAAAGCAACCCTGTCAAGGCTATGGACGCCTGCTGGCAGCAGAGGCTCTGCTTATGGTATTGAAGTTATATCTTATCGTCAATTATTACTATAATACCCTTTTCTTATTTTTTCTTTTTATCAGAGAAGTTATTTCCTTAATTGTTTTTTCCCTATTTTGAACCTTTATGCATGAGAAATTGTTTTATGATCAATCGCATCATTTTCAGCTAGCATACTATCAGTAAAGCATATTTTTGGCATATTGTTGTTCTTTTTCTCTTTTTTATCACTTATCATCAATTCAAAGCGTCCCATCTCTTATTCATAACTATCTTTACACACTCTGCTCTCATTATAACGATAACTCTCGTCGTCCTATCATTGATATGTGTACTCTACTGCTGAATTGTTCATTCCCTTGCCTTGCCATCAGCATAACACCTTTCATAGGCTTTATGGTCATGAAATCCCTTTTTCAATTGGAGAGGGGAATGTATGCATTATGGGATTACATGCGCTATGATTACTACACCCTGCCATAACTTGTTGATTTGACAAAAGTTTTTCTGGCTGAAAGTTTTGCATGCATTTTATCTATTTCTCTTCAAAGCTAACACTATGGATTCAAGAACATTGTATGCAAAATAGTGATTTGTTTACAGGATAACAACAAGTATGGGGGGAAACGCTATTCGCAGCATGACCACACTATTGCAACTAACAGAAGAGGCTCGAGCAACTCGTGAACGTGAACAATTCTTCAGACATGATGTGCTTACCTGGATCCCACCTTTTGCATCACTTTCAGTGCCAACTTTGCCTCCATCAGTTTCAACAAATGCCAGTACATATATGTCATTCCACATTTTTCTTTTTGGAGGTAAAACTTGAGGTAAAATAGCATAATTTTCTGATTTATTACGAATTTAGGAGAATTTAATGAAATCCATTTTGAGCATTATTTATCATCCTTCATTCCACATCTTTACCACTTCCCCTTTTTCAGCGGCATATTATCTTTCAGTTTGGGGGAATGTTGCTTTTATTCATTTCTTTCTTATGACCATGTCATTCATACTCTTTATCATCCATTGCTATTCTTATTCATTCTCAACACCTCCCTTATTCCATGTTGTTTTACACCAAACATAGACTTCAACAGATAGTAGCAACCACCTCTATTTTTTTTGTAGCATCGCATGAGGGCATGCTAATTTTCCAAAGAGGGGGAGGAATTGCTACGCATGATGGATGTTTTCTATTTTCTTTCTCATTTAAGGCATACAATTTCAGTGTAGAAAATGATTTCCATAATATTTTTAAAGCTATGAACTCAATTCTTGTGATTTTTGGAAAACACGGACGTATCATTAATAAAAACCCAGACAATTTCAAGATAAATTGGTTCATAAAATTTTGGAAATCATGCACTCTCACCTACAGCGATTTTGTTTATATCTCGTGATCCATGCATCAAAACAGTCTGATTTTTTGGATCATAAAGGAATTCATATATTATAAATTTACTTGCCAAATTTCAACAAAAGCTGGTTTGTAGTTTTTGAGAAAATGGTTAATGAAGTTTGCTATTATTTATATCATATTTTGTTGCAACTTCATATATACATATAGTTGAATGTCAATGTAAAAATTGTTATGCCTTCATCAAGATTACTAAAAGTGAATATTCATTAATTAAGGAAGAATTAATTTGTTCTATCCATTTCATGAGCTGAGATGAACATATTTTTTATTGCTTGGTTAACACATGGGTTTTTGTCTTTGGGTTGCATGAGGACATGCAATATATTCAGTTTTCGTTACATGAGGACATGCAACATATTGAGTGTGGGGGTATGTTGGGCCATTAATATGCCATTATTATTATCACTTTTGAACACTTATTCCACCCATTTCTATTATTCTTCATCATGTCATTTATTATTTTTTTATATATAAATCCATTTTATGATGATTTATGCTTCTATGAATGAATATTATTTATTCTCCTTTATTTCTAATAAATTGATGATTATGCATGATTTTATCAATGATAGTTTTAATAAATCAGTTGTAACATTATTCACCATTTTTAGCCTCCAAGATAATTTCCAGATTGAAGATTTGATCATTAAAAGTGCCAACTTAGAAATTCGTTGGAATAAGAAGTGACGGTTTTGCAGTTGAGATTCTAAGCAAATGAAGCAGAATCTGGAAAATCCAGAACATGGGTTTTGTCCAGAACGGACCCAATTAACTTTATTAAAGAATGATTTGCCCAAATTCGGCTTGTACTGAGAGAAACGTAGGGTTATTTGAGCACGATTTTCTCAGATTTGTTGTTGCGGCCGTCCTCCAAATCTCAGCTGCAAAGCCAAATTCTTCTTTCTCTTGTTGAAAGCTGGATGGAAATATATCTTCTTATTTATCAATTGGTTGGAAACAATCTAATTTTGTAATAGAAATCATGTTGTAGTTATCTCTATTGTAACTGCTCTCTGATCTCTCTCTATTTAAATGAAAACAGAGATCAGAGATGAGGGAATTCGAATGATGGAAAATGATGGAATTGAGGATTTAGAATTAAGAATTCATGATAGGATAGAAGGAAGAAAGGATTGTTTCAGGTTGTATGTCTCAAATTTGTTGCTGTTGTAATGATTTTACCATTTAATGATTAATACCTGATTTGGGAGTTGTTGTTCATTCTTTTCATCTAAAGTAGCCCAGCAGCATCCGCTGGCAGCTAAGGGCCCAGCCTCTGGTGGAGTACGCTGCTGTCGTGTATCATATCTTTACAATTGCTGCTGTGTGATGGTTTGATTTATTTACTATTCTTTTGATTGCATTATTTTACAGTTTCATGTTTTTATAGTGTGTTGTTAGAATATTTTATGGAATTGTTTTATTGTACAAGTTGAGATTGAATCGCGTGGCTGTTCTTTTCCATCATAACATAGATTACTATCCTTTTCAACTTATATTGTTATGTTGTTCATTTCAAATGTAAAGCTTTGCTGTTCATTTCAGATTGTTGGTTATTCGATTCCACTAATCAGAGTTTGTTGTTCAGATTTATTAAATATGATTCGTTGTTTAATTCCTTTAATTATAAGTTTGTTGTCCATTTACTTCATTGTTCAGTTTGGTTGATTAATTGCAAGAGTTTGCTTTTAAAAGAGTTTTCCTAGTTTACTTTCAAAGGCAGCTTTAGTTCAATTTCGATTTACTTTTTATTGCTTTAAAGCAGGACTGTCAACTGTAGAGAACATTGGTTATTGCTTCCTCGTTCCCAGATTGATTGTCTTGTTCTGGTTTGATTTCAATTGCATCAATATCAAGAGGAATGAGTTATTGCTACTGTATCCTCGATTGATGGTTGTTTGAGTGAATGATTTAGTTTAAGAACATTTTAGTTTCTTGCTATTCCATTTCTTAATTGTTGTTTCATTTCTTATCTGTCGTTCTATTTCCTGTTATTCGCATTATCTTTGCTTTGGTGTGAAGAACAACTTGAAACTGTAGTGGGCATTGGCATTTGCTGTCTAGTCCCCAGATTGATGATCTGTTCCTTGATTACTTTTGGTTACATCATTTTCCAAAGAGACGAGTTATTGCTACTAGACCCTTGATTGATACATTGCTTATTTTTCTGAATGCATGATTTAAGTCTTAAAGTGCTTTGTTGTAAGTAGATTTTATTTCCAGCTTTCATTTACTTTTGGATTTTGAGCACTATACTGCAAAACATTACTCTTGAGTAAATAGCCGCCTCAAACTGAGTACACTCTTGAAATAAAAAGTCGTCTGTGAGTTGATAATTAATGTGAAGGTAATTAGGAGTTAAAAAGACACCTTTTTATCGCTCCACAATAGGAGCATACCATACTTTGGTGGGATGTCAGCCACCACCACATCCATGAGGATGGTCTTGTTGGGATATTGAACTAAGGAGACACACAAGTCTTTAATGAGGCCTAAACACTTGAATTGACTTGAGTCAAATGAGTACAAATCTTTGTAGGGTCTTGTAATATCAAGGTTCAGCTTTTCCATAACTGCTTTGGGCATCAGATTGTGTGATGCTCCTGAATCAAACATAGCATTGTGCAAAACTTTGTCATGTATATGCAAACTGACATAAAAGGTTGGAATAGTTCCATATGTTGATTTTCCATTAACTTCTAGGCCAAACAACAGTTCAGAGGTATCATCCAGAACATTTACATCATCCTTATTATCTGGTATTTGAAGTGATCTTTGAATTTGTTGTCTATATACATCGTGCTTGGCAAGTTCTGGGAGGGGGATGGATATCTTCAACTTAGCTATTTCTACCTCTAAATTAAATGGCTTTTCCAATGGAGTCTTGGTGTTGATAATGGCAGTTTTTTCTGTTTCATTTGAATTATCTGTTGTTTGCTCTTGTTTATCAGTGTTATGGGAATTGATTGCTTGCGGTTTTTCAACTTCAGGAGGGCTTGTTGGAACGTTGTTCGAGTTTTGCTCAAAGGAAGAAGGTGGCAAAAGCTGATCTACAGAAGGTTGCGCTTGTGTTATGTCTTCTACAATCACTTGATGCGGGTTTGGGACATTTGTATCAGCTGGTTCAGTTATGACAGCCTTGCTCTTAATCTTGTTGGGTTGTTTGCCATCCTTTGTTTTGCTAGGTTCAGAAATGTCAATGGTCCTAGTTCTCAGCTTATATTGTTTGTGTACTTCATACACAGCAGTATCATAACCCTGTTTAAAATCAAAAGACTCACCCGACTTAGTCTGAAATTGACTGAAGTTATGCTTATCTTGGTCTTCTTGGCTCAGAAAAGTTTGATGCTCACCCTTTAGATCCATCAGATTCATGTGAGTGTCTTCTATGGGTTCACTAGAGGTGGATGCCTCAGCATAGTTTTCTTGGAAAGGGGGTCTTATGTCATGATCTGGGCTTGACCTACCAGCATTTGTGTTCTGTGTTTTCCTAAAATTTGGGTTCCTTATGGTATTGGACTGTTGTCCTCTCCATGATCATCTCCTCTCAACACTTTCTACTCTGTCTCCCAGCCTTTGCATGCCACTGATAATAGCATCAAGCTTTTGTTCTAAGGCTGAGGGTTCTTCCGTAAAGGTGGTTCTTCTTTCCATTCTAGCTCTGCTTCTTTTGGCAATTAGGTTGGCCTCTACGCTGACAGCAACATTTTGCATGTCTGCAAGGGTCTGAGGAGCTCTTTCTTTTAACTAGTATGCCATATCCGGGTCGAATCCATCAAGGAATTTGTACAAGGCAAGGTCAGGTGGGGGTCTTAAGTTCTATGGTATTGCATTATAGACATTATTGAATCTTGCACTATACTCCAAAACAGTCTCTTGAGGACCTCTTTTAATTGTATCATATTCAGCTAGTATGTGCAAGGGGTCTTTCTTTTTCTCCCATATGTTGGTAAAGGATTGGTAAAGCTCATCCGGAGTAGTTATGGAATTTGCAGCAAGTGATCTAAACCAAGTTCTTACATCTCCGGTTAAACTTTGAACAAAAATTCTTATTCTCACGCTATCATCGTCTATCTCATAGTTTTCAAAATAGTCTTGCATCTTTTTGGTATGCTGAAGGGCTGTGAAAGGACCGGTACCGTCAAAATAGGTAATTTTAGATTGATACTCCTGAGGTAAAGCCCCAGGATTAGCAAGCAATTGCAGGGGTGCATATCTATTAGCCATATTGGCAGGGATAAGTGGGACAACGGGGATAAATGGAACAATAGGGATAACAGGGATAACAGAAGTAACTGGAACAGCAGTAGTGGTAGTTGTAGTATGTGCAGTGAATGGAGGTGTGGATGGAGTGCTTTGAGATGTGGATGATGAACAAGGGGAAGTAGGGGTCGAATGAAATAAAACCTTCACAGGAGTTGGAACACAGCTTGGGAGAGCTGCTTCAGGACTCAACTCAGCAAACTCTTCTCTTTGCTCTAGCTTCCTAAGGATCTTTGGGATTAAGTTCGGATTTTCAAAAGTAGCTGGGGGATTTGGGTTGGGATTTGACCTTGTATATCGTGGATTCTTCTTGGGAGCCAGCTTCCGAACTGTTTTGGTATTTTTCTGGGAATGTTTTTAGAATTAGCAAGGAACTGATCAAATTTTGGAACCGCTATCTATAGCTTAAAACTAGCATGAAGATTGACTGAAGTAGCTTTTGTTTACTTCTGTCAATGCAAAGCAAAGACAGTTTCAAAGGCTACCTGGCTGACATTCAAGCTTCATCTGTAGTTTTAAGGAATATACAGCATTTAGAAAATTGGTTTCTCAGTGGATTCTTCCAACCTGTTTCGTGAATTTAACTGAGGAGGTCCCCAGTGGAGTTTTCCAACTTGATTTATGAAATTATCTGAGGATGAGTCCCCAGTGGAGCTTTCCAACTTGATTTATGAAATTATCTGAGGATGAGTCCCCAGTGGAGTCGCCATTAATGTTATCACTCAGGTTGTCCTTAAGCTCCGGAAAGGATACGGCCGAGGTAACCACAAACCAACTTTGGACTACAGGTTCTAGCCCACCTGCAGTCAGAGAGGGCTCTCTCTTTATGGTTTAGCTTTATTGAGGGGGATTTTAGGTTAGTTATTGAGTTCAGGTTTTTTGTTTGTGTTTTGGTGGGAAGATTGATGTTTTCAGGTAAAGAGGTAGGTATGGTGTGAGAGTTTCAAACCATTGGGCATGGAGTCAAAGAGTAGGACTGCTGGTGCGTTTTCTCGGTCACAAGAGGAATAAGGAGCAAGGTAGTTGCACATAGAGCAATGATTCGGGTTAATAGGATGGAAAGAATGCTAAGGGATGAAATGCAATTAAGAATCTCTCAATCAGCTTAACAGAGAGGCGAATGAGCTATATCTAAGAGCAGTAAAGAATTCCTAGATAACTGTCAAAAACACATGAATTAGGGTAAATATGAGCCATAGGGAATTCATATTCATGTCCAATTCAGTTCAGATGAAAAAAAACATAAAGAAACAACAGAAATTGAGCCTAGAGTGTAGTTAAACAAGTTCTAAGCTAATATTTCTTTCTGCTATTTAGATGGTGAAACGATGAGAACAGAGGTAAGAAGCACTTATTGAGCCATGTTGCAGCACAAGAATTCCACATTCAATTCCTTAGATCATTAGACACAAAGCAGACAGTCATTCCCCCAATCTCTTCAGCAGTCTTTGATTAAGTAAAACGTGTCAGGTATACAGTGCGAGTCTCTAGTGAAAATTATCAGTCGACCAACCCTTAAAACAATACAGAGGGTGGTATATATAGAAAAAAAATTCCAAAGTTGTTTATTACAGCTTTGACCTAAACAGGTCTGAAAGTAAAAGATTACTTTAACCTAAACCTATCAGGAATAAATGCAAGAAAATATCTATGGGTTGTACTGAGGGCAGCCGTATCAAAACTGAATTAATGCATTCTCCTCGGTGGCTTGGTGCAATGCTTCTGCAATAACTGCGCATGGACTTCTGCTCCATTGTAGTTCGGTGGCTTTAAGTGCTTTAACTGTGATTTGAGAGCTGGGATGGGCTTACACCATCTGATTTGACTTTGCTGGAGGCCATTCAATGTTGACCTGCTTTGGGAATTGAAGAATTCCATTAAAAATTTAACTGATACTCTTTGCCGCTTCATCTTTCCTCTGATACTCTCTGGCAAATGAATCGGGCCGGTTCTCTCCTTCGCTGTGGGTCAAATCAAAATTTAATGGCCGTTGTTCGGCCCTCTTTTTCCTTTAGAACTGTCCTTTGATCCTTTCTGCATGCCTCGCGAAGAAAAACTGGTCATTTGGCGCCTTTTGGGCTTGCTGGGGGCTACACAATGAGGGGCTTTCCACTTCGGCCCATTTCCCGTAGCCATGCGCGATTAGCGCATGAAAAACTGCCTCAAAATTTGAATCCAAGCTTCCTAAGCGCGATTTCGCCTCTTGCACCAAAATCTGATGATGACGTCAGCATGACGTTAGCAGGTGGGACCATGGTACGACAGATGATGTGGCAGGATGACATCAGCAGGGTGATGTTAGCATGTACGGTGGATGATGTGGCAAGGGTGAATCGGCAGGAGGACGACTTGTGCAGATGATGTGGTAGTGTCCTGGTGCAGTCATCAGGGGGAGGGACAGAAGGCGATTTGTGGTTTTCATCAGACCGCCTTCTGTACGAGGGCGGTAACTATCAGAGTAGCTCTGATGCAATCACAGGCAGACGTGCGTCCTTCTGTATGAAAGAAAAACCGCCAAGCCATCGGGCGCTAAAGGTCGGGCGACGGGATGGCTCTGAAATTGCCGAGAGCCGTCGGATCTAGGAGTGGTGGATCAGAGGGTTGACGGGAGAGGGAGCTGGCGGCAGGTTTATACGGGGGATTTGCGCGAATATTCGGATCTTCATAAACACCGCGAGGAGGGTTAAACTTTGGTTTTGTGGGTTTTATGGGTTTGTACAAGCGGGGAGAACCAAACTTAATGTTTTATTAAAACCTTTAAACACTATCTTTGTGCAAATGATTGCGAAGGGGTAAAGTTATTGGGTTTTGAGGACAGCAAGGTGGGTAAAGGTTCTTGGTCTAACCAGAGGTTTAGACCAATCCCAGTTTCATGACACGGATGGGTTCATAATAGTCCCAGGTGGACTACTATGTCCCAGGACTGAAAAAAATACATAGCTATAGCGCTACAAGGTGGGATATGTACATAGGGGAGTTATTAACATAGATCTAGTAGGGGAAGGGGAAAATAGATGGGGATTTACATAATAGAGTCAGTAGTTAATATGAAGATGATGAGAAAGCGCTAAGGTAAGGAACCTTAGGTTATTTTTGGGGAATAGAACTTTTTAACAGAAGAATGAAAATCCTTGAGTGAGGGAGATCTTCACCAATGCCAATGTTATGGAACATGATGAGACTAAGAGGCTCAAGCAGATCTTGACCTCTTTGGGAAAATTAGTGAGTGATTTGGGGAATAAGGAGAAAGGGAAGTTAGTTATGTCCAGTTTGAGTTCCTCCAGATGAAAAACTGCATCATGACTGTGATCTGAAAAGATATAACACTTAGAAACACAAAATTGATCATGAATCATCATTCTGCAACCTCAAAAACTACCTACCCAGCCTACTTTCCTAACATTTTTTTCTTCTCTTTGGTTTGGGTGCACTTGGACTTGTAGACCCAGCTTTACAATTTTTTCTTTTGATTTCATTCCTATCTAAATCTACACTTATTTCTGTGAAGGGCCTAGATTAAGTAGTTGGGCTCCTTTGATTCTCTACCTATCTACAAATCTGCCAAGATTAAGCTGTTTGGACAGATATCATTCTCTATATTCTAAAACAGGAAATTGAAACCTAGGGAGACCAAGGTTAAGCTGTTTGGCCCTCCCTTTTATAGAACATTCTTTTAAAAATGGTTAAGTCATCAAAATTGGAATGCAGCAGTGGCATTTGGACTAGCACACTTCATGGCTTCTTCTTTGGTCTCTTCTGGAAATATGGAACATTGCAGCATGCAAAGTATGACATATTTGGCATGTAAAATGTCAATCATGAAAAATGAACACCTGTTGCAACAGGAGGCTAACACTTCCAGCGAAGCAGTCCACTCAGATGCGGCAGTCACAACACACAAGGTAAGATAACATGTACAGCACTCACAGAACGGTCTGAACGAGTGCAACGATTGTTACAGCAAGGTTCAGGTGAAAGGTATATCTAATGTCTAGAAGAGAAGTTGAAATGGACGGAACAACATTAACAACATATACAACACATTTCCATTAATAGATTATGCATTACAACAAATGAAACAGTTCAGATGTAGAACACAAGATAAAGCAACATGCATTACAAGTGTTAAAGATTAGTCTTACAATAGATACAATACATGTGTGAAAACATGTTGGCCTGTTAATAGGCTTCTAAATTAAGTGAAAGTTCTAAGACACATCATTACACCATACATCACTAACCTTGGCAGCAGGGCATTGGAGCCACTACTTACTCCTCAAAGAAAAGATTATAGACTCTCTTGGCTATATGGGAGGAGTTAAGGTGAAAAGTCATTTGAATGTACAAATGAGGGGTATTTATAGCCAAGGATCAACTGACCCTTGTGGCTGTTCGACTACCCTCATGACCATTTGACTTCCATGACTCTTCGATTTACATGACTTTTTGTTTAACAAGTGGGTCTCTTGGACTTCCACATTACATCACATTGATTGACAATAAGCCCATGGTGGAGATGTGGGTGACATGACTCATGACGTGACTCAACATGACTTGACATGACAATGCTAGTATATTCGTTTTGTTTTTGGAGTGCATGTTGAGCTATAGTGTTACTAGATGATGGATGTCTTCATGGTGTATCATAGCTTCACCTCCACTTGGCGAAGTGTGTAGAGTCTTCAATGTTCCTTGGTTCGCTTGATGAAGCTTTACCATGTTGTTCCTTGCTTTCATGTTGGAAGGCTTGACAAGCTCTTTGGTTTGCGAAGGTGCATGTTTGTCGCGTTCATCTGCTTCGTATGCTTCGTTCATTGGTCCATTGGTGAACCTGTCATTTTGCATGTGCTCCCTTAAGTCATCTCATTCATCATCTTGACATGTTCATTGGTGTACCTATACCTGTAGTCACTCATGACGAGATGACATCAAATCCAAAACCTCCTAGGCTACCATGACACATGATCATTCAAATGCAGGTGACCGGGAGAGGCAGGAAGGCTATGATGTGGGATGATGGCTCCAGGAAATTTTTGATGAAAATTGTGCAAGAGTCACTGAGAGATGGAGATAGGAATTCTGAGTCGATAGTGACTATCTGCAAGGTTTGGCTCAGCTAGGAGGCAAAATTTCACAATTTTTGTGAGGAAAAATCCAGGTTGCTCGAAGGCAAGGCAAGCATGCTCTACGCATTTTTCATAAAAAATGGGCAGCGAGGCTGGATAGCCATATTTGTGAAATTTTCTAGAGGAATGGGTCGGGCCACATGCAAGGTCAGCAAGCAAGGATGACACAGGTTTTCTAAGGAACTGCCTAGGTCACTGGCAACCAAAATTGCGCAATTCCCATAGGGAACTGCTAGTTGGTTGCTGGGGTCATTGGTAGCCAAAAATACACAATTCCCAAAGGGAACTTCCAGTTTGCTACCTGGATCATTGGCAGCCAAAACTGCGCAATTCCTAGAGGGAACTGCCACTTGGCTGCCTGGGGGACTGGCAGTAGAAACTACGCAATTCCCAGAGGGAATTGGCAGTCTACTGCTAGGGGCTGCTGGCAAGGAAAACTACATTGAGGCCAAGTGGCTGGCTTGCTGATCATCTCTGCGCAATTTCTGAGTTGAGCTGACTGATGGGAAATAGAAGGCCTGCTCATGAACATTACACAATTTCTGAGATGAATAGTTGGTTGACTGTCGGGATGACTGACTAGGAAAACTGCGTAATTTTCTGAGGGAGACAAGGACAGGCACTTGGTGTCTGTCTAACCTGTATTCATAATTTCCTCAGTTAGTTGAGCAGGTGAGGTCAGTGGCCTTTGCGCAATTTTTTATGGGAGTCAGTCCTAGGGAGACTATAGGGTCTGACTGTCGAGGTGGTTGGCATGAGAGTTGATTGAACTACTTGCGGGTGGCACAGCTTGAAAAGACTAGCTTGGTGCTTTTGCATTGTTCTAGTTGATAGTCAATCGAGACGATGGCGGGATGATGGGTCGACTCCCAGAGGGGAGTCCAGTGATTAGAAATTTCAATAAAAGTGACTAAGTGTGTGAACAATCGAAAGATGCATAGGTGATCATATGAACACACACTCACATGACTTAATGACGAGATAACCAAACCATCCAGACATACATGCTCAACAAGACTGACCACTTTTTAAGCGACAAGCGCGACACTCATGATTAATCATCCATTTATCGATACAATGCTTACGCAACAGTGAATGTGACTCCGTGTGTGAGTGCGATGATGCTTTCATAGCGAATACAACAAGGAAATATGAAGTGAAGACTTTGAGCATAACCAAAACATGGTCGCAAGCATGACTCAAACATTAGCATGCAGAGACTTGAATGTAATGAATCAAGAAAGGCATATGTAAAGACTCACAGGAGCTCACGGAGTGAACCCGAGTGTGTGTAGTCATCAAGTGAAACTCTTCAAGGGAGGCTCTGAAATTGGTGCAGGCCAAAATTTTGGAGGGTGGTTGTAGCCACTACAACACTTGGCGACACACTAGTAGATCTCCAGCTTCTCTATTTTGGCTCATTTATAGCACACGACCTTGGTCTTTCGGGGAGTATTGAATCACTATGCAGGTTACTTTAGTTTCCCACTTACCCCATGGACATACATGGTTCACCTTTTGCCAACTCATTCAAACACAATCAAAAGTTTAGCTTAGATCTCGGTGTTTCAAAATCTAGAAAGGGTAGTTTAGCTCACGAGTTGAAGATTTCCAGAGTATAAGTTTTCATCTTTGGTGTTGCTCCACTGCCAATAGACCTGGAAAATACCCCAGTAGAGTCATGTAGGAACACACACATTGCTCCATTTCTAGCGAGCCTGGTCATTACCCCAGTGGAGTTTCATGCTTCACCTCTCTAGGCAGGAATCCTTTCTCTTCTTTCGCCTTTATATTTTTCAAGAGGATTATGCATAGGCACTTATTTATTTTTGGGGTGGAAGAGGGATCGCAAATTATTTAGAGCAGAAGAGGTTGTTCCTTCAGTGAAGCATGTAAGACCTCTGACATAGGTTTTCTCGTTTAGATTTTCCCCTTCTCCGTCTCCGCTAGTTGGATGAGCTTGAACACACAAAGAAGAAGGTTGAGTACAAGCATGGGGCTTCCTAGTGTGGACGCAGGTTCATGGTTGGGACGAAACTCACTTATAGATGGTTCATATTTTCTGTCAAGACTTCATCAGTCGAAGGTTATAACCAAGCACAGAGAAGACAGACACAAGACTGTCCAAGTTCTGTAGTGTCACAAGTCTCTTCAAATTTTAGCCACATACTCTATTCAAAATCCAAAATGTAGTAATTGGAAGCACTTATTTCCGGAAACAAAAATAGTAATATACCAAGCAAACAAATGTAAAAAATATAGTAAGCAAAGAAAACAAGGTGAAAACAATAACAAGTAAGAAAAGCAACCACGTCAACAAGCAAACAATCATGCAAACCAGAAAGAAAAGACAAGTGAAAAAGCAAACACTACTCCTACTCCTACATTAAACAGTCTACATTACGTGAAATGAAATTTCCAATGAAGCCACTATAGGTGTACCCGACCTGCAATCACAATGCTACAAGCGATTAAAATAGCTAAAAAATAGTGTACAACAGAAAACGAAAAACCTTTAAAAACTTGCACATGAGAGAGAAGGTCTCACCTGTGGGTAGAAGAATATGTCACAACCACCCCACACACATGCTTACCTCTTCCGTGACTACAGTTTTTCAACAAACCTGGGAGGCCTCTTGCGAGTGTGTGTTGTTATGCACCAAGTTTCTCAGCAAGTGTGAGGAAGGACTGAAGCTTGTTACCTGCAACATGACTCGCCAAGTAAGATTGTTAAGGCCATTCAGCGATTGGATCATAAAATTCATGATGGTTGTTCTAAAAGATTCATGATCTTCGAGTAGACGGATTCCTGATTCGAGAGAGGGGATCAAGATGGGAATCTGATACGAATAGATAGATCTGGTCATTCTCATCAGCCATGTCAAGACAATGAGGGCCTATCATAGCCATCGATGCAGGCCAAAGTGCCTCACATGCTTGACAGAAGTCTAAAAATAAATATGCTACATGGTGAAGATCATAGTGCGTGAAGCGACTCTCATTGGATGTACTGTTGGGAAAATGATAAACTACATGAAATCCACCCAAGATAGAAGAGAAATCAGACCAGTCGGTCGAGATGTTAGGATCCAACCCTAACCCCCTAATTTATTTAATAGGGTCGAGTCATAGTTATAGTTAGTTAAAGAGTCAGGAAAGCCTGTATTAATAATTGTAAGTGGTTGACCCACATTTAAAGAAAGGGACCACAGTTAGTTGCAAACAGGGCATGGTATTAGATATATGGTATTAAGAGAACCATGGTACTGACCCATGGTATTACATGTATGAATCCTATATAAAGGATAGAGACTCCCCATTGAGGAGCATCGTGTCTTATTTTGTAATCAAGCCCTGCTCTATTAAAGGTTGCCCCCTCGAAGAGGCAAGTGAACATTGCTTTCATCTCTGAACAATAAAATACATGTTATTTCTCAATTTGTTCTGTGTTCTAGGTTGTGTTTCTTCATATATTTGGTATTTTGGCATCTTCTCACAGGTCAAGGGCATAACAAGTGGTATCAGAGTGCTTTCCAGGGCCGGTGGTATCTCCATTTTTAGCATAATTTTTTTTTGGCTAGAGACGTGTTCTGATGTCTTTAAACCATGGGATCTGTCATTGAGTGCATAAACCTGCAGATTTGGGGAGGCATGCATGCATGAAATAAAAGAGGTGGTCACACTTTTTGGAATCCCTTGTAACCCCTGTGGGTACCCCTTCGAGTAGTAGCGCATTAGAAAGAACCGCCCATGAACTGTCTTCCACATACCCTCTAGGTATATAGGAAGCCCCCTTGGCTCACCTGAAACCTCATTGTAGATAAACCGTCAGTCATCTTACTGCTACAGTACACCGAGAACAACACTCAGGGAGATTATTCACGCCTATGATAGGGTAGTTAGGTAGTACGGCTAAGGCTACGGTTGATCCTCCTTAGTTAGTGCCCTGAAATATTGGGCCAAGTACTACTATTGGACCCTTACGTATATTGTGATCTATAGCACCTGACACTCCTTGAGACCATAGTTCCCTCGTCTCTCTGAAAATTGCCCATTATCTGCTTTTCTAGATCAAATCTAGCAGTTGGGGTTCTATTTCCGCCGCAACAATTAGATCTGTTAGATACCTATACCAATAGGTTTCATATTTCATGATTGGCAAATGAAAGTTCCAAATATGCTCTGCTTTGGTGATGCAAAGATCCCATATTTCCAAGAGAAGACAATGTGTGTACATAGCTTGATGTTGACTCAATTTTGATGGATGGTCCAACAGCCTAATCTGGATCATGCCATGTTTCAATTTTCTGTTGTAGCATAGAGAAAGAAGTCTGTCCAAACTGTTTAATCTTGGCAGACCAATAGTTAGGTAGAGAATTAAGGTTCCCAACTGCTTAATCTGGGGCCTTGGAAGCAATAAGGGTAGTTCTAGATAGAAAATCAAAAGAAAAAGCCAAAGGAAAAGAAAAGGCACATGAGGGTCTGCAAGTCTAAGTGCACCCTCCATGAAGAAACAAAAAATGCTAGGCAAGTAGATGGGTAGGTAGATGGGGTTGCAGAAATGTCATTCCTTTCAACTGAATTTTGCTGGTCTAACATAAAGGAAACATCAATGGATAGAGAAGCTCCTCTTCTCTATCATTTGCAGCAACACAAAGAAGCATGTCTAACTTCCTAATTTCCCCCTTCACATTCATTGCTTACATCCCTACACCAGTTGTGTTCATGAAAGAAATCAAGGTCTTGTGTTGGTTCTTGTTTCTTTAAAAGCCACATTTCTTGTCTAAAATTCTTTTCATTTTGATCTACTTCCTAAACTAATTTGATTCCATATAACACTTAGTGTTTCCACTCCTCTATCCACCTCTTCCACTCATATTAACCCCTAACTTCTTACTATGTAACTCCCTATACCCCCTATTCCCCTTATTACTATGTAAATTATGCAAAAAACCCCAAAATACCTATGTATCCCCTTCCCCGAGCATTATAGCTCTAAGTTTGGTTTTGAATGGTTTAAGCGCTAAACCATTGAGCGCGACCCACAGAGCGCCAAAAATTAATCCAAGGATTAATCCAAGATCTGCTTGGATTAATAACCTTAATCCGGCTTTGTTAATAAACCCGCGCATAATACATTTTGCCCGTAACACAGTTTGAAAACCCACTTTTCTAAAGTTTCCGCCGGGCGCGTATTTCACAAAAAACATTATTTTATTCTCCCGCCCGCTGCCGTATCGCCCTGACAAGTTGATGACCCGTCAACCGTCGGATCCGGGGTTCTTCATCCGACGGCCCATATCCATATCGGGTCGGTCCCGATGTACTGCCTTTATCGCCCGAGAAACTGTCAGAGGGTGACGTCAGGCCTCCGCCACGCGTCACCCCCATATTCTCTCGGGTCGCCCTCTGACAATTCCATGACCGTATCAATAGCGGTCCGAGAAAAACCATTTACCGCTTCTGGTTTACCGCTGGTCCCGCCGCGCCCACGTCATTGCTACGTCATGCCCACGTCAGGCCACCTCACCGCCGCATCAGCGCCCCCGCCCGCCAGCGCTCCGACATGTCCGCCAGCTACGCATCCCCGTGGACCACTCACAGCTTGCCACCTCACCCGATGACGTCATGCTGACGTCACCCGACCCTGACCCCACCTGATGACGTCATGCTGACGTCATCCAAAAAAGGCGCCAATGACCCAAAAGTCCATATTTTCGCCGAAAATTGCGTTTTTCTCACTTTTTGCAAAAACAACTATTGCTCCCTTTGCATGCATTTTACGACCACTCTGTCGCCAACCTGCAGAAATCGACACAGAAACCGTGGGCGCGTCCAGTCCACCTGCATTCGTAACCATTGCCGGCAATCGAAGAGGTATTTATCGAAATCATTCCCCCGCGCCTGGTTTTGTCCATAATTGTCCAAAGCTAGCTTAAAAAGAGTGAGAAAACACTGTATTCACCAGTCAGTCCCCGGTGCCATTGCCTATTTCAAACTGTTGGGTCGGAATTCCTCTGCAGAACCTGCATTTAGCGAAATTTACCTAAATTTACAGTTAGTTCGCGCATTCGTGAACTCAAGACCCGAGCTGCTCTAAATTCACCGTGAAGAGAGTTTTTTCAGGCCTGGCATTTGCTCTATCAGTCCTCTGTGCAGTATTTCAATTGCTGTCACTGCCATTTACCCTCTGTTCCTTTGCAATTCACCTCTCTGTTCCAGAGATACCCCTCTGTGTTGCTCTGTTTAGTAACACCAGTTCTAGTACAAGTCATAGTACTACTTAACCATGGAAACACCAGTAGCCCTCAATATTCAGCCTCTAAATGCCCCACAAAGAGAGTTAGAATGGAAAGCCCTGGGTGATAAAGATTATCAGATGATAGACTCATTTCCAATAAATTCCAAATTTAACATCCATCTGCTGAATGAGTTAAAGGCCCAACACCTCAGTGGAGCTGATATCTTGGGGATTTGGGACTCCAATTTGCCCATCTTTAACCTTCCTCAAGTCAACTCCCTTCCAGACTTGATCCATAGATGCTGTGAATGCTATGATCCATGTCAGAGAGTTGTTCTCAATCCCACAGGCTCAATCTTGTTCCATATTACCCCCGAGGCCATAAAGGAGATGTTGCACTTTCACACTGCAAGACCATTGACTCCTCTCTCCATGTTAGATTTATTAAAGAAGGGGGGAAACCTGTCCAGTGCCCACATCATCAAAATTAATCAGTTATTCATTAAGCCAAGCTCTGAAACTGTGAGAATGTCTCCTATTGGAAATCCATATCTCAATGATTTGGGAAAAATGCTTGTAGATTTGATTAGCTATGTCCTGGGCTACAAGGGAGTTGAGGATGTTGATGACACCATAATGGCCATGCTGTCCATATTTTCCCTTGGGAAACCTCCTGCTGTGCACTATGACTATGCTGAATATATTGCAAACAAGATTCATGAGCAACTGATGAATCTAGAAAGGGAAAAGGTGTTTAGATACACCTCATACATATATCATCTGTTCCTATTTTATCAACCTGACAGTTTCCCTATTCCTCTTAAGAAACTTGATGCCCAGGGAAATCCAAGGTCGGTTGTGTTTTGGACTTCAGTTTTTCATCATACCTCTTGTTCACCATACACATACTGTGAATTCATAGACCTTTTCATTCATCCAGCAATGACTTTGTTATTTGGTGTTCCTCCTCCGAGATTAACCGAGGAAATGCAAAGAATTCTCCATCTCTCTAAGTCCTACAGCATTGGTGATTGGTACTTTTACCAACACCATACAGTGATCAGAATATATGGCTGTGAGTTGAACCCTTATAGGCTGCCAAGATATGTCCCTATGAGACTATTTGCCTTGGAGTATTTCAGGCAGTTTGGAAATGCAGACCAAATCCATTTCCATAGTAAAAACAAGAAAGTGCAGCTAAAAGTCAGGAACCAGCTAGGCCCTTTCCTTTACAACATAAGGGAGGAGGGATGGAAGGAAGCAGATGGCATGCTAGAGGCCCTCCGATTGGAAACCAGTTTTCGCTGGGTACCTTATGACCCTAATCATTTCATTTCTCTCAGGAGGATAAAACATAAATTGGGTGGCTATGCTCACATTAAATTGCCTCATATTGAGAAATATGCCAAT
This sequence comes from Pinus tabuliformis, assembly GCA_031772625.1. NCBI lineage: Eukaryota > Viridiplantae > Streptophyta > Pinopsida > Pinales > Pinaceae > Pinus > Pinus tabuliformis. The sequence goes on from CM062811.1 coordinate 846,141,321, forward strand.
CTACTAAGTTGGGAAGAGGGCACCCTAGAAGAGGCAATTACTAGAGAGAAAATGATTCAAAGAGAGGCAAAGAATATTGAAAAGGAGGCTGACTTGGAAACTTGTGGACAGGTTTCCTCTTCATCTCAAAGGCAACTTGGAGCAGCTGCCTCATCTTCTACAGCACATCAGCAAGCAGCCAAAGCTACTTATCAGGCTTCTAGCAAAGGCAAAGAGAAGCAGATGGAGCAGGAACAGCCACCTCCTATGGCAGAAAAACAAGCAGAAAAGCAGGTAGAACAGCAAGAAGAAGGGCAAAAAGAGGGGCAGCAAATACAGCAGCAAGAACAAACACCTGAAGCCCCAATATCCACTGAGCAACAGGCTCAAGAGAATGTGCCCCTCAGGCAAGAAAAGACAGTGGAGGCCTCAGTACTACAAACTCCACAAAAAGAAGAAAAGGGAAAGAAGAGGGATAGAGAGCTGGAGACTCCCCTCACCACATCCACAAATCAAGGGGAGAAAAGGCACAGAATGAATCCCCTCTCTGAGGAAGAAATGCCTATTGGGCAATCTTTGGGCATGGGCCCACCAAGCATGGAAGCATCTGCAAGTTCCTTTCACCAGGAACATGAAAGGACAGTTGGAGGAGAAGTCAGCTCCTCAAGCCACCAAAGGGGAGCTGAAGCAGGCATCAAACAACAATTTATTGATATCAAAAAGAGGAATGAGCCACTCAAGATACAGCTCTACAATCACTTGTTGAAAATGGCTCCTACAAACCAACAGAGGTTGATGTCCGCATATGATGTACATGAGGGCAAAATGGTAATGAGTCATTTCATGCCAACCATGTTGCAGCCACAGTCAGCTGCAGACTATATAAGGACCAACCTTGAGGTCCTTGCAAAAGACATCCACCCTATGGATCAGATTGAATTGCACAAGCAAACGGGTGAGATGGTATATGCCACCCTCGCAGACAAAACATTGGTAAATCTTAGGCTGGAAAATAGCCTGAATAACACAGCTACCCAACTTGAGTTGGAGAAAGCATCCTCCCAGGCAAAGGACAACCGAATCAAAGCATTGGAGGATATCATCATAGAACTTGGGCATGATCCCAAGGACACCAAGGCTATACAAGCGCTGCTGAAACTAAGAGATGCAGATATGGCAGCACTAAGGAAAATGGTTAAGATCCCAGCAACTCTTCACCCACAAACAGAAGAGGTTGCCCAGCTGAGACATGACCAAGATGCAGCAGCTATGCTGGTATCATTATACAAACAGCTGATCCAGACACAGGAGAAATTGGGAGAATCAGAGGCAGCACTGCAGGCAGCCCTACAACAGAGGGAAGTAGGCCAAACATCACAACCCCCTCCACAAATAATCAACCTTGAGGAACCCCCTCAAACTAGTGCTCCTCCTACAGAACAGACAGCTCAGGCAGCACCATCTACATCAGCACCAGCACCAACAACAGAGCAGGCTCCAAGCCTTGATATGCAGAAGCTGAAGAATGAAATTCAGGCCTTAGAAGCCCAAATGGCAGAGTTAAATGAAGCCAGGGAGAATTTGGCTAAGCTCAATGAAAAATATGACAAGTCAAAGCAAAATGTAGCAGAAAAAGGAAGGGAAATAAAGGCCCTTAAGGAGAAGATAAAGGAGCTGGAGAAGGAGCTCACCCTTGACAAAGTGGTGGCTGAGCTCAAGACAGTTTTATGGGCCAACATTGGCCAATCGATCACAGATCAATGGCAGTATATTGAGACCATTCATGAGCAAATGGAGCTCATAGGCAAAGCACACAGAGAAGTCCAGAGAGCAAGGGCATCTCTAGGCAATATGCCTGAGGTAGCCAATAGAATGATTAATGTGCTCAATAACCGTACAGGTCCTCAGCTGGCAGCAATGGGAATTCCCAACAGAACTGAAACCATTTTGCTGATAAAGAGGGTCCTTACATTAAGAAGCCTGGTACAAACACTGGAAAGAAGAAGCCAAGACATGCAGACAGAAGTAAACAGGTTCATGGATAAGTTTGCAGCATTGCAAAGCAGAGGTCTTCCTGGCTTACTGAACAGCGCAGGGAGGCTACTTTCACATGAGAACTATGCAAAGAGGGTCAACACATTTGCTACAAATCAGATCACTGTAAGACCAAGCACTTCAGAAGAAACAGGGCCAGCATCTGGGCAAAGTCTCTATGACAGAGTAGAGAATTTATTTTTTATTATGAATGAGATCAAACATTTGTTTGAAGTGCCTCCAAACTTCTACAAATATACAGAGGCAGATGAGACCTTGGATGCAATTTTGAGACATCAATTGCCCACTCAAGAATGGTGGACCAAAATGATACAGTTGATACTGTAATCAAAAGCCTTTCATCAAGTTTTTTCATCAATAAACATAAGTCATCATGTACAGGAAAATTTGATGCATTCAGTATGACTGGAGAAGAGTGGACTGAGCCAACTCAGCAGAAAGATTCGGCCACTAAAGCAGCACTGACAGCTGCAAATAACAGGACCGAGAAAGCTACAGTATAACAGAGCATAAAGACACATCATTCAGCATTTATGCAGAACGCTCAACCGACTCAGTGGCCTCCAAAGGTCAAAAAGACTTCTGACAGAATTAAAGAGCATTCATTTTGTATTTAAGAGCAGTAATAACTTCTTTATCTGCTATTTTGTAAAGTTGGTGAGCGTATTTAATTATCAAAGTGACTCAGCGGTTCAGATATTTTGTAGAACCGATTGTATATATTCCCCCTCGCATAAGCTTGCAGGGGTTGTTGTTACTTGTTCAGAAAGAGAACTCGGCTGTATTTTTGGAGAGATAATACAAAGGAGCTTCGGGATTTCAGAGATTGTCTTTTCTGATGTATACTGTGTTGGAACCATTGAATGCTGCAGAACTCTAGTGCTATAGCTTGATACAATAAGTTTCTCTATCTCTGTCTGTGTTTAATTTTGTGTATTTCATTTCTCTTGTATGTGTTCTAATCTCAACAAGAAAGAAGAAGAATAACTCAGGATTTGTCCATGGAGACACCCTGAATTCAATCTTTCCTTGCTATAAATGTTTTCTTCAGGTTTATCTGTTAAATTGGAATTCTTAAATGCTCCAACTTCCTATAAATCTTTAACAGTTTCTGTGCAGTAATTCTTAGATGCTACTGAATAGAAACGACCTTTCTCAACTTACAGTCACACTATGTATAAGTTTCCATTTCACTCTGTTTCATTTATAAACCAAAATTTGTATCATGAATAGCTGTCTAGCTCTGCAGTAAATCCTTCTCCATCACAGACATCAGGACCTACTCAATTTCTGACTCCATATGCCCAATGGACTAAAAATCCCTCAAACATTTCATGCCCTTCTCAATCAACAGTTCACAACCAAAACCTTAAACAAAAGTTGAACTCATAACTAGCCTAAAATCTTCACAAAACAGAGATAAATCTTAAAGAGAGAGCCCTCTCTGATTGCAGTTTGGCTAGAAACTGTAATCCAAAGCTTGGTTAGTGGTTACCCCAGCCGTATTCCCTTGGGAGTCAAAGGGAACAACCTGGGTGTTAACATAATTGGCGACTCCACTGGGGAGTGAGCATATTTTTCAAATTGTTGTCTGTCTTTAGACAGTGGTTCTAGAAAAGCTTGAGCAGTCCCTTGAAATAGTTCTAAAAAATATCCTAAAATACCAAAAAAAAGTTCAGAAGCTGGCTCCCAAAAGGAAGACTAGGCACACCAGGTCAAATCCTGACCCGAATCCTCCTCCTGTTTTCGAAAACCCCAATTTGATCCATAAAACTCATAAGAGCCAAAAGGAACCAGAGCAATCTCCTGAATCTAGCCCTGAGGCAGTTCAGCACACCTTTATTCCCACCCCTTCTAAGCCAACTTTTCACCTCCATACAACTCATTCCTCCCCCTCTTCATCATCCACTTCACAAAACATATTGTCAACACCTAACACACAAACTGCTGTTGTTGTTCCTGTTGTTCCAGTTGTCCCACTTATCCCACCAAATATGGCTAATCGTTATGCACCCCTACAGTTGCCCAACAATCCTGGGGCCATGCCTCAGGATTACCAAGGCAAAATCACTTATTTTGATGGAACCAGTACATACACTGCCTTACAACATACCAAGAAAATGCAAGATTACTTCGAAAACTATGAGATAGATGATGATGATGTGAGAATGAAAATTTTTGTACAAAGTCTGACAGGTGAAGTAAGAACTTGGTTCAGGGCGCTGGCTGCAAACTCTATAGCTAATTCGGCTGCTCTTTACCAGTCCTTTCTAAACAGATGGGAAAAGAAAAAAGACCCTCTACATATTTTATCTGAATATGACACCATAAAGAGAGGTCCACAAGAAACTGTCTCGGACTATTGCACTAGATTCAATTCTATCTATAGTGCCATTCCTCAAAACCTTAGGCCTCCACCTGATTTAGCACTAATAAAGTTCCCTGATGGGTTTGATGCTGATATGGCATATCAATTAAGAGAAAGAGCCCCTGCAACTTTGGCAGACATGCAAGACATAGCAGTAAGTGTAGAGGCAAATCTGATTGCCAAGAGAAATAGGGCCAGAACTGAAAGAAGAACTACCTTTAAGGAAGAACCTTCAGCATTTGAGCAGAAGTTAGATGCAATCATCAAAGGTATGGATAGACTTGGGGACAGAGTGGAAACCATAGAAAGAAAGGCATCATGGGAAGGGCAAACAAGCAATGCAAGAAACCAAAACCTTAAACAAAAGCTGAACTCATAATTAGCCTAAAATCTTCACAGAACAGAGATAAATCTTAAAGAGAGAGCCCTCTTTGATTGCAGTTTGGCTAGAAACTATAATCCAAAGCTTGGTTAGTGGTTACCCCGGCCGTATTCCCTTGGGAGTCAAAGGGAACAACCTGGGTGTTAACAAGATCCACTAGTTCAGGGTTTACTGCCACAGTGCCATTCAGATCTAGTAGTGGGGGTTCTGTTGCCACCGCAGTCCAACTCACATTCAGTAGTTGAGGGTTTCGTAGATAGATCTGACCATTTGTGTAGGGAGGCTTGTGGCTCCTATACCCTAGAGCGATTCTCGTAGGACATTGGGCAGGATTAACTTTTTTGGAAATTGGCCACTGCAGTATTGATAAGTGGGGAGTAAACTCATTTCGAAGTAAAACAAAAAAAGGGCGGCGAGCTGAGCGCGGTGGTACCATTCACTTGTCAGCTTCAATTTGCGAGCTGAGCTCAAGCCATGGCCAATGAGAAGATCGAGGCCATTGAAAAAAATTTGGGTTGGTAAGTGGATCAGGTGAATACATTAACAGACACAGTCACAAAGGGAAAGTCTGCATTACAATCAGAGGCGTATGGTTTTAATGAAGACCTTGAAGGAGAATCTAGCCATCATCTTCACTTCCACAGAAATCACCAACATTCCGACCCTCAACCACCCAAGCTGGACATGTACAAATTTAATGGCTCTAATCCGGAAATATGGGTAACACAAATGGAACAATATTTCTCTGAATCACATCATAGATGATGAAACTAAACTACGTGTGGGGGGCCTTTACTTGGACCAAGAAAGATGGCAATGGTGGCAGTGGCATCAGAAATTCTATCCAAGGAAAATTACTTGGGAGGTGTTCGCAAAATCCATTTGTAACCACTTTGACCATGAATATAATTTTTTGGGTCGTCTTACTAAGCTCAGACAGGCAGGCATAGTAAATGGCTATATTACAGCCTTTGAGGCATTGGCCTTCCACACAGCAGGTCTGGGAGATGAATTCTACTTGGAACGTTTTATAAGTGGTCTCAAAGAAGCCATCCAAGTCCACATCTGGATGCACCACCCAGCCACATGGATGGCAGCTTGCACAAAGGCTATCGAAGTGGAATGTGCTTTAGCAGCTCAGTTTCCTCATCCAAATTTCATAGCCAAGGGATGCCCCACCCAAGCTCAGGGCACTACCCAAACACTTAAGGTTCAAAAGGTGTCCCCCGCAAAAATCGCTGAAAGAAGAAAACAATTATTGTGTTACTACTGTGATGACAAATACTCCCCGGGGCATAAATGCAAGGAATCCAAACTATTTCAAATTGATGCTACTAATCACACTTCATCTGAGAAAGTCCCACCTTTTGAGGGACCAGATGAGGAAGATGAAGACAACCAACAGGACAATGAGCTCCCAGCTACACTAAAAGAACCAGTAATCTCCCTCCATGCTCTGGCAAGAATTTCTTCTCCCCAAACTCTCAAAATTATAGGTTTTATTAAAAATCGCCCGGCAGTAGTATTGACTAATAGTGTGAGCACACATAACTTTATCCATCAGAGAGTCGCAGAAGTTGTTCATTGTTTTGTCAGAGCAGTCTCTAATTTCTAGGTCCGGATTGTTGATGGGGGGATAATGAAATGTGAAGGCCATTGTGAAAATATCAAACTCCAAATGGGAGATTACCACCTAAAGACCCACATGTTTTCCATAAACATGGGTGGTTGTGACATTGTCTTGGGTGTTGAATGGCTCCACAAACTAGGCCCAATCACAATGGATTTCTAGGAGTTATATATGAGCTTTAAGTAGAATGACCACATGCATACCCTCCAAGGACTCTAGGTAGGTACTCCTTCTATCATCAGCTCGCATCGAATGGAAAAGTTGTTAAAAAGGGCCATCATGGGGTTATCGCCCAATTTAATGCCATCCAGGCCATCAAACCCACTACTCTTCATATTCAGCTTGAGATGTAACAGGTCATAAATAGCCACCCGTGGGTCTTTGAAAAACCTTACAATCTTCCACCCTCTAGAGGGGAACATGATCATAGCATCACTTTGGTCCCAGCGGTACAACCACCGAATGTGTGCCCATATAGATACCCTTTCGCCCAAAAGAAATGAAATTGAAAAAATCATTAAGGAACTCCTAGAAGTTGGTGTCATTCGTCCTAGCATCAATCCTTATTCATCACCTATGGTCATGGTGCTCAAGGAAGATGGGGAAAGGTGCATGTGTCCAGACTTCAGGGCCCTCAACAAGCTTACGGTCAAAGATAAATTCCCTATCCTAGTTGTTGACAATTTGTTGGATCAATTAAATGGTGCTCAATTCTTTACTAAGCTAGATCTTCGCTTGGGCTATCACCAAATATGGATGAAAGAAGTAGACATTCCCAAGACTGCTTTCTAAACTCATGAAGGCCATTATGAATTCCTAGTCATGCCATTTGGTCTCTGTAATGCCCCATCCACTTTTCATAGCCTCATGAATCACCTATTCAAACCATATCTCAGAAAATTTGTCCTCGTTTTCTTTGATGACATTCTCATCTACAACCTTACCTGGGAAAAACATCTTTAGCATGTAGACCTGCTCTTGAAACTGCTCCGGAAGCATAAATTATTTGTAAAATTATCCAAGTGCTCTTTTGGCATGGAAGAAGTCGAGTATTTGGGCCACATTGTGGGGCGTGAAGGTGTTAGGGTTGATCCCAAAAAGATCCAGGCAATGCAGGATTGGCCCCAACCAAAGACCTTGAAGAGTTTGAGAGGATTCTTGGGTCTCACTGGCTACTATCGCAAATTTGTCTGCAATTATGGTCACATTACTAGACCCCTCGCTCATCTTCTCAAGAAAAAATCATTCCTCTGGACTGATGAAGCACAACAGGCATTTATGGCTCTCAAATAGGCCATGTGTTCCACTCCCATATTGGCACTACCCAACTTCACCAAATCTTTCGCGATTGAATGTGATGCTTCAGGTATGGTATTGGAGTTGTCTTAATGTAGGAAGGTCGACCCTTGGCCTTCACCAGCTAGTAACTAAGTGGGAAACATCTGGGACAATCTACCTATGAGAAGGAGATGATGATCATCTTACATGCAGTGGATACCTGGCAACAATACTTATTGGGGCGGGGTTTCCAAATCTGCACAGACCAACAAAGACTCAAATATTTTTTGGAGCAACGGCTATCCTCACCACAACAAAATAAATGGCTAGCCAAAATGTTGGGATATGATTATGAGATAATTTACAAGAGCATAACACGACATGCCAGATTCCTAGTTTGACATGAACAAAGAAACATTTTGAACGATTGTACGAATGCTCTAAATGAGGGAACCAAATTTGTTATGTGCTAGGCATGATAGAACACACACCTACAACTGGTGAAAAAGTGTGAAGGTATCATGGTCATCATAGAAAAGTAGAAAGGATGCCAACATTTTCAATGTGTGAAATTGGTTCGCATGTGGCGAATTGAGGGTAACTTGATTCGTGCAATAGGTTGTGCACTTGTCATCACACAAGGAGATTGCTTGTGTGATGAGTAGGAAAATTCGATGTGAAAATTTTGTAAAAAGACGAAGGAATCGATTACAAGAGAGAACATCTGATAAGTGTGATTCTGGATAGATATGATCAACTTTAGTGTCCCATGATTGGACGAGGGACGGACACTCCCAAACCAAACTGGATGTAAGAGATGTCCATGAAGACAGACATGTTGTAATGAACTCATGGATTTAATCATTAGCGAAAATCTGAAATTTTGAAATATCATACCCCGAATAGTAAATATTCTTTACATGGGGACCCACGTCAAGTGCAACCATGTAGATAGACAGATTTTGCATGAGAAACAAGATCTGATTTGGCTTGATGGGCTTACAGAGTCACGAGGTCCTAACATAACCATCAATGGACGTTGAAGTGCCTCAACTCCCTAGCATGTCCTGAAACTTTGCAAAATTGAAAAATTGAATTTTGTGATTTGAACCAGATCATGCATGGCTTGAGGAAGGTTGTTGTTACTTATTTCAAAACTTCTCTCGAGATGATAGCCATCTCTGTCACAGGCTTCAATAAAAATTTTAGCAAGCTAACTTGATGAGTTGTCTTCATGCAACACACAAGATGATGACGAGTGGGAAGAGTCCTATGTGTTGAAACTATTTTCATCATGGACAACCTCATTTCCTTGTGTCAACTGAGGAGATAACTCGGAAGATAAAGAAGCAAGAGAATGTGGAGTGTCTCTGACGCATGTTGATGCACTGTGAATGATAGGACACACATGCAAGTGAGGTGCAGAGGAAGCTTCGATATGGATGTCTTCTTTGACCAATGCACATTCCAAATCTGAGTTAGAGTGTACATGAGATGACAATAGATCATATGATGTGCTTGGGTGTTCATCATAACATACGGAAGCATGGGAGAGATGACAGCCCAAGACTGGAGGTTGATCAAAAGAATTGATTGTGCATGATGTTACACCAAGATTCGTGGATCGAGGATCGATCAAGAATGGAAGCTCAATCTTTTGAGAGGAATTGATTGTGTCTTCACTATCTTGCTCCTCTTCTTGTATGATGAGACTACCTTTCACATGACTGCAACTTGAGCCAGCAGCTTGAGAATCAAGAGAGTGCACGCAACTAGCTTATGAAGTAGATCACTCAAGCGAGTCATGGTGCAAGGAGTCATGGCGCAAGGAGTCATGGCTTGTAGATGATGGAGGATGATAGAAATGTAGATTAGACTCAAGACTTGGGTTAGGAATGGTGATTTCCTCTTGCGGAATGGAGTGATGAGTTTTCACCATATGCTTTCCTAACCATTCTATAATTTCCTCTATTGGGGTGGGAGATAGCTGAGTAGATGGATTGGGAACATGCTACACAAATTTCTCAGATTTACAACCGCTACGAAGGGGCACCCTCTTTGAGACATGAGGTGTCTTATGATCCGTAAGAGTTGAGGGAGAAGGTAAATTAGGATGTTCACCATTTCGGGAGATGTGAACCAAGCCTTTTAGCTCTTGGCTCATGAAGTCAAGGTCCACAAACTACTCAGGAATTTCGTGACATAGGTGAAGGAAGTGGGTAACAAAGTCCTCAACTGATTCACAAGGATTAATTCTTAAACGAGATATTATTTCATAGACATCTTGGTGGTCATACTCATCGAAGGCTTGATGGAGCTCCATGGAAAAAGTGAGAAGGGAATGAACAAAAGCAGGTGGCAGGGTCTGACACCACCCATTATTATGACCTTCAAGGGTGAGGAAGAAGAGTACGCAAGCAAGCTCATCACCATTGATTTCATGAGATTCACAGAAAAGAAGAAAAGCAGAAATTTGCTTGGTTACAGACAATTTTCAAATCTGGAAATTGATGGAATGAAGTAAGGAAATGAAAGGCAATCAAGAATCTTTCATTATGCTGGAAAATGGAAAGTGCATGAATATTATCAAGGAGCAATAAAGAATTCCTAGGTAATATTCAAAGTGAAAGAATCAGAGCAAACATGAGCAGTTAAGAATTCATATTTATGACTAATTCTGAAGAAAACATAATTGATAGCAGAGATTGAACACAGGGTGCATTTAAACAAATCCTAGGCTATTCTTCTTCTCTGTTACCAAGATTATGGAACATATATGAAATTTCCAAACACAGAAAACATAAAACACAGTTTAGAATAACTTATTGATCCATAGAATGACACAGGAATTTTGTAGCAAGTCCCAGAACATCAAATCCACATCCAGATGGTCAGCAACAGTGAACTTCAACAGCTTTTGTATTAAAACAGTCTCAGAATCTACAGTGCAGTCCAGATTGAAAACCACCAACCCCAAATGCATCTTATGGGGAAGTATTTATACAAAAATGAGATACAAAATATCTTGTAGATAAGTCTTTATGCAATAACTTTCATTGCCAACTTTTCAGAAGAAGTAAATGAGAGAAATAAATGGCACAGTAAATGTTGGTGTGTTGGCGGTTTAGTCTGTCAGAGATTTTTGACTTTTTAGACTGAGTGAGACGGCTGGAGCTGCATCTTTACTCTGCGTTCCTATGTTTGTTGTTTTGCTATTTTGCTGTCCTCGATGCTCGGTCTTGTCTTTAATGAGCTGCAGTCTCAATATGAATTCCTCTTTCTGCTATATAATTCTTTGACAGGTGGCCCAGGTACTTAAATTTTTTGACCTGTAGCTGACCAAAAAGAACAGAAATCAAATCACCTGGGTAAATTTCCAGCATTGCCTGCCACCAATCCTCTATAGGCAGCTGATGTCTTTGTATTTTAATCAGTGTTTCATCAGCTTCAGTGTATCTGTAAAAGTTGGGCTGAACCTCAAACAGGTGATTTATCTCATGTTCAATATAGAACAGATTTTCTAATTTGTCATAAAGACTTTGTCCAGAGGGAGGCCCTGTTTCCTCTGAGGTGCTTGAGGATGTTGTAATTTGATTGGAAACATAGTTATTTATCCTGGTAGTATATTGTTCACGGGTTAGCAGTCTTCCAGCGCTGGTTAACAAGCTGGGTAATCCTTTGCTTTGCAATGTTGCAAACTTTAGTTTGAAGCCATTTATTTCTGCTTGCATTTCTTGGCACTTTCTCTCCAAAGTCTGTACAAAATTCCTCAGGGTCAGCACCTTTTTCACTATCAGAATAGTATATGTTCTGCTACTGATATCCAGAGCTGCCAACTGCTCTTTGGTATAAGTGTTCAGGAACTGAATCATTTTATTGGCTTGTTCAGGCATGTCTCCCAATGCTGCTATAGCCGTTTGAGTCTCAAATTGAGCTAAGGCTATCAATTCTATTTGTTCATGTATAGTTTGAATTGATTGCCATTGGTCAGTGATAGATTGGCCGATCTTGGCCCACAAAATTTTCTTGATTTCAGCTAGAGTTTTATCTAGATTAAGCTCCTTATCTAAGGCCTTTATTTTGTTGTCCAAGGCTTTTATTTCCCTTTGTTTCTCAGCCATTGTCATCTTGGACTTGTCTTAGCTTGCCTCTAGCTTGGCCAACTTTTCTTTGGCCTCTTTCACCTCTGTCACCTGAACTTCTAGCTCTTTGACTGCTTTCATCATTTCTTCCATACTCATGCTAGATTCTGGTGCTGTAGTTGCTGCTGCTACTGTAGCATATGTAGTTGATGTAGCTGTTGCTGATGCTGCAATGATGGGAGGAATTGTTGCTGCTTGTGTGGGAGGAACAGTGGCAACTGTTGGAGCTGTTTCAGGTGGCTGGGAGGTCGACTCTCCCTGCTTGCCTTGCAATGTTTTCTCCAATTCTTGCTCCATTTGAATTGTCCTTTGGTTCATCTTCATTAGCAGATCCATCATATCTTCACCTTCCTTCTCTTGTACAAGTTCTGCTGTTTGAGGGTGCATGGTTGCAGGCAGCCTCAATTGCTTTCTTAGTGCAGCAATATCTTCTTCTTTTTTCTTTATGAGGGCCTGGATGCCTTTGGCATCCTTCTTGGGATCATGCCCTAGTTCCACAATGATTTCCTCCAATGTCTTTATTCTGTTGTCTTTGGCCGAGGAAGACATTATCTCCAAATCCAATTGAGTGTTTGTATTTTTCAATGATTCCTTCAGTTGATGGGCCAGCATAGCCTTATCTGCTAGTGTAGCATAGACCATTTCACCTGTTTGCTTGTGTAGCTCAATTTGGTCCATCGGGTGTATGTCCTTGGCGAGGACCTCTAAGTTTGTCTTTATGTAATCTGCAGCTGTCTGTGGCTGTGGTATCTTAGGCTTGAAATGACTTAGAATCATTTTCTCCTCCTTAAAGTCATAAGTTGCCATTAATCTCTGTTGTTTGGAGGGTGTTGTCTTGAGGAATTGATCATACAGTTGTACTCTTAACAACTCATTTTGGGCCTTGATTTCCATGAAAGTTCCTTTAATACCAGGCGGTTGCTTGCTTTGTTGCCTTGAGGAGGACACCTCCATACCATGTTGCCTCTCTTTCTCTTGCTGGAATGAGCTAGCAGGTGTTTGTTGGCTAGTTTCTCTCTCCCTCCTTGGACTCTGTATGACTTCTTCACTAATTTCCTCCTCAACTTGGGGATCAACTCTCTGTCTTTTGGCTTCTGGTTGTTATGTTGACCCACTAGCAGGTGTAGTTTCTTCCCTATCCCGCTTCTTGCCTCTTTCCTCATTAAGAGGAGTCTGTAAAGCTGGCACGTGTAGTACCTCGATTTGCAGTGGAGGGGCTTGCGCTTGAATCTACTCCTTTGAGGTGGTAGGTTGTTCTGTCACTGTTCCTTGTTCTACATCCATTACATCCTTACCTTTTGTTGTACCTGTTGCTGGTGTAGACCTTTCTTGGGCAGCTTTTGGAGCTGCAGCAATTGATGTGCCTTCTCAGACTTGTTGTGGCAGTTTGAATGTCACCTGCTCAAAAGAATCCAAGTCAAGAGTCTTTTCCAAATCTTTTACATTTTGCTCCATTATTTCTTCTTGGGTGAATTCTTCAACTAGTGTACCTTGCACCCACTCATCTTGATTAGAAAATTGTTCAATCTGTGGGATTTTACAATGTTCATAAGCTGAGAGCCTCTATTTTATTTTTCTGGCATTGATAAAGCCATCTAGGTCATAAGGGACCCACCAAAAACTCCTCTTTAACTTGAGTTTCTCCCCCAATATTTGGCCAGCATCTTGCCACCCTTCTTTTTTGTTCATGACAAAGGGGCCTAGTTGGTCTTTGAATTTCAAGCAAGCCTTTTTCTTAGCACTGTGAAAATGAGTTAAATCTTAATTGATGAGTTTCCTGTAATACTCCAAGGCAAACAGTCTCATTAGCACATTTCTTGGCAGCCTGTAGGGACAGAGCTCACAGCCATATATCCTAATGACAGTGTGATTCTGGTAAAAGTACCAGTCACCTATTTTGTAGTTCTTTGAAAGCTGCAATATTTTATGCATGTCATAGGATATCCTAGTAGGAGGAGTTCTCATCAGGAGACAAGAGACTAGATAGATTAAAAGGTCAATAAACTCACAGTAAGAGTAGGGGGAGCTGTGGACTTCATGAAAGACTGAGGTCCAAAAAATCACAGACCTCTTTTCTCCTTTAGAGTCCAATCTTTTGATGGGGCATTGAAAACACTCTCGCTGATAATACATGAAAAAATGATAGATATAGGATGAATATTTGAAGACTCCCTCCCTATCTAGCTTCAACAGTTGGTCATGTATCTTGTTGGCAATAAATTTGGCATAGTTGTATTTGACAGCAGGGGGTTGTCCTGGGGTAAATGCAGACAGCAAGACCAATATAGTATGATCAATATATTCACTTGTCTTGAAGCCCAGCACATAAGATATCATATCCACTAGTAACTTTCCCACTTCATTGAAATGCACATAGAGAAAAGGAGGTGGCCCTGTAGGCTGGCGGTCTGCTCTCATGAAAATTTTGGCAATTCGGGCTATCTCTGAGTTGGAGAGCTTGGGACCTTCATCAAGAAGGAATTTCATAGAAAAAGGGAACAGAAGCTGAGTCTTCTTGAAGTTTATCATTTGGTTGATGGAGTCAGGAGTTATATGGAAGAGGATGCTCCCAGATGGAGACTTGACTGCCCTTTGACTTGGCTCATAGTTTTCACAGCAGAGGCAAATTATTTCAGGGAATACATTAACAAAAGGGAGGAAGTAGATGGGCAAGTTTGATTCCAAAATGCCATAAATGTCACTGTTGTTCAAATAACTGCTCCTCAGCTAACAGGAGGTCTGCAGGTGGTTTCTGTCACCAACCAAGTCTTGAATTAAATGGTCCCTATCAGCCAAAGGTAATGCTTCAAGTTCCTTGTGAGGTGCATTGAGAGGAGTGATGTTCAAGGCTGCTGGAGTGGCCATCTTCAAATTCTCTATGTTTGTATTTTTAGGATTTGTGCAACAATTGAATGGTGAAAACTGCCTCTGAGGCTTTTCTAGGGAGCTGTAGAATGAGCTTATCTAGAACTGACCTCACTGTGTAAAATTTATGGTCCAAAAACAAATGTTGCAGGGTGTAGCAGGGTCTTTAAATGAATTTGCTGGATTGCAAGCTATGTGAGCAGAATGCAGAGGAAATGGTGGTCTTTGCAGAGGATTTTTTGATAAATTATCTCAATGCATGGGCAGTTTGGAGACTCTGCCGGCCGAAACGGGCTCGAAATATGGTTTAAGGGCCTATTTGCAGAGGAGGGCACCGCTCGCCGGTTTGCTTTGAATCAATAGCTCACACAGTGTATACAAGGTGGTGAATGATAGGCAGGAGAACTTCTGGATTTGAATTATAGATCTTTAGGCGATTTTAACAGATAATTTCAGAAAAAACGGGGTTTTCGGGAAAGCAATGGCTAAATACCTGTTTTTGGTGGCGCAGAGGGCAATTAGCAGGTACAACTCGAGCTGCGGGGTCGAACTACGGAGCCAAATTTGTTGGGTGATGGACTGTGCACGTTTAGTGGCTAATTGATCGTAAAATCGCATGCAAACGTCTCCACTGGTGCATAAACAACAATAGACAAAAACCGTCGTTTTCATGACGTTTAACAAGATTTGGACATTTTAGCGCTTTTTGGCGCTTTTTGGGGATGACATCATCATGACGTATTTTTGGCGCGTAGCGGGTACAGAGAGTGACATGTATGGTGACGTGGCACATGACACGGTGGCAGGGTGGTGATGTCAGCAGATGATATGGCAGTACTGCAGAGGAGTGGGGGACCAACGTGGACGCGACGTCATCGGTGGTGTAGGCATGACGTCAGGGAGCAGGTGGCAGGCAGTAAGCGGTTTTCCCCGCACCGCCTTTGGCCCAGGGTGGTTTTGTAGGAGGGCGCTCTGATCACGCTGGGAGAGTGACGCGTGGCGGGGGTACGGCAGGAATACCGCCCATCCCCCGGACGCTAACCTTCAGTGGATAGGGGGCTCCGATATCGCCGCCAACCGTCAGATCTACGACACGGGATCGGACGATGGACGAGTGTTTAAAGCTGCGGGACTTGAAAATGAGGGGGGGCTGTGCAATATTTAAATGTTTTAATAATGCGCCAGGGTTTAAAACTTTGGGTTATGCGTTTTGTTGAGGCAGGTATGGTTATTAGTTCAACCATATGTCAAACTAATCCCATTATATATATGCGTGCGGGTTATTTACATGGTTTTAGGTGGGTGGGTTAGCAAGGTTATTTATCTAACCAGGAGTTGGATAACCCCAAGGTTTATACGCGGAAGGGTTAATACTAAGGTCCCAAATGGACTTAATATTCCCCGAAAACTGTATTGTATGGCTATAATTGCCAATGGGTAGGGGTATTTAGATTTTTGGGTTTTTATATAGTTTTTGTAAAAATAGGGGTGGGAAAAATGATTGAGGGAGCTAAATAATAAAGTTAAATGTTAATATGATTTTATGGAATGAAACTGCATGAACAAATGCTAAGTTTATAGAGTGAAAACTTAGGCATAAGGAAATGAAAGGAGTATGGAATAATGATTTTTACACAAGAAATGTGGCTTCTTTTCACTAAGTAAACTCAGAGTTTAGCTTAGCATTTCTCATAAAATGAAGTGAAATAGGACTATTGGGCAGATCCCAAGGTCCTTGAGGGGATGTCAGTAAGTGATTTCTGGGGGAATGAAAGGGGGAGTTAGTCATGCTTCCATTGTTCTGCAGTCAAACAACTGCTTTGGTACTTGTGTCATTGATGAGATGAGTTTTTCTTGGTAAGACAAAAAGTGATCATAAACTTGCTTCTGCAACCTCAGACTACCTACTCAGCCTAACACACCTAGCATTTTTTCTTCCTTTGGATTGGGTGCATTTGGACTAGCAAACCCTAATGTTCCTCTTTTCTTTTGACTGCCCTCCTATCTAAATCTACCCTTATCTCTTCCAAGGGCCTAGATTGAGCAGTTGGGCTCCTTAATTTCTCTACCTATCTACCCATCTGCCAAGCTTGAACTATTTGGACAGATATTCATTCTCTATTCTACAACAGCAAATTTAAATATGGAGTGGTCCAGATTGAACTGTTGGGCCATCCATCAAGTTTGATAAGCAACAGTATTTGCATATTGTGAACTTGCAAATAAGATAGCAGTGGCATTTTGACTGGCCACTTTCCTGGTCATTCTTTGGGGTTCATTTTCTTTTTCTTTTGTAGACCAATTCATTCTTCTTTCCCTTTGATTTTTCTTTTAGGGCATACCCTCTTTACATTTTTTAATTTTCTTTATCTATATACAAAATATGGAACCTTTGAAACCTAGAAAGGATGATCATATTTGGCACTTCCATAGTTAATCATGAAAAATGAAACCTATTGGTATAGGAACCTAACAATGGCTCCACTTGGGGATGGCTTTTCCTGGTGAAAAGCCAAGAACAACAGGTCAGATGGCCTAATTCTTTGTTGCTTGTTGTAATCTGAAACTCCCTTCTCCTGGAGACCAATGATCTGAACCTTTATAGCATGTGTGCACTCCTCATGAACTAGTCTGTACAAAATTGCAGGTCTATCTTTTGCTAGTTTCTCTGAGTGCTTGTCATCATCTTTATAGTTCTCAAATCTTCTTCTTGATATCTTGTGGTAAATTCAAAATATACACCAAAGATTGTGTAATTCCTTGACCTCTCCCTCATAATCTGCTGCATCTTGTTCCTTATCTAATTGCTGTAAATGAAAACTATTGGAAAGACAACTAGTTATGTACAATATACAGTTGTGTTATGTTGATCAAGGAGAATCAAAATAATGCTTGAGCATTCGCCCATTTACTGGACCCTCCTCAGCATCTGTGCTATCCAGACTCTTCAAAAAATAGGTGTTGTTACCTTGTACAGCCTGAATAACAAATGGTCCTTTCCAAAGACAATCAAATTTTCCATGTTTCCCTTTGTCTTCCCTCCTAGAGTCCCACCTCAGCACTTTGTTTCCTATGAAGAAATCTTCAGCTTTTGTTCTTTTGTCAAAGATCTTTTTCAGTTTCTCTTGTAAAACCTGACTTCTCTGATATACTTCCTCTCTAGTCTGCTGCAAGTGAATAGTTTGATTGATCCTTCTCTGAATATCATTAGGTTCTGCTTGTATTTCTTGCAGCAACTTTATTACTGGTATTCCCAAAGAAGAAGGGAATATTGCCTCCATCCCATAAACCAATTCATATGGGCTTATTCCAATGGATTTTTTGGTGGTCAATCTGTCTGCCCATAGTGCATTTACAAGCTTCTTATGCCAATTATTTTTATTCTCCTCCAAGACCTTTTTGATGATGTTGATGAGACTTTTGTTGGATGACTCAGCTAGGCCATTACCTTGAGGGTAATAGGTTGTGGAATGGCCCAAGGTAATGTGGTATTTGTGGCAAACGTTGATCATTCTTTTGGATTTAAAGGCAGCAGCATTGTCAGTAATAATTTTTTTTGGACAGCCAAATCTAGAAAGGATATTGGATTCCAAGAATTGCAAAATGATTGAGTCATTGGCTTGTCTGCAAGGGGTAGCTTCTATCCACTTGGTAAAGTAGTCTGTGGCAATCAGAATCCACTTGTGTTGGCCAGAGGAGGAAGGGTGAATTTCCCCAATGAAGTCTAAACCCCATTGCTAAAACGGTCTTTCAGTTGAAATAGGTTTGAGGGGCAAAGGTAACAACTTTCTCTTGCCTTCAAAGATCTGGCATTTGTGGCAAGACATTACAAATGTTTTCACATCAGAAAACAGGGAGGGCCAATAAAATCCAGCCCTTAGGATTTTATCAGCTATTGATTTCCAATACAAGTGCCCACCACAGTCCCCTACATGAAATTCCTTAAGTACTTTGTCAGTTTCATTTAATGTTAGGAAATTAAGCAAAATACCTTCATGATTTTTCCAAAACAACACATTATCTATAATACAAAACTTTGAGGCTTTCATTTTCAAGAATCTCTTTTTAGTCCTGGATAACCCTGGAGGAGCTTGCAGGTTTAACAATACAAAACATATACCAAGGTGATTGTAAAAAGGCTTGATTGATCTGTGGAGTCGCCATCTCCTGTTCGTTATCCAGTTCATTGATGTCAAGGGCTTGGAAATTAGTTTCAGTCATCAGTTTGGCTAGCCCTTGTCCCTTTATCAGTTTTGTAGGCTTGATTTCAATGTCATATTCTAAGATATTGGCTATCCATTTGCCCCTTTTGCCTTCAATTCCTTCTTGAGTTAAAATATCCTTAACCACAGCATTTGGAACATAGGCTATCACATGTGAGTACAAGATATAAACTCTGAAATCCTTGATGGCTTTTACAAGGGAATAAGCTTGCTTTTCCATGATCTGATATTTTAAAGGTGCATCCCTAAGTGCTTTGTTGAAAAAGGTGATGGGCTTCTCACACCCTTGGTCATCTTTTTGTAATAAGACAGCAGCAATAGTATGCTCAGATGCAAAGGAAAAAATGATGAAATCTCTATCAAACTTGGGACTTGTGAGGACTAGTGTTTTTGTTAGGGCTGTTTTGATGTCCTCAAAGGCTCATTTAGCTTCCATTGTCCATTTGACTTTGGAGTCTTTCTTCAGCATATTATTCAACAGTCTTATTAGCTCAGCCAAATTGGGAATGAATCTTCTTAGGAAATTGATCTTCCCTAAAAAAGCTTGCAGTTCTTTGAGGTTTCTTGGATGAGGGACTTGGAGGATAGCTTGTATTCTATCCGGGTCAATTCTAATGCCTTCTCTTGAAATTATATGACCTAGGAGTTTGCCTTCTTCTAGGCCAAACAGCGACTTCTTTGGGTTCAATGATATGCCATATTTTCTGCAAACCAGGAACACTTGCCTCAAATGCTCTAAATGTTCTTGGTCTGATTTTGAAAAAGCAGTGAGGTCATCAAGGTATATGACTAAGAAATCATGGATCTCTTTGGCAAAGGCTCTGTCCATTGCTCTTTGAAAAGTGGCCCTTGCATTTTTTAGTCCAAAAGGCATTTTGACATATTTGAAGGTTCCCCAAGGTGTTGTGAAGGCAGTTTTATCTTGATCATCCGGGTGGACTAAAATCTAATTGAATCCTGAGAATCCATGTGTAGGTTTTAACCCCATACAGAAATTACCTGCATACGAATTCTAAATCACAAAAAAATAAACAATGTGAGAGCATAACACATAAAACACATATACACAGAGATTTTCCCCTAGATACCAAAACCAGGACTACCTGCTTGATTTTTCATTATATTCCTTTCAATGTTACAATACATATTTATACATGTCAAAGCATCCAATACCATGGACCGAAAACCATCGCATCCAAAACCATGGACCGAAAAACCATAGGTAGGTTCGCCCAACCTAATATAGGGTCCAAAAAAAAAAATTTCCCGGGGCGCTGCCCCGGACCCCGTAGAGGGGGGCTACTCGCCCCCCTCAAACCCCCTGTGACCCCCCTGCTGCACAATCGGCGCAACGAAGGGGGGGATCCGCCCACCCTCTAACCCCCCGGTTCACTACGTGGATTAGTTGTGGAAAGAATATAACACACCCCAACAATATCCCACTTGTTGTTTTCTTTCCACACGGGGCCACAAGAAAGCTTAGTCATTTTTCCAGCCCTGAAATGCCCATTGTTTCTCTACACCAAGAGAACTTTTCAGAGCTCACAGATTTTGTCAATGCATCTACAGTATTCTTCAAACTGTCCACCTTTACCAACAACACCTTTTTGTCTTCTATCATATCCCTCACAAAGTGATACTGAACATCAATGTGCTTTGTCTTTGAATGATAAGCAGAGTTCTTTGCCAAGAAAATTGCACTTTGGCTGTCACAGTCTATTCTTATAGCTCCCTATACTAACCCCATACTTGGACACAATCTATGCAACCAAAATGCTTCCTTGCTTGAATGAGTGGTCGCCATGTATTCTGCCTCTGTAGTTGTTAGTGCAACTACAGATTGTTTCTTACTCATCCAACTGACTGCACCTCCAAATAGGTTAAACACATACCCACTTGTAGATCTTCTCTGATCCAAATCTCCAGCCCAGTCTGCATCAACAAAGCCATGAATATCCAACACTCTGTCCAATCCTAGTCTTCCTTGGTAGCACAAACCATAATCACTAGTGCCATGCAAATACCTGAAAACCCGCTTCACTGTTGTCCAGTGCTCATTCCCTGGTTTTGACATAAACCTGCTCAATACTCCCACTGCATGTGCAATGTCTAGTCTAGTACAGACCATTGCATACATCAGGCTACCGACTACACTCGCATATGGAACACGGGACATGTCCTCTTCCTCTTCTTGTGTCTTGAGACACTGTTCAGCAGATAACCTCACACCTACAGGAATAGGAACCTTCACCGGTTTACTATCCTGCATATTAAACCTCTGCAGTATTGTCTCGACATACTTCCTCTGGTTTAACCAGAGCTTCCTCTTTGCCTGATCTCTTTTAATTTCCATGCCCAAAATATAGTTTGCAGCACCAAGATCTTTCATGTTGAATTTGGAGGACAATTGGGTCTTCAAATCCTGGATAATTTCTTTGTCATTTCCAACCAGCAACCTATTATCCACATGCAAGACCAGATAAATAACATGGTCACCAATTAATTTGAAATACACACAGTGATCTGCTTTGCTTCTGGTGAATCCAAGTCCCCGTATAAATGTATCAAATTTCTGATACCACATCCTTGGTAACTATTTTAACCCATACAGAGACTTCTTTAACTTGCATACCAGTTCTTTCTCACCCTTCACCGCAAAGCCTTCAGGTTGCTTCATGTAGATTTCCTCTTCCAAATTCCCGTGAAGAAATGTTGTCTTCACATCCATCTGTTCTACCTCAAAATCAAAAGCAGTAGCAACAGATAAAAGTAACCTAATAGAAGTTACCTTGGCAACAGGAGAAAAAATATCATCAAAATCAATTCCCGACACCTGGGAATAACCTTTTGCTACCAACCGAGCTTTGTATTTCTCCACCTTCCCTTCTGCATTTATCTTCTTTTTGAACACCCTTTTGCTGCCAGTGGGTTTCCTTCCAGCCGGCAACTCCACCAGATCCCAAGCCTCATTTTTGTGCAAAGATGCCATTTCATCAACCATGGCCTCTTTCTAGAGTTTTCCATCCTCTGAATCCACTAATTCCTTCACAGTTCTGGGATCATCATCAGTAACAGACAAAGTAAAATTTGAATAGAAAGCAGATGGACTATACCTTTTTCGCTGCCTTCTTTCTCGAATTGATCTTCTCAGAGCCGGAGTTTGTGGCTTTTCATCTTCTGATTCCTCCTCTGTTGTAGAGTCTAATTCTTCCTCCTTTAGCTCAAACTATATCTTCTCAGGTTCCTTTGGTTGGACTTCATGTTTAATAACATCTTTCACCTCTCTGAACACCACATCTCGGTTGTACACAACCTTCCTTGTTACTGGGTTCCAAAGCTTATAACCCTTTAAACCATCCTTATACCCAATAAAGATGCACTTTTCAGATTTACTATCCAACTTGGTTTGTTTCTCCTTTGGAACATGTAGGTATGCATCACATCCAAATACCCTCAGATGTGAAAGAGAGGGTTTCTTACCAGTGCATACTTCTTGTGGAGTCTTATCCTCCAACGCTAATGAAGGTGACATGTTGACCAAGTAACATGCAGTATCCACCGCCTCTGCCCAAAATTCCTATCCTAACCCGGCACCACTAAGCATGATTCTTGCCCTTTCCATCAATGTCTTGTTCATTCTTTCTGCGACTCCATTTTGCTAAGGTGTATATGGAGTAGTCTTCTGCCATGCTATACCACACTTCTTACAGAATTCTTCAAATTCCTTGCTACAAAACTCTCCACCATTATCTGTCCTTAGCACCTTTATCTTCTTCTCTGTCTGATTTTCCACCAGAGCCTTAAATTCTTTAAACCTGTCAAAGACTTCAGATTTCTTCTTAAGAAAATATATCCATGTATTCCTTGAGAAGTCATCTATAAATGATACATAGTACACAGACTTACCCAATGATGGAACCTTCACAGATCCAAACACATCACTGTGCACAAGCTCTAATATCTGTTTTGCCCTCTTAGCACCAAACTCACCTGATTCTGCTTCCCATATACACAATTTTCACAGAAATAAAAATCCAGAGAGCTATTACTCATACCTTCTACCATACCTTTACCATGAAGTATTCGAAGGCCCTTCTCTCCAATATGTCCAAGCCTTTGATGCCACAGCATGGTCTTCTCTCCAGAGACCACTAGATTTTCAGCTCCAATTTCAGGAACTACAGAACTGTTGCACCCATCAACAACAGTGCTACCTTCCAGCTTGTATAGAGATCCAATCTGAACTCCCCGCATCAATACCAGTGCTCCCCGAACCATCTTGTAGGCATCCTTCTCGAACACTGTTTTTACACCTGCATCATCCAACTTGCTTACAGAAATAAGATTTCTGACCAATGCAGGAATATGCAGAACACCCGGAAGTGTTCTAACCCTTCCACTTTGCAACTTCAACTTTAATTTTCCGCGACCAATGATTCTAGCCTTCCTATCATCTCCTAAGAAGACATCACCACCCTCGTATTTCTAATACTCGCAAAACCACTCTCTATGGGGAGTGAAGTGAAAGGATGCACCTGAGTCAATCAACCATGCCTCATGATCTACAAGTGTACTTGAAGAAGCCAAGTACACATCCCCACCTTCATCTGAGGTGGTTTTTGCCTCTGCAGAAGGAGCATCATCAGATCCCTTTCCTTTATCAGGAGCTTTAGATTTACAATCCCTTTTGAAGTGCCCTTCCTTTCCGCATTTCTAGCACACCACCTTTACAGGTTTTCCTGAAGATTTAGATCTCCCTCTAGATTTAGATCTCCCACTTGATGACTTATTTTTGTTTCTATTCTGGGACCGTCCTCGTACAGACAAGGCATCACCATTCCGACTCTCCATATTTTTCCGTCTCATCTCCTCCGTCAGCAAGGCTGAGACTATTTCATCAAACTACAAAGTAGTTGCATTGCTACCTATTGCAATAACCAGACTATCCCACAAATCCGGTAGAGAACACAACAAACTGATGCAGTTATCTTCATCTGAAATTTTAATATCAACAGACGCTAACTGACTTACCACAGTATTAAATGTGTTCAGATGCTCTATCACTGAGTCTCCATCTTTCATCCTCAAGTTATATAGCTTTTTCCGCAGGAACAGTTTATTCACCAGAGACTTAGATTGGTACAAAGTCCCTAACTTGTCCCACAAAGCCTTCGCCGTAGCTTCCCGTGATACATTCAGCAATACTGAATCTGAGACACATAATCGTATTTTGCTCTTTTCCTTCCGATCCAACTTCTTCCATTCTTCATCAGTCACTCCCGTTGGTTTAGTACCTGGATCTACCGCGATCCACTGATCTTTATCCACCAACAGATCCTCCATCTTAAGTTTCCACAACTCAAAACTCTGACCATTGAACTTCTCGATCTCTATCTTTTCGCTACTCGCCATCTTCTTTCATCACCAGAATCGATCTCGCAGACCTCCCACTGAACAGGGTCTACCACAGGCCCGAGCGAAACACCTCAACAACAAAGGCGTCCCCTTGAAGCCAAAACAGCTCTGATACCAAATGTAGGTTTTAACCCCGTACAGAAATTACCTGCATACGAATTCTAAATCACAGAAAAATAAACAATGCGAGAGCATAACACATAAAACACATATACACAAATATTTTCCCCTGGATCCCAAAACCGGGACTACCAGCTTGATTTTCATTATATTCCTTTCAATGTTACAATACATATTTATACATGCCAAAGCATCCAATACCATGGACCGAAAACCATCGCATCCAAAACCATGGACCGAAAAACCATAGGTAGGTTCGCCCAAAAAAAAAAAAATTCCCTGGGGCGCTGCCCTGGACCCCGTAGAGGGGGGCTACCCGCCCCCCTCAAACCCTTCGAGCAGAGGGGGCTTCCGCCCCCGCTGCGCAATCGATGCAACGAAGGGGGGGGCAGAGGTTCACTACGTGGGTTAGCTGTGGAAAGAATATAACACAACCCAACACCATCTAGCAATGATATCCTAGAAGCTCCCGCTACCCTTTGTAGGATATGGTCCATTTTTGGTAAGGGTTAATGGTCTTTGAGAGAGACTTTATTCAAATTTCTCAAGTCAACACACAGTCTTATCTCTCCCGTTTTCTTCGTAGTAGGCACTAGATTTGAAATCCACTCTGAGAACCTGATAGGTGCAATGATTTCGGCTTCATACATTCGTTTAACTTCTTCTTCAATCACGGGAAGGAGGATAGGATTCACCCTTCTAAGATTTTGTTTAAAAGGTTTTTGATTCTCTTTCAAGGGTATAGTATGTTGGATGACCGAAGTATCATAGGATTTGAGGTCCTCATAGCTCCAGGCAATGACATCTTAAAACTCTTTAAACAGGTCAATGTATTTCAACTTCTGATCAGCAGGCAATGTCTTGGATAGTTTTATCATTTTGGGATTTTTTGTAGTTCCAATGTTACAGTCCTCAATTTCTGCATTGATAGGTTGCATCTTTGGCTTTCTAGGAATGTCATTTGAATCAAATATGTCCTCTAAAGGAGTTAAGCCCATGGGCAGAAAATTATCCTTTAGTTCAATTACTTCAACTTCTGTCTCAGCTATTTCATCAAAATCTGTTTGCTTCAGTTCATGTACATTCTTGTCATCAAAAGTTGTTGGGTGCAAAATTAGATTTGCTATTTCAGCTAATATACTTTGCTCAATTTTTTCTATCCGTTGTTGATTATCCATGGTGCTTGTGTCAATGTTTATACTTGAGATTTCCTCTTTCAGAGTTAGGAAGTTATTTATCTGTGTATCATTCTCAAATACCTGCCAATTTTTGACATTATCTAGGACAGCATGTCTGTGTTTGATTTCAGCGGTAAAATGGTGGTTGGGTTCAAATGGTAGCTTGCAAGTGCTGGCAAAAGTTTCCAAGCTATGTGCATGTAAATTGTGCTTTCTAGGAATTTTGGTGAGCTGAAATTCTGAGAAAGTTTTAAGTATTTCAATGGCTACCCCTCTGTAA
This sequence comes from Pinus tabuliformis, assembly GCA_031772625.1. Classification (NCBI taxonomy): domain Eukaryota; kingdom Viridiplantae; phylum Streptophyta; class Pinopsida; order Pinales; family Pinaceae; genus Pinus; species Pinus tabuliformis. The sequence goes on from CM062811.1 coordinate 846,167,236, forward strand.
GCCCTCAATCTAAGATCATTTGTAACAAAATTTCCCTTCATCTGTTGTATAATCATATCTGAATCCCATAGAATTGAAACCTTGGTTGCCCCTAGGGCTTCATACTCAGCCATATTGTTTGTGCATCTGAAATTTAACCTATATGCATGACCTTCAGCATGGTAATTTTGCATACTGTGTATCCAAACCCCTGCCCCTGCTCCTAATTTGTTTACCGATCCATCAAACTCTAAGTACGATAAGATTTCTTGGTTATGACTAGCCTTAAGAGCTTTGGAAGCTTGTTTAATGGGTAGATTTAGCCCTTGTAACTCATATGATATGTCATTCTCCTTTATTGCATCAATCACATCAACAAATTTTTGATCTTGGGCACAAGATTGTTCATTCATGCTTTCTGTTTGTGTTGTTTCTAGGAGTTTGACATCAATTTTGGGACACATCTCAGCATTATATAAAATGAATGAATCCATATCGGAATGCATAGAATAGATGGGGAAGTTTTGGGGTTTTTCTTGACTGTTAACCACATATTTCATTAGTGTTTCCTGGTATAATCTCTTTGGCTGGCCAAAGACTGTAATAGTGGCATAGGACATGTCTAGCTGTAAAGACCCTTGGAGTTTTGCACCCTAAGATCTGGACAAAAGCATCCCATACTTGGGTGGAATATCAGCTACCACCACATCCATCAAGATTGTCTTGGCTGGATATTGGGCCAAGGATACACAAAGGTCTTTGATTAGGCCTAGACACCTGACCTGGCTGGAATCAAAGGAGAAAAAGTCTTTGTATGGGCTTGTGATGTCTAGGTCTAATCTCTCCATCACAGATTTAGGCATTAGGTTATGGGAAGCTCCTGATTCAAACATTGCATTGTGCAGCACTTTGTCATGAATGTTTAAGCTCACATAGAATGGAGGAACTCCTCCATCTACTGTTTTACCATTGACCTCAGGACCAAAAATGAGTTCTGGTTGATCATCTAGAACATTGACTGCATCCCTATTCTCTGGTATTTGTAGTGACCAATTGATTTGTTGTCTGTACACTTCATGTTTAGCCAATTCAGAGAGAGGAATAGCTATTCTCAGCTTGCTTAAAAGGTTTCTCTATCTGAACTTTTGTATTATGGACAACAAACTTTTCCTTTTCAACTGAATTTTCAGTGATTTTCTCTTGATCAGGAGTGTTGTTTTGAGGTACATCTGGTTTGAAATTATCTTGAGGAGAACAGTTTAGATTTTCTTTTGAAGAATGGGATGTGTATGGCTGATTTTTTTAGGGTTGTAGGTCTGATACGTCTTCCACAGTGACTTCCTTTGGATGTGGGTCTGTTTTGGTAGAGGGTTCTATCAGGACAGCTTTATCTTTTGTTTTCTTTGGCTGCTTAATATCTTTCAGCTTTGCCGGTTCAGGAACATCTATGGTTATACTTCTTAATTTGTATTGTTTATGAACCTCATAGACTATTGCATCATAGCCTTCCCTAAAATCAAATGACTCTCCGGATTTGGTTTGAAATTGATTGAAATTGTGAGCCTCTTGATCATCTTCTGTTAGAAAAATTTGTTGCTCATTGTTTAACCCCATTAGGTTGATTTGTGTGTCCTCTATTGGCTCACTAGAGGTTGAGGCTTTAGCATAGTTCTCTTGAAATGGAGGTCTGATGTTCTAGTCAGGGCCAGTCCTCCCAACATTTGGATTTTGATTTTTTCTAAAGTTTGGGTTTCTTGCAGTGTTACTTGGTTGACCTTCCCATGATGATTTCCTTTCAATAGTTTCCACCCTATCTCCAAGTCTATCCATACCTTTGATGATTGCATCCAGTTTTTGTTCAAATGCTGAGGGCTCTTCTTTGAAAGTTGTTCTTCTTTCATCTCTTGCCCGATTTCGCTTAGTAATTAGGTTTGCCTCCACACTAACGACTATATTTTGCATGTCTACTAAGCTTGGAAGGGCTCTTTCCCTCAGTTGATATGCCATGTCAGAATCAAATCCATCAGGAAATTTGATTGTTGGCTAGTTGAATTTTTTATCAATTAAACAGTCAAGTACCACATTAATTTGTCAACCTGGGAAAGTCTTTTATTTCAAAGGCTACCGCGTACTGTATGTACTTAATTTTTAAAAGCATTAAAGAGTTGTAGTATACACGATTTTGTTTCTCACTCTATGTTATAATAGTGCATTGCAAAGATAAAATAAAAGCAGTTAACTAAGAATGCAAATCTTAAAAAGAGAAGTGATGGATGCTCTGTTAGCAGAGGATCAGGACCCTATCCTCCAGGTAAGGACGTTCAGCACCTGCCCCTGTAACCAGATTGCTAATACACACTGCAACTCTAATTCACCGGTGAAATATCTTTTACAGCTTCAAGCAATTAACAAAACAGAGTACCAGCAGAAAGAAATTACCAAACACACTTACACACTTGACAGAAAAGTAAATGGGTGAATCTTGTGAGGAAGGTGGGCCCGGTCCCTCTCACAAGATTCCCCAGAACACAAATGCTAGATTAGGTGCTCAGGACAATCTTCTATTCATCTGCCAAAAGATCCAGTTACAATAAAAGTTCAGACTTTGCTGTTGTCTTTCAAAATTTCCCTTATAGACTGTTTTTCTCCCCCTTCTCTAATGTAGATGTCTCCTCTTTATAGAGGAGACATCTATTACAATAGACTGTCATAGTTCATTCAGTTAAACCTTTCTGTCAAAAATAAGAAATCCATCCTTGTTACAGGATGCTGTTACAACAGTGTGATAGTGTATTCTTTCTTGGGTTTCTTATTGTTACACAGTTGGTAACCGAACTTCGACCGTCTTCTTGGGATCCTCACACTATCCTATGCCGCTTCCCCATGGTTGCTGATTTAGTAAACCCATGTTGTTCCTGATATTTTAGCAACTGTAACTGTGTTTTACCCTTTTTAGACAGTTGCTGATCATGCTGCGTCAGCGTGGAATTCTGGCGATCTTATGATAGTTGCCGTTTGTTATTTCCGGCATTCTAGTTGTTGCAAAATAACATTTCCCTGTTTTAGATAGTTGCTGTTGCTGGCTGTAGCAACTGCGTAGTTGTTGTTTCTGGTGTTGCAGCAACTGCGTAGTTGTTGTTTCTGGTGTTACAGCAACTATGAATTATAATTCCTGCAAACTTTAGACAGTTCAACTTAGCAACTTGGTTAACTTTTCCAAAGATAAATATAAAGATAACATGAATATGTAATGAATAATTAAACACATAGTCATGCGGAGAGTTACTTCATACCTTGGGGTAATTAGGTCATTATGTAATCAAAGCTTTCAACTTATGAACTGAAAAAGGGTAATATTATGGCAAAAATATAAGGTCAAAAATGGTCAATTCTGAGTCCTAACATCCCCCCAACTGAAGAGATTGCATGTCCTCATGCAATGCTTACTCTGAATCTGGGTCGGAGTACTGGGATGAACAGTGTAAATTACTGAGACAGTAGTTTTAGAAAGTGGTATCAAACTTGTCTCTAAACCCACAGACAGTCTGTATTTGCCTCCATGTTGCTGCCTCCTCCTTTTTGGATAGTCCAAACTGGCCCTTGTATTGCTGACCAGATAACCATAGAAGTGGAAATTTAAATCTGTAGCCAATCCAATTTTCAGCACATTGTTGCATGCATCTAACATAGTAAGGTACCCTTGAGATTGCTGCCTGTAAATTAGGTGGATTATAAGGGTGATATTCCTGCCTCTCCTTGGGGTAGTTTTCCCAGAATAAGTTATTGGCCTTAATAGCCAAAGGTGCCTTGGTTCTCACATAGTGTTGGCAATCTCGCAGGACCATTGTTTGTAATTGCCTAATGTGATCCTTCATTTCAGGGTCACTTAACATTCTTTGGTGCTGTGCAATGAAAGTGGCCGCATTTTGAGGTTCAGCCCTGATCCACAGAAGGCAATTCTGTTCATTATGTTGTGCTGAGATAAAAGCGTTTTGCCATGTAAGTTGGTTGGCTAAAAAGGAAATGAAAGCTCTGAGTTGTATGTCGCCAACAACAGGTAGTATATTCATGTTTCTCTCTTCGGACATGGCTTCATTGTGGAGATAAAGCTCGCACAACAAATTCTGATCATTTTTAGGTGCCTCTGCAAAGGTTTGCATAAATTGTTCTGATGTAACCACCTGATGAGGTCTACCTTCTCTAACTGCCTTTATCTGTAAGAATGTCAGTCGTTCCCTCAAAAATGTTGCATAATTGAAAGAGGGTTTCCTTGTGGCAAGTATTCTTTGGAATAACTCAAACATTTGGGACAATCTGGCTTTTAGTTCCTTAATTTCTTTGTACTGAGCTCTAGACTGCTCAAGTGCTTCCCAGTTCTTATATGCATAATTGAACCAAATCCCCTTTTGTTGTTGGAATGCTTTGCCTTGTGACAGCTCATATTCTCTCCACCATTTTCCTTTTAATTCTTGAAAACTATCGGTTTCTGTGCATGCATCACTAACAGAGGGAGGTTCTGTTTGTGTAAAGGCATCAACAAGGATAATCTGCTCTGTGATAATTGGAGTAGGCCGGGATGATCCGATGTCTTCCTTTCCATTTCCAGCTACTGTTTCTTCTTCTTGTTCTATATTCTGTACTGATTCCTGTGTAACTGCTTCTTCTTCTTGTTCCATAGCAATTTGGGTAGGCCAGGGTGAGTCTATGTCTTCTTCTTCATTTCCTCCTGTAACTACTTATTCTTCTCGTTCCATGGCAATTTGAGTAGACCTGGGTGAGTCTATGCCTTTTTCTTCATTTCCTCCTGATTCCTGTGTAACTGCTTCCTCCTCTTGTTCCATAGCAATTTGGGTAGGCCGAGGTGAGTCTATATCTTCCCCTTCTTTATTCCCTGTTACTTCCTTTGTTACAACAAATCCTTCCAGTTCTTTCTCCACACTTTTTAAAGATCCTGCTGGTTCTTGTGTTACAGCAGGTTGTTCTGTTTTCACCTGTATAATTTTTGGAGAACTTGCTGGTTCTTGTGTTTCAGCAAGTTCTTCTATTTGCTCCTGTGCAATTTCTAGAGAACCTGCTGGTCCTTGTGTGACAGCCGGTTCTTCTGTCTGCTCCTACACTTTTTCTGGAGAGCCTGCTGGTTCTTGTGTGACAACAGGTTCTTCTGTCTGCTCCTGCACTTTTTCTGGAGAGCCTGCTGGTTCTTGTGTGACAGCAGGTTCTTCTGTTTGCTCCTGCACCTTTTCTGGAGAGCCTGCTGGTTCTTGTGTGACAACAGGTTCTTCTGTCTCAGTAGAGGGTTGTGGTGTTTCTGTTTTTACTTCTGTAGTTTGTGTAACAACAGGTTCTTTTGTTTCAACCACAACAATAGGGACTTCAATCATTGGTTCTGCAACTACTTTGTATCCTGCTTGAGTATATATCTCACCACAATTGGCACACATATATTCATTCTCCTTACTCTTCTCTGCTGCGGATGCTACTCGTGCTAAAATGTGCAGGCTAAATTCATTTTGATAGGCTTCCTTGACCCTTATTATTTCCTCCTGGTAATCCTGAATTTGGGACTTCAGAAATTCAATTTCTTCCTGCAGAGCAGATATGGTAGGCTGAGCTTGTGGAGCGGCAGGTTCCAATGGAGGCAGAGGTTGTGCTTCAACATTGATTTGATCACTTGTACCCTCAACAGGTGGTTCTTGTGTGTCACTTGGGGTAGTGGTTGTTTCTTGTGTTGCAGCTTCTTGGCCAATATTACCTTGGGTGTCGGCAGCTGGTTCTTGTGTGTCAGCTGCCTTAAAATATGATGTCACGACACTGTGAACACTCTGCATCTCAGCCTCCGAGGGTGAGGGAGAGGAGTTTCCAGGGCTGGTGGGAATGCGGGTTTTTAATGTGATGGGTGGTGAGCTGGAGGGGGTGTGGCTAGGAGATTCAGCTATTATAGACGACCGAGTCCTTTGCTTGGGTAGAGAAGCAGGGAATTCATACATTTTTCTTTTCAGGTTGGCTTTCTTTAAGATAGGGACAGTGGCAGAAAGAGCAACTGCTTTAGCCGAAGCCCTAGTTCTTCTTCTTTTTGGTGGGGTTTCATTTTTCTGCTGCATTTTTCGTTTGAGCAGGGTAATAGGGATGTTATCATCAGAGTCATCGGTAGAAATACCAAGTATGGGAATGGATGGATTGGTTGTATTGGGGGATGGAGTTGTTTCCGTGGGTATTTCTACTGCTGATTGTTCATTTTCAGCAACTTGTGGGGGTGTTTGCTGGAGGACTTCTTTGGGCATTTGTTCTGGAATGTCGTCTTCTTGCTGAGGAATTTCTTCGGGTATTTGCTCAGGAATGTCCTCTGTTTGTTGAGGGATTTCTTCAGGTATTTGCTCAGGAATGTCCTCTGTTTGCTGAGGGATTTCTACATCTTGCTGAGGTATGTCTTCAGCTTGGTGAAGAATTTCCTCTTCTTGATGAGGAATTTCCTGTTCTGGCTGGGGGATTTCTACCTCTTGATGGGGATTAATGGGGGGTGGAGGGTTATTTAAGGTGAGGCCTCTATTTATCAACAATTGAGCTAGATGGTGGTGTTTCAAAGAAAGAAGCGGACGCTTTGCGTTGACAGTGTAACGTGACATGTTTTTAAGACATCCCAATAAATAATATGGCATATTTATCAACTGACCATTCCTCAAATGATTCAACAAGACGAAATCATGCTAGTAAATTACCTGGTACTGGCCTTCGCACGTCAGGTATTGCTTCACAAATTCAGCAACTTTCGGCCATGGTTGAGGCAATGACTGAAGTGCTACGCTTCTGCCCTTGGGTTCCACCTGCTCGTCCGGTTGAAGAAAATCCTGCTGCACATTAAGGATCAAGTGCTTCCTGCTGAACCACCGTATGCCATTAGCTGGTAGCCCGGTAACTTGGGCTATGACTTCCTCCCTGACTGGGATTTGAACTCCCTGAACGACAGAAAATCCCTCTGTTAAATTGCATGCAAACTCGAGGACTTGCTGCGCGTCGAAGTCTGGAAGTCTCCTAAAATAATCTAGCCATCCCGCTTGCAGAAAGATTTGATAAACCTCGGGATAGAGCTCAAGAAGTGCTGTTGTGCCAGGTTCGTATGTGATGAGATTTCCTCCCATAGCTGTTGTTTCAGTGAAATTCTCAGTTCAGAGCCGAGCTTCCGAGTTCAGTTCAGAGTAAACCGTTGCAAATGGTAACATGCCGTGATGAGGTGACTTTTACATATTACCGGGAGAGTTAAGGGCGGCGGCAGTTGGCGTAGTATGCAATTATGAGAGCGCTTTGGTAATCCCCCCCCTATGCATAAGTGATATGATTGGAAGTACAATTATTTGGTAGTCCTATTAGCATCTCCACATTAACTATTATTTAATGTCCATACATAATCATGCGTACCTTTATGTTTTACCTTTTTGGTTGCTGCGTCGAAAAGTCTTGTCTTATCTTTTGCTGGATCATAATGATTACAGCGGGTCTAAGAGCATGAGAATACCGGCGATTTTTAATAATAATGACGGGAAGTGATAGTGGAGTATTGTAATCATCACAAGAAATGGTTTAAAAAAAAATCGTTTCTTGGGGCTGAAGTGGAGAAACTGGTGCTTTTATAAATGAGAGAATTGCTGAAAAAGGTATTACGGGATCGGGAAGTGGTTTTGCAGCAACGGGATTGGTGTTGCAACCACTGGAAGTGATGTTACATCATCGGGAAAAGATGTTGTAGTAACAGGAAAAGGTGTTGCAGCAACGGGAAAGTGGTGTTGCAGCAACGGGGATTGGTGTTGCAGCAACGGGAAATGGTGTTGCAGCAACAGGAATTGGTGTTGCAGCAACGGGAATGGTGTTGCAGCAACAGGGCTTCCAAGTCCGCAAAGTGATTCCTTTGAAGCTTTTGCTCTTAGCTATTTTCCACAGCTCAAATCTGCAAAATACTGAAATGTAATATGGCAACCCTTGGCAGGGATTATTAGTTAAAAAGAATATCTAATTTAAGAATGCATAAATAAATAGAAATTTAAATTCTTTGAGGGACAGCAAGTTCCTCTGGAAAAGAATATTGTTTAATTGCCATGCAAGTGGCTTTAAAATATTCTTTAGAAACAGGCCCGTGATATAAACGGAGTCGATATCCATTCACTAGTAGTGGTGTTCTGCTGTCATCAATTGTTAAAAGTCTGACTGTCCCATTTGGAAAAACAGCATCCACTTCATAAGGCCCTAACCACCTTGTTCTTAACTTACCTTGGAAATTCTCGAAACGGGAATCATAGAGTAGAGCCCAGTTACCTTTTTGGAACTGCTTTTGCTTGATGGTTCTATCATGCCACCTGCTTCTTTGTTGTTGTATCATGGTTGTTTGATGGATGGCATCCAGTCTTTTCTCGTCCAATTCTTGAAGTTGCTGCAACCTGGCTGTCTGTGCATCAGTCAAATCAAGGTTAACAACTAAAGCAGTTCTTAAAGTTTTGATCTCAAACTCTACAGGGAAGATAGCATTCTTTCCAAAAACTAATTCATAAGGTGAAAAGCCCGTAGTATTCCTCCAAGTAGTTCTATAGGCCCATAATGCCTCGGGCAACCTTTGAAACCAGTCCCTTCTATTCTCCTTTATTGTTTTTGTTAGGATGGCTTCTATGACTTTATTGGTGCTTTCTACCTGCCCATTTGCTTGGGGGTGATAAGGTGTAGTCATTTTGTGCTTAATATGATATTTCTGAAGCGTATTTTTGAAGCCATGAGAGTTGAAAGGAGGTCCTCCATCTGTGACTAATTCTCTAGGCAATCCAAATCTAACAAAGATTTCTTCAAATAAAAATGTTAGTACTTCTTCTTCATTAGCTTTAAGGAGTGCCTTAGCTTCTACCCATTTAGTCATATAATCTGTGCATACTAATATGTACATTCTTTGATTGGATAGGGGATTAATGGGACCTATAAAATCTAATGCCCATTTCTCAAAAGGTTCAAGAATTACCTGGGGATTGAGTGGCATTTCATCCCTATGATTAGGCTGGCCCATTCTTTGACAGCTATCACAGGCCTTCACATATTTTCTGGCATCTTTGAAGAGTGATGGCCAATAATAACCCATTCTGAGTACTTTGTGTGTTGTTCTTTTATCTGCAAAATGTCCTCCACAAGGGCCATCGTGACAAGCTTTTAGTACATCATAAATTTCATCTTCACCAATGCACCTCCGGATTTCCTGATCGATTCCTGTATGGAAAAGACACCCGCTTATCCAGCTGTACCTAGCACTTTGCTGGATGATCTTTCTTCTTTCCCTGTGTGATAGGTGTGATGGTAATTTTCCTGCAACTAGATAATTGGAAATGTCTGCATACCAAGGTGAGTGAGCAGATACTGCAAATAAATATTCATCAGGAAAAGAATCATCTACTGGAGCATTTTCATCAGTTTTTAATCGAGAAAGGAAATCAGCAACTACATTTTCTTTTCCTGGCCTATCTACAATTGTGATGTCAAATTCTTGTAATAATAATAACCATCTGGTGACTCGGGCATTTGTAACTGATTTATTCATCAAATATTTAATGGCCGAGTGATCAGTATGCACAAAAGTAATGTAGCCAGTAATATAATGTCGAAATTTATTGATAGCATAAATGACTGCTAGGAATTCCTTCTCAGTGACAGTATAATTCAATTCAGCTAGTGTCATATTCTTACTGATAAAATAAATGGCATAGGGAAGACTATTTTCTTCCTGGCCCAAGACAGCTCCAATTGCAGTGTGTGGGGCATCAGAGGATATATGAAAGGGTAGTGACCAATCAGGTCCTCTCAAAATGGGAGCTGCAGACAACTGATGTTTGAGTTCATTAAATGCTTTTTCACAATCATCAGTCCACTTAAATTCAGCATTTTTCGTTAATAACACAAATAGAGGAGAAGCTATTTTGGAAAAATTCTTAATAAATCTTCTATAGTATCCAGCATGTCCTAAAAAGCTTCTTACATCAGTTTGTGTTTTGGGGATAAGGAGGGTCTGAATTACCTGTATTTTAGATGGATCGACTTGAATTCCTAGGAATGAGATGAAGTGACCCAATACAATACCTTGATTCATCATCATATGACACTTTTCAGTGCTTAAGGCAAGGTGTGCTTCTATACATCGTTTGAGTACTTTTTCAAGATTCTGCAGTGCATCCTCAAAAGTCACTCCATAAGGAGTAAAGTCATCCATAAATATTTCTAATGAATCATTTAGCATATCAGAAAAGATCCCTATCACTACTCTTTGAAATGTTGCTAGAGCATTACATAGCCCAAATGGAAGTACCTTGTAAGCAAAGGTCCCCCATGGGCTAGTAAACGTGGTCTTGTCCTGGTCTTGGGGTGCAATCTTAATCTGATTATATCCACTAAATCCATCCAAAAATGAAAGAATTTCTTACCTGCCAAATTATCTAATACCTTATCAATGAATGGTAAAGGGAAATGGTCTTTCTGAGTGGCTTTATTCAGTGCTCTGTAATCCACACATACTCTCCATTTGCCATTTTTCTTGGGTACAATTACAAGTGGGGAAACCCACTCACTATCAGATATAGGGTATATAAATCCTGCATTCAACAGTTTTTTAAGTTCCTCCTTCACAATTTCCCTTAGGTTGGGGTTCATCCGCCGCTGGGGTTGACAGACTGGCCAGGATCCCTCTTTAATATAAATACGGTGAGTGCATAGCTCAGGGGAGATCCCTTTCATGTCTGTATAGTCCCATGCAAATGCTTCTTTATTTTCCTGGAGTAACTTTATTAACTGTTGTTTTTCGTTATCAGTTAAGTTAGGATTTATATTTAATGTTTTGCCAGGCTCAATTTCTATTGTTGTACTTTTGGAGGGGCTGCCTACTGTTGTCTGAAATAAATTTTTATCTTTCAGGTTCTACTGAGATTCAGATTCCAAGATTGCAGTGAAGTGATTATACATTTCTGGGCTGATCGAAGAAGGTTCAGAAATGAATCTGTTGATTAATTCATCTTCGGTAGAGTCTTTGAAAGTTAAGGCTTGTCCGATAGTCAATATAGGTTGGGTTTCTTCATCCTCATAATCTACCCATACATAATTGTCATTATTAATCATGGGTGTAGCATGAGGATAAAGGGTAAGCTGTTTGGTTTCCTGCCCATTAGAGATGGTCATTGATCCTGATCTACAGCTGATAAAAGCATCTGCTGTAGCCAGCCAAGGTCTTCCTAGAATCAGCGGATGACCCCCCAACTTTGTTTTAGTTTGTAACACCACAAAGTCAGCTGGGTAATTCCAGGATTTTACAGAAATTATTAAATCTTCAATGACCCCTTCTAGTTTAATTGTAGAGCGATCAGCCAATTCTAGGATGGTTGGAGTTTCCCTAATAAAGTTTTTTAACTGAAGCAATTGTGTTGTTTCAAGTGTCATAATATTTATTGCAGCACCTAAATCTACCAGAACTTTAGAGACAAAAGTTTTTCCAACTTGGACTGTTACTGTAGGGTGACCAGGGTCACCATATTTCACAGGATGATCTTTTTCTATCATTAAAGCAGTCATTTCTCCCATCACATGAACTGTGAGGGGGTCCTTAGCTTTTCTTCCAGGTTTTTTTATGCAAATATCTCTAACAGTCCTAGCATAAATGGGAACATCTCTTAATGCTTGCAATAATGGGATTTTAACGTATAAATTCTGTAGTTCGCCTAGAAGGTTAAAAGCAGGTTGCTCAAGTGTTTTAGTGAGAGCCAATCGTTCAGGAATGGCAGATCTGCTGTTTGATCATTGTTGTTAGATGTTGCTTCCACTGTTTCAGCATTATTGTTAGCTGGTTTTTCTTTTCTAACTTCCTCTTTATCAGAGTCAGTAATGTCATCAATGATTGGTTCAACAATTCTCCCTGAGCGAAGGTGGATATTGTTACATTGCATGGGGGAGACAGGCTGATTTTGAATATCAATTGCTTGCAAGGCTTTATTATTATTTGGGTTGGGGTTGGGTTGCACAGGCAGCTGCGGTCTAATTGCCTGGTTATTTTGAGGAGTATTGGATGGTAAGGAAAGAGACTGTTGATGTTGAGGAAATGGCATCTGTTGGGCTGCCCAGTTTGGATTCCATTGATTAAAATACGGTTGCTGGGGAGCCCAAGGATTCCATATGGTAGGATCAGGAAAAGGAAGATTTGGTTGCTGCATAGGTGGAAAATTCATTGTGTTAAAGGGTGGGTACTGCATTTGGTTCATGGGTGGGTAATTTGTTTGAAAAGGAGAGTGATTATTCCAACGACTAAATGTTGTGTTAGAATTCATACCTTATCTTTGTGGCCATTGCCTCCTCTGTGTCATCAGGTACACTGCTTCAGTTGACTGCAATGCCGCTTTAATTCCAGGCATAGAGGGGCATTGCTGGGTCTCATGGTCCTTTTCGCAGATCGTGCAGATTGGTACCTTATCTAGTGGGCATTCCCTGAGTGGGTGTTTTTCTCTGCATTTGGAACAAAAAATAGCTAGGGCAGCTTCTGCTTCTGCCTGTTTCTTCTTTACCTGCAGGGCATCAATTTGTGAAGCAAAGGAGCTTAACATCTCAGTTTTAAATTCTTCTAACAAATTACCTATTTCAGCCCTTGTTGCTCCTCCACTTGCTGACTTCTGGACTCTTGAATATACATTGTCCCTGCTTTTTGATCTGCTCACTGCTCCTCTTGAACATCTCATGCAAAGGTTGACAATTTCATCAAATGGTTCTTTAGAAATGTCCCCTTTTCCTAACATATTCAACATGTCCAAGCAGTCATCTCGTACCCCTTTCAGCAATATTGTTTTTAGAATATCTTTACTCATGTTAGGGTGGTCAGACCGCTGCAGATTATACTGCAGTCTTTCCACAAAGTCTTCCAGATTCTCGTCCTCCTTCTGAACCATTTTAAACAATTCTTCTTTCCTTTCTCTTGTCCGGCAGTAATCCTGATATTTGGCCAGAAAGCTTTCTTTCATCTGATCCCAGGTAGTGATTGCCTGAGCTCCTAAGCTCATAAACCACCTTAACGCATTCCCTTTCAGTGTTGCTGGGAACAGTTTTAGTTTCTGATTAGGGCTCACATAATCATAACTCCTACATAGTATATCGAATTCAAAGAGGAATTCATCCGGATCTTCAGAGGATAACCCATGAAAGTTGGGTAATGCTGAGAGTGGAATGTTCTTCATGGGGGTTGCCCCTCTCGGGAGCTCCCCAATAGGGAACTCCAGGGTAGAGAGTGAGTTTTCCCCTCTTCCTTCTGCTCTGTTATCCTCCATTGGTCTTTTTCCTGAATCACTTGCTTTATCTTCTGTATCTTCTGTTTCTTCAGGTTCTTCTACCGGTTCCTCAGTATATTCTGGTACTTCCAGCTTCCTTTTAGGTCCTAGTACTTCCTCCGTCTGTCGATCTGTTTGTGAGGAATGCTGGATCTGAGGCCTCCGGGAACTCGTCCTCTGTGATGTCTCAGCCTTGGAGATAATTTCGTCAATAAAGGTTTTTCTTCCTCCTCCGCCCTTGCCACCTGTGAAATTAGGTTTCCTGCGTCCTCTCATGCACCTGTTATTCTCAAAAAGAAATCATTAATGCTTTTAGAAATCTCTAGTCGCCTTCCCCAGCAACGACGCCAAAATGTTGGCTAGTTGAATTGTTTATCAATTAAACAGTCAAGTGCCACATTAATTTGTCAACCTGGGAAAGTCTTTTATTTCAAAGGCTACCGCGTACTGTATGTACTTAATTTTTAAAAGCATTAAAGAGCTGTAGTATACATGATTCTGTTTCTCACTCTATGTTATAACAGTGCATTGCAAAGATAAAATGAAAGCAGTTAACTAAGAATACAAATCTTAAAAAGAGAAGTTATGGATGCTCTGTTAGCAGAGGATCAGGACCCTATCCTCCAGGTAAGGACGTTCAGCACCTGTCCCTGTAACCAGATTGCTAATACACACTACAACTCTAATTCACCGGTGAAATATCTTTTACAGCTTCAAGCAATTAACAAAACAAAGTACCAGCAGAAAGAAATTACCAAACACACCTACACACTTGACAGAAAAGTAAATGGGTGAATCTTGTGAGGAAGGTGGGCCTGGTCCCTCTCACAAGATTCCCCAGAACACAAATGCTAGATTAGGTGCTCAGGACAATCTTCTATTCATCTGCCAAAAGATCCAGTTACAATAAAAGTTCAGACTTTGCTATTGTCTTTCAAAATTTCCCTTACAGACTGTTTTTCTCCCCCCTTCTCTAATGTAGATGTCTCCTCTTTATAGAGGAGACATCTATTACAATAGACTGTCATAGTTCATTCAGTTAAACCTTTCTGTCAAAAATAAGAAATCCATCCTTGTTACAGGATGTTGTTACAACAGTGTGACAGTATATTCTTTCTTGGGTTTCTTACTATTACACAGCTGGTAACCGAACTTCGACCGTCTTCTTGGGATCCTCGCACTATCCTTTGCCGCTTCCCCATGGTTGCTGATTTAGTAAACCCATGTTGTTCCTGATATTTTAGCAACTGTAACTGTGTTTTACCCTTTTTGGACAGTTGCTGATCATGCTGCGTCAGCGTGGAATTCTGGCGATCTTCTGATAGTTGCCGTTTGTTATTTCCGGCATTCCAGTTGTTGCAAAATAACATTTCCCTGTTTTAGATAGTTGTTGTTGCTGGCTGTAGCAACTGCGTAGTTGTTGTTTCTGGTGTTGCAGCAACTGCGTAGTTGCTGTTTCTGGTGTTACAGCAACTATGAATTATAATTCTTGCAAACTTTAGACAGTTCAACTTAGCAACTTGGTTAACTTTTCCAAAGATAAATATAAAGATAACATGAATATGTAATGAATAATTAAACACATAGTCATGCGGAGAGTTACTTCATACCTTGGGGTAATTAGGTCATTATGTAATCAAAGCTTTCAACTTATGAACTGAAAAAGGGTAATATTGTGGCAAAAATATAAGGTCAAAAATGGTCAATTCCGAGTCCTAACATTGATCAAAGCTAAATAAGGTGGAGGTCTAAGGTTTTGAGGAATAGCGTTATAAACATTGTTGAACCTATCACAATAGTCTTGGACGGTATCTTGTGGGCCTCTTTTCAAATTGTCATATTCTGTTAAAATGTGTAAAGGGTCTTTCTTCTTTTCCCATCTGTTTAAAAAGGATTGATACAGAGCTTCTGAATCAGCTATAGAATTTTCAGCAAGTGCTCTAAACCAAATCCTTACATCACCAATTAGACTTTGGACAAAGATTTTCATTCTCACATCATCATCATCATTTTCATAATTCTCAAAATAATCTTGCATCTTCTTAGTGTGTTGTTGGGCTGTATAGGAGCCAGTGCCATCAAATTATGTGATTTTTCTCTGATAATCCTGAGGCATGGCTCCTGGATTTCTAGGAAACTGAAGAGGAGCATAACGGTTCGCCATATTCACATGGATAAATGGGACAACAGGAAGAAATAAGAGAGGTGGAATGGTAGGGGCAGTAGTGGAAATATGTGCAGTGGATGGGGGAGTGGAAAGGATACTTTGAGGTGTAGATGAGGAACTAGGAGAGGTTGTAGAAAGGATTGCTGCTCTCCCAGGTGTAAACTCGGATTTTGCAGAGTTTTGCTGAAGTATGTCAAGGTCCAAATCAACAGATTTTTCTTGTTTTTCCTGTTTCCTAAGGGTCTTAGAAATTAATTTAGGATTTTCAAAAACAACTGGAGGATCTGGATCAGGATTTGAACTGGTGTAACGAGTTTTCTTCTTTGGAGCCAGCTTCTAAATCTTATTTTTGGTATTTTCTAGAAATGTTTTCAAATCACAGTTTTTTACAATATTTTTCAAGAGTTTCTTTGAAATGTAGGAGGCTTTGGGCTTTCCTCTGAATATGCTAAAAATAAGGAAACTGATCAAATCTTTGGAACAGCTGTTTAAATCCTAAAACTATACTAGAGTTTGACTGAAGCATCTTTTACTTACTCCTGTAGATGCACAGCAAGAACAGTTCCAGAGGCTACCTGGCTAACTTCAGGCTCCATCTGTAGCTTTAGAAAATGGACAGCAGTGACAAACAGTCATTCAGATCCCTAGCGGAGTCACCAATGATGTTATCACTTAGGTTGTTCCCTGCCTCCAAAGGGAATACAGCCGAGGTAACCACTAACCAGTGTTTTAATTGCAGATTCTAGCCAATCTGCAACCAGAGAGGGCTCTCTCTTTGTAATTTAGATTTGTTCTGAAATATTTTAGGCTAGTTATGATGCACAGAGTTTGGTTTTTAGTTTGTTGGATGGTGATCTCAAATAGAGCAGGGATGCAAGTCCAAAACAATTTATACTATTGGGAAATGGAGTCAATGATGGTGTACTGTTGAAAGTGTTTCTTGGGTAAATGGTAATGCTACAGAGCGAGATAGGCAGTTATGGAACAATTTTCAAATCTGGAAATTGATGGAATGAAGTCAGGAAATGAAAGGCAATCAAGAATCTTTCATTATGCTGGCAGATGGAAAGTGCATGAATATTATCAAGGAGCAATAAAGAATTCCTAGGTAATATTCAAAGTGAAAGAATCAGAGCAAACATGAGCAGTTAAGAATTCATATTTATGACTAATTCTGAAGAAAACATAATTGATAGCAAAGATTGAACACAGGGTGAATTTAAACAAATCCTAGGCTATTCTTCTTCTCTGTTACCAAGATTATGGAACATATATGAAATTTCCAAATACAGAAAACATAAAACACAGTTTAGAATAACTTATTGATCCATAGAATGACACAGGAATTCTGTAGCAAGTCCCAGAACATCAAATCCACATCCAGACGGTCAGCAACAGTGAAATTCAACAGCTTTTGTATTAAAATAGTCTCAAAATCTACAGCGCAGTCCAGATTGAAAATCACCAACCCCAAATGCATCTTATGGGGAAGTATTTATACAAAAATGAGATACAAAATATCTTGTAGATAAGTCTTTATGCAATAACTTTCATTGCCAACTTTTCAGAAGAAGTAAATGAGAGAAATAAATGGCACAGTAAATGTTGGTGTGCTGGCGGTTTAGTCTGTCAGAGATTTTTGACTTTTTAGACTGAGTGAGACGGCTGGAGCTGCATCTTTACTCTACGTTCCTATGTTTGTTGTTTTGTTGTTTCGCTGTCTTCGATGTTCGGTCTTGTCTTTAATGAGTTGCAGTCTCAATATGAATTCCTCTTTCTGCTGTCTAATTCTTTGACAAGTGGCCCAGGTACTTAAATTTTTTGACCTGTAGGTGACCAAAAAGAACAGAAATCAAATCACCTGGGTAAAATTTCCAGCATTGTGCCACCAGTCCTCTGTAGGCAGTTGATGTCTTTGTATTTTAATCAGTGTTTCATCAGCTTCAGTGTATCTGTAAAAGTTGGGCTGAACCTCAAACAGGTGATTTATCTCATGTTCAATATAGAACAGATTTTCTAATTTGTCATAAAGACTTTGTCTAGAGGTAGGCCCTGTTTCCTCTGAGGTGCTTGAGGATGCTGTAATTTGATTGGAAACATAATTATTTATCCTGGTAGTATATTGTTCACGGGTTAGCAGTCTTCCAGTGCTGGTTAACAAGCTGGGTAATCCTTTTCTCTGCAATGTTGCAAACTTTAGTTTGAAGTCATTTATTTCTGCTTGCATTTCTTGGCACTTTCTCTCCAAAGTCTGTACAAAATTCCTTAGGGTCAGCACCTTTTTCACTGTCAGAATAGTATCTGTTCTGCAACTGATATCCAGAGCTGCCAGCTGCTCTTTGGTATGAGTGTTCAGGAACTAAATCATTTTATTGGCCTGTTCAGGCATGTTTCCCAATGCTGCTCTAGCCCTTTGAGTCTCAAATTGAGCTAAGCCTATCAATTCTATTTGTTCATGTATAGTCTGAATTGATTGCCATTGGTCAGTGATAGATTGGCCGATCTTGGCCCACAAAATTTTCTTGATTTCAGCTAGAGTTTTATCTAGAGTAAGCTCCTTCTCTAAGGCCTTTATTTTGTTGTCCAAGGCTTTTATTTCCCTTTGTTTCTCAGCCACTGTCATCTTGGACTTGTCATAGCTTGCCTCTAGCTTGGCCAACTTTTCTTTGGCCTCTTTCACCTCTGTCACCTGAACTTCTAGCTCTTTGACTGCTTTCATCATTTCTTCCATACTCATGCTAGATTCTGGTGTTGTAGTTGCTGCTGCTGCTATAGCATCTATAATTGATGTAGCTGTTGCTGATGCTGCAATGACGGGAGGAATTCCTGCTGCTTCTGTGGGAGGAAGAGTGGCAACTGTTGGAGCTGTTTCAGGTGGCTGGGAGGTCGACTCTCCCTACTTGCCTTGCAATGTTTTCTCCAATTCTTGCACCATTTGAATTATCCTTTGGTTCATCTTCATTAGTAGATCCATCATATCTTCACCTTCCTTCTCTTGTACAAGTTTTGTTGTTTGAGGGTGCAAGGTTGTAGGCAGCCTCAATTGCTTTCTTAGTGTAGCAATATCTTCTTCTTTTTTCTTTATGAGGGCCTGGATGCCTTTGGCATCCTTCTTGGGATCATGTCGTAGTTCCACAATGATTTCCTCCAATGTCTTTATTCTATTGTCTTTGGCCGAGGAAACATTCTCTCCAAATCCAATTGAGTGTTTGTATTTTTCAATGATTACTTCAGTTGATGGGCCAGCATAGCCCTATCTGCTAATGTAGCATAGACCATTTCACCTGTTTGCTTGTGTAGCTCAATTTGGTCCATTGGGTGTATGTCCTTGGCGAGGACCTCTAAGTTTGTCTTTATGTAATCTGCAGCTGTCTGTGGCTGTGGTATCTTAGGCCTGAAATGACTTAGAATCATTTTCTCCTCCTTAAAGTCATAAGTTGCCATTAATCTCTACTGTTTGGAGGGTGTTGTCTTGAGGAATTGATCATACAGCTGTACTCTTAACAACTCATTTTGGGTCTTGATTTCCATGAAACTTCCTTCAATACCATGCGGTTACTTGCTTTTCTGCCTTGAGGAGAACACCTCCATACCATGCTGCCTCTCTTGCTCTTGCTGGAATGAGCTAGTAGGTGTTTGCTAGCTAGTTTCTCTCTCCCTCCTTGGACTCTATATGACTTCTTCACTAATTTCCTCCTCAACTTGGGGATCAACTCTCTGTCTTTTGGCTTCTGGTTGCTGTGTTGACCCACTAGCAAGTGTAGTTTCTTCCCTGTTCCGCTTCTTGCCTCTTTCCTCATTAAGAGGAGTCTGTAAAGTTGGCACTTGTAGTGCCTCGATCTGCAGTGGAGGGGCTTGCACTTGACTCTGCTCCTTTGAGGTGGTAGGTTGTTCTGTCACTGTTTCTTGTTCTGCATCCATTACCTCCTTGCCTTTTGTTGTACCTGTTGCTGGTGTAGACCTTTCTTGGGCAGCTTGTGGAGCTGCAGCAGTTGATGTGCCTTCTCCGACTTGTTGTGGCAGTTTGAATGTCACCTGCTCAAAAGAATCCAAGTCAAGAGTCTTTTCCAAATCTTTTACATTTTGCTCCATTATTTCTTCTTGGGTGAATTCTTCAACTAGTGTACCTTGCACCCACTCATCTTGATTAGCAAATTGTTCAATCTATGGGATTTTACAATGTTCATAGGCTGAGAGCCTATATTTTATTTTTCTGGCATTGATAAAGCCATCTGGTTCATAAGGGACCCACCAGAAACTCCTCTTTAACTTGAGTTTCTCCCCCAATATTTGGTCAGCATCTTTCCACCCTTCTTTTTTGTTCATGACAAATGGGCCTAGTTGGTCTTTGAATTTCAAGCGAGCCTTTTTCTTGGCACTATGAAAATGAGTTAAATCTGAATTGGTGAGTTTCCTGTAATACTCCAAGGCAAACAGTCTCATTGGCACATATCTTGGCAGCCTGTAGGGATAGAGCTCACAGCCATATATCCTAATGACAGTGTGATTCTGGTAAAAGTACCAATCACCTATTTTGTAGTTCTTTGAAAGCTGCAATATTTTCTGCATATCATAGGATAGCCTAGCAGGAGGAGTTCTCATCAGGAGAGAAGAGACTGGATAGACAAACAGGTCAATAAACTCACAGTAAGAGTAGGGGGAGCTATGGACTTCATGAAAGACTGAGGTCCAAAAAATCACAGACCTCTTTTCTCCTTAAGAGTCCAATCTTTTGATGGGGCATTGAAAACAGTCTCGCTAATAATACATGAACAAATGATAGATATAGGATGAATATTTGAAGACTCCCTCCCTATCCAGCTTCAACAGTTGGTCATGTATCTTATTGGCAATAAATTTGGCATAGTTGTATTTGACAGCAGGGGGCTGTCCTGGGGTAAATGCAGACAACAAGACCAATATAGTATGATCAATATGTTCACTTGTCTTGAAGCCCAGCACATAAGATATCATATCCACTAGTAACTTGCCCACTTCATTGAAATGCACATAGAGAAAAGGAGGTGGCCCTGTAGGCTGGCGGTCTGCTCTCATGAAAATTTTGGCAATTCGGGCTATCTCTGAGTTGGAGAGCTTGGGACCTTCATCAAGCAGGAATTTCATAGAAAAAGGGACCAGAAGCTGAGTCTTCTTGAAGTTTAGCATTTGGTTGATGGAGTCAGGAGTTATATGGAAGAGGATGCTCCCAGATGGAGACTTGACTGCCCTTTGACTTGGCTCATAGTTTTCACAGCAGAGGCGAATTATTTCAGGGAAGACATTAACAGAAGGGAGGAAGTAGATGGGCAAGTTTGATTCCCAAATGCCATAAATGTCACTGTTGTTCAAATAACTGCTCCTCAGCTGATAGAAGGTCTGCAGGTGGTTTCTGTCACCAACCAAGTCTTGAATTAAATGGTCCCTATCAACCAAAGGTAATGCTTCAAGTTCCTTGTGAGGTGCATTGAGAGGAGTGATGTTCAAGGCTGCTGGAGTGGCCATCTTCAAATTCTCTATGTTTGTATTTGAAATTAGGATTTGTGCAACAACTGAATGGTGAAAACTACCTCTGAGGCTTTGCTAGGGAGCTGTAGAATGAGCTTATCTAGAACTGACCTCAATGTGTAAAATTTATGGTCCAAAAACAAATGTTGTAGGGTGTAGCAGGGTCTTTATGTAATATCCTCCCCTTAATAATAAATAATAATATAATAATAAATAATAAATAATACAAATTAATAATAAATGATAATAAATAAATCACTTAATAATAAATAATAAAAATAATAAATCATAAATGTTAAATAATAAATGATATTAAAAATATATACAAAGAAAATAAATAAAAATAGTAATAACCATACCAAAGCTCTAAAATAAATAGAAATAAAACAAGAAAACTATCAAAAATAAGGAAATCAAACAGGAAAGCTAAAAATCAAAAGAAAAGTAAAGAAATAAAACAAGAAAGCTAAAAATCAAAAGAAAGTTGCATGTAGACACATGGAGTGTGTGGATGTGGTTCCCCTTCCAATGTTTGTTCTATTTAACTCCACAATGGGCCAAGAGGGCCGGTTTATTTGATGATCTCGTGCAAGCCCATATGCACGAGGGAGAATAAGTAACATCATATGGGCTGGGGACAAACTCAATCAACACTACATATGCCAGTGGTTGCTTTGTCTTGTGTATAGCTCTTGATGGATAGCTCTTGAAGTGCTATGGGACCATCTTGAGGAGGCCAAGTACCTGATATTCTAGGCTAGGTACCTATTATTGGATTGGGATGCCGAAGTCTGGAAGGGATGTAAAGGACTTCGATGCCTAGGGTTTTGCGCCTTCGTAGTTGTGGAGGGAGTGGGCCAGCCTTGCGAGATGCCCGGGGTCATTGAGTGTCGGACTGGATGCCTGCCTTGGGACAGATGAGGTCTGAGTCAGGCACAAGCCTTGGGGCCAGCCTTGGACAAGGATACAGACTGGGTCAGGCTTAGCCTGATGCCGAAAGTGGGAAAAAGGACAAAGATTCCTTGAGATTTCCCAGGGTGTTGGGGACTTTTGATGCCTACTGGTTATACTAGTTCAGCAGAGGGTGTTGGCAACATGAAGTTAATTAAATAATAAATAATAAATAATAAATAATTCAACTTAACTTCGGGAAAGTTCCTTAATGTGGGAGAGTATGTAATATCCTCCCCTTAATAATAAATAATAATATAATAATATAATAATAAATAATAAATAATACAAATTAATAATAGAAATAATAAATAATAATAAATAAATCACTTAATAATAAATAATAAAAATAATAAATCATAAATGTTAAATAATAAACGATATTAAAAATATATACAAAGAAAATAAATAAAAATAATAAAAATAAAAATAGTAATAACCATACTAAAGCTCTAAAATAAATAGAAATAAAACAAGAAAACTATCAAAAATAAGGAAATAAAACAAGAAAGCTAAAAATCAAAAGAAAAGTAAAGATATAAAACAAGAAAGCTAAAAATCAAAAGAAAGTTGCATGTAGACACATGGAGTGTGTGCATGTGGTTCCCCTTCCAATATTTGTTCTATTTAATAGGTGGTGAGCAAGATGAGAGGCATTCTTGCATTCCATCTTTCTGAGATTCTATCTTTCATTCTCTGGGGAGAATGGTGTTCTAAGACTTAGGAGTCACTGGCAGTGGTACATTGATTGAGGGCTTGGGGGTGGCCAGTTGTAGCAAATCCTTGCACAATTGAGCCTATGGTTGGGTGGAGAGTCGTCCCCAAAACCTTGTTGTCATCTGGCCGACATCGATCACAAGTAATAAAGGTATGTACTTATTTGTTGATTTTGATTTTAATTAGGAAATTAATTTTATATTTACTTTGGGTTGTTACACTTTAAATGAATTTGTTGGATTGCAAGCTATGTGAGCAGAATGCAGAGGAAATGGTGGTCTTTGCAGAGGATTTTTTGATAAATTATCTCAATGCATGGGCAGTTTGGAGACTCTGCCGGCCGAAACGGGCTGGAAATATGGTTTAAGGGCCTATTTGCAGAGGAGGGCACCACTCGCCGGTTTGCTTTGAATCAATAGCTCACATAGTGTATACAAGGTGGTGAATGATAGGCAGGAGCACTTTTGGATTTGAATTATAGATCTTTAGGCGATTTTAACAGAGAATTTCAGAAAAAACGGGGTTTTCGGGCAAGCAATGGGTAAATACCTGTTTTTGGTGGCGCAGAGGGCAATTAGCAGGTACAACTCGAGCTGCGGGGTCGAACTACGGAGCCAAATTCGCTGGGTGATGGACTGTGCACGTTTGGTGGCTGATTGATCGTAAAATCGCATGCAAACATCTCCACTGGTGCATAAACAACAATAGACAAAAACCGTCGTTTTCATGACTTTTAACAAGATTTGGACATTTTAGCGCTTTTTGGCGCTTTTTGGGGATGACGTCATCATGACGTATTTTTGGCGCGTAGCGGGTACAGAGGGTGATGTGGCAGCTGACGTGTATGGTGATGTGGCGCATGACACGGTGGCAGGGCGGTGATGTCAGCAGATGATATGGCAGTACTGCAGAGGAGTGGGGGGCCGACGTGGACGCGACGTCATCGGTGACGTAGGCATGACGTCAGGGGGCAGGTGGCGGGCGGTAAGCGGTTTTCCCCGCACCGCCTTTGGCCCAGGGTGGTTTTGTAGGAGGGCGCTCTGATCACGCCGGGAGAGTGACGCGTGGCGGGGGTACGGCAGGAATACCGCCCATCCCCCGGACACTAACCTTCAGCAGATAGGGGGCTCCGATATCACCGCCAACTGTCAAATCTACGGCGCAGGATCGGACGGTGGATGGGTGTTTAAAGCTACGAAACTTGAAAACGAGGGGGGCCCGTGCAATATTGAAATGTTTTAATAATGTGCCAGGGTTTAAAACTTTGGGTTATGCATTTTTTTGAGGCGGGTATGGTTATTAGTTCAACCATATGTCAAACTAATCCCATTATATATATGCGCGCGGGGTTATTTACATGGTTTTAGGTGGGTGGGTTAGCAAGGTTATTTATCTAACCAGGAGTTGGATAACCCCAAGGTTTATACGCGGAAGGGTTAATACTAAGGTCCCAAATGGGTTTAATATTCCCCGAAAACTGCATTGTATGGCTATAATTACCAATGGGTAGGCGTATTTAGATTTTTGGGTTTTTATATAGTTTTTGTAAAAATAGGGGTGGAAAAAATGATTGAGGGAGCTAAATAATAAAGTTAAATGTTAATATGATTTTATGGAACGAAACTACATGAACAAATGCTAAGTTTATAGAGTGAAAACTTAGGCATAAGGAAATGAAAGGAGTATGGAATAATGATTTTTACACAAGAAATGTGGCTTCTTTTCACTAAGTAAGCTCAGAGCTTAGCTTAGCATTTCTCATAAAATGAAGTGAAATAGGACTATTGGGCAGATTCCCAAGGTCCTTGAGGGAATGTCAGTAAGTGATTTCTGGGGGAATGAAAGGGGGAGTTAGTCATGCTTCCATTGTTCTGTAGTCAAACAACTGCTTTGGTACTTGTGTCATTGATGAGATGAGATTTTCTTGGTAAGACAAAAAGTGATCATAAACTTGCTTCTGCAACCTCAGACTACCTACTCAGCGTAACACACCTAGCATTTTTTTTCCTTTGGATTGGTTGCATTTGGACTAGCAAACCCTGATGTTCCTCTTTTCTTTTGACTGCCCTCCTATCTAAATCTACCCTTATCTCTTCCAAGGGCCCAGATTGAGCAGTTGGGCTCCTTAATTTCTCTACCTATCTACTCATCTGCCAAGCTTGAACTATTTGGACAGATATTCATTCTCTATTCTACAACAGCAAATTTAAATATGGAGTGGTCCATATTGAACTGTTGGGCCATCCATCAAGTGTGATAAGCAACAGTATTTGCATATTGTGAACTTGCAAATAAGATAGCAGTGGCATTTTCACTGGCCACTTTCCTGGTCTTTCTTTGGGGTTCATTTTCTTTTTCTTTTGTAGACCAATTCATTCTTCTTGCCCTTTGATTTTTCTTTTAGGGCATACCCTCTTTACATTTTTTAATTTTCTTTATCTATATACAAAATATGGAACCTTTGCAACCTGGAAAGGATGATCATATTTGGCACTTCCATAATCAATCATGAAAAATGAAACCTATTGGTATACGAACCTAACAGTGGCTCCACTTGGGGATGGCTTTTCCTGGTGAAAAGCCAAGAACAGCAGGTCAGGTGGCCTAATTCTTAGTTTCTTGTTGTAATCTGAAACTCCCTTCTCCTGGAGACCAATGATCTGAACCTTTATAGCATGTGTGCACTCCTCATGAACTGATCTGTACAAAATTACAGCTCTGTCTTTTGCTAGTTTCTCTGAGTGCTTGTCATCATCTTTATAGTTCTCAAATATTCTTCTTGATCTCTTGTGGTAAATTCAAAATATACACCAAAGATGGTGTAATTCCTTGACCTCTCCCTCAGAATCTGCTGCATCTTGTTCCTTATCTAATTGTTGTAAATGAAAACTGCTAGAAAGACAACTAGTTATGTACAATATACAGTTGTGTTATGTTGATCAAGGAGAATCAAAATAATGCTTGAGCCTTTGCCCATTGACTGGACCCTCCTCAGCATCTTTGCTATCCAGACTCTTCAAAAAATAGGTATTTTTACCTTGTACAGCCTGAATAACAAATGGCCCTTTCCAAAGACAATCAAATTTTCCATGTTTCCCTTTGTCTTCCCTCCTTGATTCCCACCTCAGCACTTTGTTTCCTATGAAGAAATCTTCAGCTTTTGTTCTTTTATCAAAGATCTTTTTCAGTTTCTCTTGTAAAACCTGACTTCTCTGATATACTTCCTCTCCAGTCTGCTGCAAGTGAATAGTTTGATTGATCCTTATCTGAATATCATTAGGTTCTGCTTGTATTTCTTGCAGCAACTTTATTACTGGTATTCCCAAAGAAGAAGGGAATCTTGCCTCCATCCCATAAACCAATTCATATGGGCTTGTTCCAACGGATCTCTTGGTGGTTAATCTGTCTGCCCATAGTGCATTTACAAACTTCTTATTCCAATTCTTTTATTCTCCTCCAAGAACTTTTTGATGATGTTGATGAGACTTTTGTTGGATGACTCAGCTAGGCCATTACCTTGAGGGTAATAGGCTGTGGAATGGCCCAAGGTAATGTGGTATTTGTGGCAAAATTTGATCATTCTTTTGGATTTAAAGGCAGCAGCATTGTCAGTAATAATTTTTTCTGGACAGCCAAATCTAGAAAGGATATTGGATTCCAAGAATTGCAAAATGATTGAGTCATTGGCTTGTCTGCAAGGGGCAGCTTCTATCCACTTGGTAAAGTAGTCTGTGGCAGTCAGAATCCACTTGTGTTGGCCAGAGGAGGAAGGGTGAATTTCCCCAATGAAGTCTAAACCCCATTGCTGAAACGGTCTTTCAGTTGAAATAGGTTTGAGGGGCAAAGGTAACAGCTTTCTCTTGCCTTCAAAGATCTGGCATTTGTGGCAAGACATTACAAATTTTTTCACATCAGCAAATAGGGAGGGCCAATAAAATCCAGCCCTTAGGATTTTATCAGCTGTTGATTTCCAATACAAGTGCCCACCACAGTCCCCTACATGAAATTCCTTAAGTACTTTGTCAGTTTCATTTAATGTTAGGCAATTAAGCAAAATACCTTCATGATTTTTCCAAAACAACACATTATCTATAATACAAAACTTTGAGGCTTTCATTTTCAAGAATCTCTTTTTAGTCCTGGATAACCCTGGAGGAGCTTGCAGGTTTAACAATACAAAACATATACCAAGGTGATTGTAAAAAGGCTTGATTGATCTGTGGAGTCGCCATCTCCTGTTCGTTATCCAGTTCATTGATGTCAAGGGCTTGGAAATTAGTTTCAGTCATCAGTTTGGCTAGCCCTTGTCCCTTTATCAGTTTTGTAGGCTTGATTTCAATGTCATATTCTAAGATATTGGCTATCCATTTGCCCATTTTGCCTTCAATTCCTTCTTGAGTTAAAATATCCTTAACCACAGCATTTGGAACATAGGCTATCACATGTGAGTACAAGATATAAACTCTGAAATCCTTGATGGCTTTTACAAGGGCATAAGCTTATTTTTCCATGATCTGATATTTTAAAGGTGCATCCCTAAGTGCTTTGTTGAAAAAGGCGATAGGCTTCTCACACCCTTGGTCATCTTTTTGCAATAAGACAACAGCAATAGTATGCTCAAATGCAAAGGAAAAAATGATGAAATCTCTATCAAACTTGGGACTTGTGAGGACTGGTGTTTTTGTTAGGGCTGTTTTGATGTCCTCAAAGGCTCATTTAGCTTCCATTGTCCATTTGACTTTGGAGTCTTTCTTCAGCATATTATTCAACAGTCTTATTAGCTCAGCCAAATTGGGAATGAATCTTCTTAGGAAATTGATCTTCCCTAAAAAAGCTTGCAGTTCTTTGAGGTTTCTTGGATGAGGGACTTGGAAGATAGCTTGTATTCTGTTCGGGTCAATTCTAATGCCTTCTCTTGAAATTATATGACCTAGGAGTTTGCCTTCTTCTAGGCCAAACAACGATTTCTTTGGGTTCAATGATTTGCCATATTTTCTACAAATCAGGAACACTTGCCTCAAATGCTCTAAATGTTCTTGGTCTGATTTTGAAAAAGCAGTGAGGTCATCAAGCTATATGACTAAGAAATCATGGATCTCTTTGGCAAAGGCTATGTCCATTGCTCTTTGAAAAGTGGCCCCTGCATTTTTGAGTCCAAAAGGCATTTTGACATATTTGAAGGTTCCCCAAGGTGTTGTGAAGGCAATTTTATCCTGATCATCTGGGTGGACTAAAATCTGATTGAATCCTAAGAATCCATCTAGCAATGATATCCTAGAAGCTCCCACTACCCTTTGTAGGATATGGTCCATTTTTGGTAAGGGGTAATGGTCTTTGAGAGAGACTTTATTCAAATTTCTCAAGTCAACACACAGTATTATCTCTCCCGTTTTCTTCGTAGTGGGCACTAGATTTGAAATCCACTCTGAGAACCTGATAGGTGCAATGATTCCGGCTTCATACATTCGTTTAACTTCTTTTTCAATCAGGGGAAGGAGGATAGGATTCACCCTTCTAATCTTTTGTTTAAAAGGTTTTTGATTCTCTTTCAAAGGTATAGTATGTTGGATGACCGAAGTATCATAGGATTTGAGGTCCTCATAGCTCCAGGCGAAGACATCTTGGAACTCTTTAATCAGGTCAATGTATTTCAACTTCTGATCAGCAGGCAATGTCTTGGATAGTTTTATCATTTTGGGATTTTCTGTAGCTCCAATGTTACAGTCCTCAATTTCTACATTGAGAGGTTGCATCTTTGGCTTTCTAGGAATGTCATTTGAATCAAATATGTCATCTAAATGAGTTAAGCCCGTGGGCAGAAAATTATCCTTTAGTTCAATTACTTCAGCTTCTATCTCCACTATTTCATCAAAATCTGTTTGCTTCAGTTCATGTACATTCTTGTCATCAAAAGTTGTTGGGTGCAAAATCAGATTTTCTATTTCAGCTGAAATACTTTGCTCAATTTTTTCTATCCGTTGTTGATTATCCATGGTGCTTGTGTCAATGTTTATACTTGAGAATTCCTCTTTCAGAGTTAGGAAGTTATTTATCTGTGTATCATTCTCAAATACCTGCCAATTTTTAACATTATCTGGGACAGCAGGTCTGTGTTTGATTTCAGCGGTAAAATGGTGGTTGGGTTCAAATGGTAGCTTGCAAGTGCTGGCAAAAGTTGCCAAGCTATGTGCATGTAAATTGTGCTTTCTAGGAATTTTGGTGAGCTGAAATTCTGAGAAAGTTTTAAGAATTTCAATGGATGCCCCTCTGTAAGCCCTCAATCTAAGATCATTTGTAACAAAATTTCCCTTCATCTGCTGTATAATCAGATCTGAATCCCCTAGAATTGAAACCTTGGTTGCCCCTAGACTTCTGATCAGTTTGAGTCCTAACAAGAGGGCTTCATACTCGGCCATATTGTTTGTGCATATGAAATTTAACCTATATGCATGACCTTCAGCATGGTCATTTTTCATACTGTGTATCCAAACCCCTGCCCCTGCTCCTAATTTGTTTACCGATCCATCGAACTCTAAGTACCATAAGATTTCTTGGTTATGACCAGCCTTAAGAGCTTTGGAAGCTTGTTTAATTGGCAGATTTGGCTCTTGTAACTCATATGATATGTCATTCTCCTTTATTGCATCAATCACATCAACAATTTTTTGATCTTGGGCACAAGATTGTTCATTCATGCTTTTTGTTTGTGTTGTTTCTAGGAGTTTGACATCAATTTTGGGACACATCTCAGCATTATATAAAATGAATGAATCCATATCGGAATGCATAGAATAGATGGGGAAGTTTTGGGGTTTTTCTTGACTTCTAACCACATATTTCGTTAGTGTTTCCTGGTATAATCTCTTTGGCTGGCCAAAGACTGCAATAGTGGCATAGGACATGTCTAGCTGTAAAGACCCTTGGAGTTTTTCACCCTAAGATCTGGACAAAATCATCCCATACTTGGGTGGAATATCAGCTACCATCACATCCATCAAGATTGTCTTGGCTAGATATTGGACCAAGGATACACAAAGGTCTTTTATTAGGCCTAGACACCTGACCTGGCTGGAATCAAAGGAGAACAAGTCTTTGTATGGCCTTGTGATGTCTAGGTCTAATCTCTCCATCACAGATTTAGGCATTAGGTTATGGGAAGCTCCCGAATCAAACATTGCATTGTGCAGCACTTTGTCATGAATGTTTAAGCTCACATAGAATGGAGGAACTCTTCCATATACTATTTTACCATTTACCTCAGGACCAAAAATGAGTTTTGGTTGATCATCTAGAACATTGACTGCATCCCTATTCTCTGGTATTTGTAGTGACCGATTGATTTTCTATCTGTACACTTCATGTTTAGCCAATTCAAAGAGAGGAATAGCTATTTTCAGCTTGCCTATTTTTGTTTCTAATTTAAATATTTCTCTATCTGAACTTTTGTCTTATGGACAGCAGACTTTTCCTTTTCAGCTGAATTTTCAGTGATTTTCTCTTGATCAGGAGTGTTGTTTTGAGGTACATCCGGTTTGAAATTATCTTGAGGAGAACAGTTTAGATTTTCTTTTGAAGAATGGGATGTGTATGGCTAATTTTTTGAGGGCTGTAGGTCCGATACATCTTCCACAGTGACTTCCTTTGGATGTGGGTCTGTTTTGGTAGAGGGTTCTATCAGGACAGCTTTATCTTTTGTTTTCTTTGGCTGCTTAATATCTTTCAGCTTGGCCGGTTCAGGAACATCTATGGTTCTGCTTCTTAATTTGTACTGTTTATGAACCTCATAGACTATTGCATCATAGCCTTTCCTAAAATAAAATGACTCTACGTATTTCATTTGAAATTGATTGAAATTGTGAGCCTCTTGATCATCTTGTGTTAGAAAAATTTGTTGCTCATTGTTTAACCCCATTAGGTTGATTTGCGTGTCCTCTATTGGCTCACTGGAGGTTTAAGCTTCAGCATAGTTCTCTTGAAATGGAGGTCTGATGTTTTGGTCAGGGCCAGTCCTCCCAAGGTTTGGATTTTGATTTTTTCTAAAGTTTGGGTTTCTTGCAGTGTTACTTGGTTGACCTTCTCATGATGATTTCCTTTCAATAGTTTCCAACCTATCTCCAAGTCTATCTATACCTTTTATGATTGCATCCAGTTTTTGTTCAAATGCTGAAGGCTCTTCTTTGAAATTTGTTCTTCTTTCAGCTCTTGCCCGATTTCGCTTAGAAATTAGGTTTGCCTCCACACTAACGGCTATATTCTGCATGTCTGCTAAGCTTGGAGGGGCTCTTTCCCTCAGTTGATAGGCCATGTCAGAATCAAATCCATCAGGGAATTTGATCAAAGATAAATCAGGTGGAGGTCTAAGGTTTTGAGGAATAGCGTTATAAACATTTTTGAACCTAGCACAATAGTCTTGGACGGTTTCTTGTGGGCCTCTTTTCAAATTGTCATATTATGTTAAAATGTGTAAAGGGTCTTCTTCTTTTCCCATTTGTTTAAAAAGGATTGATACAAAGCTTCTGAATCAGCTATAGAATTTGCAGAAAGTGCTCTAAACCAAATCCTTACATCACCAGTTAGACTTTGGACAAAGATTTTCATTCTCACATCATCATCATCAATTTCATAATTCTCAAAATAATCTTGCATCTTCTTAGTGTGTTGCTGGGCTGTATAGGAGCCAATGCCATCAAAGTATGTGATTTTGCTCTGATAATCCTGAGGCATAGCCCCTGGATTTCCAAGCAACTGAAGAGGAGCATGATGGTTTGCCATATTCACAGGGATAAATGGGACAACAGGAAGAAATAAGAGAGGTGGAATGGTAGGGGCAGCAGTGAAAATATGTGCAGTGGATGGGGGGGTGGAAAGGATACTTTGAGGTGTAGATGAGGAACTAGGAGAGGTTGTAGAAAGGACTGTTGCTCTCCCAGGTGTAAACTCAGATTTTGCAGGGTTTTGCTGAAGTATGCCAAGGTCCAAATCAGCAGATTTTTCTTGTTTTTCTTGTTTCCTAAGGGTCTTAGAAATGAATTTAGGATTTTCAAAAACTGTTGGTGGATCTGGATCAGGATTTGACCTGGTGTAACGAGTTTTCTTCTTTGGAGCCAATTCTCGAGCTAACAGCTCATCTGATAGGCCAATTCCCGAGCTAACAACTTATCGAGCACATATAAGGGAAGAACATGGGGTTTTTTAAGGCTACCAAAAAGCCTTATATAGGTGAATTTGTCTTCTCCGAACCAATTTCCTACAGTAGTCAAGTCGATCCCTGCTTCCTCAGAAATCCTAGGGGCAGGTTTATCAAAAATAGCATAGTAGATAGGCAACATAAAACCATTACAGATTTTGTACAAATGATCTTTGTAGTGAGCTTTCCATAACATCTGATGATAAATGTGGATTGGCTTAGGGTCTTGGGGAGTCCATCTCCATCCGAGTACCGGATATTCAGAGTTAAAATAGAGAGTATCCATAATATAAGCACTATAATAAAAAGGGGGAATGGTCCTGGTATTTTTGCGTGAATTTGATCTAAATTCAAGAATTTTTGTGTCTAATTTGTCGGACAAAATGTTTGCCCAATTCATCACATAATTATTGACTGCTACTTCCATTAAAGGGACCATTTCAATAGTGAATTTAGCAGAGCCATGCATCCCCCACATTCTACACATCACAACCCCGGCATAACAGTAAGGAGAAGCTAATGATTCCACAGAGTACTTTTCTAATGATTTGTGTTTGTGCTTCTTGGGATTCTGTCTCCACTGCTTAATTGAGGCTGATTCTGTCTCGTTTTCATTTGCAAATTTTTCACAGAAAACTTTGTTGTACCTCTTTTTAGGCTCAAGCAAGTGATACATTTTTCTTAGATCATCAAGCTAAAAGGAGCCAAAAATCCTCCCGTCAATTGTGCAAAATGTTCTGTTTGAAACTGGAATTTCCTCTACCACCCATCTCACTACGTCAGTGTATGGAAGAATATTTTCTCGTGTTGCTATTCTGTGCAAATATGAATAAGTTAAATCTCTGAGGGATGCCTTCGATTGCTAGTTGAGTCAGCTGTGGCTTCTTTTGATATTTCCTCAGGCTCCTCTGCTTCAATTAAATTGTAAATGCTCTCCCAACTAGTATTTCCAAGGCCGAGGCACGTAGTGTCCGAAATTAACCCTTTTTTACTCAGCCTTGGATCCTTGCATGGCTGCACTATCGCTGAAGGAGCCGCTGCTACTGTAGATTTCTTTGATCTTTTTCCCATTTGTTTCAAATTTCTTATTTCAACGGAGTTCTGCACAAGCGATGAGAAAAACGTGATATAGAGAAATGTTGCTATAGACCAATATGAAAGAATTATGTCGATCAGCAAGTGATAATGGATTATAGTGAAATTGCCGCAGATAAAATCTACAGAAAAATCTTCCCTTAACTGCTTCATTGATTAGCTGTTTAACCTGTCAATCATGGTAAAGGAGGTTTTAAATGCCCATCATGTCGTTTATATGCCAAATGATTCATTGAAGCGTGGCTTAGATTTCTTTGATGGATAATCAGAGGTAAATCGTAAATCGGCGATTGATAACATGAAGGAAAAGGCTTTAATATTTGTTTTAAACATCCTCCGATCACCGAAAGGTGATACAATGCATGCAAGCCTTTTAAATATGTTCTCGAGATATGCGCCTTATTAATGCATCGCAATTGGGGCATGGATTCGGGCTTTATTGCCGTGCCACTGTGATTTCGTCGATCGCTGATTGCGATATGCCTTATCGCATCGGAGGATTCAAGTGTGCCTTTAATCATGTATTGAATTATTATTGCCGATTGTCGATGGCGATAGCTTTATCGCATCAGAAAAATTAAGGGGTGGGCTCTATTACATTGTGATGTGCCATTTGACTTCCCTGATATCCAATTGCAATTGCCTTTTCGGATTGGAGAGAATAGATGTATCTTTGTGCGTGGTTCCATTGTTGTTGTGATATGCGATCTTCCAATTGCTTTATCGTAAGAATTTTATAATTTTTTAAAGACCCACTTTATTTCTATTCAAAAGGCTTTCAAAATATTTCATTTTACCTTAAGTCTTTTGATAAGGGTTTTTCTTATGATGGGTTAACACCAATTTATTCACACGTCTAAGATTATTTTAAAAGGGATCCATTTCATATTATGATTTTGTATAAAAATTTTATGAAATGGGGGGGGTTGTTGTACAGCACAACAATTGGCGATTCACTGGGAGAAATAGTTATCTCTAAGAAATTAATTAAAATACTTAAACTTTCTTAATCTGGAAAGCTTAGATGATAGAGAAAATCTAATATAACTAGATAATCATAGATTCTAAAAGTAATGTTAACTATTTTTGCTATTTCCTTCTCTTGTTAAAATTAAATACATTCTAAGAATTAAATCAGTCTTAATTGGTTGATAATGATAAAAAAAAGACATTTCCAACTTAGCTTTTATAATGACTCCTTTGTCATAGGTAGAGCCTCTGCTGCCAGCAAATGTTTATCGTCTTGACAGGGTTACCTTTTAACCATTTGACCATTCATTATTCCATCCATTTCAGAGTATAATTAAAAAGAATGAATCCAAAATATATGTTTCCATATTTTTGTATCACTTTTTCCTTTTTTCCTTATTTTGTAAGATAAAAAGCCATTGTCCTGGTTTGGTGGCCAATGTTGACAATGCCATTCATAGGTTGTAATTTAACTGAACAAGTTGGCTCGTGATGAGACCCCTTGTCTTATAATTATAAGCCATTACCGTATTTTGGTATGCAGTGTTGGTAATGTCAGTTGAACTATTCCCCTATGATCATGGTAAGTAGGCTTGTAATAAGACCTCTTATCTTTTATATCAAATATATTTTAGAATTACACTCTGAGTAATTATAAACGTTGATGGATGGGATGAATAATTTTCTCCTGAAGAGAATATGGATGACAGGGTGAGAGTTGAGGATGCTAAGATTGAATTAGTCTATGTTTTGTACTGATAACCTTTTTCAGGCTACTAAAAGATTTACAGTATTTTTAAGTTTTGAGAAGACTTCACAAAAATAAAATCGGGTTTTCAAAATCTAAATATACCTAATTTCCTAGAAATTTCCTTTTTCCTTTAAAGCTTTTAGTTCTTAAAAGTAAATATCAAAACTATTTTCTTTGAGTAACTTTTCAATATAGTAAAGACCAATGGGAGGCTTTTTACAACTCTATTTTCCTAATATTTTAAACAAAATAAGTTATTCACACAAATTTTGCTGAAAATTGAATATTTACAAAGGGAAAAGGGGTTACCTCCTCAACTGAAGAATTTTTTCAAGATAAGGCCGTTAATAGGAAGATAATCTCTCTTTCCTGATAGATCTTGCAATATGAATGTACAAGGGCCTATCTTGTCACTGATTTGGAATGGTCCAAGCCACATTTTCTGGAACTTAGTGTGTTTTCCTTTATCCTCATGGGCTTTGCCCCACTTCAAAACTAAATCACCAACTTGTAAATGTTTTGGGCTGGATGAATTTGTATCAAAAGATGACTTAATAATCTACTGATGCTTTGCATGTATAATTCGGGCCTTTTCCCTTTCTTCCTCTAGTTTCAAGATTTGATCATGTCTTAGTTGAATAGAAGATAAGGGACTTTCTTCAATAAACTGCACTAAAGCTAGTGATGGAAGTACTAGATTTGCTGGCATGACAGCTTCCTTTCCATACACTAGATTAAATGGAGAACTGTCTATGGAGGCCTTCTGTGTTATTCGGTCATCCCATAGTGCAAATATCAAAAATTTATGCCAGTTTTTATGATTCTGCTCAATAGTTCTCTTAATGATTTTGATAAGATTTTTATTGGTGGATTCTGCTAAACCATTACTCTGAGAGTAGTCATTCGTAGAACACTTCAATTTAAATCCCCTTTTGATAGGAAATTCAAATATAGAATTTCGAGAGAAATAAGATGCATTGTCAAAAATAAGAGTGTTCGAGACACCAAACCTGGTAATAATGAACTGATCTATGAATTCAATGATTGCCTCAGAGTTTGTTGTCTTCAAAGGAATTGCTTCAACCCACTTAGTAAAGTAATCGGTAGCTATAAGGATATACCTATGTTGTTTGGATGAATGTGGAGTGATTTCTCCAATGATGTCCAATCCCAATTGTTCAAAAGATTGTTCAATGTTGACTGGTTGCAAAGGAAAAGTTGGCTTCCTTTGTCTTCCACTAGTGGTTTGACAACTTTGGCATTTCCTTACATATTCATGAGTATCTCTGAACAGGGTGGGCCAATAATAGCCAACATGAATGATTTTTTCAGCTATTGTATCAGCTCCAAAATGTCCTCTTGCTGGTCCGTCATGTAGCTCTTGCAAGACCTTTTGCGCTTCAGGTTTTTCTAAGCATCTTAATAAGATTGAATCATAATTTCATCTAAATAATACATCATCTACAATTATGAAGTTTTTCGCTTTCAATCTTATGGCAGGTTTGTTTTTATAGGAAAGATTAGAAGGAGCATATCCATTTTTCAAATAGAAAATCAGATCTGCATATTGAGATTCAGGATTAGTGATACTTATCTGATTGATTTCTTCAGTATCTTTTGTACCTTCAGGTTCCTGAATATTGGATGCTCCTGCTAACAACCTGCAAAAACCTTGACCTTTGACAATCTTTGTTGGTTTGATTTCCAAGTCATATTCTTGTAATGTTGTGACCCAATTTGCTCGCTTTTCCCCTAATTCCCTTTGAACTAGTAATTGTCTTACTATCGAAAAAGGGACTATAACTTTTGTGTGAGCTTTTAAGAGAAAGGGTTTGTAGTGTTTAATGGCTTTGTATACATCAAAGGCTTGTTTTTCAACTTCCGAGTAATTAAGTTCAACACCTTGAAGATTTGAGCTATAAAATGAGATTGGTGCTTCCAAGTTTTGATCGTTAATTTGTTTCAGCACTGCTGCATCAGATGAATCAGATGCAAGGGTATATAGCATGAAATGATTTGAAAAATTAGGGGTGCTCAAAGCAGGGGAATTTATGATTGATTGTTTGATGGAATCAAATGACTCTTTTTCTGCAAGCCCCCATTTAAACACTGAATTTTTATTGATCATGGTTTGTAATGGCAAAACAATCTGGGAAAAATTTGGAACAAATATTTTTACAAAGTTAATTTGACCTAAAAATGACTGCATGGATTTTTTATTATTAGGGAATGGAATATCATAAATCTCTTTGATTCTATCTGGATCAATATAAATACCATCCTTTGAAATAATGAAGCCCAAGAGCTTTCCTTGATTAAGAGCAAAAATGGACTTCTTTGGATTGAGTGAGATACCATACTTCTGCAGCGTTTAAAGATTTGTTTCAAATCATGTAAATGAGTTGATCTTTTCTTGGAAAATACAGTAATATCATCTAAATAGAAAACTATTGATTTATTGATCAATCCTTTGAATTCTATGTCCATCGCTCTTTGGAATGTAGCTCCGGCATTGATTAATCCGAAAGACATTTTTTGGTAAGCATAAGTTCCCCACTTGGTTCTAAAGGTAGTCTTAAGTCTGTCATCAGGATGGACAAAAATTTGGTTATATCTTGAAAAACCATCTAAAAAGGACATTAACTCAGAACCGGCTACCGAATGAAGTGTCTGCTCCATGGTAGGTAAAGGGAAGTTATCCTTTTGACTTTCTTTGTTACGATTTCTGAAATTGATACAAATTCTGATATCGTCATTTTTCTTCCTTACTGGCACCATATTGGACACCCAGTTTGATTGTGTAATAGGAAAAATTATCTTAGCTTTCAAGAGTTTGTTTAATTCAGCTTTTATTTGACTCTCTAAGTTAGGATGAATCTTCCTTAACTTCTATTGTACTGGTTTTTGTTCAGAAAGCAATGGAATAGTATGTTGAATGATTGATGTATTGTATGTTTTCAAATCATCATATTTCCAAGCGAAGACATTTTTATGCTTACGCAATAATCTAATGAATGCAATTCTTTCTTCTGAATAAAGTCCTAATCCTAAATTGATGTTTTGAGGATTATCCTTAGTATCTAAGTTTATTAATTCAAATCTCAAAGTAGAACTTTGGAGCTTTGAATTAGTCACCTGTTTAAAACTGTCTTTGATGTCATAAAGATATTCAAGCTTAACCATTGGTTTAGGTATTGAGTTTTCCTCTTGCTTTTCCTTCATTTGAAGGTCATGATCACTTTCATCAATAATTTTATTATCATAGGTCTTATCAAAAGTTAAGAAATTTAAAATTTCTTCATCGCGATTGAACACTCGCCAATTAGTGACATTATCAAGAATTGATGGTCTAAATATTAACTCTACTGAAAATCTCTCTGGGTTGTAATATTTAGATGGAAGGAGCTTGGAAGCAACATTAGCTAGTAAATCTGCTGCTGCATTTTGGGATCTAGGGATGGGAGAAATATTGAATGCTAAAAATTGAGATATAAGATTTTGTACCAAAGATTGATATTGTTTAAGATGACTAGAAAGGCAATGAATAGTATTTCTGACTTGTTTTATAATTATTTCTGAATCACCGAACACTTTCAAATATTGAACTTTAAGATCAATTGCTTTGTATAGTCCTTGAATTAAGGCCTCATATTCAGCTGTATTGTTTGTGCATTCAAATTCCAATCTACATGATTACATGGTCTTTTCTCCCTCAGGACTAACTAAAATACATCCTGCTCCTGCACCTTCACTAGATTTAGACCCATCAAAATATAATGACCAAAACAAATATTTATGTACATTTTTATTTACAGTTTTCTCAGAAAAATTAACACATCTTGATGTATCTGTTTTTGAAAATTTCTCGATTTGAGATGTGAAATTAGTAACTAAGAAAGGTGATGGTTGAGCAGTAAAATTGCCAAAGAATGATTCAAATGAGTAATTCCCCAAAATATTGTTATTGAAAGCTATTGGTTGATTTTATTGTTCGAATTCAGTAACAATATGGGTCATGTGTTTCTCCTTATCAATATTGATCAGATTTGGCTTTCCTTTATAAGGTAGCCACATATGAGACCAATCGGTGGAAATATAACCATGGAATTTCTTAGACCAGTCTCTACTCAAAATCAAACCATAGAATTCAAGTATATCAGCGACTAAAATATCAATTCTCTGAACCACTCTTGGATCATCTGATAACCTAATAGTCACCGAGTTGATTTCTTCTAAAACCTGGACCTTAGTTCTATCCAACTATACAATATGAATTGTAGACTTTTGGCATTCAATGTTCAATTTAGAACAAACTTCTCCTGAGTCAATCAAACAGTTGTGTAGATTTCTATTATAGATCTCGTAGGTTAAGAGAAAAGGAGGAGTATGGGAATTGGATCTATCCCCAATTAAAACAACATCAGTAGGTTCTACTCTACCAGGAGGTAGTTTACCTGACTCATTAGCAGCTTTAGACAATACAGCATTGGGAAGAGGAGAAGAAGGTACATCATCTAACTCCTTAAGCAGGAGCTTTTGTTGATGTTTGAGTTTGCTAAGCTCAAACATAATGATATTTGCCTTTGTTTTCTTCATGTCTTCAATAATGTTGTAGTCCATAAAATCTGTAACTACTAATGTCTTAGATGTTGGAGGTGGATTTGAAGCTGATGGTTGATTTTGGGATGGTATCGCTATAGATTTCTTTGTCGGAACCTTTTCTTTAGTAGCAGTAGTACCTACATTCCTTTTCTTCTGAGTTATTTGAACAAGTTAAGGAGTAACCTTACTCCTCGTAGTTATAGGGAAAGCTTCCTGTTCATTTTCTGTATTGGAATTAGGAAAAATAAAATCCCACATCCCATGACATTCTACAGTCTCCTCTTCTTCAGGTTCTTCAGATGACAAGATTGTTTCTTCTTCTTCTTTTTCTTCGGGATCAGAGTCTGCATTGGATATGGAATTTGGCGGTTTTGATTCAGGTTTCTTAAAATTTCTGAATGGCCCTTTTGTTGAAGTCTTAGCTACTTGTTTTTTGATTTCTACTATTTCGTTTGACATAGTCTTGAGAACTTTTTGGAGACCCTCCATATCATATGGGTCTTTAGGGGTTTTCTTCTTTGAATCATCTTTGAAAGAAACTTTTTTGGATTTTCTGTCTTCAAGAGTAGCCTTCTTTTCTAAAGCAATAATGCGTTTCTCTACAGCAAGCGCCTCTTTCATGTTTTCAGCTAAAGTTGGTTTTGCAGCTCTATCTACAAAAATAGCTATTTTAAAGGTAAAGTTGCTATATACCATTCGCTTCTGATTTGCTCACGCAATTTAGAGGCAGTTGGAATCTTATTCAAGATTTTATTAAACTGCGAATTGAACTCCTTTATAGGTTCTCTAGATTCTATCCTAAGATTCGAGAGATCATTGATTAACATTGCTAGAGATCTGTCATCACCATACTTAGTTAGGAACTGTTCTTGAAAGTTCCAGCTTGTAATGCATCTAGAGGGCAAGGAAAAATACCAAGACCCAGCTGATCCTTGTAAAGTATAAGCGAAAATCCTAACAACAACATCTTCTTCTGTCACTCCTTTTAAGTTAACTGCCAACATGAAATTGTTAATATGCTCATTGGCTTGTATTCCTACATCTGGATTAAATTTTGGCAACCATTTTTCGGGATGCGCTGGCAACGGATATAATGATACAGGCGTTGTGACTGCACCAGGATTATTCCATGGATTCTGAGCCATTGTAGAACCAATACTAGATGATATTGTCGATGAAATTCCAGATGTTTGGGAAGGAGATGATATTGAGGTTTGAGGAGATTGGGATGTTGAAGTCCCTGATCCCTGTTGAACAACAGTGTGTAATGGAGGAGTGGATGGTTGACTTCGCACTGGAGAAGATGAAATGGATGATGATGAGATAGTCTCACTATCAGATCCTTCAATTGTTTTTCTTGCCCTTTTCTTTTTAAGTAAAGGGAACTCAGGAGGTTCTATACCAAGCTTCCCACTCTGAAGTCTGGTGAGATGGTGAGGTGGAACGAATTGTGAAGTCTCACTGCCTTGAGATACCTCATATTTTTGTGGTGATATCGAAAAGCATTGAAGTTTATGGATAAGAGATTGAACTTCAGGAGATTCAGGAGTTAATCGTTCTGGGGTATGTTGGGGTTGAGCAGTGGTAGTTGACTCCTCTTCTTCTCATTTGAAGACTGGAGGTCTAGTATGCAAAGGAGAATTCAGAGGTGAGGTGGAGGGAGATTTACTCTCAAAATGGGTTGTAGATTTGTGTTCACTCGCCATTCACAGTTCATGCCCTCCTTCTAGCGCCAAAAATGTTGATGCCTCAAAAATTGCTGCATCAACATCGGGGAAAACCACCTGGTACAGACCTTAAAGGTAGCGCCTTTTCTGTTTGGTGTGGTGGCTCCACCTGGATATAATGGGAATAGTTTCCCAATGGTTTGTAAATAGGAAGGATAAGTGGTTGATTTTCTATTATCTAATGATAATGGATGGATGTTTCATTCTAAAGTGCAAAATAATAAACAACTAATCTATCCCGAGAAATATCCACTTTAGTGTAACTTTTGATGATCTTTATCTACAAATAGGCATATAGATGACTCTATTGATAAACAAAGACATTAATTCATATGATAATTACTTTGTTCAAGTAGTTGAACAAAGTAATCATTAAAACGTTATTACACTATTCTTCATATATCATTGACATAAATATTATTAAAAGAATAACACTCCTTAAACATTCAATAGTGATAAGTATAAGGACTGTTGTTAAAACACATACATATATCCAATGATAGCAATATTGAATAAATGTCGATTCATCTAAAAGAATGGAGCAAATACATAGATAATATTACCATATGGAATTTGGATCCCTCCCGATATCAATCGCATTCAGATTCCGTCTTCTAGTTTAGAAATACTCTCACAAAAAGCAATAGTGCATATCTCATCAAAGCATTCTTCACTAAAATTCAGAATATAGGCCCAGTCTTTATAAAAAAATATATATCAGAAGCACAATAGTGTGACTCTCAATCTAAGTTTTATACAAAAATTGAGGACCCTTTCTAAAGACATGAAAGGGTCTATAAATACTATCTAAGCTAACTGATTATGAAATAAAAATGTTATTAGGTGGTATAACCAAATCATGAAAATCTCCTTGAAATAGGCCTGCTTGCAGTCGTTAGAATGATTCACTGTTTCGGCCGATCATCCTTTGGCTTGAGCTAGCAGATAGCAAGCATTGGTTGCAATTCTAGAGGGTGACTCAGACGAGAATGCAGTTGAGCTAAATACATAGCATCATGAATTTTGGGAATCGTGTAACCGATTGCATCTGTTAAACATTTCAGTGCTTCCCTTTGATTGTATGTTTAACTAGGAAGAACCAAAAGGTATCCCAAGTTAAACTTTGGATGCCTGCAATTAATCGCTCCTTCTTTTCCAATTCTTGTTTGCATGTCTGTTCCAATGTTTTAACTAATGGTAGTTTACCTAAAGTGCACTGTGAAATCAGATTAGACAGATAAAGAGTATCATTAATTAAATCAATCAAATTACCAGTTGCTAATCTACATCTTGAAGTTTCCCTTCTACTTTCATT
Source organism: Pinus tabuliformis (assembly GCA_031772625.1). Taxonomy (NCBI): domain Eukaryota; kingdom Viridiplantae; phylum Streptophyta; class Pinopsida; order Pinales; family Pinaceae; genus Pinus; species Pinus tabuliformis. The sequence continues at coordinate 846,209,514 of CM062811.1, forward strand.
AATTGTGACTGCCATTCTAGGTAAAGAATCTCCTTGTGTGATTCTAGAATTTTTTAGGAAAATTTGCAACTTGTCCTTCACTGGTTTCTTGCCAGGCCAGAAAGTTTGTTAAAGTCTCATCGGCCTATTCCAAATTCTTCCTGGCATTAACTGATTTGTCAATCATTGATGAAGAAATTTCACAGAGGGGCTCAGCAACGGAAATATTATGACATATTAAATTTAACTGCTTAATAAATGCCTTATTGACCTAAAGAGCTTCGGATATAAACTCTACTGGTTGAGGAAGACTCTTGAACTTCTCTACCTGTTGTGATAGTTGAGCGATTTGCTCATCTTTTGTTTTACTCATTTGTTCATTCATTTTCTTCAGCTTGGCCAATGTTGTGGATAATTCCTTTTGTTTCTACACTGTGCTTTGGTCTATCCTATGCTTCTCCTTGAGAAATTGCTCATTTAGTTGGTTGTTTACTTGTTGTTGTGCTGCTAACTGCTATTCCAATTGATCTATTCTCTGTTATTTTTCGGATACTTGTTCCTCCAATGAAACAATTGTCTGGTCTTTTTCCTTGAGTAAATTTCTCACTTCTGATGCTTTATCCATAGTGGTTGCCAAATAAGCCCTGGCATATTGAGAGAGTTTTGTGAGGTCTTCGGAGGGATTGAATTCTTCTTTCCATACCACATTATCCATCTCTGTCTGTACAGGTAAAAGGGAAGATTGATCAATCCCTCTCTTTTTCCTTTGTCTTTTTACTACAGCCCTATGCTTAGGGATGTAAAAGACATCTAAAGGTGATATTTCTTCTATATGCAAAACAATTTCATCCGATGGATCCTTAGGAATTATCTCTACATCTTTGCTAGCGGGTAGGCCACTGGTTCCTTCAGTTGGAACCGTACTTGTTGTTCTCTTGTGACTAATTGTCACTTCAGGCATACTAAAACCCTGTGAATTCTTAGGATTTCTTATAATGGAATCGAACTGTTGCCATTCTTCAAGGAGCTTGGGATCAATCTGAGTATCTATATCCATGTGTTCACTTCCTTTTTCCTATTGTTTCTCGTGTTCTTTCTTCTGTTATGGCTCTTTTTCTTTCCCAGGAATTTTTTCCACAACATGATGTTTGTGAACAGTTTGTTGTTTAGCCTCGCTTGATTGGATTGCTAGGGTAGTGGCTAATAAGTCCAGAGGCAGATTTTGCAACCTTTTTTCTCTAAGCTTATTAAACACTTCCAAACCTTCATCTTTATACCTGATCCTGGCCAATTTTTTTACCTGAAATAATGATTCTGCTGAGGAAAATAGGTCATCAAATTCATCCTTTTCATGATCAAACTTTGTAAGTTTGGCTTGTTCAAGAACATTATAGGCAACTTTTCTTGGATCATATTGTCGATTAGGAATTGTTGCAAGATTAAGCATTTGTATTTTTTATGTTTCCTTTTTTGCATGTTTGTAATCATGGAGACTGTAAACACCACATCTGAAAGGAAATGAAGGCCATACCTGCTTCTTAGAATTTCTAAGGGTTTTGGATGTCCCTTCTGTTGTTATCTGATAAGCCAATTCCCGAGATAACAGCTTATCGAGCACATATAAGGGAAGAACATGGGGTTTTTTAAGGCTACCAAAAAGCCTTATATAGGTGAATTTGTCTTCTCTGAACGAATTTCCTACAGCAGTCAAGTCTATCCCTGCTTCCTCGGAAACCCTAGGGGCGGGTCTATCAAAAATAGCAGATAGGCAACATAAAACCATTACCGATTTTGTACAAATGATCTTTGTAGTGAGCTTTCCATAACATCTGATGATAAATTTTGATTGGCTTAGGGTCATGGGGAGTCCATCTCCATTCGAATACCGGATATTCAGAGTTGAAACAGAGAGTATCCATAATATAAGCACTATAATAAAAAGGGGGAATGGTCCTGGTAGTTTTGCGTGAATTTGATCTAAATTAAAAAATTGATGTGGCTAATTTGTCGGACAAAATGTTTGCCCAATCCATCACATAACTATTGACTATTGTTTCCATTAAAGGGACCATTTCAATAGTGAATTTAACAGAGTCATGTATCCCCCACATTCTACACATCATAACCCCGGCATAACAGTAAGGAGAAGCTAATGATTCCACAGAGTACTTACTTAATGATTCATGTTTGTCCTTCTCAAGATTCTGTCTCCACTGCTTAATCGAGGCCGATTTTGTCTCGTTTTCATTTCCAAATTTTTCAAGGAAGGCTTTGTTGTACCTCTTTTCAAGCTCAGGCAAGTGATACATTTTTCTTAGATCATCAGGATGAAAAGAGCCAAAAATCCTCCCGTTAATTGTGAAAAATGTTCTGTTTGAAACTAGAATTTCCTCTATCACCCATCTCACTACGTCAGTGTATGGAAGAATCTTTTCTCGTGCTACTATTTTGTGCAAATATGAACAAGATAAATCCCTGAGGGATGCTTCCGATTTCCTAGTTGAGTCAGTTGTGGCTTCTTCTGATATTTCCTCAGGCTCCTCTGCTTCAATTAAATTGTAAATGCTCTCCCAACTAGTATTTCCAAGGCCGAGGCACGTAGCGTCTGAAATTAACCCTTTTTTTCTTGGCCCTGGATCCTTGGCTAGCTACACTGTCGCTGTAGGAGTCGCTACTGCTGCAGATTTCTTTTATCTCTTTCCCATTTATTTCAAATTTCTTATTTCAGTGGAGTTCTGCACAAGCGATGAGAAAAACGTGATATAGAGAAATGTTGCTATAGACCAATATGAAAGAATTACGTCAATCAGCAGGTGATAATGGATTATAGTTAAATTGCCGCGGATAAAATCTACAGAAAATTCTTCTTTTAACTGCTTCATTGATTAGTCATTTAACCTGTCAATCATGGTAAAGGAGGTTTTAAATGCCCATCATGTCGTTTATATGCCAAATGATTCATTGAAGCGTGGCTTAGATTTATTTGATGGATAATCAGAGGCAAATCACAAATCGGCAATTAATAACGTGAAGGAAAAGGCTTTAATATTTGTTTTAAACATCCTCCGATCACCGAAAGGTGATACAATGCATGAAAGCCTTTTAAATATGTTCTCGAGATATGTGCCTTATTAATGCATCACAATTGGGGAATGGATTCAAGCTTTATTGTCGTGCCACTATGATTTCGCCAATCGCCGATTAAGATATGCCTTATCGCATCGAAGGATTCAAGTGTGACTTTAATCATTTATTGACTTATTATTGCCGATTTCCGATGACGATAGATTTATCGCATCAAAGAAATTAAGGGGTGGGCTCTATTACATTGTGATGTGCCATTTGACTTCCCTGATATCCGATTTTGATTGCCTTTTCGGATTGGAGAGAATAGATGTGTCTTTGTACGTGCTTCCTTTGTTGTTGCAATATGCGATCTTCCGATCGCTTTATCGTAAGAATTTATAATTTTTTAAAGACCCTCTTTATTTCTATTCAAAAGGCTTTCAAAATATTTCATTTTACCTTAAGTCTTTTGATAATGGTTTTTCTTATGTTGGGTTAACACCAATTTATTCACACGTCTAAGTTTATTTTAAAATGGACCCATTTTATATTATGATTTTGTATAAAAATTTTATGAAATAGGGGGGTTGTTGTACAACACAATAATTGGCTCGTGATGAGACCCCTTGTCTTATAGTTATAAGCCATTACCCTGTTTTGGTATGCAGTGTTGGTAATGTCAATTGAACTATTCCCCTATGATCATGGTAAGCAGGCTTGTAATAAGACCTCTTATATTTTATATCAAATATATTTTAGAATTACACTCTGAGTAATTATAAACTTTGATGGATGGGGTGAACAATTTTCTCCTTAAGAGAATATGGATGACAGGGTGAGAGTTGAGGATGCTAAGATTGAATCAGTCTATGTTTTGTATTGATAACCTTTTTCAGGCTACTAAAACTTTAAAATGGTTTACAGTATTTCTAAGTTTTGATAATATTTCACAAAAATAAAATGGGGTTTTTAGAATCTAAATATACCTAATTTCCTAGAAAATTCCTTTTTCCTTTAAAGCTTCCAATTCTTAAAAGTAAATATCAAAACTATTTTCTTTGAGTAACTTTTCAATATAGTAAAGACCAATGGGAGGCTTTTTACAACTTTATTTTCCTAAGATTTTAAACAAAATAAGTTATTCACACAAATTCTGCTGAAAATTGAATATTTACAAAGCGAGAAGGGGTTACCTCCTCAATTGAAGATTTTTTTCAAGATAAGGCCGTTAACAGGAAGAGAATCTCTCTTTTCTGATAGATCTTGCAATATGAATGTAGAAGGGCCTATCTTGTCACTGATTTGGAATGGTCCAAGCCACATTTTCTAGAACTTAGTGTGTTTTCCTTTATCCTCATGGGCTTTGTCCCACTTCAAAACTAGATCACCAACTTGTAAATGTTTTGGGCCGGATGAAATTGTATCAAAAGATGACTTAATAATCTATTGATGCTTTGCATGTATAACTCAGGCTTTTTCCCTTTCTTCTTATAGTTTCAAGATTTGATCATGTCTTAGTTGAATTGAAGATGAGGGACTTCAATAAACTGCACTAAAGCTAGTGATGGAAGTACTAAATTTGCTAGTATGACGGATTTCTTTCCATACACTAGATTAAATGGAGAAGTGCCCATGGAGGCCTTCTTTGTTATTTGGTCATCCCATAGTGCAAATATCAAAGATTTATGCCAATTTTTATGATTATGCTCAATAGTTCTCTTAATGATTTTGATAAGATTTTTATTGGTGGATTCTGCTAAACCATTACCTAAGGATAGTAGTTTGCAGAATACTTCAATTTAAATCCCCTTTTGATAGCAAACTCAAATATAGAATTTCCAGAGAAATAAGATGCATTATCAAAAATAAGAGCGTTTGGGACACCAAACCTGGTAATAATGAACTGATCTATGAATTCAATGATTGCCTTAGAGTTTGTTGTCTTCAAAGGAATTGCTTCAACCCACTTAGTAAAGTAATTAGTAGCTGTAAGGATATACCTATGCTTTTTGGATGAATGTGGAGTGATTTATCCAATGATGTCCAATCCCCATTGTTCAAAAGACTGTTCAATGTTGACTGGTTGCAAAGGAAAAGTTGGCTTCCTTTGTCTTCCACTAATGGATTGACAACTTTGGCATTTCCTTACATATTCATGAGTATCTCTGAACAAGGTGGGCCAATAATATCCAGCATGAATGATTTTGTGAGCTGTTGTATCAGCTCCAAAATGTCCTCCTACTGGTCTGTCATGTACCTCCTGCAAGACCTTTTGCACTTCAGGTTTTTCTAAGCATCTTAATAAGATTGAATCATAATTTCGTCTAAATAATACATCATCTACAATTATGAAGTTTTTCGCTTTCAATCTTATGGCATGCTTGTTTTTATAGGAAAGATTAGAAGGAGCATATCAGTTTTTCAAATAGAAAATCAGATCTGTGTATTGAGATTCAGGATTAGTGATACTTATCTTATTGATTTCTTCAGTATCTTTTGTACCTTCAGGTTCATGAATATTAGATGCTCCTGCTAACAACCTGCAAAAGCCTTGACCTTTGACAATCTTTGCTGGTTTGATTTCCAAGTCATATTATTGTAATGTTGTGACCCAATTTGCTCTTTCTTCCCCTAGTTCCCTTTGAACTAGTAATTGTCTTACTGCCGAAAAAGGGACTATAACTTTTGTGTGAGCTTTTAAGAGAAAGGTTCTGTAGTGTTTAATGGATTTTTACATGGCAAAGGCTTGTTTTTCAACTTCCGAGTAATTAAATTCAACACCTTGAAAATTTGAGTTATAAAATGAGATTGGTGCTTCCAAGTTTTGAACGTTAATTTGTGTCAGCACTGCTGCATCAGATGAATTAGATGTAAGGGTATATAGCATGAAATGATTTGAAAAATTAGAAGTGCTCAAAGCAGGGGAATTTATGATTGATTGTTTGATGGAATCAAATGCCTCTTTTTCTACAAGCCCCTATTTAAACACCGAATTTTTCTTGATCATGGTTTGTAATGGCAAAACAATTTGAGAAAAATCTGGAACAAATATTTTTACAAAGTTAATTTGACCTAAAAATGACTGCATGGATTTTTTATTATGAGGGAATGGAATATCATAAATCTCTTTGATTCTATCTGGATCAATATAAATACCATCCTCTGAAACAATGAAGCCCAAGAGCTTTCCTTGATTAAGAGCAAAAAAGGACTTATTTGGATTGAGTGAGATACCATACATTCTGCAATGTTCAAAGATTTGTTTCAAATAATGAAAATGATTTGATCTTTTCTTGGAAAATACAGTAATATCATCTAAATAGACAACTACTGATTTATTGATCAATCCTTTTAATGTTATGTCCATCGCTCTTTAGAATGTAGCTCCGGCATTGATTAATCCGAAAGGCATTTTTTGGTAGGCATAAGTTCCCCACTTGGTTCTAAAGGTAGTCTTAAGTCTGTCATCAGGATGGGCCAAAATTTGGTTATATCCTGAAAAACCATCTAAAAAGGACATTAACTCAGAACTGGCTACCAAATGAAGTGTATGCTCCATGGTAGGTAAAGGGAAGTTATCCTTTTGACTTGTTTTGTTAAGATTTCTGAAATCGATACAAATTTTGATATCGCCATTTTTCTTCCTTACTGGCACCATATTGGTACCCAGTTTGAATGTGTAACAGGAAAAATTATCTTAGCTTTCAAGAGTTTGTTTAATTCAGCTTTTATTTGACTCTCTAAGTTAGGATGAATCTTCCTTAACTTCTGTTGTACTGGTTTTTGTTCAAAAAGCATTGGAATAGTATGTTGAATGATTGATGTATCGTATGTTTTCAAATCATCATATTTCCAAGCGAAGACATTTTTATACTTACGCAATAATCTAATGAATGCAATTTTTTCTTCTGAAGAAAGTCCTAATCCCAAATTGATGTTTTGAGGATTATCCTCAGTACCTAAGTTTATTAATTCAAATCCCAAAGTAGAACTCTGGAGCTTTGAATTAGTCACCTGTTTAAACCTGTCTTTGATGTTATAAAGATCTTTAAGATTAACCACTGGTTTAGGTATTGAGTTTTCTTCTCGCTTTTCCTTCATTTGGAGGTCATAATCACTTTCATCAATAATTTGATCATCATAGGTCTTATTAGAAGTTAAGAAATTTAAAATGTCTTCATCGTGATTGAAAACTCGCCAATTAGTGACATTATCAAGAATTGATGGTCTAAATATTATCTCTACTGAAAATCTGCCTGGGTTGTAATCTTTAGATGGAAAGAGCTTGGAAGCAACATTAGCTAGTAAATCTGTTGCTGCATTTTGGGATCTAGGGATGGGAGAAGTATTGAATGCTAAAAATTGAGATATAAGATCCTGTACCAAAGATTGATATTGTTTAAGATGACTAGAAAGGCAATGAATAGTATTTCTGACTTGTTTTATAACAATTTCTGAATCACCGAACACTTTCAAATATTGAACTTTAAGATCAATTGCTTTGTAGAGTCCTTGAATTAAGGCCTCATATTCAGCTGTATTGTTTGTGCATTCAAATTCCAATCTACATGATAACATGGTCTTTTCTCCCTCAGGACTAACTAAAATGCATCCTGCTCCTGCACCTTAACTAGATTTAGACCCATCAAAATATAATGACCAAAACAAATATTTATCTACATTTTTATTTACAGTTTTCTCAGCAAAATTAACACATCTTGATGTATCTATTTTTGAAAATTTCTCGATTTGAGATGTGAAATTAGTAACTGAGAAAGGTGATGGTTGAGCGGTAAAATTGCCAAAGAATTATTCAAATGAGTAATTCCCCAAAATATTGTTATTGAAAGCTACTGGTTGATTTTCTTGTTCGAATTCAGTAACAGTATGGGTCATGTGTTTCTCCCGATTAATCTTGATCTGATTTGGCTTTCCTTTATAAGGTAGCCACATATGAGACCAATCAGTGGAAATATAACCATGGAGTTTCTCAAACCAGTCTCTACTCAAAATCAAACCATAGAATTTAAGTATATCAGCGATTAAAATATCAATTCTCTGAACCACTCTTGGATCAGCTAATAACCTAATAATCACTAAGTTCTATCCAACTATACAATATGAATTGCAGATTTTTGGGGTTCAATGTTCAGTTTAGAACAAACTGAAGCTGGCATTATATTAGAGGAAGCCCCTGAGTCAATCAGACATTTGTGTAGATTTCTATTATAGATCTCGTAGGTTAAAAGAAAAGGAGGAGTATGGGAATTGGATCTATCCCCAATTAAAACAACATCAGTAGCTTCTACTCTACCAGGAGGCGGTTTACCTAACTCATTAGCAGCTTTAGACAATACAACATTGGGAAGAGGAGAAGAAGGTACAACATCTAACTCCTTAAGCAGGAGTTTTTGTTGATGTTTGAGTTTGCTAAGCTCAAACATAGTGATATTTGCCTTTGTTTTATTCATGTCTTCAATAAAGTTGTAGTCCATAGAATCTGTAACTACTAATGTCTTAGATGTTGGAGGTGGATTTGAAGCTGATGGCTGATTTTGGGATGGTATCGTTGTAGATTTCTTTGTGGAAATATTTTCTTTAGTAGCAGTAGTACCTACATTCCTTTTCTTCTGAGTTATTTGAACAAGTTAAGGAGTACCCTTACTCCTGGTAGTTACAGGGAAAGCTTCATGTTCATTTTCTGTATCGAAATTAGGCAAAATAAAGTCCCACATCCCATGACATTCTATAGTCTCCTCTTCTTTAGGTTTTTCAGATGACATGAATGTTTCTTCTTCTTCTTTTTCTTCGGGATCAGAGTCTGCATTAGATATGGCATTTGGTGGTTTTGATTCAGGTTTCTTAAAATTTCTGAATGGCCTTTTTGTTGAAGTCTCAGCTACTTGTTTTTTGATTTCTACCATTTCGTTTGACATAGTCTTGAGAACTTTTTGGAGACCCTCCATATCATATGGGTCTTTAGGGGTTTTCTTCTTTGAATCATCTTTGAAAGAAACTTTCTTGGATTTTATGTCTTCAAGATTAGCCTTCTTTTCTAAAGCAATAATGCGTTTCTCTACAACAAGCGCCTCTTTCATGTTTTCAGCTAAAGTTGGTTTTGCAGCTCTATCTACAAAAATAGCTATATTTGAAGGTAAAGCTGTTATATATCATTCGCTTCTGATTTTCTCACTCGGTTTAGAGGGATTTGGAATATTATTCAAGAGTTTATTAAACCGCGAATTGAACTCCTTTATAGGTTCTTTAGATTCTATCCTAAGATTCTAGAGATCATTGATTAACGTTGCTAGAGATTTGTCATCACCATACTTAGTCAGGAACTATCCTTGAAAAATGTTCCAACTTTTAATGGATCCAGAGGGCAAGGAAAAATACCAAGACCCAGCTGATCCTTGTAAAGTATAAGGGAAAAGCCTAACAACAACATCTTCTTTTGTCACTCCTTTTAAGTTAACTTCCAACATGAAATTGTTAATATGCTTATCGGCTTGTATTCCTTCATCTAGATTAAATTTCGGCAACCATTTTTCAAGATGTGTTGGCAACGAATATAATGGTGCAGGCATCGTGACTACACCAGGATTATTCCATGGATTCTGAGCCATTATAGAACCAATACTAGATGATATTTTCGATGAAATTCCAGATGTTTGGGAAGGAGATGATATTGAGGTTTGAGGAGGTTGGGATGTTGAAGTTCCTGATCCCTGTTGAACAACACTGTGTAATGGAGGAGTGGATGGTTGACTTCGCACTGGAGAAAATGAAATGGATGATGATGATATATTCTCACTATCAGATCCTTTAGTTGTTTTTCTTGCCCTTTTCTTTTTAAGTAAATGGAACTCAGGAGGTTCTATACCAAGCTTCCCACTCTGAAGTCTGGAGAGGTGGTGAGGTGGAATGAATTGCGAAGCCTCACTGCCTTGAGATACCTTAGATTTTTGTGGTGATATCGAAAAGCCTTGAAGTTTATGGATAAGAGACTGAACTTTAGGAAACTTAGGAGTTAATCGTTCTAGGGTATGTTTGGGTTGAGCAGTGGTAGTTGACTCCTCTTCTTCTCATTTGAAGACTGGAGGTCTAGTATGCAAAGGAGAAGTTAGAGGTGAGGTGGAGGGAGATTTACTCTCAGAATGGGTTGTAGATTTGTATTCACTCGCCATTCATAGTTCATGCCCTCCTTATAGCGCCAAAAATGTTGATGCCTCAAAAATTGCTGCATCAACATCGGGGAAAACCACCCGGTACGGACCTTAAAGGCAGCGTCTTTTCTGTTTGGTGTGGTGGCTCCGCCTAGATATAATGGGACTAGTTTCCCAATGGTTTGTAAATAGGAAGGATAAGTGGTTGATTTTCTATTATCTAATGATAATGGATGGATGTTTTATTCTAAAGTGCAAAATAATAAACAACTAATCTATCCCGAGAAATTTCCACTTTAGTGTAACTTTTGATGATCTTTATCTACAAATAGGCATATAGATGACTCTATTGATAAACAAAGACATTAATTCATATGATAATTACTTTGTTCAAGTAGTTGAATAAAGTAATCATTAAAACGTTATTACACTATTCTTCATATATCATTGACATAAATATTATTGAAAGAATAACACTCCTTAAACATTCAATAGTGATAAGTATAAGGATTGTTGTTAAAACACATACATATATCCAATGATAGCAATATTGAATAAATGTCGATTCATCTAAAAGAATGGAGCAAAGACATAGATAATAGTACCATCTGTAATTTGGATCCCTCCCGATATCAATCGCATTCAGATTCCGTCTTCTAGTTTAGAAATACTCTCACAAAAAGCAATAGTGCATATTTCATCAAAGCATTCTTCACTAAAATTCAAAATATAGGCCCAGTCTTTATAAAAAAATATATATCAGAAGCACAATAGTGTGACTCTCGATTCAAGTTTTATACAGAAATTGAGGACCCTTTCTAAAGACATGAAAGGGTCTATAAATACTATCTAAGCTAACTGATTATGAAATAAAAATGCTATTAGGTGGTATAACCAAATCATGAAAATCTCCTTGAAATAGGCCTGCTTGTAGTCGATAGAATGATTCACTGTTTCGGCCAATCATCCTTTGGCTTGAGATGGCAGATAGCAAGCATTGGTTCTGCACTGTGCTTTGGTCTATCCTCTGCTTCTCCTTGAGCAATTACTCATTTCGTTGGTTGTTTACTTGTTGCTGTGCTGCTGACTACTATTCCAATTGATCTATTCTCTGTTGTTTTTCAGATACTTGTTCCTCGAATGAAACAATTGTTTGGTCTTTTTCCTTGAGTAAATTTCTCACTTCTGATGCTTTATCCATAGTGGCTGCCGAATAAGCCCCGGCATATTGAGATAATTTTGTGAGGTCTTCGGAGGGATTGAATTCTTCTTTCCATACCACATTAGCCATCTCTGTCTATGCGGGTAAAAGGTAAGATTGATCAATCCTTCTCTTTTTCCTTTGTCTTTTTACTATAGCCCTATGCTTAGGGCTGTAAAAGACATCTAAAGGTGGTATTTCTTCTATATGCAAAACAATTTCATCCGATGGATCCTTATGAATTATCTCTACATATTTTTTGGTGGGTAGGTCGTTGGTTCCTTTAGTTGGAATCGTACTTGTTGTTGTCTTGTGACCAATTGTCACTTCAGGCGTACTAAAACCCTGTGAATTCTCAGGATTGCTTATAATGGAATCGAACTGTTGCCATTCTTTAAGGAGATTGAGATCAATCTGAGTATCTATATCCATGTGTTCACTGCCTTTTTCCTATTCTTTCTTCTATTCTGCCTCTTTTCATTTCTCGGGAATTTTTTCCAAAGTAGGAGGTTTGTGAACAGTTTGTTGTTCAGGCTCGCTTGACTAGATTGCTGGGGTAGTGGCTAATTAGTCCAGAGGCAGAGTTTGCAACCTCTTTTCTCTAAGATTATTAAACACTTCTAGCCCTTAATCTTTATACCTGATCCTGGCCAATGCTTTTACCTGAAATAATGATTCTGCTCAGGAAAACAGGTCATCAAATTCATCCTTTTCATGATCAAACTTTGTAAGTTTGGCTTGTTCGATAACATTATAGGCAAATTTTCTTGGATCATATTGTCGATTGGGAATTGTTGCAAGATTGAGCATTTATATTTTTTTTGTTTCTTTTTCTGCATGTTTGTTATCATGGAGAGTGTAAACACCACATCTTAAAGGAAATGAAGGCCATACCTGCTTCTTAGAATTTCTAAGGGTTTTGGATTAGACCCTTAGCCTTCACTAGCCAACAACTAAGTGGGAAAAATCAGGGAAAATCTACCTATGAGAAGGAGATGATGGCCATCTTACATGCAGTAGATACCTAGCGACCATACTTATTGGGGCGGCGTTTCCAAATCCGCATAGACCATCAAAGCCTTAAATATTTTTTGGAGCAATGCCTATCCTCGCCACAATAAAATAAATGGCTCGCCAAAATGCTGGGATATGATTATGAGATAATTTACAAGAAAGGGCATGAAAATATCGTAGCAGATGCGTTATCACGCCAATTTGAGGAGGAAAGCACCCTGCTCGCAATCTCCCTTCCCATTCCAGAATGGATTGAAGAGGCTTGCAAGGAATGGTTTTCACATCCCTAGCTCTCCCAACTCATTAGTCAATTGCAGGCGGATGCAAATTCCACAGCGGGCTACTCTTGGCAGGATGAGATTCTTCGCTATAAGGATAGGGTTGTGATATCACCAACATCCACCCTCAAAAGCTGCATTTTGGCGAAGTTGCACTCATCTCCCACTGCAGGACATTCAGGATTTCAGAAGACTTATGCTCGCACTCGACGATCATTCTTTTAGACAGACATGAAAAAGGAAATTCTTACTTTTGTAGCTAAGTGCGACGTCTGTCAGCGCCACAAAGGAGAAACAGTCAAATCCCTAGGCACATTACATCTATTGCCCATCCCGGCCTCAATTTGGATGGAGGTTTCTATGGATTTGATTACGGGTCTTCCGAAGTCATGAAACAAGTCAATCATCATGGTGGTTGTGGATAGAATTTCTAAGTATGCTCATTTTTGAACCCTACCCCACCCTTTTACACCAAATTTGGTCGTTCAATCTTTCATGGACCAGATCTTCGAATTGCATGGCATGCCCACTTCCATTGTGTCTGATTGTGACTCGATCTTCACCAGTAACTTTTGGCATGAACTCTTCAGGCTACAAGGTACCCAACTTCAACTCAGTACTTCCTATCATCCACAAACTGATGGTCAAACTGAAGCAGTCAACAAATGTCTGGAGACCTACCTTAGGTGTTTCACTTCAGAAAGCAACATCTATGGGTACAGTGGTTACCTCTAGTCGAATGGTGGTATATGATTTCATCTTTTAACCTCAAATTTCTTTTAACTGATTTTCACTTTTACTTTGGATTAACTTCATTGTTGCTGGTGAAAGTGTTTTCATCTCTGTTTAACCCTTACTGTATCCAAGTTTACTTTTACTGTTTTACTTTTATCGTTCTGTTTTTTCATCTGTCTTCACTTTGACATGAAACTGTGTGCTATGCTTTGTAACTGTCTTCCCTGTTGTTTATCTTCATGCTAGCTGATTTAATTGACTTAGTCTTCAGTCTGATACTCTTTAACCCTAATACACTTGACTGTTCTTTACTGTGTCCTTTTACCTTCATTGTATATTTTACTGTTTACTGTGTATTTCAATCAGTAATTTCTTTTGTTCTTGTGTATATCAACATTAGGTAGTGGATATAGGTTAAGCCCATGATTATTGTATGCATCTGCCTTGTAACTATATTCTCTATCTGGTTGCTCTGTTCTAACTGTCAATACTCTGTGTAGTTGTCTTCTTTTTTGTTTCCTTGTACAATTGTGTTCATCCTCTGAGCACAAGTTCTGAATGAGGTTTTCTGTTGATTATTTGAATAAACTAGTTCTGTGACTAGTATTAGAACTATTTATCCAAGCTCTGATCTTAGTTTGATAACTTGAAAAAATTCAATATTGTTTAAGAGAATATAGGTCTTCATGAAGGGCGCTTGATGGCTTTCTGGCATAGGGATGACTAGGAAAGGGGTCACAATGGAGTTTTTGACTGAAAACAGATGGTGAAATCATGTTGTAGAGGTTCAGGGAGGTGTTGGAAGGTTTCATAGGTTTACACAGTGAAACGGGTGAAAACCATAAAAACACAAGTTTTCACATTATAAGGTTTAACGGGAAGAATTTCGAAATATGGCATGAAATTCAATTAAATGAATGGACGGGTGGTTTATCGAAATGGTGGGGAATCAATACTGAAAGGGCCATTGCACCGCTTATGAGTCGTGGGCAGTTTTGAGGGGAGGCCGCCCAATGCCATTCATCGGGCACCACGTAGTGGCGGGGTGAATAGTTAAACCGTTCATATCGGGCAGGTAACGTGCGACAACGAAGGCCACTCGATATGAGCATCAGCCGTCGAATCTGAAGGGGTTAGATCGTACAGTGGTCGGTGGTGTGATTTGATCGGGGAGTTAATGGAGGGGCCTGACGGGATAACAACTGCGGTTTAAGGGAACTTAATGACGTCAGGGACGATTTGATTGGTGGAACATGTTATTAATTAATCATTGTTTGATTAATTAACCCCTTTTTGTTTGGTGGAGGGTTATGGCTCTTAACTAGTCGTTGATCGGCTAATTAATCCATTTAATTAATTTACTAAGTAAGGTTTATATTTCAAACCTCGGGCAGGATATTATCATATGGGATTTAATAAATATACGGGAAAGGGGTTTATTTTAGGGAGTTAAATAAATATAGTGAATATTAAAGTTAATATGAAATGAAAGGGGAAAAGTGGGATTTTTCGCTAAGTATAATGTGTTGAACATTATTTACACAATTCGTACCTACACATTATAACTTAGGTTAAATGCCTTTTTGTGGGTTTTTGTGGAAAAAAGGGGTTTTATGTAGGGTTAATTATTTTCCCTAGGCAAATGGTGATTTCACCTTAGGAAAAGGGATTTTTAGATGAAATGAATGAATTATGAAGGGGGTGAATGTTGGTAAGGGGGTTTTAGTACTTGGATCCTATAAGTTATTGGGCCGAGGGTCTGGTCCCTCCAGAAGTCAGAGAAATGCTCTGAGCCCCTTTAACTTAAGGTTTTAAGTACTTTTGTCTTTACTTGTGGGAAATTAGTAAATTGAGGTTGAAATGAATGGGGAAATTAACCATTTGACATTTTGTAACTACTCAATTATAATCCATGCTTTAATAACTTGATGATGAAGCATATGATATGATTTTTAACTAACCATTCATGATAATTCTGCAACCATTCAACTACTTACCCATCTACTCATACTACCATTTTTTCTACTCTTTATTAGGGTGCACTTAAGCTGACAAACCCTTATCAAAACTTTTTCTTTTCTTTTACAAGATTAATCTATCTAAGTCTAGCCTTATTACATCCAAGGGCTCAGATTAAACTGTTGAGCTCCTTTTTATTTACTCTACCTATCACATTATCTGCCAAGATTAAACAGTTTGGTCAGATTTTATTCTCTAGCTAAAAAACATGAAATTCAAAGCATAGAATAACTAAGATTAAAATGTTTGATTACCATGGATTGTGGCATGAATAACAACCTGCGCACAATCATTATTATGCATAAAAAGTAGATAGTAGTGGCATTTTTTCTTGCACACTTTCATGGTCTTTTTGTTTCTTGGGGTTCATTTTTTATCTTTCTCTGACCTTTTTTATTCTTTTTGCACTTTGATTTTTCTTTTAGGGCATACCCTCTTTACATTTTTTTTTTTTTTGAGAATATGGAAAACATTTGCAGAAAGCAAAGATATGTACATATTACAAGGTTTAACCTTAGCCATTCAAAAATTATGACTCCTATTGGTATAGGAACCTAAAAATATGGACCCCTACTCCTTCCTCTTCCTCTATGCTTTACAAAAATGAATGTTCTACTTGATAAAATGGTTTATTCCCTTCAACAGTCAACAAGAACCCACTGAATTAATCAATTTTCATGGTATTTAAATATTTGGAGACCATAATATTGGTAGTGACCATCTGAAACTTATGTAGAACACTTCTTAAAATCTTCTCAATTAGCCTTCTTTCTGGAACATCTTCACCTAATGACCTCATCTGATTAACAAGATCTTGCATTTTTTTGATGTAATCATGAATTGATTCATTACTTTGCATATGGGCATTTTCAAAATTCTTCCTTAATGTTTGCAATTTAGTTACAACAAAATTGCACCACTAATTCTTGGAAATATGTATTCTTCAAGAGTGCTTCCTATAAGTGAAAGTGCTTCATTATCTTTCTTAATAAGTTCCTTAGGAGATTTATTTTCATCATCACTTAATGCTTTGAATTCATCAGGAGAAGGCATAGTGTATCCATCAGTTACAAGTTCTCATAAATATTTGGTGATGAATATAAGTTGCATATGTTTTATCCAATAAAAATAGTTTGTTCCAACAAGTTTAGGCAATACAATAATGCTTGTCACCATGAGGAGAGTAAAAGAAAATTAGAGAATTAGAGAGAGAGTGAAAAATGAACACAATGTGTCCCGCTTCAACCCAAGACAAGAATCAAATGTCCCAAAAATTGAGACTCAACCGCCACCACAAAATATCTTTTTTATTAAATAGAGGTTATAAAGATGGTGCAACAATTGCTCAATTACAACCAAATTCTTCTTAAATATGAATTAATCATCAATGAAAATGATTAATACTTCTCATCCTCCCTTTTCAACTTTGTTACCAATCATTTTTAAATTTTTACAATCTATCTATATATATATATATATATATGTATGTATGTATATATATGTATGTATGTATATATATATATGTGTATATATATATATATATAGATATATATACATATATGAATTTAATAACTTGTACCCTTAATTTAAAAAAAAAATACAAACTCAATTAAAAATATTCATTCTCTACACTAATTATCTCTCCTACCTGCATTTCCCACTAATTATCTTTCCAACTCTTAAATATTCACTAATATAATATCTCATGGAGAATGTAAAATTCATAAAAATTAAAATTCTTAAATTCACTCTATTCTCATTCAAATGTCACATGAACTTTCACTTAGTGGAAAAACAAAATTCATGGATATCCATGGATTCTTGTTAACGCTATAAAAATATGTGCGCATTACACTCCATAAATGGGTTTATAGCTCCTCAGACATATGGCAATTTATGTAAATGTTGCATTGGATGTCGTCACTTAAATGCATTCTCAACCATAAAGAAAGCTAAAGGTGGTGGCTTTACAACACTCCTCATAGCACGCAAGTTTACAGATGCCAATGAATTCTGCATATTCAATTTTCAACACAGATTTGGTTGCTTAGCATTGCAATGCAGCAACAACTACACGAAAAAGTTTAATGAGTGCATGCAGCTCCTCTCTAATGCAACTTCTCTTCATATGCAGGCAGGCTCTCATATACACATGCAGATCCTCATAATATAATTAGTGCTCATAATATATTAGTGCAAAAGAGAAAAAAAATATGCGTGTAAACTCAATGACTCTTCACAATTTGGTTAGTGAACATAATTTTTTTTTACACATAAAAGAAATTTTTACTTATTTCATATTTACCAGCAAAAATCACATGTTGCTCCACGACTATTACATGGGACTCCTCCATAGTGGTTTCCTTAAACTAAGGGAATAATTTGGTTTACACTCTTAGCTACAAAGAGGTTTATCGCAGTAAGGCTTGCTGCACACCTAACTCCAATGTCTGTTGGGCAAACAAGATGAGATGGACCTCTCCAACAATCCCTTTAATAGGATGTGAGAAGGGTTGGTAAAATTAGTAGCTCTGGTTGTTCATCAGAATAAAAAAACCACAACTTTTCTAGTCTTAAATCAGTCTCCTCCAATAACTCTCTAATTATGCTGGTATACAACATCCAAATTCCAAACAATCCAAAAAAATTATATCCAATTTTGAAAAGTTACATTCACAAAATTTTAATGATATATTTGGTTATTTTATCAAATGCTAATAATTTAAATCACTGTCTTCCAAAGGCTCTATTCACATTGGTAGAAAGAAGCATCCAAAACAACCCACAGATTCTATATCCATGCTTGAAAAGCCACATGTTGAGAATTAACAAATCTATTTTTCCCCAAATATTAAACAACATTTCAATCCAGAAATAAAAAATTCAAAATAAGATGAAAGTAAATTTTATCTTGGACTATAGGTGCACACGTTGTCTCTCATATAATCTCTGAAATCTTTAAAATCTCAACAAAAAAAAACTCAAACATTTTGACAAACCAAAAAAAGGATTATAGAAAGCCAAACACCAAATAAC
Organism: Pinus tabuliformis; assembly: GCA_031772625.1. Classification (NCBI taxonomy): domain Eukaryota; kingdom Viridiplantae; phylum Streptophyta; class Pinopsida; order Pinales; family Pinaceae; genus Pinus; species Pinus tabuliformis. Next base: position 846,228,008 of record CM062811.1, read on the forward strand.
AAAGAAAAACGTGTTTGATTGTTTGATTTTGGTGTATGCCGATAATGTAACTTAAACCTACAATGCACAAAGCCAACCCTAAATTAAATTTATGGGAAAATTTAGGGAAAAGAGTATTCATTGCCTTGACTAACTCGTCGTTTAAAAGGGTTTCAATGAGAAAACTCCTCATATTTCTTCACGCAACAAATTGTTGCTTTATTTAACTACGGAAATGTAAGTTCTATGTCTGTATGTTTAATGGAGAAATAGACGAATAACCAAAATAATAAATATATAAAATGAAAAATGAAAAACCAAATTTTTGTCACATTCCCAGAGTAATTCAATCCAACTCCAGGCAAACCCAAATAGGTTATTTCTATGTTGTTTTCCTAGAAAAGAAGCCATTTCTCTGTTTCTCATTTTACTCTAAAATTATCTAGCCTATAAAACGGTCTATATATTCTCCAAAATATAATGGAAAAACTCATGTATCGAGTCTCTACATAGAAATTAAATATTAAAAAGAATTCACAGTTGGAGAAATTCATTTTTTTGACAATTCGCCCACTCAGCATGCTTCTCGATTTTACAAATTCAAAGTGTATGTAAAGATATCCTACAAGAAAATTCTACTTGATCTTCTCTGTTAGGATTTAACAAGGAAGATACCCACAATTAACCTACAAGGGCTTCTCTGTAAGGAATTCTTAAGACAATGAATTTCAAACTACCCACATAGCATATCTGTAAGAAGGTTGTAGACATATCCTAAAATCTAAGATTTGGATGGTAATCCGACCTTCAATGATTGCTGCAACTAGTTTCTTGGGCATTGTAATGTACCAAATGGAAAAAAAAAAAAAAAAAAAAAAATTATGGTTTTTCTTTGACACATTCTTACCGGTTTGTGTGTAAGGAATTTTCCCAAGCCAACTATGAAATTTTTCCAAGTTTTCCTTTGGAAATATTGCACAAATAGTTGATATGTAAACTTTACAAGAAAATCCTTGCATGGAACCTGGAACTCACTCTTATTTGTAAAGGAAACAATTTAACTTTTTGCTTGAACAACTCTTTCTCAAGACCAATAGGGAATTTCAATGGTTGGCCTTGATTTTTTTGGGCCACATTTACTAGCAGCGTACATATGGACCAAACCCAGCTTGGTTTATCTTTCAACAGAGATTATACCTCATCAATGATGACACACAAGTGTAGTATCTTCAGGAGAAGTTTGATCTTGAAATAATTAGACATTCTGGTGATCAATAATCCGGTTTCAAGTTACTGAAAAGCCTACTTCATTTCTATTCATCACTTCCTAGCACAATTTGCAACCAAGATGTTCAACTTCCTTTCTAAAAAGAAATTTTACAACATTGGAGTCTAATGAGATTTAACCTCCATGGTTGATAAATTCGACTTTTATGAATTTATGCCCTCCTTAATTGCCAATAATGTAAACTCGTCCAAGGGAGATCTTTAGTTTTGCATATCAATTCGCTACACTCAACTCAGGAATACAGCCAACCTTGAATCTCTCTGATCAAAGACTATATGTAGCTTCAGGTGATTAGTATAGGGACGAATTCCGTCTGAGAAACTTGTACTTTGTATGATCTTAGAATTTTGACCTTCCAAGGTAATTTCCAATCTTCTAGTTATAATGCACAAATCTAGTTATCAAATGGGTTTGATCCCTGAATAAGGGAAGCTTCACGGCCTCATCATTGAAGGTGCTTGACCCCTTTTGGGAATATTTTGGTATGGATTCCTCCGACCTACCAAAATTTGGAAAAGAAAAGAACATGCCAAAAATCTCAGTGAGGATCACGCCCAAGGAAATTAGGGACTTCTTCCTACCAAATAAAATATTCACGACCAGAAATGTGATTGGGCTTGGTAATATTAAATAGTGATGATCATGTCTAGCAATGAGAGAACTCAGCCTCAATCACTAGAAAAACTCTTATGCTCCGGCACAATCAATTCGAGATCTGATGTTTCTGTGTAATAAACCTAAGATGTAAGCATAGTCTTCTTGGGAACCCATCCTCATGTGGCAACTAACATGAACAACTAGTCATGCATGCATGGGTCCATAGGTCTCAATGGTTCAACACATGCTCTGATACCAAATGCAGGGACCAACCTTATAATTTTTTTTTTCAAATATTAAAATACATCCATAAGAAAAATAGCATTGGGAATTCAAAAATCATTTACGCGATATATAAAACTTTCCAGAAATTCTCTTTATTGAACATATCATTAAATTTACATATTGTTAACTAAAACCATAATGAAGTCATACTAAATAATACTATAACAACATAGGTACCATTCACTAGGACATGAGATTCAAACTTCACTTGCCGCTATTTGCCTTCCTTTGTTGTTAGTCACCTCCAAGAGTGAATGTCGATGTGATTAATCCGAATGTAATGACCCACTAGCTGACCTCTCAGCCTATTCCTTGGGTACTCTCCTTCCCCGCAGACCCCCGAGCTACAATGGTGTTGTACAATGGAGGAATGTAATTAGCTGGTAGAGGAGAGCACTCCTTGGCTCAAGAGTCCCATTTCTAAAGTCCTCTACCTCACCAAACTCAATATAGCTCGTAGTCACTACTCTGGCATAATCTCATCCATCCAACATTAGGGTCCAAAAAGTCCCTCTCCCATGGCTTGCCCCTTCTTTTATAGGAGTCTTCATAGGTGACACTTGGCATTTCATGAATAGTTAATTATTTTTGATAATTCAATAGTTTGATTATTCACCCACCCGTGTGTCACTCTCTCATCAAGGATCTCCAAGATTATTTACTTAAATTTTAATTTAAAAATAATATTTTTCCTCACCTCAACAAGATTCTTATTTCTTCTCCTAGTTGTCTCTTGATCCCCCTTTTTTACTCCTTAATTTGTGTTCATTACTAAAGTCAATTGATGAGTCAAGATTTGATCCCCTATCTACTCCCTAATTTAACTTAAGTTATCTCTTAGATGGATATTCTTATGTTGGTTGTTGCCACATGGAGGTTCTCTATATTTCTCTAAAATTTAATTTATTAATATTATTTTAATTCACCATCCTTTTCTCTTAATTAGGTTTAACTATTTTAGGATTAATATTTATCCTTACATGTATGTCCCTCTTTCCCCTTTTTACCTAATTAAACTACATTATCTACCTAATATTTTCCAACATGGGAAGGGTAGAGTTTTTAAGGTAAAATATTGTATTTCTTCCTATGATCCTCTTAATGCAAGTTTTATTCTTGATTTAATTACCTTGGTTTCCAACATCATTTACCCTTGATGTGAATTTACCTGGTTTTCATTTCTTGATTATATTTATTAATTTATTTATTTTTAATGATTCCAAGGGTGCCATGTTTGGTCGTGCCCTTGAGGAACTTCTCTTGAAGTTCCAAGGGTGCCACGCCTAACAGTTTATTTGTGATGCCAAGGGTGCCAAGTTGGTTGTGCCCTTCAAGAAATTCCCTTGAAGTTCCAAGGGTGCCATGCCACTTGCCCTTTAAGCATTCAATGGCTGTGAGGGGAAATATAGGTGCAACGACATAGACCACTGTCATCTCTTATGTTGCCTGCTATAGTGAGACTAATGGTGTCGGGGATTAAGGAATCCACCTTGATGCACCCCCCGGTAAAATCCTCATGACAGACCCAACTTTGGGACCTGCCCTCATGACATCGTGATCAAGGTGTTTCAACCTTTCCAGTTCAAGTCACCGAGGGAGTGCTAGTGGGTGAGATCAGGGACACTGTCCCACCCCTTCCACACGGTTCCATCCAATTGTACAACCCCATCACCCATATGTGAGTCATTCGGCCAAGAAACTAATATGTGCCTACAATCATTAACATATCATCAGAATATAGATAAACATATATAACAGGTTTCAAAACCGACTTAGAATTTCAAAGATAAAATAATATTAATTTTCATCAAACCAGGTGTTTTCAACTCATCATGTGCGAGTTCCTCTGGTGGTTTCTTGCCATACTCAATAATAATCAGTAACAAGGTTGCTCAGTGTTATTCATTGTCATAATAACATCATTACCATCACCTAGTCATTCACATCATTGTTTATTGTGAACCCAAACTAATGCAAGTAGGTAACATAGGGGACACATCCATCATGGTTATCATCATCATAACATCAATGGAAGCATACATATCCATCAAAGCTATCAACATCATAAAATCAAATAGATAACAAACATAACCATTTATGCCACAATCATCATAATATCAATAAAGAACATGCATAACCATTAATGTTATCTTCATCATAATATCAATGGAGATCATACATAAACATCACAACCACTAATATCACAACCAATAATAATAGAGTTATGTGTCTGGATCCTCAACCTGAGGTCCTCAAATAATAAAGTATGGGCCTTAGGGCTAAATAAATGTTAATCTCATATCATTGTCATTCAACTAGAGTGGGGCACTACATAGTGACTCTAACGCGTCACTGACGAAGTTAGTGATGTATGGTGTAACGATGTGTCTTGGAAATTTCTCTTAATTTAGAAGCTTATTAACAGGCCAACACGTTTTCACATGTATTGTATCTGTTGTAAGAGTGATCTTTAACACTTGTAATGTATGTTGCTTTAACCTATGTTCTACATCTGAATTGTTTCATTTGTTGTAATGCATAATATATTAGTGGAAATGTGTTGTATATGTTGTCCTATCCATGTTGACTGCTCTGCCGGACATCAAACAAACTTTTCACCTGAACCTTGTTGTAACAATCATTGCACTCATTTGGACTGTTTCGTGAGTGATGTATGTGTTATCTTACCTTGTATGTTGTGACTGTTGCATCCGAGTGGACTACTCCATCGGAAGCTGTCTATGTCCTTTTGTGTTGTGTGTTCCTAGCCGAGTTCGGACCGATCCCTTTCAACCCAGAACTCACCTTTACCTTATTCCCCTCATAATGAAAGAACCATTGACACAAGTACACTTACACTCATCGGGCATGTGAACCTCACTTCTCGAAGACAAAATGAACCACTCTCCTGTGCTGACAAGAAAGAGTTGAGGTAAATCCTTAAGAAAATGGCAACTAGGCCATCATACTGGATGGGACTCCCACACCAAATGGTGTGAGGTCTAGTTGGGGCTTCATGCTGGGGTGATCCCCTGATGTTGGTAGATCAAGCACTACCAACATTTTGGTGCTAGAAGGAGGGTGTTGTGCGGTACAACAACCCCCCCATTTCATAAAATTTTTATACAAAGTCATAATATGAAATGGGTCCCTTTTAAAATAAACTTAGACGTGTGAATAAATTGGTGCTAACTGTTAACGAGAAAAGTGTCTATTTAGAACTGCTCTATCCCACTAAGGTGTGATAGCTACCTTAGAAACAAACAGAGAAAACTACTTTTGTATCTTCTTTATGAACTATAAACAAAGAGGAATAGGAAGAACTAACCTGTGTCTTGCGCTAGTCCTTTGATCCAATCTCTCTCCTCTTTGACAGCTTCCAGCTACCTACTCCCTTACTTGCCCAGCCTCACCAAGTACCTGTAAGATCACAGAAGAAGAAAACTATACAAAGACATGGATTTATATTCATAAATAACTTAGGATCAGATTTAAGTTAACCATACAAATGTAACAAGCATCAATGATACAAAAGCATGGAGAAGAAACTCAAATAGTTTTTATTGATATACAAGAAGATCCAGGAGGAGTTACAACAGATGATTCCTGACCCAGCATCAACCTCCCAGCAAAGAAGTCCCTTCTTCACCCCCAACAAAGCATAGATCACCCAATTCTCTGATATGTATCTCTAAACCAACAGCAATTCCTTACAATGTGCAAAATTCCAGCCCCTGGATCTCTGGGATGAGGGATCCATATATAGATGTATGCAAGGAGGATGAGTCAGCTCATGATTTGATTAGTGGCTTCTCTCTGTCAGTTCTTGCTTCCACTTGGAGACTGAAAGCCTCTTACTCATCCTTGGTTGAATTCATTGAGGCAAGTGTCATTGGAGAAGATTCTGGAAGCTTCCATTGTCTCTCCACCTCGCGGAATGACACTGCCATTTGTCATTTCCCACTCAACGCACCCTGGTAGTGCATTTAGGTGCATTGCAACGCACCTAGCTAGTGGAGCAGCTGAAATGATCCTGTTTTGACTTATTCTGAGCAGTTTCTGGTGGAGAACTTCTGGGAGAAGCTGTAATTTGTTGACCTTGTTCCTTTAGGGGTTGGAACAACACTTTTAGGGACTTAGGAGCCCTTAGTTTATGGACATTTCATGCTTAGAGATGTAAGGCACAAAAATGTCTATAACAGTTGCCCCCTAAAGTATGAGGCCGTTTATCGGGTGAAATGCTTTATTAGGAGGATCCGAAGTTCTTTCAATGCTGGGAGGAGACCTGTAATAAGATACAATACAATACATTATCTTCATACTGTTTTCTTGATTTAGCTGAGGTGGGCATTCCCATGCTCAGCTTTATCAATTCATTTTCATGTACATAGGACAGACAATCGTCTGATGGTAGACTGATGATTCTGATAGAGCCATCATCCTTTTGGTAGGATGATTATCTATGCTGTAATGTTGTACATTTCAATGTCTTTATTTTCCTGAATATATATCGCAACCCGGATGGATGAAACTAGATCCAGGGTCTTCAATCTCGTCCGATCTTCACTCGAAGTACAAGTCGATCCATGTGAGAAATGTTTTGAAGTCGAACATGGAAAGACATCGCTTGATTACCAGTCAATGATGTAAACTGTAAACAAGCGCGAGAGGAATCACCGATAATGATAATGACCCTCAAGGTACTGCAGTACAATTCACGTGGTGTGAATAAAGGACTTGGCATCGAACACCACGCAAAATTTTTCGGTCGAAGGTCATTGATGTAAACCTGTCGCCGGAAGTGAGAAACTTGCCATTGAGGCATGCAAGCTTCAAAGTACTGAATGGGGTGTTCCTAGATCAACTTCTTGGATAATGAGCTAATGTCGACAAGAAGTGATCCATCATAGGAGGGCCTTAATGAATCCCTCATCAATGACACGGAATGGAGCAAATGATTTTGATGGAGGTGAAAACGATCTGATGATATATGGTTCAGGGTGGAGGTCATGAAAGAATGGAGTATAATGTATGGTAGTGGGCGGGACACAGGTGGTCTTTCTGGATGACTTCTCTTGAACATGTCGGCGACACTTATGTGATGGATTGGTAGCATTAACCCCAAATGTGGATGGTATGGCGAGACCATGGCGATGTGACCGGTGAATGAAACAACCCAACCCGACTCAGGCACGGAGTGGAAGTGTCATGTTCAAGAGCGACTTGCTACCAATAAATATTCTTTGAGTTTTCTTCCCAATTTTTCCCCAGTCATTGTTGACCAGTACCTCTTTATTTTTGTCAAGCTTGAGGAGGATAACATATGCTTGTTCTATAATTTGCCCTTCGGGCAAACCCATCGCTATGTTTTAACGAGCCTAGCGATAGTGAAACTCGTTCTCGTCTAAAGACAAGTTTGTCGCTATTAACATTTTTAACGAGTTTAACGACAAAGATAACTCGGTCCTTTTCGTTTTTAGAGAGTCTGAAAAGGTACGTAAAGGCAACTCCAAAATTCATTTTTCATCATCTAATCCCTTAAGTCCGAAAAAGTATAAAACAATACAGAAGGGATGAATATTCGATTAGCTTTAACGAGCCGAACAAAACAAGCGCTCGATCTTTTTGTGCAATAATCCCTCAGGTCCAAAAAGATTAAAATCTAGAGGAGGGATAGCACTTCCTGTCGCTTTAACGAGCTGGAAGGCCAAAACTCAGCAATCTTTTCATATTTTACGAGTCAGAAAAGAGCTTAAAGAAGACTCGTCTTTTGAGGAATGAGTGATAAAATGGGTAGGAGCTGATTCCAGGTAAGGTTTGGAATTTTCCAATCACGGCAGTGTCACAAGGATGGCTAGTGAAATCACTCTTCGCAGCTATTCCTCAAAATGGGTAAACAATCAAATGGAGGTGAATGATCGGCCAATGAAAAAGTGGAGGTGACGGTTCAAACACGACCAAGGATTTAATGGCTGAAGTGCTACATTCACGGTGGTTATTTACCAGGGGATAGTTCATTTTTTAATGAGCTTAAACGCGGGTGGAAACATTTGCTCGGTCCGGGTTTATTTTTTAACGAGCTTGAACCTCGTGATAAACACTGCTCGATTAATCCAGTCATATGATAAGAATGTCTCATATAAAAACGGCAACTTTTCGAGTTTTGCCCCACATCCTTTCTTTATGCAAGTTAGGAAACGACCAATCCAAAAAACAGATAAATGATCGCTCTTTGCTTGCACTCCAAAAGGTTTGCATGCCCCCAGGTATAAAACAGAGTTTCAAGGTCACCCTCTATTCGAGCTGACAAAACATTTGTTTTATCAGGAAGGGTATACCTCTTACAGGTTACCCAAAGATTGTTCTATTCACGGCGCAAACAAAACACTTCTCCGGCGATGTCTCTCGAAATAAACAAAGGTGAGCGACGATGCCCGCCAACTCACATAACTTTGACAAGAGAATCTTATTCCAGAATAACCCCTCTTCCAATCACGGACGGGGTACAGACTAGTCATATTCTCCCGCGGAAACCTACCCTATACCCGAAGTTTTCCTGCTGAAGCAGACCAGGACGCATGCCCCCTGGGTTTCAGTCATATCCCTCTGAATTACTCGCGCTCATCGGGAGGACGGACTGGAGATTGAGACATTTCTTGCATGAAAAGACCATTTAGGGACGGTATATGACTATTTTCTCTATATGATCCGGGAAATGAAAGCTGGTCCACGAGCTTGACCACTCTTCCTTCGTGCCGAAAACACATTACTCTAAAGAGTGAGGAGACAATCGCTCCCATGCAATAAATATAGTCTCATCCAAGGAGTAGGTTATAATCCAAGGGTCCTTGAACTACCATTACGTTCATGCGAACTGTCTTCCTTCTCAATGTTATTGGCACATCGGGAAGGATCCCTAAAGGTCGACTGCTTCCTTTATCAAAGCCTGTCAGATTTCTCATCTCAGGCAAAAGCGATGGCGAACCAAGCGCTTTCCATGCAGTTGAGGAAAGGATACTCATAGAAGCCCCCTCATCTATGATGGCACCAGCCATAACCATTCTGTATATTTGAACGATAATTCGGAATGGTATGCTTGCTGGTAAACGGGGTCTGCCTAGTTGATTCCAGTCGAAGGAGACAACTAGGTCGCTTGGAGGTGGGGCCAAATAGACGGTCGGGTACGGCTCTGACGAACTTCCTTCCTACGATAAAGGAACGGGTAGATTGCCCCCATGTTCGTCGGAGTCTGTGTTTATGAAGAAAATTTGGACGGTGTCATCCTTGTTCTCTTCAGTGACTGTATCATTTGAATATAAAACCTCTGAAGGCAAGACCGGGTCAACTGCCGCCTTGACCTTTTGACTTTCGTCTGGTATGGATCCAAATGGTTTATCTCCAATGATAGGTGCTTCAGCCGACCACATGAGCGGGCCAGCTGGATTCTCAACTAGTGACGGACTTGGCAAGAGTTTTTTATATCCAGGAGGAAGTCGTAACGGTGAAACCGGACGATCATCCAAAACTCTTTTAGCTTCATCTAAGAAGGGACAATGGTGGATGGCGTGATTGCCTTCGCACAGTTTACAAGGAAATCTAGCTTTCCCTTTTTGTCCTGGGGCTTCACTTTCACTAGTTGACGGCGTGCTTTCAACATGATCATCAGAGGTTGACGACACTGGGTTGTGAAAATGAGGAGACCAGTCCCTTAGTATCTGGGGGATGCAAGGACAATCTCTGTGAAAGTGGTCTCCTTCGCAAATGACACATGGCGATTTAGGCCTGGTCGATGCAGTGTGTGGATTTTCGTTAGACAACACTCGTTTTCCCCCATTTGCCTTTGGCTCCTTCTTCTTCTTCTCTTTCTTCTTCTTTTCCTTCTTCTCCTTAGGAACTTGGTTTTTAGCTTTACCAGCTCCATCAAGCGAAGAGGAAGGAGGAGAGGAAGAATTAGAGGAAGTAGAAGGTTGGTGGGAAACTCTGGACTCGTCTAATTGCTGATTCGATTGTTCAGGAATGGTGGTGTTTTGAACGACAGAGGTTGAGAAGAGCCATACAGGCAAACCAATTGTCAGTCCTGGAAGCGACAATGTGGCCATATGGGGTGCACCAACATCTCCCCAAGAGGAGAAGGGACTAGGATTTCCACCAAGGGGAATTCCTTGGTTGGTAGGCTCCATTTTCTCAACCCAAGATCAACGTAGGAAAGGGGTATGAATATTCCATTTAAAATAAATTTTAACACGCTTTGACACAACTTGTTTTTTCAGTTTTTAAGAGTCGAGAAAAAACAAAAGATGACTCTAGTCTCCTTCGATTTTTAATGAGCCTGAAGTGACAAGTGCTCAGATGGACCTTTTCCGTTAAAGAGTCTGAAAAGGAACGAAAGGGACTGCTCTGGAGGTCTAGGTAGAGGGAGTACCAAACCAATCGCAAAACTACAGAATACTTTTTACGGTACGGCAGTCAATCTTCCCGAATGTTGTGTTCGGTGCATTGCGATCAGTAGGGCGGCCGACACGGCTTCCTATGGATAAAGGATTTAAGCCTATAGGGGTCTCCCAATATATACTCGACGGTACATGGGAGCACAAGTCCGTACTGGCACTTATCGTCTCAAAGTGGAGGAATCACCCAACCATCAGTGAGGACAACAGTTACCAGGCTTTACGACGCCGAAATACGTCTCTAGCCTAGACCTATAAATGTTGTGCATTAAGTTCCAAAGCGTTGTTAGGTTCATTGAATTTATTTTAAGTTGATCTTTCTTATGAAATTTTCCTTTTGGGTTCACCACGAGATGTAGATGTAATTCCTAAATGTTGGCATTATGATTCAAGTGTTGTCCTTGATGGCAACTCACTCAGAGGTTGGTACAGGTGCTCAGAGGTTGGTACAGGTGATGGCAACTTAATCAGAAGACAGATCTTAGTACAGCCTGCCAAGGAAGTTCATATACGCAGGTTTGTTAAGCCCAAGTCGCGTGTACACGCTAGTTGGATTCAGAAAAAGCGCGTGTATAGGGAAAAGTACCTTTGGTCCATGGTGGTTAGTCCTTGGAAGTTGTGCCTATGGTTTCGGACCATTGTGTCTCGACGGGCGTGTCGATCCCTAGTTTTGAAGTTGATGGTATTGTGTTACTATGGTTTTGGCTCTTGGTATTGAGCAAGGCCTAAGGCTATATAAGGAGAAGAAGATCATTAGGCAAAATCATCTTTCGACAAGGCTTGAATATCTAAGAGAGAAAGAGATCTGATATGCAGGGTCTGGGTTGCTTGATATGAGCTAAGGAGAAATCACATCGGTGGATGGAAGACTAGATCTAAGGATAAATCGGGATCTAATGGTTTGAAATGCACTATTATGATTGATTATGGGTATTTCTAGATCTGCATACTGTCGCAATATTATGTTCTGGATCTAACTGATGTCTGGTACAGCTGCAAGTTGAGAGAATCTATTTTTAGATCTGTACGCAGGTTGGCTTAGGTAAAAGCGCGTGTATACGCGGGTTTCGCTCATTGAAGTAGCGTATATCCCTTAAAGCTTGATTTTTGGGTTTGCAGTTGGATCTGACTGTTATTACAGAGTTCTGTAGACTGCTCTGTGTTCTGGTATCTGGTGATTGACAGGGTTCAGTGGTTCAGTGATTCAAAGTTTGATAATTCTAGTATTGGTTGTTTTATGCTTCAATGATCTGTTGTGAAAGTTGAATGAATTGGGGTCTACAGATTGTAATGTTGTGCTTCAGGAATATCCAGTCTGAAAATGTATGAAAGGTGGTACCTGAAGGAAAGAAGATTGTAGGTCAGCACCTACGTACTAGTATCTTGGCTAGTACAAGAGCAAAGGGGGTTGGAGCTCCCTTCCAAGGAAGTTTGGAGAACGAGAGAAGGTTGTAGCCTTCTGCAGGTTGTAGCCTGCGTACTGGTATAAGGCTGCACCAGTACAAAAGATTGTAAACTGAAGTTTCATATTAAAGAAAGATAGAGACAACTTGCAGCAGGTGGTTTTCACCCACATTGGGTTTCCACCTTATATCTTGGTGTTCATGTGTGTGGCTTTTGATCTGTTCTGTTATACTGCACCTGTTTACTGTTAATGTGGTGAATAATGTCCTGATGAACTTAACTGAAGAATAAGCTAACTAAATTATGAGTTTTCTTCTTATACGCTGTTTTATTTAGTCACAGTAGCGTGTACACGCTGGTTCACCTAACTGAAGTAGCGTATATGTTTCTGAGCATTGAAAAAGTTTGATTGATCTGATAATACTGATTCACCCCCCCCTCTCAGTATTATTTCCAACACTAAAATGCAATCTAAAGATGATAAACAAACTTTTATCTCTTTTCAGCAATGAAAATCCTAGCTACTAGGGGAAAAGAAAGACACAATCTTTTCGCAAAGAGCAAAGAGCACACTGTAAATGCACTTTCCTAAATCAAGCCAAACAGACTGTCAATATGCAAATGCACATGCATGTATTTGTTTTTCACTTTCTTAATATTGATGCTAAAAATAAAGTTGTTGTACAAATATGAATTTGCTTTCAAGCGACAAACATAAACAAGCTTCTTTTCGAAATCAAAAGGTAGAGATAATTACAACACTTTATGATTTTGAAATAAATACTCGTTTTGACACTAGAAAGTCACAAATTCAAACCAAAGGCAAAAGTAAAAGCATAATCGACTATCAAAAACAAATAAACTTTCTCCTATGATCAAAGTCGACACTTGCTACAGATCTAAATCAAAGGACGACAGTACGATTATTATACTTTTGCAATGGAAAACTGTAAACGACTCAACAAACACATAAAAACATCTACAGTTCTTTTGTACAAATGAGCCAGAATATCAGTAAGGAAAAGGGGCCTGAAACAGTCATATACTGATCACAGGCTGCAAAAATCAGAGACAAAACTGGAAAGAATGAAGCAAAGAACCTCAGCTGCACAGGGCTAGGCTGATCAGCGCACCTGTTACACAGAGAAACTGCATTGCAGCGCAGGTAGCCCTCTCGGGAAGTGCGTTGAAATGCAGAACCTCTTCACAGTGCCTGCGCTGGGGCAGAGACAAGAATTCTATCCGGGTTCTGGGTCACAGTTTGCAGTTTAATCTTTGGTTTTTGGCTGAGTAAAAGCAATCAGTAATGCACAATCAGAGGTAGATCTAAAGGGGGTATAAGAGCTATCACAAGGGCAATCAGTTGGTCTATGAATCAGCCGTTTAAATCATAAACAGATCCAGTAAATGGATTGAAGCAGCAGATGTCTACTTTGCATTTGTTAATGGCAAATGCAGTTCGATTGCTACTTATAAGTTTATGAAATAAACAACAAGAGAAACACAAACAAACTAATTAGACACGATCCCCAGTGGAGTCACCATTTTGTTAACGGGAAAAGTGTCTATTTAGAACTGCTCTATCCCACTAAGGTGTGACAGCTACCTTAGAAACAAACAGAGAAAACTACTTTTGTATCTTCTTTATGAACTATAAACAAAGAGGAATAGGAAGAATTAACCTGTGTCTTGCGCTAGTCCTTTGATCCAATCTCTCTCCTCTTTGACAGCTTACGGCTACCTACTCCCTTACTTGCCCAGCCTCACCAAGTACCTGTAAGATCACAGAAGAAGAAAACTATACAAAGACATGGATTTATATTCATAAATAACTTAGGATCAGATTTAAGTTAACCATACAAATATAACAAGCATCAATGATACAAAAGCATGGAGAAGAAACTAAAATAGTTTTTATTGATATACAAGAAGATCCAGGAGGAGTTACAACCGATGATTCCTGACCCAGCATCAACCTCCCAGCAAAGAAGTCCCTTCTTCACCCCCAACAAAGCATAGATCACCCAATTCTCTGATATGTATCTCTAAACCAACAGCAATTCCTTACAATGTGCAAAATTCCAGCCCCTGGATCTCTGGGATGAGGGATCCATATATAGATGTATGCAAGGAGGATGAGTCAGCTCATGATTTGATTAGTGGCTTCTCTCTGTCAGTTCTTGCTTCCACTTGGAGACTGAAAGCCTCTTACTCATCCTTGGTCGAATTCAGTGAGGCAAGTGTCATTGGAGAAGATTCTGGAAGCTTCCATTGTCTCTCCACCTCGCGGAATGACACTGCCATTTGTCATTTCCCACTCAACGCACCCTGGTAATGCATTTAGGTGTGTTGCAACGCACCTAGCTAGTGGAGCAGCTGAAATGATCCTATTTTGACTTATTCTGAGCAGTTTCTGGTGGAGAACTTCTGGGAGAAGCTGTAATTTGTTGACCTTGTTCCTTTAGGGGTTGGAACAACACTTTTAGGGACTTAGGAGTCCTTGGTTTATGGACATTTCATGCTTAGAGCTGTAAGGCACAAAAATGTCTATAACACTAACCCATCATAAGAAAAACCCTTATCAAAAGAATTAAGGTAAAATGAAATATTTTGAAAGCCTTTTGAATAGAAATAAAGTGGGTCTTTAAAAAATTATAAAATTCTTATGATAAAGTGATCAGAAGCTCGCATATCGCAACAACAAAGGAAGCACGCACAAAGACAAATCTATTCTCTCCAATCTGAAAAGACAATCGCAATCAGATAGCGGGGAAGTCAAATGGCACATCACAGTGTAATAGAGCCCACCCCTTAATTTCTCCGATGTGATAAAATTATCGTCATTGGAAATCGGCAATAATAAGTCAATACATGATTAAAGGCACACTTGAATCCTCCGATGCGATAAGGCATATTGCAATCGGCAATCGGCGAAATCACAGTGGCACGACAATAAAGCCCGAATCCATGCCCCAATTGCGATGCATTAATAAGGTGCATATCTCAAGAACATATTTAAAAGGCTTGCATGCATTCAATCACCTTTCGGTGATCGGAGGATGTTTAAAACAAATATTAAAGCCTTTTCCTTCATGTTATCAATTGTTGATTTGTGATTTACCATTGATTATCCATCAAAGAAATCTATGCCATGCTTCAATTAATTTTTGCCATATAAACGACATGATGGGCATTTAAAACCTCCTTTACCATGATTGACAGGTTAAACGGCTAATCAATGAAGCAGTTAAGGGAAGATTTTTCTATAGATTTTATCCGCGGCAATTTCACTATAATCAATTATCACCTACTGATCGACGAAATTCTTTCATATTGGTCTATAGCAACATTCATCTGTATCACGTTTTGCTCATCGCTTGTGCAGAACTCTGCTGAAATAAGAAATTTGAAACAAATGGGAAAGAGATCAAAGAAATCTGCAGCAGTAGCAGCTCCTACAACGATAGTGCAGTCAGCCAAGGATTCAGGGCCAAGCAAAAAAGGGTTAATTTCAGACACTGCGTGCCTCAGCCTTGGAAATACTAGTTGGGAGAGCATTTACAATTTAATTGAAGTAGAGGAGCCTGAGGAAATATTAGAAGAAGCCACAGCTGACTCAACTAGAAAATAAGAAGCATCCCTCAGAGATTTAACTTGTTCATATTTGCACAGAATAGCAGTATGAGAAAAGATTCTTCCATACATTGACGTAGTGAGATGGGTGGTAGAGGAAATTCAAGTTTCAAACAGAACATTTTGCACAATTGATGGGAGGATTTTTGGCTCCTTTTAGCCAGATGATCTAAGAAAAATGTATCACTTGCTTGAGCCTGAAAAGAGGTACAACAAAGCCTTCCTTGGAAAATTTGGAAATGAAAACAAGACAGAATCGGCCCCGATTAAGTAGTGGAGACAAAATCCCGAGAAGCACAAACACGAATCATCAGGTAAGTACTCTGTGGAATCATTAGCTTCTCCTTACTGTTAGTTCGGGGCTATGATGTGTAGAATGTGGGGGATACATGACTCTACTAAATTCACTATTGAAATGGTTCCTTTAACGGAAGCAGCAGTCAATAGTTATGTGATGGATTGGGCAAACATTTTTTCCGACAAATTATCCATAACAATTCTTGAATTTATATCAAATTCACACAAAATTACCAGGACCATTCCCCCTTTTTATTATAGTGCTTATATTATGGATACTCTCTGTTTTAACTCTGAATATCCGGTATTCAGATGGAGATGGACTCCCCAGGACCCTAAGCCAATCCACATTTATCATCAGATGTTATGGAAAGCTCACTACAAAGATCATTTGTGCAAAATCTATAATGGTTTTATGTTGCCTATTTACTATGCTATTTTTGATAGACCTGCCCCTAGGATTTCCGAGGAAGCAGGGATCGACTTGACTGATGTAGGAAATTGGTTCGGAGAAGACACATTCACCTATATAAGGCTTTTTGGTAGCCTTACAAAGCCCCATGTTCTTCCCTTATATGTGCCCGATAAGCTGTTAGCTCGGGAATTGGCCTATCAGATAACAACAAGAGCAGAAATGGTACATTCTTTAGAAATTTCCTGTTTAAGGCATAGTTCCAGAAACAATTGTGGCCAATCCAAGAAGTATTTTGAGAAACCTGAGGAGGTTTTTCCTAATAGGCCAATCTATGAAAAGTTATCTCACCTTTTACACAAGTATTACAAAACATGAGATAAATGCATATCTTCACAGCCTATTTTTCGGATTGTGTAAAGTCTTGTTTTAGACATCTTTTTGCAAAGGATATTGTGAACATCTGGAGCTGAATTTTGGGAAACGGAGAGAGTTTTATCTCAAAAACATTCTTATCTACAATAACCTCTTTCATTTTTTACATATCTATCTTGCATTGAGATATAAAAAGGTATCAATGGACCCTAATTTTATAAAATTGTTGGGGCAGAATGCATAAAGAAAGGATGCAGTTAGTGACTAGGATGCCTCATCATCACTTAAGAGTTGCTATCAAATTTGAATTTCTCTTCTTTGTCACCATAAATCCATAAACATAATGCCAAATAGATTCATTAGTTTTCAGTGTCCTTTATTTAAGTTCTATTAATGTAAAACAGATTGAGATATTTGTAAAACCAATCTTGATATTTTTTCAATATATTTCAGTTTAGAATTTGTATAAATACTTCACAAATTGAAGTATTTTGGGTGGATTAAAAAGCATTTCTGGAGACATTTTGTTTTAAGCTAAGGAGTTATTGTACTCAATATTGGACTGGTTTACTGGATTATGAAATAAAGTTGAGGACATTTCACTCGATTCTTGTGCACAGTTGGAACAAATAAGTATCACTTTCTCATGTTTAAATCTCATTTTCTCTTTACGTCATGAATTATTCATATGTGTTTCTTGTAAAATCTTAAGAGCAAACAAGGAATGATATCATCAGAATTAGCTTAAGTTCTCTCTGTTTTAACTATTTTCTTTATTTATGTTTTCTACCAAACTACCTTGGTCTGGGGATTCTTAATTTCTCCCTTACTTCCATAGTTTATCCCCCCTTTGGCCCATAGTACAAGATTCTTCATTTCCCTTTGCTACTGGCCATCCTTCCTTTCTTCATACCAATCCCAGTTAAGGATTCTTCATTGCCCCCTGCCCTAGTTAGGACTTTCACCCAATTTGAACCTGCAAATTTGCTCTCGTTGTGTTAGCCTGCCCTGTGAACTCTTACCTCAATAATAGATCAAATGCAGTTAAGCCTTTCTTGATTGACTCCATAGCCCAATGGCCTAAATATTTGCTCTGCTCATTTGTCTTCTTAATTCCACCACCCAATCAAAACAAAACCTTATGAGCACTAAGAACTAGCCTAAAATCTCACCAAAACAAAGTTAAATTATAAAGAGAGAGCCCTCTATGGACTTATGTTGGCTAGGACCCGGGTCTAAAATATTAGGTTTGTGGTTACCTCGGAAATTTGTTTCTTTAACCTTGAGAAAATTCTGAGTGATAACATAGGGGCGGCCATACTGGGGAGAACTAACATTTTCGTCAGAAATTTTTTACAGGTTTAGATCCAATCTATGATGGTGGACAGTGATCAGACACACAAAGGTTAAAATCATCCACTTGGCGACTCCAAATCAATTCCAAAATCAATGCTCCATTGGAAGAATGAACCTGAAAGAACTATATGAAAAGATCGAGTTTTTAACTTGGATTGTTATCCAAGACATTATGTTCTTTCTCATCAATAAAGTTTTCCAATTCATATTGTCTCTTAGAGAAGATTTTAGATTAATTTTTTATTATTTCCCTTTAAAAGTTGTAGATATAATGTCTCCTTACATATTTGAACAGCTTTCTTCTAAATCTAATGAAGATCATATTCCAATCAAAGAATCTGAAACAATCAAGACTAATCATACAATCCCTATACATATTCCAATACCTCATAAAGTTTGTGATAGATATAAACCACTCATTTTACCTACTACACTCCATGCTTTCCCTAACAATTATCACAAGCACCTCCCTAGGTTTGATGGAGAGAATGGTATCACTTCCCAAAAACATATTCAAGCTTTTGAGAATTACCTTAACTTATTTGAAGTAGATGAAGAGGATGTCAGTATTAAGTTTTTTGCTCTTTCTTTGCAAGACAAAATCAAGAGTTGGTTCAAAACCCTACCTGAGGCAAGCATCTCAAATTTCCAGCAATTTCTCAAATTCTTCCTTGATAGATGGATAATCAAAGTCAATCTATTTGTGATCATAGAAGAATATAATCAGTTAAAAAGACATCCAAATGAAACAATACAACAATTTTCAGACATATTTAATCAAATCTATTATTCAATGCCATCAAATATAAGACCTCCCCCTGGTTCAGCTCTTTTGCATTACCCAAGAGCATTTGATCCAGAGCTAGAATTTCAGCTAAGAGAAAGAAATCCCTCAACACTGGAATAGATGTAGAACATGGTAGTAGATGTAGAGACTAATTTGCTAATCAAAAGGGCCAAGTTGAAGGAAGAAGAGATGAAGAACATAGATCTACAGAAATTGACATATTTAGAAATAAAACTAGACATTTTGTTAAAAATAGTGGAAGAAAGGATACAGAAGATCACCATGAAAGATGAAATTTTTGTTCAAAATCACCATGACATATTTGTTTCACAAAAAGAAGAGGTTGACAGCCATGAACAAATTCTTGTTAATTCCAACTACCATAAATCTGAAGATAGAGTTATAGAACCATATGTGGAGAAACAATCTGCTAATCTAATATCTACATTTGGTGACATTACTTCTTATGATGATGTGCCTAAGCTTGATCGATATAATAATGATTATGTTCCTCAAATCCAAATTAACCTTGCAGAGGAATTAGAAGCTAATTTGAGGAATAAGAAAGTTTAGGTTCAGTGGCTTGAAAATAGTGATCTGCTTGTTCATTTCAGCTATGAGAATGAGGAAAGTGCAGAAAATTTTGAAATCAGTGAAGGAACTTTACCATTATGTTTTGCTTCATTTCAGTTTATCAGAGATAACTTTCATGCGATTAGAAATCAAATGTCAACAAGTTTTGATATTAACCGTCTAGAAGGCAATAAAATCCTTGTTCAAGACTTCTCATATCTAGATTTGTAGCCCCAAAATGCCATTGAATGTTAGGTTGCAGAAGAAGACTTGGAAGCTGGAACATATGATCAAATGATCCAAGATAATTCCCTCAAATTCTATTCTGAAGAAGTTCAGTTTTTTAGAGGAAATTTGTATAATCTATATGTAAAAAAGGATGAGTAGTTTTTATCAAATCATGTAGTTTCATTGGAACCAATAGAAAATAGACAGCAATAGTCTCTTCAAGTCTTTCATGATCCAATAGCTGGTGTATTGGATGGCATTTGTAGTCAAAGTCCTTCTCCATTAGCTAACTATGACTTTGAAAAAGGTATTGATATAGACTTGGCTAGGCAAATAGTTTTCTTGCCATTTTCAGAAGAAACATCATCATAAAGCTCATTTGAAAACATGTAGGGTGATAAAGATGAAGGTATTATTTCAGTTTCATGGCATGCAAGCCATACACAACAGATGTACAGTTGTTTGAATCAGTTCAAGAATAGTGTATATATTTTACAAGATCCTTTTGTACAGTTTCTAGAGTCAACAAAGGAAATTAGGAATTTCCTTATCTTCTCAAAGGTTAACAAAGTTATATTTGATTTCAGGATCTCAATTTTAACCACCAACAAGCACAAGCAACAAAAGTCACCAATGTATATGATGCTTGAGTGGCTACATTGGTTGTTTCATTTTACCTAACCAGCTGTCAGAAAGCTTATTAGAGTAAGTATCTAGGATTTCAGTTTGAATAAATTCAGTTTTTAGTAACAAGTTTATGTTAGATCAAATTTTAGTTTGCAGAAAAGGGTGTAGTTTCAGTTCAAAAGTTTTAGTCACAAAGATTATACAACAGGGCATATACATGTGTGGGATTGGCTTAATGTATCAGGCTACTAGTTGACGGTGTTCTTGACATTTCACAAGTAAATTCCATCCCCAAGTGCAGCCACTATTAGGTTCTTATACCAATAGGAGCCATAATTTTTGAATGGCTAAGGTTAAGCCTTGTAATATGAACATACCTTTTCTTTCTACAAATGTTTTCCATATTCTCAAAAAATAAAAATTAAAAAATGTAAAGAGGGTATGCCATAAAAGAAAAATCAAAGGGAAAAAGGAATAAAAAAAGGTCAGAGAAAGATAAAAAATGAACCCCAAGAAACAAAAAGACCATGAAAGTGTGCAAGTAAAATTGCCACTACTAAAAGACCATGAAAGTGTGCAGCTTGTTATTCATGCCACAATCCATGGTAATCAAATAGTTTAATCTTGGTTATTCCATGCTTTGAATTTCATGTTTTTTAGCTAGAGAATAAAATCTTACCAAACTGTTTAATCTTGGTAGATAATTAGATAGGTAGAGTAAATAAAAAGGAGCTCAATAGTTAAATATGAGCCCTTGGATGTAATAAGGCTAGACTTAGGTAGATTACTCTTGTAAAAGAAAAGAATAAGTTTTGATAAGGGTTTGACAGCTTAAGTGCACCCTAATAAAGAGTAGAAAAAATGGTAGGATGAGTAGATGGGTAAGTAGTTGAATGGTTGCAGAATTATGATGAATGGTTAGTTAAAAATCATATCATATGCTTCATCATCAAGTTACTAAAGCATGGATGATAATTGAGTAGTTACAAAAAGTCAAATGGTTAATTTCCCCATTCATTTCACCCTCAATTTACTAATTTCCCACAAGTAAAGACAAAAGTACCTAAAACCTTAAGTTAAAGGGGCTCAGAGCATTTCTCTGACTTTTGGAGGGACCGGACCCTTGGCCCAATAACTTATAGGATCCAAGTACTAAAACCCCCTTACCAACATTCACCCCCTTCATAATTTATTCATTTCATCTAAAATTCCATTTTCCTAAGATGAAATCACCATTTGCCTAGGGAAAATAATTAACCCTACATAAAACCCCTTTCTTCATAAAAAAACCCACTAAAAGGAATTTAGCATAAGTTATAATGTGTAGGTACAAATTGTGTAAATAAATGTTCACCACATTATACTTGGCGCAAAAACCCACTTTTCCCCTTTCATTTCATATTAACTTTAATATTCACTATATTTATTTAAATCCCTAAAATAAACCCCTTTCCTGTATATTTATTAAATCCCATATAATATCCTGCCCGAGGTTTGAAATATAAACCTTACTTACTAAATTAATTAAATGTATTAATTAGCCAATAAACAACTAGTTAAGATCCATAACCCTCCACCAAACAAAAGGGGGCTAATTAATCAAACAGTGATTAATTAATAACATGTTCCACCAATCAAATTGTCCCCAACGTCATTAAGTTCCCTTAAACTGCAGTTTCTATCCCGTCGGGCCCCTCCATTAACTCCCTGATCAAATCACACCCCCGACCATCGTACGATCTGACCCCTTCAGATCCGATAGCTGACGCTCATATTGAGTGGCCTCCAATGTTGAATGTTACCTGCCCGATATGAGCAATTTCACTGTTCACCCCACCGCTACGTGGCGCCCGATGAATGGCATCAAGTGGCCTCCCCTCAAAATTTCCCACGACTCATAAGCGGTGCGATGGCCCTTTCAATACCGCTTCCCTACCATTTCGATAAACCACCCGTATATTCATTTAATTGACTTTCACGCCATATTTCGAAATTATGCCTGTTAAACCTTATAACATGAAAACCTGTGTTTTTATGGTTTTCGCTTGTTTGACTGTGTAAACCTATGAAACCTTCCAGTGCCTCCCTGAACCTCTACAACACAATTTCACCATCTATTTTCAGTCCAAAACTCCATTGTGACCCCTTTCCCAATCATCCTTGTGCTAGAGAGCCATCAAGCACCCTTCATGAAGACCTATATTCTCTTAAATAATATTGAATTTTTTCAGGTTATCAAACTAAGATCAGAGCTTGGATAAATAGTTCTGATACTAGTCACAGAACTGGTTTATTCCAAGAATCAACAGAAAACCTCATTCAGAACTTGTGCTCAGAGGATGAACACAATTGTACAAGGAAACAGAAAAGAAGACAACTACACAGAGCATTGACAGTCAGAACAAAGCAACTAGACAGAGAATACAATTACAAGGCAGATGAATACAATAATCATAGACTTAACCTATATCCACTCCCTGATGCTGATATACACAAGAAAAAAAGAAATTACTAATTGAAATACATAGTAAATAGTAAAATATACAATGAAGTTAAAAAGACACAGTAAAGAACAGTCAAAGTGTATTAGGGTTAAAGAGTATTAGACTGAAGACCAAGTCAATTAAATCAGCTAGCATGAAGATAAACAGTAGGGAAGACAGTTACAAAGCATAGCATACAATTTCATGTGAAAGTGAGGATAGATGAAAAAACAGAACGGTAAAAGTAAAACAGTAAAAGTAAACTTGGATGTAGTAAGAGTTAAACAGAGATGAAAACACTTTCACTAGCAACAGTTAAGTTAATCCAAAGTAAAAGTGAAAAACAGTTAAAATAAATTTGAGGTTAAAAGATGAAATCAGAGCAGAAATGGTATATTCTTCAGAAATTTCATGTTTAAGTCATAATTTTCATAAACTATTGTGGCCAATTCAAGAAGTATTTTGCGAAACTAGAGGAGGTTTTTGTTCCTAATAGGCTATTCTACGAAAGCCTGTCTCACATTTTACACAAGTATTACAAAACATGAGATAAGTGCATATCTTCACAACCTATTTTTCGGACTATGTAAAGTCATGTTTTAGACATCTTTTTGAATAGGATATTGTGAACATCTGGAGCTGAATTTTGGAAAAATGAGAGAGTTTTATCTCAAAAACATTCTTATCTACAATAACCTCTTTCACTTTTTACATATCTATCTTGGATTGAGATATATAAAGGTATCAAAGGACCCTAATTTTGCAAAATTGTTGGGGCAGAATGCACAAAGAAAGGACGCAGTTAGTGACTGGGATGCCTCATCATCACTTAAGAGTTGCTATCAAATTCGAATTTCTCTTCTTTGTTACCATAAATCCATAAACATAGTGCCAAATAGATTCATTAGTTTTGAGTTTCCTTTATATAAGTTCTATTAATGTAAAACAGTTTGAGATATTTGTAAAACCAATCTTGATATTTTTTCAAGATATTTCAGTTTAGAATTTGTATAAATACTTCACAAATTGAAGTATTTTGGGTGGATTAAAAAGAATTTCTGGAGAAATTCTTTTTAAGCTAAGGAGCTATTGTACTCAAGACTGGACTGGTTTACTGGATTATGAAATAAAGTTGAGGACATTTCACTCGATTCTTGTGCACAGTTGGAACAAATAAGTATCATTTTCTCATGTTTAAATCTCGTTTTCTCTTTATGTCATGAATTATTCATATGTGTTTCTTGTAAAAGCTTAAGAGAAAACAAGGAATGATATCATCATAATTAGCTTAAGTGCTCTCTATTTTAACTATTTGCTTTATTTATGTTTTCTACCAAACTGCCTTGGTCTGGGGATTCTTAAATGCCCCCTTACTTCCATAGTTTATCCCCCCTTTGGCCCATGGTACAGGATTCTTCATTTCCCTTTGCTACTGACCATCCTTCCTTTCTTCATCCCAATCCCAGTTACGGATTCTTCATTTCCCTTGGCCCTGGTTAGGACTTTCACCCAATTTGAACCTGTAGATTTTCTCTCGTTGTGATAGCCTGCCCTGTGAACTCTTACCTCAGTAATAGATCAAATCTAGTTAAGCCTTTCTTGATTGACTCCATAGCCCAATGGCCTAAATATTTTCTCTGCCCATTTGTCTTCTTAATTCCACCACCCAATCAAAACAAACCCTTATGAGCACTAAGAACTAGCCTAAAATCCCACTAAAACAAAGTTAAATTATAAAGAGAGAGCCCTCTCTGGACTTAGGTTGGCTAGGACCCGAGTCTAAAAGATTAAGTTTGTGGTTACCTCAGAAATTCCTTTCTTTAACCTTGAGAAAATTCTGGGTGATAACACATCATAATTATAATCAAAATAGAAATCGGTAAAATTCACAAGGAAATGCATCTCCTTCGAGAGGTAGAGGAAGGAATCCCAATCAATTCAGAGGAAGAGGCAGAGATGGATCTCGCGGAAGAGGACAAGGAAGAGATGGAGGCAGAAATGGAGGAAGAGGTGGAGGACCACATTGTTATTATTGCAAAAAGTTGGCCATCTTGAAAGATATTTTTATGCAAAAATGCGAGATATGGATAGAAAAGGTGCTAATACAGGTGTTGAAGGAACTAGGAATGAGAAATTATTCATCTCAAGTTTGATGGCACATAATGAAGATAGCGAAGCATGGTATATTGATTCGGGATGTTCATCTCATATGACATCTCAAGACGAGTTGTGTATTGATGCAAGAAGGAAGAGTAATAGCTTATGCATCAAGGAAACTTAGAACCCGCGAAGAAAACTATGCAAACCATGAGTTAGAAATGGCAGAAATTGTTTATGCCCTAAAGATTTGGGGACACTACCTTCGAGGAAGGAAGTTTGATCTTAGGACTGACCATTGTGGGCTACAACACATATTCACTCAAGACCACTTAAATGTAAGACAAAGATGATGGTTTGAGCTAATTAGTGAATATGATTTTGATATCACTTACATAAAAGGAACAATAAATAGGGTGGTTGATGCTTTAAGTAGGAGGCCCTAGATATTTTCAGTGATTCCCTTAAAGACAAATTTGAGGGAGAAACTGCTTGATTTACAATTTAAAGACACCTAGTACTAGGAGGTTAGAAAAAAATTTAGGGAGGATGAGATGAGGGTCCCAAAATATGAATAATACTCCCTTGATAATGATGTGCTACTACAATTTCAGGCAAGGATATATGTACCACCGAATGAAGATATAGGTCAGTTAATCTTGAATGAAGCACATTGCATAGTATACATGGCACGCCTTGGTGTTAAGAAGATGAGTGCGGACCTGAAACCACTCTTCTTTTGGAAATGGATGAAGAAGGACATCGTGAACTTGGTATCAAGATGCTTAGAGTGTCAATGAGTAAAATTTGAAGATAGACATCCAACAGGATTATTGCAGCCCCATGAGATACCAAAATCTAATTAGGAAGTTGTATCAATGGAATTTATTGTGGGACTACCAATGACCTCAAGAAGACATGATTCCATATTTGTAGTGATGGACACGTTGACAAAGAGCACCCATTTCATACTAGTTAAGATTACATATAAGGAACTAGAAATAGCCAGAGTTTTTATTGATGAGATTAGGAGATTGCATGGAGTGCCTAGGAAGATCATATCTAATAGGGGAGCAGTGTTTACAGGAAGTTTTTGGACCAGTTACCAAGAAGATTTGGGAACCCAGTTGAAATTCAGCACTGCGTATCACCCTGAGACAGACAGGCAGACAGAGAGGACTAATCAAATCCTCGAAGACATGCTTCAGATATATGTGATGGACCAGAAAAAGAGATGAGAAGAGTTTTTACCCCTTGTGGAATTTATTTACAATAATGGTTATCATAGTTCCATCAAGATGGCGCCATTTGAGTTCTTATACGGAAGACCTTGCAGAACTCCTCTCAGTTGGGACTGACTAGAGGACCGAGTATTAATAGCACCCGAAGTGGTGCAAGAGATGGAAGAACAAATGACTATGATTAGGAGGCTAAAATAAGCACAAGATTGAAAAAAGAGCTATGTTGATGCTCATCGGGTAGACCAAAGTTATGGAGTGGGAGATAGGGTGTCCTGAGAGTAAGGCCCCCCCAAAAAAAAGAAGCTTTATAAGATTTGTAAAGGGAGAAAAATTGTCTCCAAGGTTTGTGTGACCTTTTAAAATCTTAGAAAGGAAAGGGCTAGTGGCATATAGGCTTGCCTTAACTCCATCTTTAGGTCACACACATGATGTGTTTCATATTTATGTTTTACGTCATTATATTTCAGATCCTTCGCTTGTTATTGACTTTGGTCATTTGCAGGTTTCGGTTGAGGGAACAGTAATGGTTGAACTAGTTCGCATACTGGACCAATGAACTTTACAGATTAGATGATGGTTAGTGGACCAAGTTAAGGTCCATTGGAACAATTATAGTCCTAGTTCAGCTACTAGGGAGTACATTGAGGAGATGCATCACCATTTTCCTTACCTATTCCAAGGACTTCGAGACGAAGTCTATTATTAAGAGGGGGTGTATGTAGTGCCCCGCTCTAGTTGACTGATAGTGATATGAGAGTAACATTTTTTTAGCCCTAAGGCCCACACTTTATTATTTGAGGACCTCGGGTTGAGGATCCAGGCACATGACTCTATTATTATTGGTTGTGATATTAGTCGTTGTGATGTTTATGTATGATCTCCATTGATATTATGATGAAGATAACATTAATGGTTATGCATGTTCTCTATTGATATTATGGTGATTGTGGCATAAATGGTTATGTTTGTTATATATTTGATGTTATGATGTTGATAGCTTTGATGGATATGTATGCTTCCATTGATGTTATGGTGATGATATCCATGATGGATGTGTCCAGTATGTTACCTACTTGCATTAGTTCTGGTTCACAAGGAACAATGATGTGAATGACCAGGGGATGGTAGTGATGTTATTATGACAATGACTAACACTGGGAAACCTTGTTACTAATTATTATTGAGTATGGCAGGAAACCACCAGAGGAACTCGCAGATAATGAGTTGAAGACACCTGGTTTGATGAAAATTTATGTTATTTTATCTTTGAAATTCTAAGTCAATTTTGAAACCTGCTATATATGTTTGTCTATACTCTGATGATATGTTAGTGGTTGCAAGCACATATTAGTTGCTTGGTTGAATGACTCACATATGGGTGATGGGGTTGTACAATTGGATGGAACTGCATGGGAGGGGTGGGACAGTGTCCTTGATCTCACCCACTAGCACTCCCACCATGACTTGGGCTGGAAAGGTTGAAACACCTTCGCCTTGAAGATCATGATGTCATGAGGGTAGGTCCCAAAGTTGGGTCGCTCATGAGGATTTTACCGGGGGGCGTGCATCAAGGTGGATTCCTTGATGCCTGACACCATTAGTCTCACTATAGTAGGCAACATAAGAGATGATAGTGGTATCTATAATTGCACCTATACCTTCCCCTCGTAGCCATTGAATGCTTGAAGGGCAAGTGCATGGCACCCTTGGAACTTCAAGGGAATTTATTAAAGGGCATGACCAACTTGGCACCCTTGGCATCACAAATAAACTGTTAGGCGTGGCACCCTTGGAACTTCAAGGGAAGTTCCTGAAGGGCACGACCAAACATGGCACCCTTGGAATCAATATAAATTAATTAATTAATTAATATAACCAAGAAATGAAAACTGGGTAAATTCACATCAAGGGTAAATGATGTTGGAAACCGAGGTAATTAAATCAAGAATAAAACTTGGGTTAAGAGGATCATAGGAAGAAATAAAATATTTTACCTTAAAAGCTTTACCCTTCCCATGTTGGAAAATATTAGGTAGATAAGGTAGTTTAATTAGGTAAAAAGGGGAAAGAGGGACATAAATGTAAGGATAAATATTAATCCAAAAATAGTTAAACCCAATTAAGAGAAGAGGACAGTGAATAAAAATAAGATTAATAAATTAAATTTTAGAGAAGTATAGAGAACCTCCATGTGGCAACAACCAACATAAGGATATCCATCTAAGAGATAACTTGAGTTAAATTAGGGAGTAGATAGGGGATCAAATCTTGACTCATCAATTGACTTTAGTAATGAACACAAATTAAGGAGTAAAAAAGGGGGATCAAGAGACAACTAGGAGAAGAAATAGGAATCTTGTTGAGGTGAGGAAAAATATTATTTTTAAATTAAAATTTAAGTAAATAATCTTGGAGATCCTTGATGAGAGAGTGACACATGGGTGGGTGAATAATCAAACTATTGAATTATCAAAAATAATTAACTATGCATGAAATGTCAAGTGTCACATATGAGGACTCCTATAAAATAAGGGGCAAGCCATGGGAGAAGGGACTTTTTGGACCCTAATGTTGGATGGATGAGATTATGCTAAAGTAGTGACTACGAGCTATAGTGAGTTTGGTGAGATAGAGGACTTTAGAAAGGGGACCCTTGAGCTAAGGAGTGCTCTCCTCTACCAGCTAATTAAATTCCTCTATTGTACAACCCCATTGAAGCTCGGGGGTCTACGGGGAAGGAGAGTACCCGAGGAGTAGATTGGGAGGTCAATCAGTGGGTCATTGCATTCGGATTAAGCACGTCGACATTCACACTTGGAGGCGACCGACAACAAAGGAAGGCAAATAGTGGCAAGTGAAGTTTGAATATCATCTCCTGGTGAACAGTACCTATGTTGTTATAGTATTATTTTTTATGACTTCATTATGGTTTTAGTTAACAATATGTAAATTTAATGATATGTTCAATAAAGAGAATTTCCGGAAATTTTTATATATTGCTTAAATGATTTTTGAATTCCCAATGCTATTTTTCTTATGGATGTATTTTAGTATTTGAAAAAAAAAGAAAAAACAATTATAGGGTTGGTCCCTACACACTACTTACTCCTCAAAAAAAAGATTACAGAATCTCTTGGCTATGTGGGAGGAGCTGAGGTGAAAATTCCTTTGCATGTAGAAATTAGGGGGTATTTATAACCAAGGGTGAAACTGACCCTTGTGGTTGTTTGACTACCCTCATGACCGTTTGACTTCCATGACTCTTCGACCTACATTACTCTTTGTTCAATAAGTGGGTCCCTTGGACTTCCACATTACATCACATTGATTGACAACAAGCCCATGCTAGAGATGTGGGCGACATGACTCATGACGTGACTCGACATGACTTGACATGACAATATTGATACATTCATGCTACTTCTAGAGTGCATGTCAAGCTATAGTGTTGTTGGATGACGGATGTCTTCATGGTGTATCATAGCTTCACCTCCACTTGGCAAAGTGTGCGGAGTCTTCGATGGTCCTTAGTTCACTTGATGAAGCTTTACCATGTTGTTTCTTGCTTGCATGTTGGAAGGCTTGACAGACTCATCTGTTCGCAAGGGTGCATGTTTGTCGCGTTCATCTGCTTCACATGCTTCGTTCGTTCATCTGTTGGTGAACCTCTCATTCTACATGTGCTCCCTTTGTTCATCCCATTCGTCATCTTTCCATGTTCATTAGTGTACTTGTACCTGCAGTCACTTATGATGAGACAACATCAAATCAAAACCTCCTAGTCTACCATGACACATGATCATTTGGATGCAGGTGACCGGGAGAGGCAGGAAGGCTATGATGCAGGATGATGACTCTAGGAAACTGCTAATGAAAATTGTGCAAGAGTCATTGAGAGATGGAGGCATGCAATCTGAGTCTATAGTGACTGTTTGCAAGTTCTAGCTTGGCTAAGAGGAAAAAATGCGCAAATTTTGTGAGGAATAGTTTGGGTTGCTAGAAGGAAAGGTAGGCATGCTCTATGAATTTTTTCAAAACGAACAGGCAATAGGGCTAGACAACTAGATTTTTGCAAATTTCCAAAGGAATGGGTCGGGTTGCATGCAAGGTCAGCAGGCAGGGATTGCGCAGGCTTTCTAGGTAATTACCTAG
Source organism: Pinus tabuliformis (assembly GCA_031772625.1). Classification (NCBI taxonomy): domain Eukaryota; kingdom Viridiplantae; phylum Streptophyta; class Pinopsida; order Pinales; family Pinaceae; genus Pinus; species Pinus tabuliformis. Next base: position 846,258,269 of record CM062811.1, read on the forward strand.
GTCACTGGCATCTAGAACTACATAATTCCCATAAGGAACTGCCAATTGGTTGATGAGGTCACTGGCAGCCAAAACTGCGTAATTCCCAAAGGGAACTACCAATTGGCTACTCGATACATTGGCGTCCAAAACTGCAGAATTCCCAGATTGAACTACAAGTTTGATTCCCGAGAGACTGGTAGCAGAAACTGCACAATTCCCAGATGAAACTGGAAGTCTGATGCTAGGGGTTGCTAGCAAGGAAAAATGCACGGAGGCTAGGAGGATCACCTGCTGATCATCTCCGCACAATTTCTAAGCTAAGCTGATTGATGAGAAGCGAAAGGTCTGCTCATGAATATTGTACAATTTCTAAGATGAACAGTTGGACGACTGTCGGGATGACTAACTGGGAAAACTGCACAATTTTCTGAGGGAGACAAGGATGGGCACTTGGTTACTATTTGTCATGTCTATGTAATTTCCTCAGTTATTTGAGCAGGTGAGGTCAGTGGCCTCTACGCAATTTTTGACGAGAGTCAGTCCCGAGGAGACTGACGAGTCTGACTGTCTGGGTGGTCGGCCCTTGATTGAATTGCTTGCTAGCAACACAGCTTGAAAAGACTAGATTAGTGCTTCTATGTTGTTTTGGTTGACAGTCGATCGAGTTGATGGTGGGGTGATGGTTCGGCTGTCAGAGGAGAGCTTGTCATCAGAACTTTCAGCAAAAATGGCTAAGTGTGTGAACAATCGAAATATGCATAGGTGATCATACAAACACACACTCGCATGACTTGACGACGAGATGACCAAACCATCCAGACACACATGTTCAACAAGACTGACCAATGTTGTAAGAGACAAGCGTGACACTCATGATTGATCATTCATTGATAGAGACAACACTTGTGCAATAGTGAATGTGACTATGTGTGTGAGTGCAGTAGATGCTTTCATAGCGAATACAAAAAGCACATACGAAGCGAAGACTTTGAGCATAACTAGAACATGGTCACAAGCATGACTCAGGCATCAGTATGTAGAGACTTGAATGCAATGAATCAAGCAAGGCGGATGTAAAGACTCACACAAGCTCACGGAGTGAACCGGAGTGTGTGTAGTCATCAAGTGAAACTCTTCAAGGGAGGCTCCGAAATTGGTGTAGGCCAAAATTTTGGAGGGTGGTTGTAGCCGCTACAACACATTCATAAACCCAAATCCATTAACATTTTAGAACATAATCATAGTTCCCTTGACCAAATCTACAAAATACCATGGGAAAAAAACCATCATGCCCAAAACCATGTGTAAATACCATGCATGAAACTATGGGTAGGTTTGCCCACCATCTTTGAGTCCATTCCCCATCCTTGGATCTACCTAGTTATGATTTGGTCTACATACAAAAAAAAAATCCCAAGTCACTACCTTGAACCCTTTGCAAGGGGGCTACTTCCCCCTTGCAAACCCCCTTGTTGTGCCCAACACAATGTAACAATGCATGGACCTAGTTTTGGAAAGAACTTAACACACCCAATAAATATATATCATAAAATTACTTGACTCATAATGTCTGATATACATGTTATAGGTAATAAATGTTTTCCATATTGAACATGGTAGAGGAGAACAAAATCATGGAAAATGGTCTAATATTATATCTCTCCATTGAGATCCTATTTGGAACATGCTTAGGAAACATAGTAAGGAGAATTATCCACCTCATATACTTTAAGATGAGTATTGTTTTCTTTTCAATACCAACTACTTATTTTTCTTGGAAAGAACATATATTATTTCAATTAGTATTGGGATTCCTAGTAGAATATATATTTGTACAATGAATCCAAAAAAGTAATCACGCAGTTGCACATAATTTAAGATATAGTTGTTTTCCCATAACCCCTGATGGTAAATATGAATTGGGTTGCCATCTAAATTCAATTTCAATTTAATCCTAGGAAATAATTGCTTGAAGAAATAATATTTAGTAGCTAAGAAGACATGTAGAAAGTGGGGAGAATCTTAGCCACTAGGTTATTTTCTCTCTCAATAGCTCTTTTCATGGCATATGATAATATGGTGGTTGAATTGAATACATCATTGATTTTGATGACAACATGCACAACTAGTACCTAAGCATATTTGAAATGGATACAATTAGCATCACCATGTAACAACACATCAAGGCCATTGCATAGATATAGGGGTCTCCTGGATTTGTCATTATGTATACCCCATCACTCTCAACAAAATATTTGTTTTCTTCAACCAACCATCCGACCAATATTTTCTTAACATCATTATCTTAGTGAAATTGTTCTACAAACCTGGTAAGCATGATTTCCTTAATTGATACAATATATAGTACTTCAATTGAAATGGCTAAAAGAATTTATACATCTTCCTTCATCATTAATCGTTGTCATTTTCTTATGTTTATTGATACAATCTATTTCCGTAGAAAAAGGCATCATAAGGATTTTAGCAACGATGATATGTAAGTGATATATTCTGATGGTAGAAAAGGAAATCATCAATATTTTTTTTTCTAGATCACTAGAAAGAATTACATCGGGATAATCTCCTTATCTCAATTTCCTACAAATATATCTTGATCCTAGAAAATTTACTTGAGGAATTATGAGGGCCTCGTTGTCCTTAAATATGGGCCTCATTGGCTCAATATCAAGTTTTTCTAGTTGATTTGCAAGTGTTCAGTGTTTAAGAGTTATTTCCATGTCACTATTGATCAACTCTACAATTTGGAAAATCTCAATAGTTGGATTTTTCTCTTTCGAAGATTTCTTTGGAGTTCTAGGAGTGGATCCTTTGAGATATACTATCTATGATGAAAACTAATCATAAGATTATTATGTACACAAAATTTTATTCTAGCCAAAACCTACTACATCTAGTTGTTCATTGCTAACAAAAGAGAACTTTCATGACAAGGCTTTCAGCAAAATTCATGTTAAATTCAACCATCAACAATAAGATCTAGTAATGAAAATAAGCAAGATGTGATGTAGTGATACTTATTTGTGTTGATCGGAAATTACAAGAAAATTGTGACAAAGAGTTGAGCTTACTCCACTATGAAACCACTTAAAACACCAAACACTTTGAGTCACTCCATTGATAAAACACTTTACTAAAAAAAATGCCTTTGAAGACAAATATTTGTATTTATTATTTAAATAAACTTTGGTTTAAATTATAGTAATGATGAGTTATGTAATCAATATATGGAGAAAGATGTGAAGCTATGAAATTCCATTTATTTTAGACAGAACCATCAAGTTTTTAATGAGAAAAAACAATTATAGTGAAGGAGCTCCATTACATAAGTTAGAAATATTAAGGGAGTGAAGGAACACCATTACATAACCTAGAAATATTAAGGAAATGACTTTTGAACTTTCAATGATCCTAAGTTCCAAATTTCACTCCACTAAAACCTAAAAGATTGAGCAAAAGAAAACCCTTAGTAATGTGTTGTAGTGGCTATAACCACCCTCCAAAAGTTTTCCTTAGCTTCATTTTGGACCCTCCCTACCAATCATCCTAGCAGCATGTCTTGCACTATCAAGTACATAGGCTTCATTGGTTTTTTAGTGGCTTTCCAGCCTGTGCATGTCAGTTTGCTTCACTCCTTTCATAGGTTGCCATTATAGACTTAAGCTAGTTGTTGGCTGAGAATCTCCCTCGTAAAATTGTGCAATTTTGGAGAGGGACCAGCCTTCCCTCCAGAAATTACGCAAATCTGTTGGGCAACCTGTTGGGCTCAGAAATTGCACAATGCAGTTAGACAAGCTTCCTTGAGAAAACTACGTAATATGGCCCAGCCCTCCATCTCAGGCCAAAAATTGCACAAATCTTTTAAGTAGCCTGCTGGGCTTAGAAATTGCGTAATGCAGTCAGACAGGCTTCCTTGAGAAAACTGCACAATCTGGCCCAGCACTACATCTCAGCCCAAAAATTGAGAAATGTTGGGCAGCAGTCACCTGCTAACTCTAGAAATTACACAATCCCTCTGGGACAACCAACCCAGCTCAACTCAAAAACTGCGCAATTTTTCTTCTCAGGCTCACAGACTGATGCATGTGCCTTCAGGTTGGCCGATTCCCTTTGGGGCTGAGAAAAAAGTATTTGCATGCATGGGTTTCTTTCCCCGAAATAGAAAAAGGCAGCATGAAAAGGCATCCCTAGATTTGAGGGATCTATTTTTAGCAGCTGGAGGTTACATGCAAAGATCGTTTTAGAAATCTCCCACCAAGTGTTGCTTTTTCCTAGGTTTGTGGCATGCACATCATAACCTCAATCTTATCAAAACCTATGAACCGGACGTGGTAGAGCTCATTTCTCACATCAATCATACAGTTCTGACATCCCACGTCACATCTAGGAGTCTTTGGCACTTTCATCTTAGTTATTTCAAGGTGAGTTAGCTTCTCATGTCTTGTGCTGCGTTTTTTTCTCTTTTTTATGTTTTGCTTCATGTAATTGTTAATTTCTTAATTTCAATGAGTGCTTTTTGTCATTTTGATGTATGTTAGCTTGTAGAAGCACCATTTCAATTTTCATTTGCATCTCACTGTTGTCACATGCATGACATTATTTTTGCACCGACAGTCTTCTTGCAATGACCCACTTCACACACATGCATGTCTTCCTGTTTTCTGAATCCTGCACTTGTTGTTTTCATGCATGATCATTCACTCGTGCTTACACTCGGTTCACCATGCATTTAGACTTCTCATGTTTTCGATTGCCCGTTGGCGGGTCCGGGCTACCTTGGCCTAGACCTTGCCTTGCACAGCTAGCATTACACATTTTTTGAAATGAAGGCTTTGCCTTCTGTCCAGAAATTGTGCAAGTTTGGCCCAATAATGACCTCCAGGCTTGCATTGAGAAATTCTAGGAGGTAGTGCCTTGTTGGCCCCAGAAACTACACAATGCAGTTTGCTGGTTTGCATGTCACTGCTGACTGAAATTGCGCATTGTGCACTTTCAATCCTCAGTAGGCCAAGATGGGCTATGCATTGCACATTTCTAGCAGTTAGTCAGTCTCCTGATAGCCTAGACTGTGTCTTGTGTAGTTTTGGCAGTCAGTCTCCCAGCCTCCCAGTGAAAATTGTGCAATCTTCACAAATTGTCACATAGGTATGTTGCATGTCAGTCCTTCAGTTTGTTTTGGTTTTCAACTAACATATTTCTTTCCATGAGTTTTGTTATGTCTCTAGGTAGCACAGGTGTTCATCTACCTCTCAGCAACACAAGTACAATGGTTTCCAGGAGAGCAGAGTCAAAGACACCGTTGAGAGTGCAACTGGGGATGCAATCAATTAAGTGTCTATGAACTTGCCTATCTATGAATACATCAAGTTTTTTGTATACAAGGACATCAAGATGAAACGGCATCGACATCACGAAGATCAGAACCATCTGTAGCAGCAGAAGGTAGCAAACCTACATGCAACAAATGTAAGAGGAAGGTTGTTGACAATGCTGAGGCAAAGCAAAGTTGCTAGTTCAAGCATATCCACTTGTGATGAAAGCAACTTTGGAGACTGAGGCTATGAGGAGACGATGCGACAAGAGGATCGCAGGAAGAACATGAGTTGCACATACAAGAGAAGGAGTTGTTGTTGGAACAAGTATAGCAGGAGGCACAACATCCACAGACTGATAAAACTTCGCTCATATATGTTATAGGTCCATCTGAGCAGCTAGCACAGAGAAGACAGGGTGAGCAGTGATGTCAATCGCATGCAAGGGTGTTCAGGAGCATGAATATCATTATGCGCAAGCATGCGATCCCACCCATTGGAACACTCACTGAGGTGAAGACAAGAAGCAAGTTGACTAGAGCTAAACATGTATTTCGACAACTTGATGCACATGATCACCAACACACACTTGGAGATTAGCACAGACACTATGCATCAGTATGTTGCTGGTCCAGCTGCACTCAAGATGGTGATGTGCATGTTATTAGATTAGTTGAACATAGGATCCATATCAATGTACCTAGATGCAATGGAGGCAAGAGTTCGCTTTCAACAGGATTTCACCATTGAGCATGCAAACACCATCATGGACAACCAAGCTTGACATCAGTTTACCACCGTCAACCATCGTGAGGATGTCTAAGAGTTGGTCTTCCCAAAGCTATCCGATTGTTAGTGATAGCTTGGATGGATTGCTCAAGCCTATTTTGTCTCGCATGGGTACATGTGCATATTGTATGTAACATCTTGTAAAGTGGAAGTCCAAGTGTTAATATTTGAATGTAACAGTCATAGAGTAGTTGAAGAGTCATGAGGTTAGGTGAATATTTGCAAAGGGAAATTTCAAGGGTCACCACACCCTTTGCTATATATAGAATATCATAACTCTTTGTAGAGCCTTTTGGTCATCCAATATTCTGATAGGAGTATCTTAGAGAAATCTTGGAGAGTATTGTAATGAGCCTTGGATTCTCCATAGTGCAGAGCTAGTACATCTCTTTGGAGGAGCAGGCGGCAGTGACTATAACATTCCATTATCAGTACTAGCGGTTGGTCATGGTTGTACTATATGATTGGAACTTTCACTTCTTAATATAATAGAGCTAGAACGTTTCATGCATATGTTTTTATTGTATTTCAATTAACTTCTTTACTCTAACGATATGTGTATCGGTTTTCCTATGCATGTATGTATAGATTATTTTGGTATATGTATGTATGAATATTACTAACATGTTTTGTTGGTTTAACCATCACTTTCGATTGTTGGCTCACCTTCCTTCCAGTTCATAATTCATCTTTGTTCGTTTGTTCCCTTCCAAACTACATGTTCCCATAGGTTTCCAAGGGGTGCACTCACTCCACTTTCCATGTGTTAAAAGAATTCATGCACCTTCCTTGGCTTGCTACACATGTCACACCCTTGCTACCAACAAGGACATCTTACTTCCCTTTGCACACAGCCCCAATCAAGGCGATACCATATGACCCACTGTTGGGACTCCTACACCAAACAGTTTGAGGTCTAGTTGGGACTTCTCACCGAGGAGATCCCCTTATATGTTGGCGGGTCCAGCATCATCAACATTTTCGCACTAGAAGGAGGGCCATATGACAAGCTAAGTCCTCACAATCAATTTTGAATCTTTGTACATCTATCATGGTTACAATCAAACTTATCCCTCCGTGATGTTTTTCGCATGCCAAACCTCTCGACATCACGAGGGAGTTTTTTGATCTCTTGTCTAAATTCATGTATGATGGTGAAGGCAAAGTAGCCTAACCTGAGTACTTAGAAGACTTCTATGAATTCCTTACAGACGAGTTCTATGCAGAAGAGGCCAATGTGTTGCTTCCATACACACTTCATGAATCCCCACTATGGTGATGCTGGAGTCTGCCACCCAGCAGCATGCACTCACTTGAACAGTTATGTGATCTCATTGAATCTACTTTCCATCATTTTGATCCAGAACCTCTGGACAAAAAATTGTCAAAACAATAGAAGATCCTGCCAGAATCGCCTATGGATTTTTGGGATGGCTTCCATGTGTTGCAGTTTCAAGCTCTGAAAAGTCAAATGAAATTCCAATATCTCATGGAAATATTTGAATATTGCCTTACCAAAATTGTCAATCCTAAGAAGAAGTTCAAGCTCAAGCCCCGCCCAACATACTTCAGTGATGGAGTTGTGCAATCTCAGATGGACACGATCGCTGTCATAAGTGATTGCCCATCATCCCCTTATCAAACAACTCTTCCACTGCAGTGTGATGTGGAAGAACATGCACACACATCCGTTCAACTGTCACATCCTCCCAACACCACTTCCCTCAATTTTCACACAAAATTGGTTGCAAATCCCATGGGTTGTCACATGCATGTCTTACCTCAACCTTCATCTTCGTGTTCTATTGATCCTTCGAATTGCACTGTCTTTTGTTCTTCCATTCCGGACTCTACATCTGTTGTGAATGAGGATCAAGCCATCATCGAAGTTGGTGTTGCAAAACCAACCTACGCTATCGTTCATGAAAAGTATGAATGGGATCCTGAACATCAATCCGTGACAAAGGATGATTCCCTTCTGTCCACACCTCCTCCATTTTTTTCTGACATCTGTGGTGATTCTGCCATACCTGATTTCGAATGTGTATCTCCGTCTATGGATGCACCCATTGTTGATCATTCGCAAAACACACAGATGTCATTACATCATCTAACAATGGAGAGGAAAAATCATTCATTGAAAATCCACTTGATTTTTCATCTGCTTTTTTTGGAAATGCAGAGGGTGAACATTCTTACTTCTCATCTACCCCTCTGAGTGATTCATCAAATCATGAGGATGTCGACAAACATCCTGAATTTTTTGATCTTAGTTGTTGTGATCTCTCTACTTCTTCATTTGATCATGATGATGATCCAATCATTGTTAATATGTCTAAGACACTAGTCTATGATGATCTATCTGTCGATGAAGTCGAACCCTGCACACTGTTGAGGCACTTCAGCCCAATCTGATAGTTATGTCAGGCCCTTGTTGTCCCGAGGTTTGTTTCACTTCTGATCAGGAAATTGTTCAAACACCCAAGGCTCCTCATCACTCATCTGTATGCACTGAAGATCAATATAACACTCATATTTTGCTTCCTCCACTCCAGCTACATGATCCCATCGCTCATGCATTAGAGGAATCTTACACAACAAGCACACTTGTGCAATGTAAGTGGTCTACCTTTCTCACGTTTTCTTGCATGTCATAGTCAAGAGAATGTGTACACTTAACATCCGCACACATTGCAACATAGCACATTGGTAAGTCCATGGATTGCATGTAACGTTTTGGGCACTCACTTATGTTTCGTGGAAACATTTAAACCTAAAGTGTGTTTGGATTCATTGTAATATATTTCATGTTTGTTGGTTCACACAATTTTGTTGTTCACGAACCATGCCTTCACCAACACAGGTCGACCAATGCACTGGTGGTTGCATTGGAAGTATCACTTTACATAAGCAGACCCATGCATCATTAACTTAGGAGTAGGAGTAGTGTTTTCTTTTGGTTTGTTTGCTTGCATGCATGTTTGCTTCTTAATTTGCATGTTGTTTGTTTGCCTGCTTGTTTTCTTACTCACTTTTCTCATGCATTTACTTCAGCTTTTTCTTTTTTTTGTCATTTGTCTGCTTGTTTACATTCGTAAGTTAGTTTTGCATGAAACCATGTGCGACTCTTGAAACAAGCTAGGTAAAGTACAAGAGTACTTGTGTAGTTATCTGTCGTCCTGCCTCTGCATGAAGAACTTGTTGTCTTTAATCCATGACAAATTAATGGAAAGTACGTGATGTTCGAAGTGAAGCTTGGTGAAAACACAATGCTTGCACGCTAACAAGTGTCACCTACTCTAGTCAGTTTTTTTGGGTTAATCCTTGTCAGCTCATTCAAGTAAAGTAAGGTGAAGGGGAAAACCTTAACAAGCACGTCCGAGATATATATAAACTACTTCTCTGAAGGAACAACCTCTTTTGCTCTCAATAAGTCGAGATCCCTATTCCACCTCTAAAATGAATAAGTGTTATGCACAGTTACGAAAAATGAAAAATGAAAAAAATGAAAATGTGAAAAATTTCAAAAAAATGAATAAGGCGAAAGAAGAGAAAGGCTTCCTTCATAGATAGGTGATGCAAGTAACTCATCCGAGGTACTAACTAGGCTCACTGGTAACAGAGCGATGCTTGTGTTCCTGCGTGACTCCACTGGGGTACTGTCTAGGCCTACGGGAAGCAGAGTAACATAAGAGATGAAAACTTAAACTCTGACTATCATATGGCTTGTGCACCAATATACCCCTCATCCCAATCGAAGCAATTGTGTTTTCTTGGCTTGGAATTTGTGCTGACTGACCAAGAGCTTGGCAGATGCTACATATTACAATCAAGAAAGTGTGGAAACCAAGACGAACAAAGAACTGAACAATACTACTAGAGGTGTTAGACTTTATTTTCACGAACAAGGTCCATTCAAAGACATGGAGTTCTACGAGTGTGTCACCAAGTGTTGTAGCAGCTAGACACACCCTCCAAAATTTTTCCTTAGCTTCGTTTTGGAGCCTCCCTATCAAACATCCTAGTAGCATGTCTTGCACTATGAAGTGCATAGTATTCATTGGTTTTTCTGTGGCTTGCCAGCCTGTGAATGTTAGTTTGCTTCACTCCTTTCATAGGCTGCCATTCCATACTTAGGCTAGTTTTTTTCTGAGTAGCTCCCTCAGAAAATTATGCAATTCTCGAGGCGAACCAGCCTTCTCTCCAAAAATTGCGCAAATCTGATAGGCAGCCTACTGGGCTCAGAAATGATGCAATGCAGTCACACAGGCTTCCTTGAGAAAACTGTGTAATCTGGCCCAGCACTATAGCTCAGCCCAGAAATTGCGCAAATATGTTGGGCTCAGAAATTGTGTAATGCAGTCAGACAGGATTCCTTGAGAAAAAGATGCAATATGGCCCAGCACTACAGCTTAGCCCAAAAATTTCGCAATTTTGGGCAGTAGTCACCTGCTGACACCAGAAATTGCATAATCCCTCTAGGACAACCAACTCATCTCAGCTAAGAAAATGTGCAAATTTTCTTCTCAAGCTCACAGACTGATGCATGTGCCTTCAGGTTGACTAGTTTCCTCTGGGATCAAGCAAAATTGATTTGCATGCATGGGTTTCTTTCCCCAAAATAGCAAAAGGTAGCATGCAAAGGCATCCCTAGATTTGAGGGATCTATTTTTAGCAGCTGGAGGTTACATGCAAAGATCATTTTAGAAACCTCCCACCAAGTGTCGCTTTTTCCTAGGTCTGTGGCATGCAGATCATAACCTCAATCTTAGAAAAACTTATGAACCAGACATTGCAGAGCTCATTCCTCACATTGATCTTACAACTCTGACATCCCACGTCGCATCTAGGAGTCTTCGGCATTTTCAGCTTAGCTATTTTAGGGTGATTTGACTTCTCATGTCTTGTGTTGCGTTTCTGTCGCTTTTTTTGTTTCACTTCGTGTAAGTGTTGTCTGCTTGATTTCTATGAGCACTTGTTGTCCTTTTCGTGTATGTTAGCTTGTAGAAGCATCGTTTAGGTTTTCATTTGCATCTCACTGTTGTTGCATTCGTGACACTTTTTTTGCACCAACGATCGTTGTTGCGGCGACCCACTTCACACACATGCATGTCTTCCCATTTTCTGAATCTTGCACTTGTTGTTTGCATGCATGATCATTCACTCTTGTTTACATTCAGTTCACCATGCATTCAGAATTTTCATGTTTTCGGTCACCCATCGGTGGGTCTAGGTTGCCTTGGCCCACACCTTGCCTTGCGCGACTAGCATTGCGCATTTCTAGAAGTGAAGGCTCTGCCTTCCCTCTAGAAATTGTGCAATTATGGCCCAGCACTGACGTCCAGGCTTGCATTGCACAATTCTAGGAGGCAGTGCCTTGTTGGCCCCAGAAACTGTGCAATGCAGTTTTCTAGTTTGCATGTCATTGTTTACTGAAATTGCACATTTCACAGTTTCAATCCTCTATAGGCTAGGTTGGACTATTCATTGCGTAGTTACAATAGTCAGCTAGCCTCCTAATAGCTTGGACTGTGCTTTGTGCAGTTTTGGTAATCAGTGTCCCAGCCTCCTAGTGAAAATTGTGCAATCTTCATAGACTATCACACAGGTATATTGCATGTTAGCCATTGGGTTTGTTTTGGTTTTCAACTGACAGATTGCTTTCCGTGAGTGTTTCTATGTCTCCAGGTAGCACAGGTGTTTGTCTGCCTCTCAACATCACAGGTACAATGGATTCTAGGAGAGCAGAGTCAAAGACATCGTTGGACAGCAACTGGGCATGCAGTCGATCAAGTGTCTATGAACTTTCCTATTTATGAAGACATCAAGTTGTTCATAGACAAGGACATCAAGATGAAATGACAGTGACATCACAGTGAGCAGCACTATCGGTAGCAGCAGAAGGTATCAGAATTGCATGCGACAAAAGCAAAAGGAAGGTTGTTGACAGTGCCGAGGTGGAGAAAAGTTGCAAGTTCAAACAAATCTACTTGTGATGAAAGCAACTTTGGAGATTGAGGCTATGAGGCAATGACGCAACAAGAGGATCATGCGAAGAATAAGAGTTGCACAGACGAGAGAAGGAGTTGTAGTAGAAATAGGTACATTAGGAGGCATTACATCCACAAACTGATGAAATTGTGCCCATACAGGTTATAGATCCATCCTAGCAGCTGGAACGGAGCAGACAGGGTGAGCAGTGTCGTCGATCACATGCAAGGGTGTTTAGAAGAAGGGATTTCATTATGCGCACGCATGCAACCCCACCCATCAGCACACTCACCGAGGCGAAGACAAGAAGCAAGTCCGACTGGAGTTGAACATGTATTTCGACAAGTTGATGTGCATGATCACCAGCACACACTTGGGGATCAGCATAGACACTATGTATCAGTATGTTGCTGGTCCAGCTACACTCAAGATGATGATGCACATGTTATTAGACGAGTTGGATGGAGGAGCCATATCATTTTACCCAGAGGCAACAAAGGCAAGAGTTTGCTTTTAGCAGGATGTCACCATGGAGCGTGCAGACACCATCACGGACAACCAAGCTTGGCATCAGTTTGCCATCGTCGACCATTGTGAGAATGTCGAAGAGTTGGTCTTCCCACAACTATCTGAGTGTTAGTGATAGCTTTCATGGCTCACGCAAACCTATTTTGTCTCACATGGGTACATGTACAGACTGTATGTAACACCTTGTAAAGTGGAAGTCCAAGTGTCATTAGTTGAATGTAACAGTCATAGAGTAGTTGAAGAGTCATGAGGGTAGATGAAGAGTCACAAAGGGGAATGTCAAGGGTCACCCCACCCTTTTCTATATATAGAACCTCATAACTCTTTGTAGAGGCTTTTGGTCAGCCAAGCTTCCAATAGGAGTATCTTAGAGAAATCTTGGAGAGTATTGTAAAGAGCCTTGGCTTCTCCACATTGTAGAGCTAGTACATCTCTTTGGAGGAGAAGGCGGCAGTGGCTGTAACATTCCGTTATCGGGACTAGTGGTTGGTGATGGTTTTACTGTATGATTGGAACTTTCACTTCTTAATATAACAAAGCCAACTTTTTTCATGCATATGTTGTTATTGTATTTCAGTTAACTTGTTTACTCTAACGATATGTGTATCTGTTTGATTACGCATGTATGTATAGAGTCTTTCTATATATGCATGTATGAATCTTACCAAGATGTGTTGTTAGTTTAACCATCACTTTGGATTGTTGGTTCACCTACCTTCCAGTTTGTGATGCATCTTTGCTCATGTGTTCCCTTCCAAGTTGTGTGTTGCCATAGGTTTCCAAGGGGCGCACTCACTCCACTTTCTGTGTGTTAGAACCATTCATGTACCTTCCTTGGCTTGTTGCGCATGTCACACCCTTACTACAAACAAGGACATATTACTTCCCTCTACACGCAACCGCGATCAAGGCAATACCGTACGACTCACTACTAGGACTCCTACACCAAACAGTCTGAGGTATAGTTGGGAATTCTTACCAGCGAGATCCCCTTACATGTTGGCGGGTTCAACACCGTCAACATAATGATGAGAAAATTTTAAATGGGGGAGAAAGTATGGTATGAACTCCATGGAAATTTTGGAACTCCATGATCTATAAACTACCTTGGATATTCCATTGGATGGTTCATCACAACAGATCTAGTAATATTATATTAAAACTTTGAAAATTATACACTATTACAGTTTATTAAACTTTAAGATATGTGGACTTAATTGTAATTAGTGCATGCATGCGAATGGAAATTACGCAGGAAAGTAGAGAATGAAAAAATAAGCACACACACACAAGACACAAGATATGATCTCTGGGAAACCCTTTCAAGAGAAAACCCAACAGGAAGGTGATGCCATGTCACTCTCTTTCTCTGTCTAGAAATGTGGCTACAGGTACAAAGATGTAATGTCTATGGCCCATGGGCTGCTACAGTGCACAAATCCTCTCTTTTTTCTCTACCTCCTATATCTCCCATCTATCTTTGTTCATCCATGCAACAAAATTATCTCGAAAGAATGGAATACCTCTTCCTCCTAGTGGCCCAATTATAACACAGTCTGATGACCTACTAGTGGTTAAGTTTGACTACATCAACTCTTGACTAGAGTTACAAAATAAACACTTCTAGAGTATTTTACATCACAAACACGTGGCTAGCCCCTTTTCCATTAATAATGGGGGCCTAATACGTCATCCTCCCAAACTAAGCGTGAAAACAGGAAAGTCAACTTCTCAGTGAAACTTTTGCATACAGACTTTGATTGACGTGCTTCTTGTGCCATTGGAAATGTCTCTATGTGTAGAAAAACATGAAAATGTGTCACACCATAGCAGCAAATTTTTACCCAAAATATGTCATTTGATTCCTCAAAACACTCTCGGAAGGTTTCATACCTTATTTTTCCAAATTGGGTCCTGCCGGTAAAAACAGCCCTGTGAGCACACACAGAGGACCTATGCAAAAACGCTAATATGGGAAAACCCCTTTGTTCAAATATTCTTATTATTGTATTAAATGTTCAAGAGAGAGAAAGTACAAATACAAGAGTCAAAGTCAAAATTGACTTGCCAAATCACTGATAAAACAACCCTGTCAAATCTAAAAAAAATTGCATCAGTCAACAACCCTAACCAGAAAGTCATCACTGTTCAAAGAAGCAATAGAATGTCCCCAAAAAAATCTCGGTCTTCCCTAGTCAAAATTAGCCCGATCAAGAGGTAAAAGTCAGCCCAAAATAGTGACCAAGTCAATAGTCAAACTTGGTCAAACTATTGTCCTGAAATCTGCGGTCAGCTTGCAATTTTTTTCTACGGTAAAAGTGCTCAAAATACCTAGATTTCTATGCCAAAATATGTGGCTTGCCCAAACAGATAATCTCCCAAAAAATTTAAGTCAAACTATCCTTGGAAGGTCAAAGTCAACATTGGGCAAACTACAGTCAAGTCTATAATTTCGGCCCTATAATTTAGCTCTGAAATTCATCCTCCGTGTGCCACATGTGTGAGAGAAAAGAAGATCCCAATAGTTGTACAAACCAATGAGAAGGAGAGAGAAGAATATGAGTGTTAATGATGATGCCAAATGAGGTGAGAGGTCACTTGTATTTATACAAGTCATTGTGGGTGAAGAGTCATGTCCATTGGGCTTCATGAGCCTACATCATGATGTGGCCAACCTAAACAATTTGCACATGTGTGGCCATAAATTCAAAATGACACTTATGCTTGTCCAAATAAGATGATATTTATATCAATTTTGGTCCTCTCAAAAAGAGGAATTTAATGCAATCATTGTCTCCATCAAATGAGATGTCCCAAGGTGGAATTTGGCCCTAGTTTCCAATTTTAACACTTCCTCTTAACTAGGGAGAACTACACCTATCAGACATCGATCATCATATCATCCTGTCGTCATGTACCATATTTATGTCTCATCTCATCTCTGCTCTATTGAACACTGATATTAATAGTCAAGAAGAAACTATCGAGAGTGAGTCACTCGACCTTACCACTCTCCATTGGCAAATGTCAGTCTTGATCCTAGATCAAGTTGTTGAACACTATGCATCTTAGACATAGAAGTATGGCAGTACCCGATGCACCCATTAGTAGTGTTATGGTCCCTATCCACATTTCCCAACTCATTCGTCAGATAAGAGGTACTTCCCATGAGTCCTGGACTACATGGGTAGGATGTATGTTGGGGAATCAACAAGAGAAGGTGAACCACTCATCTTGCTCATATGCCATAGAAGAAGGTGAACCACTCATCCTATGCATATGTCAATCATAGCAAAAGGTGAACCACTCACCCTACACACAATCAACAATCATGGGGTATCACAAGGGAAGGTGAACCACTCACCCTATACATAGCGCACCAATAGGGGAAGGTGAACCACTCACCCTGTACATAGCGCACCAATAGGGGAAGGTGAACCATGCACCCTATGGTCTCTCATAGCTCCAAGAAGCACCCCAAGACCCCAGGAGCTCCCAGAGCTTAGTGTCCAACTCAAGCAGGACCCTCATAGGAGGGTCTTTCCACGACTCCAAGTCTCTCTTAAAAGGCTAAGAATTTTACCTTCCATAAGGGCTTCATGAAGATGTTCGTGACCTTCTCATCAGTCTTGATGTGTTGGAGCCTTATAGCTCCCCGTTGTACCATATCGAGGATAAAGTGGTACCTGATATCAATGTGCTTGGAACGTTCATGGAACACGAGATTATCTGAAATGCGAATCCCACTTTGGTTGTCGCAGAAGATCATGATGGTATCCAACACATGCTCAAATAGCTCACTAAAGAGCTTCCTCAACCAAGCAACTTCACAACAGGACATACTAGTTGCAATGTATTCAACCTTGGCAGTGGTTAGAGCAACCAATTTATGCTTCCTACTCATCCAGGAAACTGAAGTAGACCCCAACAAGAAGCAACATCTAGACGTGATCTTACGATCCACCACACTACCATCCCATTTAGCATCAGTATATCCATGTAGCCTCAAATACCAGACAGCGTATCTCAGTCCATAGTTGATTGTGCCATGAAGATATCTCAAGAGATTCTTAGCAACAATCCAATGTATGTGATGAGGCTCAACCATAACATGAATCAACGTATTCACAACGAAGAATATGTTATGACATGATTTTACCAAGAACATCAGGGCCCACACAAGTTGTCTATATTCGGAAGGGTTTTCCAATTTGGGCCTAGCAACACTTCCACATAACTTCTTGAAGTTGAGTTCTATTGGAGTAGATACAGACTTGCAATCCACCATCCCACATCTCTTGGGCAGCTTCATAATGTATTTCCCTTGAGAAAGGAAAATCTCACCTCACTTTCTCTAGATCTCCAAGCCTAGGAATTAGTGCATTAGACCTAGGTCTTTCATCTCAAACTCGAAAGCCATCTCCCTCTTGCATTGATAAATGAGAGGGTCTGTACCAGTCAGAAAGAGATCATCCACATAAAGGACCAAAATGAGAGGCATGTCCTTGTCAACCTTGAAGTATAGGTTAGGATCAACATCGCTCCTTGTAAATGCTTGCTTCAACCCATAGAGGGATTTCTTCAACCTGCACAAGTGTGTCCTTCAATCTTGTACTTCAAACCCCTTAAGTTGTTCTACATAGACTTCCTCTTTAAGCAAGCCATGTAAGAAAGCAATCCTAACATCCATTTGGTGTAGGATCCATCCTTGAGAGGCAATGAGAGAAATAATAGATCGGATAGTGGTATATTGGAAACTGGTACAAATATCTTGTCATAGTCCACTTCTTCCTTTTGAGAGAAGCCTCTAGCAACGAACCTAGCCTTATCTTTTTCAACACTCCCATCAAATCCATGTTTGATTTTGTAAGGCCATTTAGAAGTAACCACATATTTGTCCTTGGGTCTAAGAACAACATCCCAGACATCATTCTTCATGATAGATTCATATTCCTCATTCATCGCATCCTTCCTGAATTGGTGATTTATGGCTTCTTTGAACGTACATGGCTCATATTGAACAATAATCCTCATAGCAAATAAGTACCCTTGATACCTGTTTGGCTTCTTACTTTCATGGAATTTCCCTCTTGGAGCAATATGTCTTTCAGCATCTTCGAGAGTATTTTTGAGCCAGAAAGATATTTTCCTTGAGGTATAGGTATCACTAGGTGGTGGATCAATGGGATCCATCGGGCCTTCAACATCAGGCATAGGTTCATCTGAAGGAGGTTCATCCTATTTTTCCACAACATCATCATTATTTTCCTTCCTTGGAGTAGGGAGATCTTGGGTCTTCCCAGGGGCAGTATCTTCATCGAACATGGCTAACTTCCACATCTCTTTGTCCAAGCACATAGATTCTATATGCCTTTGAATTCTCACTATAGCTGTCAGGCCAGGCAGTAACTCCATTAGGTATAAAATTGATTCGTATTATTCCATTAGGTAGGTCTTTGTTATATACAATAGGGAGTGACTGTTCAGTTCATCTCCCGATGACTGTTCACATTCCTAATTTAATTATTTACATAAATTCACCCAAACATGAAGATTAGGTGTCAACATTCCCCCCTTAATCTGAAGGGATGTTGGTGAGTCCAAGCATCATTCTGAATCGTTCAAGCTTTTCCCTTCCAAGCACTTTGGTGAAGATGTCTGCAATTTGCTCATTTGTGGAACAATGACGGAGATGGATTGTTTTGGCCTCAACATGATGTCGAATCAGATGATATTTAGTATCGATGTTCTTTGTTCGATCATGGAACTTTGGGTTCTTGGCCAACTTTATTGCAGAGGTGTTGTCAATCATGAGTGGAGTTGATTGTACTTGTTTTACCTGCAAATCTTCAAGAATTTTCCTGAGCCACACAATTTCTTTTGTTGCTTCAGCTGCTGCCACGTATTCTGCTTCTGTTGTGGAATCTGCTGGAACTGATTGTTTGCGTGATCTCCAGGAGACAGCTCCTGATCCAAGACTCATAGCATATCCTGAATTAGATACCCCAGTTTCTTTGTCTCCATTGAAGTCTGAATCAGAGTATCCGATCAAGCTAAAGTCATCCACCTGTGTGTACTTGATTCCAAAGTCTTGAGTTCCATTCAAGTACTTTGGAACTCTTTTTGCAGCAGACCAATGTCCCTCACAAGGCTTTTTCATAAACCTGGAGAGGATTCCAACAGCAAATGAAATGTCTGGTCTGGTAGTAGTTAGGTAGTTGAGACTTCGTACAAGATGTCTATACTTTGTTGCATCCTCAAATTCCTTTCCTTCAATAGATGTGAGCTTTAAGTTTTGTTCCATTGGAGTAGTAAGAGGATTGCACTCTGTCATGCCAAACCTATTCAACAAGTCTCCAATGTATTTCTTTTGAGAAATAAATATGGACTTTGGATGTTGGGTTACTTCAATGCCAAGATAGTAATGAACATAGCCCAAATCAGTCATTTCAAAACTTTTTCCCAATTCCTTCTTTATGGATGCAATGTAGCTTTCATTGTTCCCTGTCATAAAAAGATCATCTACATATAATACAAGATATACAACTGTTTTTCCAAATTTCTTGACAAATAAAGTTGCATCGTCAAGATCAAAATGATTGAAATTGAGTTTCAGAAGATGCTCAGTTAGTTTTTCATACCAAGCTCGCGATGCTTGTTTGAGGCCATACAGGGACTTTACAAGTTTGCATACTTTATGTTCATGTCCTTTCATAGCAAATCCTTCAGGCTGGGTCATAAAAACATTCTCTTTTAGATCTCCATTCAAGAAAGCAGTTTTTACATCCATTTGATGGACTTTCCAACCGTTCTGAGCTGCTAGTGCAAAGAGTGTCCAGATGGTAGCCCATTTTGTTGTGGGAGTAAAAGTCTCCTCATAATCGACCCCTTCCTTCTGTGCAAAACCTTTTGCCACAAGCCTAGCTTTGTGCTTGTCAAGTGAGCCATCAGCTTTATACTTGTTCTTGTAAACCCACTTGCAGCCAATTGGATTGGTTCCAAATGGAGGATCAACCAGCTTCCAAGTGTCGTTCTTTATGAGGGCATCATACTCCTTTTGCATCGCTTCTTTCCATTTATCATTAGAAGAAACTTCTTTGAAGGAAGTTGGTTCAAAATCTGTAGACAAGTTCAATTCACAATCATAAGAAACATCCATATTAACAGGTGAATTAGAGTTATCTACATCTCCTCCATTTTGCCGGTTTGAATTTCTGGTTCCTGTCTTTCCAACTTCATCAGGATGAACACTTTCAAGCTTCTTTGTCAGCCACTTTGGGGGACCTTTCTGAGATGGTCCAGGCTGCTATGTTAATTGAGTTGGGACTGAATCAAGATTGAGTCTCCCAATTCTATTAATTACATCACTTAAAGCATCATTCGTTGTTGGAGTTTCATGCGGGGGAGAGTGTTCTTCAGAAGAAGATTCCACATGTTGATCTAGTATAGGAATCCCCCCTTCAAGATGTGGAATCTAATTATCAAATTCTTGAAATGATTTTGCTTTTGCGAATCTATCCAAGCGATCAAGTTGCCGCTCAACAACATTGTCAGTTTTGGATGATTCAAGAAAAATTACATCTCTAGATACAACAAACTTTTTATTTACTTCATCATAGAGGCGGTATGCTTTGGAGGTGTTTGAGTACCCCAGGAAGATACACTTACGACTTCTAGCACCAAGTTTGTTTCTATGTACCTTTGGTATCAAAGCATAACAGGTGGAACCAAAGACCCTGAGATGTTTTACCGAAGGAACATGTCCATACCACAATTCATAAGGAGTCTTGTTTCTTATAGCATTAGATGGACATCTATTCTTTATATATGCAGCACATAGAACAGCATCAGCCCAAAACATTATCTTTACATTTTTGAAGAAAAGCATGGATCGTACCATATTCAAGATTATTCTATTCATTCTTTCAGCTACACCATTTCTGTTGGGGATTATAAGGCACAATTGTTTGATGTTTGATTCCATGTTGGTGAAGATAGTTTTCAAATTCATTTGATGTGTATTCTTTTCCATTATCAGTTCGAACAGACCCAATATGAGATTGTGCATCATTTTCAATCCATTTATGAAAATTCTTGAATGTTTGAAAAGCATCAGATTTGTTCTTCAATAAATAAACCCAGCACATTCTGGTGTAGTCATCAATAAACGTCATGATATATTTATTTCCATTTGCAGAAGGAATAGGCATTGGACCACATAAACCTGAATGAATGAGTTCAAGTTTCCTATGTGCTCTTGAATGTGAATCATGAAAAGACTGTTTGCTATGCTTTCCTAGAATGCAAGCATGACATTGCTTAAGTTTTCTAGGAATTGTAGGCAAACCAGCAACACCATTTTTCTTCAATAAACGAAGATTGTCATAGTTCAAATGTCCAAATCTAGAATGCCATAATAAACTTGATGGAAGTGTACCTTCCTCATGATGAGAATTGTATGAGAAATGTTGTGCATGAGCAGATGTTCCTTGCAGTTTGAGAAGCCTTTCTTCTTCTATTCCCCTCATGACAAGTGAGTGGTCAGATGCTTTTCTTACCTCAAGCTTGCCATCAAACATATGAATGGAGTTACCTTGCTGGCGGATGTGGACCAAGGACAGCAAGTTTCTTTTGAGCTGTGGGAGATATAGAACATGATCCAGAAGAAAGTCTGGAAGACCAGGCAGTTTAAGCCTAATTGTGCCAAGCCCTGGTGGCTTGATTTTTGATTGATCTGCAAAGTATACTCCTCCATCAACATTGTTAGTGAAATCTTCAAAAAAATATTTTCTATGAGTCATGTGGCAGGTTGCTCCTGAATCAAGCAACCAATCATTTTTCCATGAATCAAGTGAAGCATTAAACAAATCTTCATTTACTCCAATGTTACATTGTGCCTCAACATAGTGAGCGGATTCAGGTGCTTTACCTTTGTCTGTATTATCAGTTTTACCTTTCTGTTGGTTTCTTTTCTACTCAATTTTGTCCCATGGTAGCTTGCATGTAGAGGCATCATGTGATCCATTTCTTTTGCAGCGAAGGCAGTGCAAATCTACCTTTTCTCCTTGAGAATGTCTGCCCCCCCTGCCTCTGAAATATCTTCCTCTTCCTCTTCGTCCACCTCTTCCTCTTGTAGAATCTTGAGCAGGATGCTTTTCTTTATGAGTAAGGCACACAGTCTCTTCAGAAGATTCAAGGGCTGTATTTTTTCCAAAATCTTTCTCTCTTTCAGCAAACTTTTTCACAAGAGAGTCAAAGGTTATATCTTTGGGATTTCCATTTGCTTGCAATGATTCAAGATAATTGGAGTAAGTAGGATAAAGTGCCTTGAGAAAAGAAATAAGAGGAATATCCAAATCAAACTTAGTAGATTTGATATCATGCATTATAGACTTTACTTCAGATGCAAGAGCAAGAGGATCATTATTTTGCAGTTCAAGAGTGAAGAGTTCAATCATGAGTTGGACAACTTCAAGTGCAGAATGTGAGTCATAGAGTTCTTTTAGCTTTTGTAGGGCTTCAAAGGCAGTTGAATATGACAAAATATGGCGACTCACCTCTTCGTTTACAGATGCTGCGATTAATGCATAAGCTTTGTTGTTCTTGTTTTCCCAAATGACGAGCTCTTAGTCTGAGGTAGGTTGTACTGGGTCATTGTCTCCTTCTCCGACACACACTCCTTTCCACAACTCATTGAAAATGAGGGTGTGTTTTATCATTTGGGACCATTCAGGATAGTTCTCCTTGCCTATGAGAACTATTCCCACCATGGATATGATTGAATGCATTCTGTAAAAAAAATACTTCTGCTATTAATGTATAAAATTGTACTTCTCGTGGAGGAAACAGTGCAGCTCTGGTGTCAAAAATTGTAAAAATATTTCCCTCTTATATATATAGGACAAAGGTATTACCAATTCCTATATGGTGAAGATGATATCACTCACAACACAAAGCTTTAGAGAACCACATAACCTCGAGCTAGAAAACTCGTGCAATGTACCAAATAATACAATGTTTAAAAAATACATATGGCTTCCTTCAACAAAATACATATGGCTGCATTAAAAATACATATCTAACGCAGAGGTATCAACACCATTCAAAAGTACCATTCAAGGGAAGCGACTTCTCCCACTTCAAACACTCATCAGTCTCTGGATTCTCCATGCATCAGCAGCATACCATGTCATCTCCACAAGAACTTTAATCAGCGGCACATCTCCAAATCTACGGTCTGCAACTATTAATCCCTCTCGAAGTGCCTAACCTTGGAAAAATGATAATCACATGTAAATATAATATTTTAATATGCCACCCAATTTATTCCTTTCGCACCAAAATTTGATTAAAAAATTATACCGAAAGGATAAAATATCTATTTTTTGATATGCAGCTTGCCTATCACGCAAACAATTGAACCACTGGACCACTCTATATTTTAGCCTTTGGTTGAAGTGCCTAATCTACTCGTGCAAAACTGTTAGAATAAATACATTTGAAATGCCACAAGAACTTTAATCAGCGACGCATCTCCATGCAGAGGTATCAAAACCACGCATATCAAGACAGACTCAAATATTCACGTTGTCTCAAAGAGTTCTTCGAGCAATGGATGGTTGCAGCTTCAAAGCTGCTGCAGGAGGTTCTCTTTCAAACACACTTGTTGCTTTGGCAAGGTTAGGAATGGGATCGAATGGAAAACCTGGCCTTAACGTGGCCCCTTGGGAGGGTTTTACAGAGCAAAACTACAACGGAGCAGTGAATATCTCACTCGCAGTGTTAATATCTCTCAGGCGATACCACAGTGGGGCACGAACCACAGTGTTTTCATTGAAAAAAATGGAGAAAATGGGAGACGCTTTACAAAACCACTACGCACTTATTCAAATGAGCAATTATTCAGAACGCAGGTAATGTCAGACATAGGTGTCAGCGCATCCAAATGAACAGGCTACCAACATTTAGCAGAATGCAGGCTACGATTTAATGCTAGGCGCAGGTACCATGTAAGGCGACGGTTTAATGGAATATGCAGAACAACAAACGTTCATGGACAGACCTTTAGGCAAATAGAGAGCGCAGGTAAGGAATATAACAGACAGATAGAGGAGTTACAAGGAGCATGAGAGCTAAAAAAAGAGTTGGCTCTGATACCATGTCAGGCCAGGCAGTAACTCCATTAGGCAGAAAATTGATTCGTATCATTCCATTAGATAGGTCTTTGTTATATACAATAGGGAGTGACTGTTCAGTTCATCTCCCAATGACTGTTCGCATTCCTAATTTAATTATTTACATAAATTCACCAAAACATGAAGATTAGGTGTCAACAATAGGCCACAAATATACCTTTCTTCCCAGATGCTTCCAACTTGTTTCTTTTCTCTTTATACACATGAAAATACACAAGACATCCATATATTCTAAAATGAGAAACATCATATTTATTACCAATGAAAACTTCTTCAGGTGTCTTAAAATCCAGTTCTTGATTTGGGCTCCTATTTTGAACATACACAATAGTGTTGGCATCTTCTCCCCATAAGAACTTCGGTAGACCTTGACCATGGAGCATGGCACGGATAGCTTCCGTGATTGTTCGATTCCTCCTTTCAGTAACACCATTTTTCTCAGAAGTGTATGGAACCGTTGTCTCCCTCTTAATGCCATCCTCTTTGCAAAAGTCATCTAATTCATTTGATTCATATTTGGTTCCATTGTCGGTCCTCAATATCTTGATCTTCTTCCCTGTTGATTTTCCACCAAGGCTTTGAAAGAACGAAACCATCTGAACACTTCGTCCTTCTTCTTCAAGAAGTAGATCCATGTTTTGTGGGAGAAGTCATCTACAAAAATTGCATAGTATAAGTATCCTCCCAATGATGTTACAAGCAACATACTAGATAGGTTAGAATGGACCTATTGAAGAATATCATAAGTTTTAATTTCACTTGAAGGGAATGGTCTCCTTATAAGTTTCCCAGCTGCACAACCTTGACAAATTCCTTCACTGACAAACTCCTTCATGGTTCATGTTGAACTCAGGCATACCTATGACCATCTTCCTTACCTCAAATAAGGCTTTTTAATGAAGGTGAAAAAAACTTCGATGCCATAAGTCAGATTGAAGAGAGGTATCGCAAGTCAAAGCTCCCAAAGGACTTCCTCCAACTTGATAGAGACCTTCAACCCTAAATCCAAGTGTAAAAGCATCTTTAGGGTTTCTTTTCCAAATACGTACCTTTCCATCAATGAATGCTACCTTGAAGCCCTTCTCTTCCATCGCAGAAATAGACACCAAGTTCTTCTTCAAATCTGGCATAGCCAACACTTCTTGTAGATGAATGTGTTGAAAAATGGCAACAAGAAATGCTAAAATAGAAGTGCTAAAAATAGTAGTTTGGGTACCAGTGCTGGATTGGGAAATGGGGAATGAAAAATGGAAGTGCTAAAAATAGCATTCTATTTTTAGCAGTTCAGGATGGATTCCTATTTTAGTCAATTCCTGGACTAAAAATAGGAAGTAAAATTCGAATTTGATATTAACAGCAATTTGAAAATTAATTAATTAATTCACCTTTAGTTAATAAGTTAAGGAAAATCAAACTTGAAGTCTATGTGAGGACATGCAACAGTTTATCTATTAATTGAGGAATTTATCCATTAGTTAAAGAGATGAGGATGAGTTCTAATTTGAGTAGTAATTAGTTGGCTCAGTTATCTGAGTCAAGTCCAGCTATATTTGATTTAAACAGTTTGTTTAAATTAATGTGAGTTCAGTTAGTTAATGCTTGCATGAATAACTGCTGCACTTCAAATAATTGAATATTCTTTCATAAATAACTCATGCATGTTAGTTCAGAGAAAGACCCAACTGAGATCAGAGGAGAGAAAATGTACTATCAATTGGATGGATTTTTCCTATAAAGGAAAACCATCCAAGCAGAAGGATTAAGGTTCCTTGACGATTGTGCAGTTTTACAGGGTGTGAAATCAGTGTGAGAGATCAGTGTTACACTTGGTAATAGGAGGATCACCCAGGAAAAACTGCGCAAGGAAATAGGAGGCTTGGAGGGCAAAGGAGAAGGCTTAGGAGAAGTCTTCATTGCCTATGAGCATCCAGGAGGATTGCACTGAGAGCTAGCTAGCTGTGAGAGCTAAGGCTTTGTGTAATCCTGATGTATTTCCACCTTCATCTGTGAGGATTGTACTGAAATCTGGCTAGCTGCGTGAGAGCTAAGGCTTTGTATAAATCCTATGTATGATAATATAGAGAGTGGGGTTTTAGGCTGGTTCTTGTTGAGAATGCAACAAGATGATGGAGCTTAGTGGAAAGAAGTCGCCTTCACTAAGTGGGCCCACAGGCTATTTTTGGCGCAAAGTCTATTTTTAGACTATGTCTATTTTTAGACATATGGATCAGGGTCTATGAGTTGCAGGACGTTATTTGTGGATGATTGGTCATGTTGGTAAGAATAGATGGACTTCTATTTTTAGACATATGGGCGATTTCTATTTTTGGACTACTAGGCTAAAAATAGAACAGTCAAATATTATTGTCTCATAATAATATCTGGACTATAAACATTATCTTATCCTCTTGGAGCACTTCAGTTTGAGCTACAGATGTGGCACATGCAGCTGTCATAAGGAAATACGCTTTTATTGTGGGTCAGTTGAGCCATTGCATGCAGGACTTCAGTTAGAACTCATGTGGTTGAGTTTCGGTGGAGTTGATGGAGTTGTGTTCAGTTTGACTTGGTTAAACTAGTTGTATTTAGTCTAACTACAAATATACTAGTGATGAGTGATGTGAATTAATTGTTAAACTAATTCACTAATTATTAACTCATAAAGCAACTAAAGAATACATCAGTTAACTCAGTGCATGGACAGTTCAGTGGAGACAGGTGTTAGAGGTTGAGATTACTATCAGTTGTGACTATAGTTGTGCATGAGATTTGCACATGCATGGATGGAGATTGCCCATGAGGCTTGTGTAGTATAACCAAGGGAATTCAATTTCACAGAGTGATTGATTCTCTTGCAGGATTGCGGAGTGGAGGCAGCAAACAGTGGAGGAGATTTGAGGCATCAGATCTGAGCTAGTTCGTGTGTAATAGGTGGAGATAATACTGATTACTTGTGAGGAGTATTGTACTATGTATTGTTACATGTTCTCTATCATTATAATGTACAGATAGTTTGGGGTTTTCAGTTGTATGCTTTCCCCGGGTTACATACTGTGTTAATGTGTGCATGCAATTGATGTTTCATTGTTTTTAATGCTGCTAAATTGATGATCAACGTAGAGGAGATTATGTATTGTGCATGTATTCCACAATAGTGTATAATCGGGATAATCTCTGTGAATAAGTGTCATATTATTCAAAATTTATAGATGGTATCAGAGCAGTTGATCATCAGATCTATTATTTAGAAAGTGTTTACATTTTATTTCTTCAGGCAGAATCTGTAATTGGGCCAGGTAGCCTCTGGATTCATCCTTCCTTTGGAAGGTGAGAGATCCGGTAAAAACCCATACAGTTAATCTCTGTACGAGAAATACTTTGTTCTCACGAATTCTAGATCAGAGGCGGTTGAGTTTTGAGCTGGTGGAATTCGAATTTGTAGCAGTGTTTTCTTGGTGTCAACGTGGCAATGTCTTTCAACGGATTGCGATTGGAGTATGCTCTTGAGGGCAGCTCAAACTATATTGCATGGAAGGACTAGATGGAGGCAGTGTTGGATGATAATGGGCTGAAGGAGTTCATAGAGGCTGAGGTCCCAAAGCCTACTGATACTACGCAAGTTGATGCTTGGCAAAAGAAGACATCAAAGTGTCGAAGGATTCTGTTGGAGGGAGTGAAGGATCACATTGTGTCTAGCCTGCATGGAAAGGCTTCTCCATATTTGATGTGGAAAACATTGACAGATCTATTCCAAAGCAAGAGTGATCAAAGGAAGTTGGTGCTCAAGGATAAACTCAGAAACATTAAATGCGAGAAGGGAGATAGTATGCCCAAGTATCTCATTAAGTTCACTCAGTGCATGGATGAGCTGGGAAGTGTGGGGGTGACTGTCGATTATGAGGACTTGGTGAGCTTGGCTCTCTTTGGTCTTCCAAAGAGTTGGCATTCCTATCAGGACTCTGTCAATGGTCGGGAGAAATTGCCAGGATGGGAGAGACTTTGGTCAGATCTTGTGCAGGAGGAGATCAGGCGGAATACCAGGGACGGATCTTCATGAAAGGGAACTGATTAAGAAAATTGTGCTTTGGCTGCCAAAGCAAAGAAGGGGAAGAACAAGAAAGCTTCTCATTCCAGTGCGAAAGGCAAGAAGCAAGACATGTCCAAGGTGAAGTGCTTTCACTGTCACCAGCACGAACACTATGCCACAAATTGTCCGCAGAAGAAGAAAAATAAGCAAGCTACTGGATCTGCAACAGGAGAGGCCTTAGCCTCGCAGTTTGAGCTTGATTTTTCATTGATCACATGCTTGGTATCAAGTATGATGGGATCGGCATGGTTCTTGGATAGTGGTGCGTCTTTTCACATGACAAGAGATCGAGATTTGTTTTCTCATCTGGAGGAGAAAGATCTTGCAGTGCACATCGAGATGGGCGATGATGGTAGATACAGTGTGACCAGTATCGGTACCATTTCCTTTGAGAGGGAGTCTGGTAAACCCTTCGTATTGAAGGAAGTGATGCATGTTCCAGGATTGAAGAAGAATCTTATCTCTATGGTGATGTTAGAAGACAAGGGATATGATGTTGTTTTCAGCGAGGGAAAGGCTTTCCTGCGCAATAAGACAACTGGAGAAACCCGGAAGATAGGGGTTCGAGTGAGGAACCTTTATTAGTTGCATGTAGATGGCTGCGTAGCAATGGCATGCAAGGCAGAAGGATTGGTGAGCCGGGATGATGGCAAGCTGTGGCACAGGAGATTGGGTCACCTTCACCATGGAGCCTTGAAGAGATTGCAGCAAATCACTACTGGGCTTCCTAAAGGCACTCTTGCACTGTCAGATCAGTGCAAGGGGTGTGCTTTGGGAAAGTTTGTGAAAGCCACCTTTCACGAGAAGGATAGTCACGCCATGACGATCCTTGAGAGAATTCACACAGACGTGTGTGGACCTTTCTCAGTAGCTTCGACAACAAAGCACAGGTATTATGTGATCTTTGTTGATGATTTCTCTCAAAAGTGTTGGATCTTCTTCATGCAGAAGAAGAGCAAGACATACTCAAAGTTCTGTGAGTTCAAAGCACTGGTCGAGAAGGAGTCGTGGAAGAAGGTGAAGGCTCTTAGGAGCAATAATGGTGGTAAATACATCTCTGGCAAGTTCAAGGATTTATGTAACGCAGAAGGGATTCAAAGAGAGCTCATAGCTCCCCATAACCCACAACAGAACGGGGTTGCTGAGCGGAAGAACAGAACGATCGTGGGTGTTGCACGGGCGATGTTGCATGATCAGAGCCTACCCCTTCACTTGTGGGGGGAAGCATGCAATATAGAAATATATGTGCAGAACCGTTGTCCTCACAGGATACTTGGCATGAGTACACCCGAAGAGGCTTATTCTGGTAAGAAGCCTGATCTTTCTCATTTGAGGATTTTTGGTGCTTACGTTTACATGCATGTGACGAAGGATGCCAGGAAGACGTTGGAGCCGACTGTAGAGGTTGGGATATTTGTGGGGTACATTGATACGCCCCACAACTATCGTGTGTATTTTCCAGACAGTGGCAAGACTGTTGTGCGACGGGATATAAAATTTAAAGAGGAGAAAGCCATGAAGTGTTCGCTTGAGAGGGAGCCACACTTGCATGTAGATGAGGAGCTATTAGTTCCTAAGGATGAGCTTCAGGACATGGATCAGCCACAGGAAGAAGTTCATGGAGTGGAAGAAACCACTCATGCAGTGCAAACCATCAGAGGGCGAAAGCGCTTGACAGAAGCTGAGCGACTGGCTCAAGATGCAGAGAAGGTTGTAGGACCACCTACAGCTCAACGTAGACAGAGACAGTCACCCGATCGGTACATTGGATACATGGCTCTTGTGAGAAAATGTGTTGTGATTGAGCCATCCTCTTTCGAGGAAGCTATGGAGGATCCCGCATGGGTAGATGCCATGGTGGAAGAGTATGATTCGATTGTCAGAAAGAGTGCATGGGAGATTGTCCCAAGACCAGAAGGGAAATCAATGGTGGGTTCAAGATGGATCTACAAAGTTAAGCAGGTAGCTGACGGGAGTGTGGAGAAGTACAAGGCAAGATTTGTTGCCCGAGGCTTTTCATAGATAGAGGGGATCGATTATAAGGAGACCTTTGCACCTGTCACAAGGTATTCTTCCATACAGACGATTCTTGCTCTCTCAGCGCAGATGGGGTGTCACATTCATCAGATGGATGTGAAGATTGCGTTCCTCAATGGAGTCATTAAGGAGGAGGTGTACATAGAACAGCCTGAAGGTTTTGAGATCTTCAGCAGCGATTCGCATGTGTGCAAGCTCAAGAGAGCGATGTATGGGTTGAAACAAGCACCACGTGCTTGGTACACACGGATAGACAGTTATTTCACCGGACTTGGATTCTCAAGAGTGAAGCGGATCCTAACCTATACTAGATTGTGGTGGAGGGTAAGTTGCTTATCATTGTACTTTATGTAGATGATTTGATTCTAACAGGTGATGAGCTATTGATACTTTCATGCAAGGATGATCTTGCTAAGGAGTTTGAGATGAAGGACTTGGGCCTCCTTCATTATTTCCTGGGATTGGAAATCTAGCAGCGTAGTGATGGAATATTTGTTTCTCAAGGTAAGTATGCTCGGGAGATACTGGAGAAGTTCAACATGCATGGCTGTAAGCCTGTTGATACTCCTCTTCCTGGAGGTTGGAGGAAGGAGGATGCTACTTCGACGGAAGTAGTGGATGCCACTGTTTATCGACAGTTGGTGGGGTCGCTTATGTATCTAGTCAATACACGACCCGATATATGCTATGCCGTTAACCAACTTTCACAAGCTATGGTTAATCCAACCAAGCTCTTCTGGAAGGCAGGCAAGCATGTATTTTGTTATCTTAGAGGCACATCGGGATATGGATTGTGGTACAGACAGGAGGAGGAGGTGAAGCTATGTGGCTTCACGGATGCAGATTGGGTAGGGAGCCCAACGAACAGAAAGAGCACATCTGGAGGGGTCTTCAGTATCGGGTCAACAACATTTTCTTGGTACAACAGGAAGCAGAGATCTGTGGAACTCAGTTCAGCATAGGTCGAGTATATGGCAGCAAGTTTGGCTGCATGCAAGGCTATATGGATGAGGAAGATTCTGGTCAGGTTGTTCGGTTCTTACTTGGAGCCTATTGTGATTTACTGTGATAACCAGAGTTGCATTAAACTCTCAGCTAATCCTGTATTTCATGATAGATCTAAGCACATTGACATCAGGTACCATCATATCATAGATTGTGTGCAGTGGAGAATCATGTTACTTTCATACATTCCAACGGAGGATCAAGATGTTGATATCTTGACGAAGGCGCTCACCAGGAGCAAATTTGAATATCACCGAGGCAAGATAGGGGTTGCTGATAATCCATATCTTGTTGAGAGGGAGTGTTGAGAATGCAACAAGATGATGGAGCTTAGTGGAAAGAAGTCACCTTCACTAAGTGGGCTCGCAGGCTATTTTGGCGCAAAGTCTATTTTTAGACATATGGATCATGGTCTATGAGTTGCAGGATGTTATTTGTGGATGGTTGGTCATGTTGATAAAAATAGATGGACTTCTATTTTTAGACATATGGGTTGTTTATATTTTTAGACTGCCAGGCTAAAAATAGAACAGTCGAATATTATTGTCTCATAATAATATTTGGACTATAAACATTATCTTATCCTCTTGGAGCACTTCAGTTTGAGCTACAGATGTGGCACATGTAGCTTTCAGAAGGAAATACGCTTTTCTTGTGGGTCAGTTGAGCTAATGCATGCAGGACTTCAGTTAGAACTCATGTGGTTGAGTTTCGGTGGAGTTGATTGTGGAGTTGATGGAGTTGTGTTCAGTTTGACTTGGTTGAACTAGTTGTATTTAGTCTAACTACAAATAGACTAGTGATGAGTGATGTGAATTAATTTTTAAACTAATTCACTAATTATTAACTCATAAAGCAACTAAAGAATACATCAGTTAACTCAGTGCATGGACAGTTCAGTGGAGACAGGTGTTAGAGGTTGAGATTGCTATCAATTGTGACTATAGTTGTGCATGAGATTTGCACATGCATGGATGGAGATTTCCCATGAGGCTTGCGTAGTAAAACCAAGGGAATTTGATTTCATAGAGTGATTGATTCTCTTGCAGGATTGCGCAGTGGAGGCAGGCAAACAACGGAGGAGATTTGAGGCATCAGATCTGAGCTAGTTTGTGTGTAACAGTTGGAGATAGTACTGAGTACTTGTGAGGAGTATTATACTATGTATTGTTACATGTTCTCTATCATTATAATATACAGATGGTGTGGGGTTTTCAGCTGTATGCTTTCCCCAGGTTACATACTGTGTTAATGTGTGCATGCGATTGATGTTTCATTGTTTTTAATGTTGCTAATTTGATGATCAACGTAGAGGAGATTATGTATTTTGCATGTATTCCGCAATAGTGTATAATCGAGATAATCTCTGTGAATAAGTGTCAAATTATTCAAAATTTCTACAGTTCTTTCCCCAGGTTATATCTTCTGTGTTATGGTTGCTTACTTCTCATTCTCGTTATATCTGTTCATGTTTGATGTTGCTCATGTTCAATTAAGCTTCCACAAGGTTTATGGTAGATGTAGATCTAGTATTATGCTTTAGTACATTGCATATATCAGTTTGATCTGCAAGTGAAATTTCTACATGATATCAGTGAGCTAGCTGATTTGTAGAGAAAATTCTACATGGTATTGGAGCAAAGGTGATCAAAGGAGAGAACAATATACTGAAAGGAGATTTCAAAGTTTTGAGTTTTGGGCCGAGAGTTTGCAGAGAAGATCTGAAAATTTATATACAAAATTTTCAGAAACAAATAGCAGATTTGGATTCCATGTGGAAAAATACCCAACCAAAAAAAAAAAAAATTGGCTGAATTGGAGTTCGGATGAGGGAGATATCACTGATTTAAAATCAAGTATTTTTCTAGAAAATTTTGTGACGGCGGGAAAGATGAAACAGATTGGTGTGCTAGCCAAGAACCTGTATGCACTTGAGGTTCAAGATGCATGCAAAGCCTTGAGGAGCAAATCAACTCTTGGAGACTTGGTGGTTGAGAGGGAGTGTACACTACCTCTCAACATGCAGTGCCAGAAGAAGTCTCAGACGATTGTGGAGGAGCCACGATTAGTGAAGCAGCTTTAGGAGGTTGTCGAGCAGCCACAACTAAAGAAGCTGAGAGGAGATGGAGTATAGACATCTACTCATGCAGAGACCTCCAGTAGGGGGGAACTTCGAGCTAGGTGGGAAGAGGGATCACATGTAGCCATACCTCCAAGTAGGAGGTGGGGCGATGTGGAGTGATCGTCCCAAGGAGGAGGGGTAGGATCCTTGAGGTACCCAATCTCTTTGATTCAACTTTGCTACAGGAGCCCCAATGAGGAGTAGCAGGATTGACTGATTGGGTAGAGACAAATGCAGATGGAGTGGTAGAGAAAGCTATAGTGCAGGAGTCCCACGACTGTGTAGAGCTAGTAGGCTGCAAACATGTGAGAGGCACAAGAATGTTTCACCAGTGCAGGATGGCACAGAGAGGTGTGCAATAGTGTGAGATGCATGGAGTGTTGCAGCATCTTAGAGGTCAGAGAGGGAGCACTTCTCAACAATAGGTAGAGCTTCAGCATCAGAGTATGTTTCTAGCCCAACAAAGAGGTCAGCTGGGAGTTTTTTTTGTTCCGAGAGTTGTTGGAGAAACCACACTTGGTAGAAGTGTTGCATGTAGAACATTCCAGAGGTACAGGATCAGGTTCGAGTTGAATTCCTTTCTTGTTGAGAGTGAGTGTTGAAAAATGGCAACAAGAAATGCTAAAAATAGTAGTTTGGGTACCAGTGCTAGATTGGGCAGTAGGGAATGAAAAATGGAAGTGCTAAAAATATAATTCTATTTTTAGCGTTCAAGATAGATTCTTATTTTAGTCAGTCCTTGGACTAAAAATAGGAAGTAAAATTCGAATTTGATATTAACAGAAGTTTGAAAATTAATTAATTAATTCATCTTGAGTTAATTAGTTAAAGAAAATCAAACTTGAAGTCTATGTGAGGACATGCAACAGTTTATCTATTAATTGAAGAATTTATCCATTAGTTAAAGAGATAACGATGAGTTCTAATTTGAGTAGTAATTAGTTGGCTCAGTTATCTGAGTCAAGTCCAATTATATTTGATTTAAACATTTTGTTTAAATTAATGTGATTTCAGTTAGTTAATGCTTGCATGCATGTAACTGCTGCATTTCAGATAATTGAATATTCTCTCATAAATAACTTATGCATGTCAGTTCAGAGAAAGACCAAGTTGAGATCAGAGGAGGGACAATGTACTATCAGTTGGATGGATTTTTCCTATAAAGGAAAATCATCCAAGCAGAAGGATTAAGGTTCCTTGAGGATTTTGCAGTTTTATAGCGTGTGAGATCAGTGTGAGAGATCAATGTTACACTTGGTAACAGGAGGATCACCTAGGAAAAACTGTGTAAGGAAATAGGAGGCTTGGAGGGTAGAGAAGAAGGCTTAGGAGAAGCCTTGATTGCTTGTGAACATCCAGGAGAATTTCATTGAGAGCTGGCTAGTTGTGAGAGCTAATGCTTTGTGTAATCTTGATGTATTTCCACCTTCATCTGTGAGGATTGTATTGAGAGTTGGCTAGCTGTGTGAGAGCTAAGGCTTTGTATAAATCCTATGTATGATAATACAAAGAGTGGGGTTTTAGGTTGGTGCTTTCCCCGGGTTATATCTTCTGTGTTATGGTTGATTACTTCTCATTCTCAGCTATATCGGTTCATGCTTGATGTTGCTCATGTTCAATTAAGCTTCCACAAAGTTTATGGTAGATGTAGATCTAGTATTATGCTTTAGTACAATGCATATCAGTTTGATCTGTAGGTGAAATTTCTACATGATATCAGTGAGCTAGCTGATTTGTAGAGAAAATTCTACATGGTATCGGAGCAAAGGTGATCAAAGGAGAGAACAGTATACTGAAAGGAAATTTCAAAGTTTTGAGTTATGGGCCGAGAGTTTGCAGAGCAGATCTGAAAATTTATGTACAAAATTTTTAGAAACAAATAGCAGATTTGGATTCCATGTGGAAAAATACCCAAAATCAAAAAAAAAAAAAATAACTGAATCGGAGTTCGGATGAGGGAGATATCACTGATTTAAAATCAGTTATTTTTCTAGAAAATTTCATGACAGCGGGAAAGATGAAACAGATTGGTGTGCTAGCTAAGAACCTGTATGCACTTGAGGTTCAAGATGCATGCAAAGCCTTGAGGAGCAAGGAAATTGTTGGAGACTTGGTGGTTGAGAGGGAACGCACACTACCTCTCAACATGCAGCGCCAGAAGAAGTCTCAGACGATTATGGAGGAGCCATGATTGGTGAAGCAGCTTCAGGAGGTTGTAGAGCAGCCACAACTAGTGAAGTTGAAAGGAGATCGAGTAGAGACATCTACTCATGCAGAGACCTCCAATAGGGGGAAACTTCGAGCCAGGTTGGAAGAGGGATCACATGCAGCCATACCTCCAGGTAGGAGGTGGGGCGATGTGGAGTGATCGTCCCAAGGAGGGGTAGGATCCTTGAGGTACACAACCTCTTTGATTCGACTTTGCTACAGGAGCCTTGATGAGGAGTAGCAGGACTGACTGATTGGGTAGAGACAGATGCGGATGGAGCGGCAAAGAGAGCTATAGTGCAGAAGTCCCAGGACTGTGTAGAGCTAGCAGGCTACAACAACGCGAGAGGCACAGGAGTGTTGCACCAGTGCAAGATGGCATAGAGAGGTGTGCATCAGTGTGAGATGCATGGAGTGTTGCAGCAACTTAGAGGTCAGAGAGGGAGCACTTGTCAGCAGCAGGTAGAGCTTCAACATTAGAGTATGTTTCTAGCCCAACAGAGAGGTCAATTGGGAGTTTTTTTTTGTTCCGAGAGTTGCTAGAGCAACCACACTTGGTAGAAGTGTTGCATGCAGAACATTCCAGAGGTACATGATCGAGTTCGAGTTGAATGTCTTTCTTGTTGAGATGGAGTGTTGAAAAATGGCAATAAGAAATGCTAAAAATAGCAGTTTGGGTACCAGTGTTGGATTGGGCAATAGGGAATTAAAAATGGAAGTGCTAAAAATAGAATTCTATTTTTAGCAGTTCAGGATGTATTCCTATTTTAGTCAGTCCCCAAACTAAAAATAGGAAGTAAAATTCGAATTTGATATTAACAGCAGTTTTAAAATTAATTAATTAATTCATCTTGAGTTAATTAGTTAAGGAAAATCAAACTTGAAGTCTATGTAAGGACATGCAACCATTTATCTATTAATTGAGGAATTTATCCATTAGTTAAAGAGATAAGGATGAGTTCTAATTTGAGTAGTAATTAGTTGGCTCAGTTATCTGAATCAAGTCCAGTTATATTTGTTTTAAACAGTTTGTTTAAATTAATGTGAGTTCAGTTAGTTAATGCTTGCATGCATGTAACTGTTGCAATTCAGATAATTGAATATTCTCTCATAAATAACTCATGCATGTCAATTCAGAGAAAGACCTGATTGAGATCAGAGGAGGGACAGTGTACTATCAGTTGGATGGATTTTTCCTATAAAGGAAAATCATCCAAGCAAAAGGATTAAGGTTCCTTGAGGATTGTGCAGTTTTACAGGGTGTGAGATCAGTGTTACACTTGGTAATAGGAGAATCACCGAGGGAAAACTGCGCAAGGAAATAGGAGGCTCGGAGGGTAGAGGAGAAGGCTTAGGAGAAGTCTTAATTACCTGTGAGCATCCAGGAGGATTGCACTGAGAGCTGGCTAGCTGTGAGAGCTAAGGCTTTATGTAGTCATGATGTATTTCCACCTTCATCTGTGAGGATTGTACTGAGAGTTAGCTAGTTGTGTGAGAGCTAAGGCTTTGTATAAATCCTATGTATGATAATACAGAGAGTGGGGTTTTAGGCTGGTGCTTTCCCCAGGTTATATATTCTGTGTTATGGTTGATTACTTCTCATTCTCAGTTATATTTTTTCATGCTTGATGTTGCTCATGTTCAATTAAGCTTCCGCAAAGTTTATGGTAAATGTAGATCTAGTATTATGCTTTAATACATTGCATATATCAGTTTGATCTTCATGTGAAATTTCTACATGATATCAATGAGCTAGCTTATTTGTAAAGAAAATTCAACAGAATGGTTTGACCTTGATTCAAGTGAAGAGTGACAGTATCTATTCCTTTCATGGGATAGGTGGCATTATCTCCAAGTATGATTTCCAAATTAGTCTTCTTTTCAACCAAATTTGAGAGGGCCTCCTTGTACCCAGTGAAGTGCCTTAAGGTTCCACTATCAATCAACCAATGATCAAAAGTATCTAGAGGAGAGGCAATGGATAAAACAGAAATAAGACAAAATTATTTTTTCTTTCCTACAACATTACTTTCCTCGTACCAGGAATTCTTGTCCTTTTGGGAGGTCGACCATTTCCATCTCGAGCAACATGAACATTCCTTTTTCCTTTATTGTTGAACATGTTGTTCCTTTGATTACTACTTGCTTTGTAGTTATTGTGGTTGTCGTTGTCATCATCCCTTGGAGTAACCTTCTTGTGAGGACACTCTCTATCATAATGGCCAAACCTGTTGCAATTGTAGCACCTCCCTTTTCCTCCTCCTTTGAATCCTTTCTTGAATCCTTGACCCTGTTTTCTTGGACCAACATTATTTTTCCTCTTAGCATGAGCAAAGAAAGCAATAGGTTCATTTCCATTCGAAGGCTCGTCTCTCTCCATCATCCTCATCTCTCCTTGAGTTCAACTAGCCAATAAGAGCATCTAGCCAATAATTCATCTAAACTAGGGATCCTATCATTGTTGAGAATGGTGGTGTTAAACACATCCCACGCTCTTATAAGACCTCCGTGAGCAATGAGAGTGAGCTCCCTGTCAGCAAAAACTTCTTCAAAAGACAGAAGGTCATTGTTGATTTTCGTAATCCTCGTGAAGTAAGATTTGATAGATTCCCCTTTATCCATCTTGATGTCCTTCAACTTGTTCTTGAGAAAGAGGATTTGATTTGCATTGT
Organism: Pinus tabuliformis; assembly: GCA_031772625.1. NCBI lineage: Eukaryota > Viridiplantae > Streptophyta > Pinopsida > Pinales > Pinaceae > Pinus > Pinus tabuliformis. Next base: position 846,296,215 of record CM062811.1, read on the forward strand.
TTACTTCGAACATCCCAACTAGCTTATCATACATCTCCTTAGATGTTCCTAAATCAAAAATATAAGCAACCAAATGCTTTTGAATGGAGTCTCTAATAATTCTTTTAGCTTGGACCTCACCTTTCTTGTATTTTGTCTTTGCAACATCATGTGCATTTGAAGGAGGCTTCACCACTCTTCCCTTCACATGGTACATGGCATCATGCTCTTCCAAGGGCGAGTCCAAAGTCATCATGCTCTTCCAAGGGCGAGTCCAAAGTCACTTTCCATGCATGATAGTCATATTTGTCCTTGAACGTATCCTCAGATTTGAAGTAAGATGTAGAAGCATTGAAGCTAGATCAATAGTGTTCATCAACATATCTCTCTTAATGATTGTTTTTCTTTTTCTTGGGCTTTGTCTTCACATGTGCTTTCATACCATGTTAAATTTAGATAACAATGGTATGTTCTATGCTTAGCACAATTACTTCAATGTTCCTTTTGCATCCCAATGCCAATTTCCAATTTAGATTTCCAATAGCAACCACATTAACTAAAAATCATATTGACAATAAAAGTAGATAGAATATGAAACAATATGCAGAAGACACGTCAAAACAAGATGACGCTAGATTTGGAAAAAAAACCCCAAGGTGGGGAAAACCCTTTGATCAAATCTTCGCATTATTATATCAAATGTTTAGAGAGAGAGTACAAATACAAGAGTCAATGCCAAAATTGACTTGCCAAATCACTATTAAAACAACCTTGTCAAATCTGCAATTTTTTGCAACAACCCTAAATAGAAATTCAATGTTGGTCAAAGCAGCAATAGAATGTCCTCAAGAAAAGCTCGGTCTTCCCAAGTCAAACTCGGCCTGGAGGTCAAAGTCAGTCCAAAACAGTGACAAAGTCAATAGTCAAACTGTTGTCATGAAATCTATGGTCAATCACAATTTTGGTATGCGGTCAAAGTGCTCAAAATCCCAAAAAAATTGAAGTCAAACTCTCCTTGGAAGGTCAAAGTCAACATCGGTCAAATTGTAATCAACATTGTAATTTTGGCCCTGTAATTTAGATATGAAATTCACCCTCCTTGTGCCACACGTGAGAGAAAAGAGAGCCCAATAGTTGTACAAACCAATGAGAGTAGGAGAGAGAAGAATACAAGTGTTGACAATGATACCAAATGAGTTGAGAGGTGTGAGAGAAAAGAGAGCCCAATAGTTGTACAAACCAATGAGAGTAGGAGAGAGAAGAATACAAGTGTTGACAATGATACCAAATGAGTTGAGAGGTCATGGGTGAATAGTTGTGTCCATTGGGCTTCATGAGCCTCCATGATGATGTGGCCGACCTGAACAATTTGCATGTGTGGACTCCACTAAAACCTGAACCCTTAATAATGATGAGAAAGTTTTAAATGGGGGAGAAAGCATGGTATGAATTCTATAGAAAGTTTGCAATGATCCCTCATTACATTTTAATTGGCATGGAAAGAACATTAAACTAAGGAGATAAGTGCATTCTAAACTTTTCATTTAAACAAGACACTTTATACTTTTATACTTTTGTCACTCAGTGTTGAACTTTTATCATAGTGAATGTGTTGAACTTTTATCATAGTGAATTTAAAACATTTAAAAACTTTTTAAAAGAACATATTTAATTTTTGTGCCAAAAAAAATGTGTACAAGTTCCTCCCATAGCTAAAGTGAAGTTTTAACTCTAATAAAAGTGAATTAGATATCTTTTTTTATGTTCAAAAAAGAAAAGAAAAACAAGACAAAACAAAACTTGTTAAACTGAATATTAGTTAAAACAACTACTCAAACCAATATTTTCATTATTATTCAAAAGAAAAGATTCACCCAAAAAAAAAAAAAAAAAAAAAAAAAATTATTGAAAAAAATAATTAAATAAAAAATAAATTGCTTTTAAAGAACAAAAAGCATATGTCTATTTTGTACATCTCTCATTTTTTCTTATATCTTTTTCCCTCTTTTGAGCATATTTGATGGTTAGATAGTAGAATTCTCAAATTCTTACTCATTGAAATATTAGGTAACTTTAAAAGTTTATAACTGCAAAATATTATGAATAAAATTGAGTTGGCTCATTGCATGAAGGAAAAAAACACATTAACAATTAACCATCACTTATTATTAAGACTTATAAATAACAAGACCTATAAACTTATAAATAACAAGACCTATAAACCTTGAGAGTATAACATAGCTTGTTTGGTATAAATGAGAATAAAATGTTGATGTGAATTGGCATAGTATTACTACATATAGAGGTCAGAACTAAAATAGAAACAAAGAAAATGCAAATGTGAAACTCAAAATAATAGAATCAAAGCAGAGAAAAAATAAATAAATAAATAAAATTATTGAAAAAAATAATTAAATAAAAAATAAATTGCTTTTAAAGAACAAAAAGCGTATGTCTATTTTGTACATCTCTCATTTTTTCTTATATCTTTTTCCCTCTTTTGAGCATATTTGATGGTTAGATAGTAGAATTCTCAAATTCTTACTCATTGAAATATTAGGTAACTTTAAAAGTTTATAACTGCAAAATATTATGAATAAAATTGAGTTGGCTCATTGCATGAAGGAAAAAAACACATTAACAATTAACCATCGCTTATTATTAAGACTTATAAATAACAAGACCTATAAACTTATAAATAACAAGACCTATAAACCTTGCCAGTATAACATAGTTTGTTTGGTAGAAATGAGAATAAAATGTTGATGTGAATTGGCATAGTATTACTACATATAGAGGTCAGAACTAAAATAGAAACAAAGAAAAACTAAAATAGAAACAAAGAAAATGCAGATGTGAAACTCAAAATAATAGAATCAAAGCAGAAAAAAATAAAATAAATAAATAAAAATAAAAATTAATTAATTAATTCATTCATTAATTCATTAATTAAAAAAATAAAAATAAAATAAAATAAAATGTGAAACTCAAAATAATAGAATCAAAGCAGAAAAAAAAAAGACAAATTAGTTAGAGGCACCTTACATCCAACTGCACTGCCCATACAAATCCAAGTTGTCTGGAGTTCTCCAATATTACCTTGATTACCTTGTTGAAGTGATAAAAGTTACACAGGAAAAAGGGTAAACTCCATTTGTATATAACAAGTGAAAAATCGTAACTGTCAAAGTCTGTCAAAGTCACTGATAAGAGTTATTGAACTCTTCTTAAGGACCTAAATATAGAATATTATCAGAAAATAATGAGCTTACATGGTAGCTCATAGCCTACTATATTGTATCTCTATATTGTACATTTATCCAGCTTTTATCCAGCTTGAGTTTTAGGGAAATAAAGATTTTTCTCCATTCTATTGTAAACCCAGTATGACCAATGTCAAAAGCTCTAGTTAAGATATCTATTGGATGGAGTACTCTGAAACAAGTTTTGCAAATGCAGAAAATTTGTTGCTGAGTAGTTTGGATGGAGTGTCATACTCAGCAATTTGTCCTGATTCAAAACAAATACAAAGTAAGTAAAAAATGAAATGTGTCCAAAAAAATAGTAACTGTAACAAAACACTAGAAAATAAACAACTTATAAATGTTATACCATCCTTTAATAGGAGAACCATATCACTCTCAATAACAGATGGAATCCGATGTGCTATAGTAATGACTGTGCAGGTAGAAAATTGGTGGCGAATTATTTGCTGAATAAACCCATCAGTTGCAGTGTCAACTGAGGCAGTTGCCTCGTCAAGGACCAGTATCCGACTTTGTTTTAGTAGTGCCCGTCCCAAACAGACAAGCTGGCATTGACCCACACTCCAGTTTCCTCCATTCTCAGACACTGTACAAGAGATCATTCCATTAAATTTGATTCTCAATTTTCATTCTAAAAGAAAGGGGTCTCTAGGACACCAAAAAATAAACAAAACATGAGCACTAAGATGGAAAGCAAATAGCAGAAATAGCTACTGTAAAAGGTTTTATTTTTCTCCTTCAGGACTTCCATTGAATGTGATAAAGACACACAGACCTGAGGAATCAAGTTTCTTTTCTTTTGCTCGTACAATCTCACCAAGTTGGCACTTGTCCAAAGCCTGAAAGCACAAGCAAAATCGAAGTAGATTCATAAAGAATAAACTTAGAGCAAGATCCTCAGGGGAAATATCTATATTCTTCAGGGCAAGAATAATTGGCGCTAAAATTGATACTAATGCTTATAGAATATGAAGCAGAACTAACCTCCCAAATCTCATCATCGGAGCAATCTTCGAGAGGATCCAAATTATTTCTTATAGTGCCTTCAAACATTGTTGGTTCTTGCGGAATAATGCTTAATTTGGATCTTAGGTCATGGAGGCCTATGGATGAGATATCGACTCCATCAATGACAATTCTGCCCGTTGTTGGTTCCACAATGCGAAAAATGGATTGAATAAGAGTAGATTTGCCACTTCCTGTCCGCCCCACAACTCCCACCTTCGTGCCTCCAGGGAAAGTGCATGTAAGGCCTTTCAAGACAAGCGGAAGATGTGGTCCATAACGCACCTGGTTGTATGGATCAAATTTATAGATGAACTGACATGCAAATTATTAGCATTGAATGCGTGAAAAAGAGTCTATTTGTATTGAGTTCTGACCTGCAAATCAGTTAGATCTATTGTTCCTCTAGATGGCCAGTTGGAGTTTGGTCTACAATTCTCTATAATCACTGGTGACTCACTGGGAATTCGTGAATACTGCATTATTCTCTCCGCTGAGATCATGTTGGTCTCCACATAACAAAGGCACCATATTACCCAGGCTTGTACCATGTTCAGACTTAGACTATATGTTACTGCCAACCCTGCAGTGCCTGTTAAGGTGCCATTTCATTTACTTTCATATTTCATTATAAAGAATATGTCTAGTCTGCTGAGATCAGTTTAGGAAAAATAATTGTAAGCCAAGATAGTGCTTCTGTACCTACTTGGGCTAATTACATCTTGAGGCAAGCGAATGAGGAACACCAAAAAGAATGCAAACACAAGATTTGACAGAAAATCCATCCGAATGCCAAGCCACTCATTGGCTCCAACATTGTGGAGACTAGGTCTCATATATATATCAATCAACTCGAGATTTCTTTCCATGAATCGAAATTCCTGGTCAAAACTTCTAATGGTGGCTGCTCCAGAGATTGATTCTCCAAAATGTTGTACGATTGGAGCTCTACAAACTGATGCCAGCCGAGCCAGTTCCCTAGCTGATGTTATGTAGTATTGCTGCATGCAAGGAAGGTCAGAGGAGTTACAAGAATTCTCTTATTACTATAAAAACCCAAAAGCATGGAAACAAAGATTTACAGATAAACTGTTGTCATGATAGAATCCTGGTGCAACTTTATCTATTTGATAACATCCTTTCAATCAGATTATGGGATCTACCTACAGCAAGCCTTGAAGTAGAAATCAAACTCTCTTATCGCCAATTTATGTTCCTCTGAGAAAATTAAAATTTGCAAGTTCGTACTTATTATTATTGAGAAATACAGAGAATACCTGATACCATATACAACTTGCACCCACTGGTATAAACACAATGAAGACCTGCCAAGCAATATGAGACATGACTGCAATGATCCCCAAAAGTTGTATAAATGCAAAAGCCAATTCTCCTAGTTGAGAAGGAATCAATGTGTCCATTGCACTCTGATCAGTTGATGCCTGCCAAGAAACAGAGAGCTTGTTACTGACCCACTAGAATCAAATGATTTCCTTCTCTCTCAGGAAAGGTATTAGCCTATTAAAACAATAAATGTCAACTGACCCGATTCAGTATTCGCCCAGATGGAGTTGCATCAAAGAAGGACATTGGTGCACGAAATATACACCTGTGCAGAGTGCTGAAAAGCTGATTAGCAGTTTTAAGTCCAACCAATGAAAGAAGCATAGACCTCACAAGAACACACAGGGAGCTGCTTAATGTCAAAGCAACATACACCAGAATGAAAAGGGACTTTCTCACAGGGGAACTCTCATTTTCTTTTGTAGAGGCTTCCGATGTCATCCAGAGGTTACTACATATTTGAAGTAGCTGACTTATTATTTGGGCCAGTAGTATTATAGGTATCAAAGTACCATTGTATGCAGCAGTAATGTAAGACCAGTATACCGACATGCTTACCCTGCCTCTCTCTCTTTCTTCTTCTTGTACAAGCTGTGAATTTTTATTCTCTTCATCCAATCTTTCTTTGTGGTTTTCTGGTTCAACCTCTTCCTCTACATCTATTGAGTTCTGAACACCGCGCTGCTCCAGTGTGTCACTGACAGTAACATTTTTCACTGCAGCTGTATTGCCAGGACATGAGTTTTCAACAAATCTCTCTGATGTGTACACTTCAGATTTCTCCATAGCAGAAATAGTTTTCAAAGCTTTTTGATGTGCACCAACTAATTCCACAAAATCTGTGCCTGATTGTAAGATGTCATCATATCTGCCAACCTGAGTAATTTCACCATCTCGCATTACCTGTGAAGAATATCATTTACATCAACAAAATATGGATCCCTTATCTCCTCCTCTCAATAAATGATCAAGAAACCCACTGTCCCTTTACCAATTACATTGAAAATTTTAATATCACTAGAACAGGATGAAAGAAATTCAAACCTACCATAATGGTGTCAGCAGAGGGTAAAAACTCCACTTGATGAGTTACATAGACTACAGTCTTTGAACCCAGCATACCAAGTATGCATTCCTATAACAAGCAAGTCCAATTTCTTAGATGTTTATGGACATGAATTTGCAGCGGCACAACCAGCAATGTATATTATCCAGACTGAACAATGAATTGCAGAGTGCTACTGTAGAGCTTCATCATTCCATCAAAACATTAAAACTAATTAATTCAGGAAACCTACAGTATGTAAAGGATAAGAGAAACATACTTGGAAAATATGTTTTCCGGTATGTGCATCCACAGCACTAAAAGGGTCATCAAAAATATAAATGTCTACATCTTGATATAAAGCACGGGCAATCTGTATTCTCTGTTTTTGTCCACCACTCAAATTTAACCCTCTTTCTCCAATGTCTGTCTCGTCCCCATAAGGAAAAAGTTCAAGATCTTTCTTCAATGCACAAGCATCAAGTACACTATTGTATCTAATAGTATCCATCTGCTTTCCAAAGAGAATAGCGTCTTTAATTTTCCCACTTTGTATCCAAGGAGACTGAGGGACATATGCTTTGGTACCACTTACGCTAACAGAGCCTGAAATTTTTGGTATTTCACCTAATATGCAGGATAAAAGGCTTGATTTTCCTGAACCGACAGTTCCACATACTGCAACCCTCATGCCTCTCTCTAGTTGGACATCTAAACCTCTTATAGTTGGACTAGAGGAATCGGGATTCCAAGAAAATATCCCTCCTTGGATTTGAATCGCGAAGTCTGTTGACTCCTTTGATACCTTTTCTACCCCATCGTGTTGCAGCTCTTCCTCCTGCAGAAAGGCCACAATGCGATCAATTGACACTTTAGTTTGAGCAATCTGAGGGATTAAGCCAGGAAGCATGCCGATAGCTCCCTGAAGTGTCCCATAAGTTGCGAGTGCAGAAAGAATTCTCCCTGCTGTCAAAGGCACTCCTATAAGCATACATGTACCAAAAGTTGCAACAATGATAACTATTGGTCCAACAGAGGAAACAGATGTTGTGATAGCTGATGCGTAAACACATTTTTGTAGCCAGCTATATTCTGCCTGCCTCAAAATTTCTAGTTTCCGAAGAAATCTTGTCTCCCAAGCCTGCAATTTTAAGATCCTCATAATTTTTAATGTCTCCGATGTGGCCTTCATCCTTTTGTCTTTTTCTTCCATTATTCTCTCCTGAAATTTTTCTTGCAATTTTGCAAGTGGGAAATTTGGCAACATAACTGCAAATGAGGCTGCCAACCCCGAAAATGCTGCCAAGCCCAACGTCTGATATAGAATAATGAAGGCCAGAACAAATTGAAGAGGGAAAATCCAAATACTATGCATATAGTAACAGAAACATGAAACATTCTGAACATCTACACTCATGTAGTTGATAATCTCTCCGCTTGTATGCTTCTGTCTTGACTGACTGGAAAGCAACAAGCCCTTCCTGTATATAATAGCTGTCAATGCTGCTCTAACCCGTAAAGTTAACTGATGTTGTTTGAAAAACCCTTGTCGCTGTGACAAAGACTCTAATACCTTTGCCACCAAAAAAGCACAAACTAGCGCATAGCCTTGACTTTCAAACTGTTTCTTTCCACCTAGAAATTGAACAAAGGCATTTATAAAACATGGACCTACATATGATGCACAAGTCTCCAGTGCTGCTAAGAATGCAGTCAAAAGTACTTCCTTCCGAAAAGATAGCAGTAAGGCTTTTGCTAATGAGCCTGTATCACCTTTGGCCTCTAGCTGAGCTCTGAATTTAGCGTATAATTGGCCTGTCCTGTCCTCCTCTGCAACTTGGGGTACATCATCAATATGCAAAGGGCTCTTATAACCAACAGCAAGCAAAGGACTCATCCAAGAAAATGACAGCCGACTGAGAAGGTTGGCTGTTGCATAAGTAGAGACTGCCTTAATGTTTACACATTTTTGGGGATTGTCTTTCAAGAGAGGTTCTAGAATGGTCTGTGAGGAGGACTCTACACCACTTCTGGCACAACAACTAGTATAACACAAGCAAGCCAAAATGAGAACAGCCATAATTTCAACAAAGATATCAACAGCAACGCTTCTTTGTTTTGTCAACCGTTGAATGTCGAGGACGATGAAGAAAGCCTGCAGAATGAATGATAGACTCCACCACAACTGCAATAAAAGTGGAAACTTCTGTTTACCTTCTTTTCTGAAGGAGCGATGAACATAAGCTGACATTGTAACCCAAGTCAGAGCCTGGACAATATACTCGCCCACATTTTCAAAACCTTCAGGCCTCTCCTTCAGCCACCAATACACAGGGCTCCATATCCCGAGAACGCTATAGCATATACACAGAAAAATGCAACCACCTAAAGCCAGCTTTTGCATAATCCCCAGTTTAAACTTACTCGAAAAGCTGTCAAATGGAACAGGAGGTGTAGGTGGCCGAGGTGTGCGGAATTTAAACCTTGTCCAACACAGTTCAAGGATGACAGAAACAAGAAAGAGCAAATTCAGCCCAATTGCAAGTGCATGTCGAAAGAACTGCCCTCCAAAAATAGCTCTAAGTCCCTCCCACCAAACTGTTTCACCCATTTCCAGCCAGAGGGTATTGTTATTCTTGTTTAGTGCCCCTATGGCTTCCATGACTGCAAACATATTATTTACTAACAATATCAACGAAGTGCCTTATGAGTATATCTATTTCAGTACCCACATGAAAAAGTGCCAACAGAGCTCTTGGTTACCATTACCATTTATAAATGCACATACACATTGGGCTTCATACAACAAGGATGTTGCAGTGCAAAAACCTTCTTGTTTACTGGATTAAATAATTCTAGAAGCAGCATAAACATAACTAGCACTGAGAAATGGTGAGATTGAATAACAGGGCAATAGCTGATACTTATATACTTGACATGCCTGGGTAGCTGGCTGCATGCGCTCTCCCTCTTTCATTCTGGTGGGCAAGATGCAAACATTTAAAAGGCCAGAGAAATCGGTATATCAAATGAATGCTTTGTTCAAATAATTATTTTATTTTAATTTTTAATAATATTATTATTTTAACCCAGGAATTGGTACCTGGGTCAGTATTATACTTAGCCCATTCTAACTATAACTACTATACATCAAATTTTGCCTTCACAGATTTGAGTTGCGAGTTAACTGAAATAACTAACATCAAATTTTGGCTTCACACAGGTTTGAGTTGCGAGTTAACTGAAATAACTAACTTTGCAACGGCGTAGGGTGAGCCTCTTAATCATCCATAAACGAACAATTAAAAGAACGGGGTATGGCGAGCCGGTTATTCGAGATATTAGGAAAAGATTACGCTATTATTTTCACTTGGCATTGTTACATGATTCAATTTTCTTCGGTGCCAGTTGACAACAAACTTAGGTTGCAGGTTTATTTTTTATTCACGGTTTTTTTAGTTTTATTGAATTTTTATTATTATTAGCAATTGCCCTAAAAGCGCAAATAAAAGTGGATAATATTACTAAATTGAAAAAAAAAATTGTTTTTATAATTAAATATATTAACATTATATATTAGAAAAATTAAAAACAATTGTAACTACATAGTTACAATTAAAAATATTAATGTAGTTGATAAAGTTTAAGATTTTATAAATATAACAAAAAAAATATTACAACATGAAGAATATCTTACTAATGTATATATTTACGTTACAGGATTATAGGTCAATTTTAACTTGAGAAAAAAATAAAAGAATTACACATCTTATTGTAAAATGAACCATTTTGCTAAATAAAATTTGCTTATATATTAATTACCCCATCTAATTAGAATTAAGAAAGAAAATAATTTACATAGGTTATAGCAAGCACTCCGAAGTGCAAACCCCCACCAAGAAGAGGGAGACTTTAAAAATGTGCCCTAAGACTAAGCAAATACTAAGCATATTCCCTTGATAATCAATTTAGGTCATTAATTAAAAAAATAAAAAGAAAAAATCAACAAATGCTTATGTTGAAATAAGAAACCTTTTGGCTAAAATATGCATTGACATTGTTATTAAGAAAAAGTAAAACACTTTAACCACATTAGGAAAAACCCTTAACAAAAATTAACTCTTAGAAAAGGTCCTCATTAGTTTTCAAAGAGAAGAGTAATGCCATACCTTTAGCAGGGACTAATAACACTCCATCTAGAACAAATCAAAACTTCATTTTAGATATAATTGGTAGCATATCCTTTGTGTATAAGTTGCATGGCCATAATCTCACTACATCTTCACTATCCAATTATGAGTTTCATAAATTTATAGATTTAGAAGTCATAAATAGCTTATGAATAGAAGTTAAGTAATTGGGAAATGAAGTCTATCAACTTTGGCAATAAACAAGAATTAAAGTGGGAATGAAACTTACTAACGAACAAAAAAAAACAATTATTATAAAATATTATTATTTTTTAAATATTAATTCTATTAAAATGAATTTTGCAGAGAGATTTCCAAATTACATAAAAAAAAATTAAAAAAATTAAAATAATTTATTTAAATTTTAATTACGACCTAACAAATCATTCTAATTAGGATCTTAATTTAACATTATCAGTGGCTGAAAAACGCGGAGGAAGCATCGTGAGGGACCCGGCGTGGGAATGGGTTGAGGACTTGCTGCTCGACTGGGATATGCTCGACATCAAGCCTTCGGCTGGGAAATACACATGGACCAATAAAAGAATCGGACCTGGCCACATCGCTGCAAGGTTAGATAGATATCTCGTCCAAAGCTCTTTTCTTCTTCTTGGTCTAGAAACTAGAATGCATATCCTTCCTTGCAGTGTTTCTGATCACCGCCCCATTAAACTCGAGCTGCTGGCTCATTTGGATCAAGGTCCCATTCCCTTCAAATTTAACACTCACTGGGTCAAGGAGCCGTCCTTCTTGCCTCTGATAAAAGAAACCTGGAAGCTCCCTGTCAAAGGCTCTGCATTCTTTGTCTGGGAAGAGAAACTTAGGAGAGTCAAAACTGCTTTAAAGTCCTAGGTAAAATCATTACCAAATCCTGTTGTGGAAAGGAAAATAATCCAGGAGCGTCTTGATTCGCATCACCTGGCATCGGAAAACGTTGAGATCACTAAAGAGTTAATTGACAAGGAGGCTAATCTTCAGCGCATGTTCCTTAAGGCTAGCTTGGCAGAGGAAGAGTTTTGGAGACAAAAATCCCGCAGTCTCTGGCTCAAGGCGGGAGATAGAAACTCTTCTTTCTTCCACAAGCAAGCTCAGGCCCGAAAATGCTTCAACTCCATCTCAGAAATCAAAGTTGAGACCACCATTCATAGAGACATCAGTTGCATAAAAAACGTTGCCTTCACTCACTTCAAAAATCTCTACCAGTGAGGATTTATCAAGGGAAGACATATTATGGACAACTTTGTCCTGGTCCAAGAGGCAATCCACTCCAGTATGGTCTGCAAAGAGAAAGGTATGGCGATCAAGCTAGATCTAGAAAGTGCCTTTGACAGAGTGAGACACAGTTTTCTATTCGAGGTCCTGCTCAAATTCGGGTTTGGCTCCAAATTTGTCAATTGGGTTAAGGCCTGTATCAGCGAGCCCTGGATAGCCCCTCTGGTGAATGGGAGGGCCTCAGATTTCTTCAAAGCCTCTCGTGGTTTGAGGCAAGGGTGTCCTTTATCCCCCCTGCTCTTTGTCCTTCAAGCTTCCGTCCTCAGCTTTCTTTTGAACAAAAAGCAACAGGATCAAGAACTAATGGGCCTGAACATTGCGAGAGGTGTTAACAACATAAACCACGCTCTTTTTGCGGACGATTCCCTCTTGCTGGGTGCTGCCTCGGTGCCCTCAGCTAAAAGTTTCAAAGAAGTGGTTGAAGAATACTGTGAAGAATTAGGAAGTAAGCTGAACAAAGGCAAATGCCATATCTACTGCTGGAATACCCCTGCCTCCTCTTTGCAGGCCATCTCCAGTTGCTTCGGTTTTGCGGCTTCCTCGTCTTGGTCCTCCTTCAAGTATCTGGGTCTCCCTATCTTTTTACATCGCGCTGCCAACAGAGATTGGCTGCCCCTACTAGAAAAGTTCGAGTCTAAGATTCACTCCTGGGGTTTTAACTGGCTTAATCTGGCAGGTAAGTCAGTTTTAATAAAAGCTGTCCTCAACAGCCTCCCCATCTATCAATTTGCAGTGATGCTAGCCCCTGTTGGAATCATGAAGAAAATGGAGGATCATATCAGAAAATTTTTCTGGAAAGGCGGAAAAGCCAACGAAAAGAAAATTCCTCTATTAAGCTGGACTAAAATTTCCATGCCCAGATTGGAAGGCGGATTGAACTTTAAGAACATCAGCATGCAAAACTTGGCGTTGGGTGCAAAATTGATTTGGAGGATTATTGCACCAAAGCCAGGGTGGGCTCAAATTGCCTTGTGGAAAATTTTTTTCCATGGGCAGAGGAAAAGGTGTCTTGACCACCCTAGAGCAAACACTGGCTCGCCTATCCAAAAACTCTGCGCAAAATCCCTCTCCCTAATCAATGACCACGCTCATTGGATCCCTGGAAATGGAAGGCAAATCAGAATTTGGGAGGATCGGATTATGGGCTGCGACCCCCTGTCTGACGATAGATCTTTGTCAGCGCTGAAAGATTGGATGCACAGTTCGGGGTTCAATACATTGTGGGACATATCTAAATGGGAGAACGGATACTGGCTCAGTTGGATAAATTTCGAGGTTCCTCAGTCCCTAACCAAAGAACTGGCTACTTTCTTAGTCTTCCTCAATGGTAAGGCTCCTATAAGCAGCAGAAAGCCAGACACTCGTGGATGGGGCTCGTCGTCTGGGTGCTACTCCGTGTCTCAGGGATACAAGCAGCTCTTAGCGCATCCTCATGTTCCCTCAGACCCGAAACCATGGAAAGGAGTCTGGTATCAAAGTTCGATTCCAAAAATTGATTATTTTTGTTGGCTCCTCTGCCACCAGCGAATATTGACGGATGACAGACTTCACAAAAGAGGTTATCACGGCCCTTCACGCTGTTCCTTGTGTGGTGATCAGTCAGAAACCGCTGCGCATCTGATGCTGAACTGTAATTTCGTGGCCAATCTCTGGAATGTGGCCTTAGGCCCATGGCGGGCGGACATCATCCTCCCCAATAATATTCCAGAGCTGTTCTCGAACTGGAAGACGTCGTATCCTGGAGGCTCTCCCCAAAATGTTCACCTCAAAGCCGCCTGGTGTATCCTTCCCAAATTAATCTGTTGGTTCACCTGGTTGGAAAGAAATCAGAGGATTTTCAGAGATAAGAAGAGAGATCATAATACTGTCTGGATTAAAATAAAAACTCAGCTAAAGGAATGCGTTGGTGATCAGTTGGACGGAGCAGGACTGAGTGATCTCGATGCAGCTTGGAGTGACTCCCTGGACCTCCGCTTCAATGAAATTGTCAGGCCTCCCGTTCTCCCTAAAGACTGGCAAATTCGTCTTAACGCCTCAGATTTCCTGGCTCTTTGTTCAAAGCAGGACCACATTATCCTTTTCTTCGATGGGGCTGCCAAAGGCAACCCGGGCAGATCCGGTGCAGGTGGAGTTGTTAAGAGAGCGGATGGCAAAACTGCTCTTAGATTTGCCTGGGGAGTGGGCTTCAACACCAGTATGCAAGCTGAAGCTCTGGCCCTTTTCCAAGGACTGAAACAACTTAAATCCCTCGGAATCAATGATGCAATAGTGATGGGAGACTCGCAGACTATTATAAAAATTTTCATAGACAGCTCTACCCCAACAGATCTAAGACTGTCCAGATTGATCACCAGAACAAGAATCCTATCAAACTCCTTCCAGAGTTTGAAATTCTATCATGTCAAGAGAGATAATAACAAAGAGGCTGACGCTGAAGCTAATAAAGCAGCCCTTCTCCCCCTCGGAGTGATCCTCAGAGATGGAGAAGAAGGCTGGGATCCCATTCCTTAACCTCTTGGTGATTATGTTTTATTGTCTTTTGCTGAAGCAGTTTGTTTGCATCTTTAATTTGGGAAAAATAGAGGCGGTTGCCCGGAAAACAAATTGTAAAAATCTCTGGTGTAGCATAGAAAAAGAGATCTCGGACCTAGACAAAGAGCTCTCTGGATTTTGCTCTGCACATTGTAATCAGAATTACGGCATTTTGGCCAGAAAGTAATATATCTCTCTATCCGTTTCTATTAAAAAAAAAACAAATCATTCTAATTATGTTTTGATGTATCTACATTGTTTTATAACTTTTTAACTATCCACATCAAATAATATTATCTAATTATTTGCTTTGTTGTTTACTTGCGTGTGTTTTCTGTCAAATTTAAAAAAATTCAATGTATTTCATATCATAATATTTGAAACACATCATAATAATTATACATCATATTAAATATTATTATTATTATTCTACATTGAGTTATTGAGTGACTAATTAAAGATTAGATCACATTGTCATGTTGATTGTTGTCATTGGATTTTTTTAAGGGTTGGCCAAGTAAAGCAAAAGACAACATGACAGTTATATCCTAACAACTTTTATGTGAAGGTTATTTCTATCTAATCAAAGTGACAAAATAATTTTCTTGGATATTTTCAATTATATTATTAACGTAGCTCCAAATTAATTTCCTTCCCTAGATTTTGCAAACATGTACACATAATTCAGATGTGGAAATAAAAAAACTACAATGTGAGGACCCTTGAAACAAATATTATTGCAGAGTAGAATCTGTACATAGATAGGATCTCTCGAAGTGAAAATACTATCTACAGCAAGAGCACTCTTGCTTTGGAGTGAACCTAAGTTATTGTTTGTTACAAGGATTAAATCAAAATTGACTATCACCTAATAGTGATCTAGAATGAAACATTGGCGCCTAGAAACATGAAAGCTCTTATTTTTATGATGGAAGGCTTCATATAATAAAAATATTTAGCGACCTCTTTAACATTTGACAGAAGAATGATTCTTCAAAGACTTGGTCTGGTTATAGATATCCTCAAAGGAACTTGCACACACACTTGAAAAACTACTCATTGCTTGGAATAGACCTGGAAGGCCTGTTTGAATATTATTTAAGGTCATTTCTCTGGTTCCTCTAGTGGATTTTGAATAGTTGGCCTTTTCATCTTCTAACCGCCTTTTATATATTTCAATCTCTGCTCTTTCTTCTGCCAAGGGATCTGTGTGATCCAACCAATATTGCACAAAACACTCATTTTCTTTGGCGGCTCTCTAGAAATGTTTTATGCTTTCTTCTTGCACTTTTGTTCATCAGCTTGCTGCATCACTATAGCATGAACAATAGAGATGAAGCTTTTGATGGACTCAGAAGCAACCTTGTATGGCAGTCTTTGAAGTGCTTTTTGCCATACATCACAAAGAGTATAAATAGGTAGGCGACTTCCTCGTTCCCACAGTGCTTCATTCCCAAATTGAACAAGACTTAAACATGCCCACTCATATAGATCACGGATATAATCTTGTTGACTTTTTATCAAGCTACATAAACTATTGTGCCATGTTGTAACTTCATCTTCCAGTTGAAATGTTGCTTGCCTATGACTATCACTTATAAATTCCATACTTGCCAATATCCCCAAATTCTTTACCTGTTGAACCATAAATTATATCATATTTTTTTTCCATCTCAATTAATTTCAAAACTAAATTAATTTTTTAAATTAATTTCAATAAATTTAATAAATCTCTCATTTATTTTCTTACATTTCTTTATTATCAAAATATTTATTTTTATATAATATTTTAATAAACTTAATTATTATAATATATAATAAAAATAATTACCACCCAAATTGTAATAACATTAAAAAAAAACCTTACCAAATTAAGGTTAAGATTGTTTATCTCTTTGTTTCTTTATCACTCAATTACCCTCTATGGTTTATCTTTTTTTTTCTATATCACCCAATTACCATCTATTACCCAATGGACTATTTAAAAAAAATAAAATAATAAAATATAAATATAATAAATTAATATATATATATATATATATATATATTCCTTAAATTTATATTAAAATAATTAATTTTTACCATATTTAATATTTTTAAAGTTACATTTATTTGGGGGTAATTCAATTAACAATGGTCATGGAAATAAAATCTCACCAAACCAAAAGTCTTGATTCAAATCTTGTACTATCCCGCATTTAATTGAAAAATTAGACATAATAAAAATATAGTCCTACCAAACTTTAAATATATATATATATTTTAAAAATTATCTTAAAATAATTAATAATTTAAATTAAAACTTCACAATATATTCCATTAATAATTTAAATCGAAATATCATTAATATATTCAAATATTTATTTCTCAAACGAAAACATAATCCATTAACATAATTTAAATCAAACAACTAACAACCATAATTAATGTCAGTCATTTCTTCGCTGCCTTTCACTCATCTAATGTCAAGGCCAGTGGAGGAGAAGATAATTGTTCATGGCAAGAGCTAACCAGCCATACATTGGGTATTAAATGCCCCTATGCAAGCTGGGCCATCTATATATGTCAGCAACCCATACTTGACCTCATGTTATACATATGGCCTCATGTTATACATACCATCTACCCATAGGGATTTTCCGGCGACTACACCGCACCGGCTGCAGCGTGGTTCACTGCTCAGACTTCCCGCTCTCCGATGTAGTTAATGACATGTACCCACATGTATTTAATGTCAAATTCTGTGTGGAGGAGTTCAAACTCCACAGTTGGGCGCGCAAATTTCATATCAAATTGCACAGATGGGCGCGCACATTTTTGAATTGAAAGTTCAAACCTTCCACGATTCATCCGGACTACTTATTCGCAGGGCATGTTGTGTTAAACGATAAGTTCTGCAAAGGCTCTCCACGACATTAGCAATTTGGAAGAAATCCGCGCCTCGGCAATCAAATCTGCTCTCATGACTACAAGTATGATTCTGGGAAGCTCAAGTTATCAACAAATTTGAAAGCCTGGGGTCAAATTCCAGAAGCCCAATTTCAGTTTTGATTCATTTTTTCTCATTTCTGCAGCAACCACAATGGACAATGCGAATGCTCATATAACAAATGACACGGGCTCTTCAACCACAGCATTTGACTTGGGAACAGGGGAGCTAAATCCCGTGAAGCTCTGGACCCCGGGCTGGTCTATGAAAGCGATTCAAAGGACCATTTTCTGTTCCTCTACTATTTTGGTTACAATCAAACCCAGATCGGCAGCATAAGTGGGAACAAATCCTTTGTCTATCCCCGGGATTCGAAACCGGAACTCATCAGCAACCTCAACTATCCATCCATTGCCATATCCAAATTGAACGGTACCAGGTCTGTAGTTCGAACATTGATGAATGTGGGTCCCGTTGATTCAATATACACAGCCACCGTGATGCCCCCTCCAGGGGTGGATGTGGAAGTATCTCCTGAAAAATTGGTGTTCTCAGCATTTCAGAAAAGTATTAGCATCAATGTCCAATTGAAGGTCACAGCTACTCCCTCTGTGAAGAACTCTTTGTTTGGCAGCCTGAGTTTCTCTGATGGCACTCGTTCTCTCGTTACACCTCTCGTTGTGAATCTCGTTTCTGTTTAATGATCTCCATTCAATGCAGAGGTACTTCTAATAAAATTCCATAGAGATCCGTTGCAGGCTTTATGGTCATGCTCTGAGCTCAAGGATCTTCATATATATGCGGTGTTGATGATATTCACATACATGTTCCAAAGTCGACGAGCTTAAATGTAATTACCAATAATCTCCCAACAAATTCCCAACTCCAAAACGAAACTGCAGGCAAGTGGAAATGTCACAGGGGAAACTTCAAAATATTTCGTGTGATTATGATTAATCCAATATTGAACTGTCAATAGCAGCAACAATCTATTTATAATAAAGTTTCATGGCATTATTGTATCTGAGAGAAGTTCAAAAATAGCAGCAATGCCATGTTTCATTATATTGTTGTATGGAGAGAAGTTCAAAAACAGCAGCGATGCCATGTTTCATTGTATTGTTGTATGGAGAGAAGTTCAAAAACAGCAGCCAAGCTATTATTGTATTGAGAGAAGGTATGGAAATAATTATGCATTTTACAATGGAGGGAGAAGTTCAAAAATATTAAAATTGAGAGAATTATGTATTTTACAATTGACTGGAAGTTCCAAAAAATAACATCAATGCCATGATATTATTTAATTGAGAAAAGCTATTGAATTTTCTTTTGCAGTGAAGTTCAAAAAATGGCAGCAATGCTATAAAATCTTTTAATTCAGAAAAGTTAAAGAATTATGCATTTTACAAATGAGTGAAAAGTTCAAAAAATTAGTGACAATGCCATGATATCATTTAATTTAAAAACACTATAGAAAGACTTGTGCAGTTTACAGATGAGTAAGAAATTAAAAAATAGCCATAAAGCCATGATATTATTGACTTGAGAGAATGTACAAAAAGAATGATTTATTTTACAATTGAGTATTACTAGACATTTGGTAATTAGTTATATTTAACCGTATTTGTTATAATTAATTAATATTATTAGTTATAATTAATTCAATTAAAATTTTAAAAGTTATATATAATAAAATAATAAATTTATAATAAATTAATAGATTTAATATAATGGGTTATTTCAAGTGGTTGGGCTCAATGGTTATTATCTTCCTAACGGTTTGAAACTCCACTATTGACATAATGAATTATGATGGGTTGATTAATATTGTTGTAATGACTTCATGCCTTTGAATATTGTTGTATTGGCTTAGAGATTTGTGATGGTTGGAACCTTTAATGTTTGGTGCCTTAGAAGCAATCAACAAGGGAATAACAAAAATAGTAAATTGATTTTTTAACATTATTGGAATAGTGGAATTAATTTGTTGAGATTGTGCTCTATTACATTTTGGGACTATTTATATGTGTTTTGATCCATCAATGGGATCAAGAGCATCCATTTCAATTTTTGTTTTGAGTTAAATTGGTACAATATATTCCACTTATATCTTGATAGCAAAAAAATCTAATGCAGTTGTCTTGATCCATAAATTCTATATTTTCTTTTTTTTGTGAGAGTAGGAGGCTACTTAATGGTGTGAATACATTGTACTAAAGGGTGGGAGATACATTGTGCATTTTTAAATGTTTGATGTGTTCTCCACTCTCTATGTAAATGCATAATGTGTCTCCCTTCCCTAATCCTCACAGAAGAGTAATTGTAAGTGATAATGCATATGTTTGAAGCACCAAAAGACTTAGAATTTTGGTTCTAGATTTGATCCAAAATCTTGTTCTTTGCAAGAATATGATCACTTCTAAGTTTCCAAGCTTTGAATTTTGAGCCTCCTTCCATCTTTTTCTTAGATTTCATAGAGGAAGCCATGGATACAAATCAACAATAAGGACTTCAATAAGAGTGATCTCATATTATGGTTTTTTCAAGGGTGGTATTTGTGTTCCTTCCTTCACCAAAGCTCTGATATCATGTTGATTTTCTAAGTGCAATATAGACTTGCACAATATTTTTGAAATAATGATAATTACTTTTGATGTTGATCTTCTTTTAAATTATTCCAATATATCATTCAACCATTATACTTCAAAAATTCAACAATACAAGAATAGTAGAATAGTAGAGATCACAATGCACAAAGCAAAGACAAGATTTACCTTAGGAAAATCCACCAAGGGGAAAAACCCAATAGATTGTTTTAATAGACAAATTATTTTTCTCAACAAGAGACACACCTAGACCTATGGTCAAACCTGGTCAATCCATCCAAGTCAAGCCTCTCAATCTGATCTAGAATTTTTCTCTACTTGATCTAACCCATAATTTCAGCCCTCCTGCCATTGTTAGTTACCCTAGAATTTCAGCCCTTACAACTGCCCAGAATTTCGGCCCCTTGCAACAAATTTTTCCAAGAAAACTATGAACTATAAGAGAGAGAATATATCCACACGTGCGAGCTTGTGAGAGAGAGAAAGAGAGCTAATTTGACTTGTTCTTTTTTCCTTCTTAATCGTTGTTGAGATGCCCATAAAATGTATTCTTGAGGAAGTACAAATTTGTGGTGGAGAAATGAAGTCGAGATGCCTTTATATAGTGATCCCCTGGGTCGAATGGGTGTGTCCTTTTCCCTGCGCTGACTTGACAACTTTTGGAGCCAAAAATTGCAATTTAAAAAATTCAAATTTTCTTCTTTTAAAAGTCGCAATGGGACTTCAACTCAAAATAAATTTTCTTTTGACTCATTTAAAATATTCGTCACAATAATCAATACAAGTACATCAAGTGGCCAAATATACATTATGTAAACCAACCATATTTACAAATTCAACATTTTCATTACTACCTATGGCAACAACCAAACTATCCCACGATTTTAGTAAAGAAAGTAACAATTGGATACACTTATCTTCATATAAAAGATGGATATCAACAAATACTATCTAACTTGCCACAATATTGAAGGAGTTTAAATGCTCTATCATTGAGTCTCGATCCTTCATCCTTAGGTTATACAATGTTTTCAATGTGAATGATTTGTTTATCATGGACTTAGGCTAGCACAAGCTCCTTAACTTGTTCCATAATTCCTTCATTATAGTTTCTCTTGACATATTCAATGATATTAAATCTGAGAGACTCAATCATATTATGCTCTTTGCCTTTTTATCCAACTTGGTGCAGTGTTCTATCCACATCCACGTTGGTACAATACCCAAATTGACAACGATCCATTGATCTTTGTCCATATCCCATTTTGAGCTTTCATAGTTCAAAACTCTACCCATTTAATTTATCATTCTATATCTTTGAACTATTTCTTTTTTTTGCCAAATTGTGATATAAAGGTGACAAAAATGGTACTTACATGAACTTTCAACAATGCTCATGCTCCACTCCCTTTCTAAAGAAGAGACATCCATGATCAAGCATATACATGCACAAAACGCAAACATATGCATTATCACTTACAATTACTCTTCTGTGAGGATTAGGGAAGGGAGACACATTATGCATTTACATAGAGAGTGGAGAACGCATCAAACATTTAAAAATGCACAATGTATCTCCCACCCTTTAGTACAATGTATTCACACCATTAAGTAGCCTCCTACTCTCACAAAAAAAGAAAATATAGAATTTATGGATCAAGACAACTGCATTAGATTTTTTTGCTATACTTTATCGTCCTTTTGTGTTCCAGGTTGCCTTCCACGCCTTAAGATTTGCAGCACCAATTCGAGCACTGGGAAATAGACTGGCGCAGAGAATGTGGAAAAAGTGTCCTTACATAGCTCTCCATTTACGGTTGGAGAAAGATGTGTGGGTTAGAACCAGATGCCTCCCCACCTCGGGTTCAGAGTACGACCAGATCATACAACAAGAGCGAACAAGCCGTCCAGCGCTCCTCAAATCAAGATCCAAGATGACGACTCACACATAGCTCAAGTTTGCAGGTCGATAGCAAGGCACAACAAAATGTCTTTAATATCGATTCCCGCGGAAATGGTAAGTTTTGTTCCTACAGTGTCTTTGAACGCACATCTTATGTGGCCCAGGAAAGGCCTCACACAAGCAAACCGTTACGCACTTGCATTTCAAGCTTTTGGTGGATCACTCTCATGGCTTTTTGTGCTTGCCTTCCCATAATTTAACCATAGTTACCCGATTCGAATTCGATTCATACCCCCAAAAAAATTGGACTGGACCGTATAAAATTTAATAGGGAAAAAATTCTACAGTATACATCTTGTAAATGTATAAATATTTAAATTATAGATTTTTTTATATATTCCTTTTATATTACAATTTTCCATCTTAAATTATTTTCTAATAAAAAAGTTACCAAAACAAATTATCACACTCACTCATTTTTTTTTTTTTTCAAAAGGTGGAAAAACCTATCAAATTCAGTTTTGTCAATCACACTCACTCATTTACAACAACAATATGTCTGATTTACTATTTCATAATTTTTTTAATAGAGAAGTTATTATTTTTAGGTCCTATTTACCATTACATAATTTTTTCAATATACAATCTATTATTTTTATTAATTTTTATATATTATTTTTTAATATAGAAGTTATTATTTTTAGGTTTGATTTACCATTTCATAATCTTTTCAATATAGAAACTATTATTTTTATTATTTTTTTAATATAGAAGTTATTATTTTTAGTCTAATTTATCATTTCATAACTTTTTTTAATATAAAAATTATTATTTTTTGGGTCTTATTTACTATTTTATAATTTTTTCAATATAGCATTTATTATTTTTATTATTTTTTATATAAATAAAATTTATAAAAACTCTGATCAAAACAGAGGAACTCCAAAAGTTCAGTCTCTTTGTAGAAGAACGAGGCGCTAAGGTTGGGCTTGAGGAACGTTCGGTTCAATTTTCTGGCCGTCAAAACTATCCTGGCAAGAGCGGGTTGAGACCCCATACGATCTGCAGAACTTCCACAAACTTATTATCTTGCATATTGAAGTATCATCCACAAACTTATTATCTCGCCGTACTCTTATGCGGAGTCGTCTAACGAGGCGGGGGAATTGACGGATGGCCAAAAGTGGCCGGAATCTGAGCAAAAAAAAAATTCAAAAAATCTTGTAGACAAAGTGTTTGAATCATCTTTTTGATGGTGGAAATGGATTCAGCACCATCAAAAACGTCTAGGACACCTAAAAATTTGAAGTTTAACAACTATAACTTGGATTTACAAAAATCCTTACCGAATTTTCTGTAAATATGACTGGAATTTCCATAACTTTCCGGACAATTTCTCCAGCTAGTTAGACTACGACCTCTTATTCTAGCAGTCTTTCACTATGGCCTTATCATCTCGCCTATTGGAACACTGTACTCTTATTCCAGCAGTCCTTCACTATGGCATGACCAGGCTTTCACTGTGGCAGGAATCACACTCGACAGCGAATGGTGCAGGCAATCGCACGCGGGAGCGAGTGGATAGCGTTAACTCAGCGTACTGTATTCGAATTACCCAAATTATTAACCAAACCGAACCGTATTAGCGAATTTCCATATTGTTTTGGCCAATACGGCCGAACTTGGTAACTTTGAATTCAACTCGCTGCTACTTGGCGACCAATTTTCACGAATTCTCGTTGCATATTTCCAGCCAGCATGGATATTTCCCAATGCACTTCCATGGCTCTACTTGCAAAAACATCGCCATATTTTCCACCTCTACATGAATTATCCCCGAATGGAATAGAGGAGGAGAAGCGTTTATGGGCTTAACTAGATAATTTGGGGTATAAGCTGTGTATTGAGTTTAGTAGGGAGTACATGTGAGCATCACCTAGACTTCTAAAGTGAAGGAGTAGGTATTTGATGGTGGTCATCAATGTGGTTGTCATTGCCAGAATTTTGGAGGGACAAATGTCATTTTTAGACTACTGGGATAGATGTCAGCTGAGAGGTAAAAGGGAGACTATGTTTGGCCTAACCATTTTCAAGAAGAGATGCCTAACTTAATTAGTAGCAATTGCCCCAAAAGGTGCAAAGGTAAGCCGACATGATTGTTAAATTGGAGTTGTTGAATTAGAAAATTTGTACTTAGATTTGAAATAATAAAAAAACAAACATGGACACATCAACGTATCCCATGGCCAGACTGGCCCATAATGATCATGCTCATCCCCACACCACAAAGAAACGCGAAAAGCAATAACCAGAAGTCAAACTTTTGTATCACCTAAAATATTGTGTGATCCTCGCCTATGCAAGGAGGATTATGATTACATACAATATGGTTCTTAGTGCTTTCCCTTTGTGAAGGCAGTGGTTTTGTAGCATGGCTTTAAGCTTTAGACTGCATAGATATTTCAGGGTTCTCTCCACCCTTTGATTCCTCCAGGTTCCATCTTGTGATTGCTTGTTCGCCAAATTCCCTTTCTAGAAAGATGGAATCAATTGCTTGCCTCTAGAATACCTTTCTCTAATGAAAAGCTTCAGAGGAATGACCAGAGGCGTTGCGAGAAGAAGAAGCAAGAAGCCTGCAAAAATGCGTGAAAGCACAATTCCGTGATTGCTAGTGATGTCAAGAGAACCAAAGTGACTTCCTTGCTCAAATCCGCCCCCACCCCCTTGTAACCTAACTGAGACTAAACCCCAAAGAAACCAACTAATCTACACCTCATGGGTTTTCCATATGTAATTTCAAAATCACTCACAAAATATAATTGACTAACTTTACTCATTGAATATTTCACAACATTAATGGAAACTCAACTTTATCATCTAGATCTTTAGATGTCCTCCCAAAACATTTTCATTTACTTTACTTATTGAATACATCCTCAAACATTTTCATTGACTTTACTCATTGAATATTTATATAGCATTAATGGAAATTGAGCTTCATCCTTTAGATTCTCAGATGTCCTCCCCAAACATTTTCATTGAATTTATTCATTAAATATTTCCACAACATTAATGGAAACTGAGCTTTATCCTTTAGATCCTCAGATATCCTCCCCAAACATTTTCATTGACATTATTCATTAAATATTTTCATATTTTCATGACATTAATGAACACTGAGCTTTATCATTTAGATCTTCAAATGTCCTCCATAAACTTTTTTAGGCCTTGTCAAGATGTCTTGAGATACATTCTCTTTTGTTAATTTCTACAGTGTGGTAGCTTTTTAATTTTCTCCTTATATCTTGCCACATGTACATTCTTATTATAGTTGTCATGTTCAGTCCCTGTGTTTTAAATTAGGAGGTTGTGAGTAAACTTTCAAACAAAAGTATTTTAAATTAGGAAGTTGAGAGTAAACTTTCAAACAAAAGTATTCCCTAAAATTACTCTCTTAATACATCATCATTCAAACTCACAACGCTCAAGATAAATTGAGCTTGATGATGGTGAATGTAACCTTAAATTAAATTGTTATTATATTAACACTATATAAATAACATAATTACCTCACTTCTAGAATACACTAATAACATTTGAAATAATTTATGAATTAAAGTAAATATAGTTGTGTTTTTAAATTTAAATTTAAAAGCTTGCCCTTGCGCAGGATCGACCTAGCCGCCCCCTTCCCCTGTGCTGCCTCCTGCGGCCTCCCCGCCTGGCAGCCCCCTGCTGCTGGGCCTTCTCAACCTCACTCTCGACCCCCTCGCCCTGGGTCGCCTCCAGCTCCATCCTCCCTCTCGGCAGCCCTCTCCTGCTGAGCGGAGCGACCTCTCCTGCTGAGCGCTTGTGCTAGGGTTGGCCCAGGCTCTAGCTCTGTTGCGCCCAGCCATGCCATCCTCTGGGGGCCCGGATCCCATGGACCCTCCCCTGCCCCCTCCCCCGGAGGTTATTGCTTTCAAAGCTATGATTGCCTCGTGTAGCAAGCGCCCGCCTTCAGCCAGTCAACAGAAGTTCGTCAAGAAGATGGAAACCATTCCCTCGGTAGCCCTTCCTGAAGAAGAAACCTGCAAAGCAGCTTTGAATCTTGTTGAGAGAGGTCTCATAGGCCAGTTCACGGGCCTCTGGCCCTCTCCCAAGTCGGTGGAGGATTGGACTCAAAGGAATTGGACGTCGTTAACTAAAGAAGGAATAAAAAGCTACTTCGTAGGCAAAGGTTTTTTTGTTTTCGTCTTCGAAAGTGCAGAGGATAGAAGCTTAATCTTCAGAAACGGACCTTATTTTATGGGCCCCCAAGGTCTATATCTCAACAAATGGTCGCCAGACTTCGACCCAGCTCAGGATGTCCCATCTGCTGTACCGGTGTGGGTGCGGCTTCCCCATCTCCCCCTCCACTGCTGGAATCAAAAGTCTCTTCAGATCATCGGCAACGGCTTAGGAAAATACATAGATCAAGCTGCAAGAAAAGATCAATACTCATGTGCCCGCATCTGTGTCGAAGTAGATCTGGAGGAGGGTTTGCCGGAAGCCATTAAACTTACAGTCGCAGGATGGACGCATGTCCAAGAGCTGGACTATGAACAACTCCCTTTCAAATGTAGACACTGCCATGGCTACGGGCACTTCGCCAAACATTGCAAGAAAAAGGCGGAAGAACAACCAGACAAACAAAATGGTGAGCAATGGACTCTAATACAAAAAACCACCAATCACAAAAAAGGCAACGGGAAAGGCACTCCGAAAGAGGCACCAAGCAGCTCCAACCCCACCCAAGAAAAGAACTCAAATGGTAAAGAAAACAGTCAGAGCAAGCCAGCTACAATAGTCTCAGAAAATTTGGATCAGACTGTTCCTCCTATCACTAACAAAGAAGATGGGGAAACGGCTCATCTGGAAGCCTCCCAAGGAAGCCCTTCCAATCCCTCATACGCAGATGTCACAAGGAAAAAACCAGCTGATAGCTCCGGCTCCTCGGAGGATGAAACCTACGAGCAGCCCACAAGAAAAGTCGGCAAGAAATCCCGCAGAGAAGTAAGGGAAGAGGAGGCGGAAAGGCTCAAAACCCAAGGAAGCCAGCCCACAATAGAGATGTCTATTGGGAGAAACTCCAGGAACAGGCCCCCTAAGGGAGGCTCCCACCCCACCCCTGGTAAATAATGTGCCTCGTCTCTTGGAACTGTAGAGGTCTGGGTAACCCCTCGAAAGCAGAAGCGGTCAAGGATCTTCTCAAAATAGAACCCTCAGACATTCTCATGCTCCAAGAGACTAAGATAGAGGGGAAAGCCCTTCTAGACATCAGCAAGAAGAAATGGAAGAAAAGTACAGGAAGAGCAGTCAGCTCAAGAGGCTCATCCGGAGGGCTCGCAACTCTTTGGACAGAAGATCTCTTCCAGCTGAACAAATCCCACGAGACCCAACACTGGATCTACACGGAACTAACGCATTGCACAAGTAAGTTGACCATCTCCCTCTTCAATCTTTATGTACCTGTCCTGTATTCTGAAAAGAGAGACTGTTGGAATTCCCTCTTCGAATTCCTAGAGCAGCACTCCCCAAGCAATATCATCCTTGCTGGGGATTTAAACATTGTTTTAAAATCCAAAGAAAAAAGGGGAGGAATCAGCAGCAGAGATCCCATGCTTCCCATGGTGGAAGACCTCATACAGCAGTGGGATCTTCTTGATTTCATTCCAGTCAAAGGGCTCTACACATGGTCCAACAACAGAGTGGGAGAGGATCATATTTCTGCCCGTCTGGACCGATTTCTAGTCCAAGGCGCTCTGATGATGAACAAGAAGATAATCACCACCAAAATTCTACCCAAATTGACCTCAGATCACAAACCAGTTCAGCTCATTCTGGAAGATGAAGAAGATCTAGGTCCAATCCCCTTTCGATTCAGCCCTCTTTGGACCGAAAGGGATGGTTTCATAGATATAGTGAAAACAGCATGGGCCAAATCCTTCACAGGGTCCTCTAGTTATGTGTGGGAACAAAAGCTCAAAGCCACAAAGCAAGCCCTGAAGGATTGGATAAGGAAACCTGCCCCAAATCCAACCAGCCAAAGAAAAGAAATAGTGCAGTCATTAGAGGCACTGCAAGTCAAAATGGAAAGCAAAGATATCACACCAACGCTGCTTGACAAAGAAGTAAAAATTCAATGTTCATCATTTCGATCTTTCTGAATGGAAAGAGTACTAGAGAATCAAATCTTGAAGCTTGTGGCTGAAGGCTGGTGATCGGAACACCTCCTTTTTCCATCGCCAATATCGAGCAAGACTCTCCAGAAATCATATCTCTGAAATAACAACAGCAGAGGGGCAGATCTGTAAAGGGTTCAGCCAGATAAAAGAGGCAGCTGAAAGTCATTTCAGACATCTCTACACCGCAGGTAATCAAGGCAATGAGGAGGAAACTGCTGATCTCCTCTCCAACATTCCTCTCCTGGTCAGCCCTGAAGACAATTCCGCTCTCATCAATCCTATCACTGAAGAAGAAATCATTAAAGTTATCTGGTCTATGGATTCGGATAAGGCCCCTGGGCCCGATGGATTTACCATACACTTCTATAAGACTTGCTGGGACATCATCAAAGCGGATCTATTAAAGATGATAAAAGGATTCATGAAAAAAGCCAAGGTAGGAGGAGGAACTAATTCCACCTACCTCGCCCTTATTCCTAAAGAAACCAACCCCGAAACCTTCGCTAGATTCAGGCCTATATCGCTTTGTAACGCCTCCTACAAAATTCTGGCAAAGATTCTAGCAAACAAGATCAAGCCACTGCTCAACAGGCTGATCTCTAGCAATCAAGGTGGCTTCATAGAAGGCAGGCACATCTTGGATAATGTCATCCAAGTTCAAGAGATAATTCACTCAAGTAATCAGCGAAAAGAAAAAGGAATGTTGATAAAACTTGACATGGCCAATGCTTTTGACCGAGTCAATCGCTCCTTCCTTTGGCTTCTCCACCCATTTTGTCAATCTCATCATTGCCTGTACTGACAACCCCTGGATTGCCCCTCTTGTCAACGGTCGCCCTACTCCTTTTTTCCAAGCCCAGAGAGGCCTCAGGCAGGGATGCCCGCTCTCTCCCTTCTTGTACATCCTGATGGCGGATTCCCTCAGTAGAAAGCTATCAGCCAAAAAAGTTACAGGCTCCCTTCCTGGCCTCAAACCTTCCAATAGCTCTCCAGCTCAGAACCACGCTCTATTTGCGGATGACTCTCTCCTCCTTGGAGGTGCCTCTGTTAGAATCGCCAAAGCCTTTGATATTGTCCTTAAATGCTACTACAGGGTCTCGGGAGCTTTAATCAATGAAAGAAAAAGTGAAGTCTATGGCTGGAACATTGGGCAGCAAGAGCTCACAAGTATCTCTAACCTTCTTGGCTTCAACGGCCATGCCCATTGGGAGAAGATAAAATACCTCGGCCTTCCCATCACAAATGGTTTCAATAAGAGGTCGCTGTGGTCCGAAATTATCAGCAAAATTAAATCAAAAATTACAGCCTGGGGAGGATACTGGCTCACAAAAGGAGGCAAGGTCATCCTGATCAAGTCTGTGTTATCTGCACTCCCAATTTACCAAGCAACCTTCCTATTCGCCCCAAAAAGTGTGACGGATCAAATCTCCAAAATTCTCCGTGACTTCCTCTGGCAGGGGGGGAAAGGAAATCAACATAAAATTCACTTAGTGAAATGGGACCTGGTCAAACGTTCAATCCCTGAGGGAGGTCTGCAAATCCGCGACCCTGCTCTAGTCAATCTGGCGATGGGAGGCAAAATCCTGTGGAACCTATTCAAAGACCCCAAGCATCCTGTCTGTGAAACGCTGAAATCGAAGTACGCCCACAAGGTGCCACTTAGAAATCTGCAGGAAAGTCAAGCAATCAACAGCACACAGGTTTGGAAACTTTGCAACAAAAGTCTGAATTTCTTCAAAGGCAAGGCGTACAGGATTCCAGGTAACGACAAACAAACAAACCTGTGGTATGATCGAATAATGGACCGAGACCCTCTCTTGGAAGTTGAAGAAATCGCAGAATTAAAAAATTGGTTGGAACGCGTAGGGATTAACAGCGTCCACGATTTATCCAAATGGGATTGCCACGATGATTGGCATGGTTGGGACTTTTTTGGAGTTCTAGATCGTTTAAACCAGCAGAAGCTCACTCTCGAAGAATTGTTGGAAGAAGCGGCCCCAGTGAACAGAAAAATGAAGGACAGCTGGGGATGGGGGCAATCCGGAAGCTACACAACAACAGCAGCTTATAACGCCCTCCAGCCCATTAGGAATAGCAGTAAAACTCCGGATTTCTGGAAGAAAGTATGGGAGCCGCTTGCTCTTCCTAAAGTAAACTTCTTCTTTTGGACGTTGGTCCACAACAAGCTGTTAACTGGAGACAACCTGATGAAAAAAAGCATAGCTGGGCCGCATAGATGTGAGCTGTGCAGAAGCAGCTTAGAAACAACCAAGCACCTCTTCATGGAATGCAAGTTCGCTAAAGAAGTGTGGGGACTCATACTTCATGAGCTACAAATCATAGTCCCTCCATTTAACTCTGTTGCTGATCTATTTGACTCATGGAATCAATGTTATCCCAATAAAATCCCCAGCAAATCCTTTTGGAGAAAAGTCTGGAACGCTATCCCCAAATTTGTGTGCTGGCAGATTTGGTTGACCCGGAATGATCTGATATTCAACGAAAAGGTGCAAGCTCCCTTCTCGGCAGCGGTAAAGGCCAAATCCTTCCTCCTGGAAGCAGCCCAACAACAATATTTTTCAGATGATTCTTTGCTTCTCCCTGAAGAAGAGAGGTGGTTGGGCCCCCTTTCCCCCCACCCTCGGAAGCAGCTATCAGCCCCTCATGCAGTGAATCCGGAATGGCGCAAAAGAGATTCCGAAGCTACCATTCAAGAATGGTGGCGAAAACAAAAAATAACTACGATTTTCTTCGATGGAGCCTCCAAAGGCAATCCTGGGGCAGCAGGAGCTGGAGGGGTCATCTATGCCCCGGACGGATCAAGAAGGGACAGCTTTTGCTAGGGCATCGGGCAGAAAACCAACAATCAAGCAGAGATCCTAGGCCTCCTCAAAGCTTGTCAAATAGCCAGAGACAAAGGAGACAAAGAATTCCAAGCTTTTGGAGACTCAGAGATCTTAATAAAAAAATTAAATACGGAAAAATTGTTCACCAATGCAAGCCTCAACAAAACTCTGAACAGATTAAAGAGAGTCCTGCTCGACTTCGACTCCTACAAATTCCTCCATATCCTCAGAAACTTGAACAGTGAAGCAGATTTGATGGCGAACAAAGGCTGCACTCTTGGGAAAGGACAACTTCTCATAAATGACGAAAGCTCATTCCATCCCTGTAACCCATGAGGAAGCTGCATCTTGTAATAGCACAAGAAATAGAAACAGAAGCAATGTAATGATGGCTGCCATGGCGTAAGTCCAATCTTTTCTCCAAATAAATAAAATCATACCCATTTCAGTTAAAAAAAATAAAATAAAATTTAAATATTTATTAATAAAAATAAAAGTAATTAAAGATCAAATGCAATAAAATTAATAAAACTACTTAATGTATTAATTATAATAATAAAATATTCTTATAAATATTTTATTACTTATACTAATAAAATAGTTTTATAAATATTAATAATTTTTTTAATATAAATTAAAAAATATATATTTTGAAAATAAAAAATTCATTAAAAAAAAATAAAAAAAAATAGATACAAAATATAATTAAACCATTACAAAATATGATTAAACCATTACACACTTTTAATATTTAATATGATATTACAAAATATGATTAAACCATTACACACATTTAATATTTAATATGATGCAACAATACACCACATTTGCTATAAGAAATTGTAAAAAGAATGCCGTAAGTACATAAAACATAAAATTGAAACATGATTTCTCTTTTATAGGGCAATTGCTGGGGATATATATTAGATTATATGTGGTTTATTTTTTAGACAAATATTTGGTGGATGCTTTTTTATAAAATTTAATGAAATATATATTGATATTCGACTATAATTCAAATTTCAATATTTTTCCTTACCAACAAAATAACAAAAGTGAAAAGAAATTAAAATTATTATTTTCATTAAAAGTTTCCCCTTAAACAGAAACATTTCTCACTGTATCCAATAATCTTTAGTAACCATAATGCAAAAGCCATATGACAGATTAACCAAGGCTAAAGCCATAAAAACAGATTGATGGTACCCAAATATTTTTACTGGTTTGCCACTGTCCCTAAACAACCTAATATTCTTTGACATCCATGATGTTAACCCAACCTCTTATAAGCTTTCTGTATCGTAAAGATAGTCCAGTATGTGCGAACCGATAACATTGAATATATTCATCTGCTTTTTGTCCTGCTCCCAGAAGAATTTTATGTTATCTTTCTTTTTGCCCACTTTGAAGCCAGCTTTATTCTTTTTTTTTTTTTATGTTATCTTTCTTTTTGCCCACTTTGAAGTCAGCTTTATTCCTTTTTTTTTTTACTTTTCTGCTGCACTCCATAATTTTATTTTATTCTTTTTTCACTTTAAATTTTTATGTTTTGTTTTGTTTTGTTTTTTCCTTTAATGAAAAATTGTAATTTTTATTAATATTTAAAAATAGATGTTTGAAGAATTATATGTTGTAAGATGTAGCAATCTATTTTTAAATGTTTTTTATACAAAAAATTTGGTAGGGTATATTGATAGTATGTGCATAATTACATGTCTAAAAAATAAATATATAAATAAGATTGTTCAGGAAGAAAAAGTACTCACAGTAGCTCAAAAAGTCATGAAATCAGCCATTCGCTTTTCTTTTATTCTGATGCATAGTTTATTTTACTTTTTTTCTTTTTCTCTTCTTATTTTCTCTAATACATGTATATATATCTTCTTAAGATATTCAATCTTTTAATTTTCTCTTCTTTCTCTATCACATATTTTGAGATATTTATTTAAAAAAAAACACTTTAAAATATAAAAGAAAAAACATGGCCAAGAAAGTCAATAATAAAATTCCATAACTCATGGCAACAAAGTTAAAAGCATTTTTTCTTTCAAAGTAAATAATAGATAATAGAAATAAAGTTGAGATATTTATTTTAAAAGAAGCACTTTAAAACATAAAATAAAAAACATGGCCAAGAAAGTGAATAATAAAATTCCATAACTCATGAGCAACAAAGTTAAAAGCTTTTTTTTTTTTTTTCAAAGTAAATAATAGAAACAAAGTTTAATTATCTTGCTAGTCAAAAGGAAACTAGTCAAAAGATCTTGCTAGCTTTCAAAATTTAAACATGTGCATTATTTTTCTAGCAATAGTTTATCAATTAGATGTTTTGAAGTTTTTTGGGTATATTTTTTAGCAGCAATTGCTTAGAATTCCTTAAATTTTTTTATGAAATCACTAACTTGAATGTGAATTTTCTATAATCCAAGTGCCAAGTGCCCATGAGATTATTAGCAGTGTTGAATCTATATCCACAATCAAAACACATTTCAAATAACAAAAAAACAAGATTTGACCAAAAATTGGTTCACTGGATTCCAACGAAAAACTCCAAAAACCCGTCCACATGGTCTTGGATAGACTGTGATCGGGTGCTCTATTAAGACACTCCTTGATGTAAAGTCATTGGTTCAATTCCCTGCCCCAATTGAGATGATATATTGGACATGATGAAGAAATAGTCATGCCAAGCTTACAAAAAATACTCTAAAAACCTTTTCCACATCAAGAAAAAAAAAACCCAAAATATAACATATACCTCATCTCCTCTCCTCTTATTACACCCAATTTCTTTACATAAACTCTCTGAAACATCTTTAGAGACGCACCATTTTTTTTATGGCGGCTAATGCTTGATCCTCTTACAAACCAAGGACAATATTTTTCCCAGCAAGGAAATAGGAAATCTATTTGGTATTTTAAACTTCGTGTACAATCTGCATTTCGGGCATATTGAAAGAGAAAACAGTAAAAGCCTTGGATGCTTTAAACTTGTATACCATCCATCATATTAAATTTAGGAATTTGGATCATCATCTATCACATGTTCACATGTGCAAGGAAGAAGGGGAAGTCTATACTGTTAATTGCTTCAAGAAGACCGAAATTCTAATCATAAAATCACCAAAACTGAGACTAATAACAGTTGAGAGGTAAAAATAAGACGTTAATTTTTGGGTAGCTACAGGAGGTATTCCCTAACTAAAAGTCACCCCTAAAAGGAAAAATAAAAAGAAGAGAATTTTAAATTTGAATTTGAATTTATTTGTCCTCCAAAATTCAAGTCATGCCATCCAAGGAGACACGCCACTTGTGGCACCTTAGATCACTATAAAAAGGTCACTTGACCTCCCCCATTTGACATCAATTTGGATCATCATCTATCACATGTTTGCAGGTGCAAGGAAGAAGGGGAAGTCTCTACTGTTAATTGCTTCAAGAAGACCAAAATTCTAATCATAATATTATTGGATTCGTTCTATATTGTGAAAGTCAATGAAGCCTCAAGTATGCCAGCTAGATGAGATAAACTTGTACAAGAGTTTTTGTGATAGGGTTGATGCCCTAGAAGGAAAACTTGTAACCTTGGTTTGATGTAAAGACTAGGCCCTTGAGATTCTGTTGTTCATGGAAGAAATGTTGCTCTAGCCCTATGAGTTTCCAGGTTGTCTTATAAATGTCAGATTGTACTTTTGTTGTTTTTGATAATTTATCTTAAAAAGAGATTATTGGGTTTTTCCCTAGTTAGGGTTTTTCCATGGTAAAATTTCTGTACTTTATGTTTGGTTGCCTCTTTATGATCGTAATGTCATTATTGCATTTATGTTGAGATTTATATGTATAATTACTTAATTATGTAATGGATTGGTTAGAAATCATTGGATAGTAATTATTAGATTAGAAGATCATGAAAACTCAACATGGAATCAAAGCATGGGTGAAAGAAAAACCATTAAAAAAAATCCCTAGACTGAGTTATATAGCCCTAGATCAAAAATTAGACTAACAAGAGAGCACAAGTTAATGATAGTTTTGATTTTATCTGAGGAAGAAAATAATTTGAGTTGATGAAAGATCAGGGAAGGTTGTTTCATTTGTGCCCTAGAATAAGGGATTGAAACCTTATTGAGGTCCGTCGCGATATGGCCACAAACAGGGACTCGAAGTAGGAGGCCTAGTAAGGCCTAAAGTAAGGTTAGTAAAGAATATGTCGTGACTGTAGGAAGGTCGGTTGAACCCAGCAACCAAAGAGGGTGGAAAAATCTGAGGACAAGGCCAAATCGATGAAGGACCAAGGGCTTCAGCCATGAGGCCAAATTTCCAAGAATCCAATGTCATTCCTAATACATAAATTTGGTGTTCTAAGGCTTGATTTGAGGCTCTTATTATTATTATTATTCAAGGTCGCATGACAAAGCTAATTGGACCACGGGAGTGAACCAAGGTTATCCTTTTCTAACCTTAGACCTAGGGCCTAATTGGATAGCTTGTGACATGTCCTAATATGGTAAAGGCATGATGTGAATCTCTCTCAAATGACCTGTTTTGTGTTTGGAAATGATGCCATAAGAGTCAGCTATTGTAAAACTAACACAATATTGGAGTAAAGCAAATTAGACTAAAGTAATTCTAATGTGATGAAAATAATGATTTGGTTCGTATTTCATGACTCTGTGGTCACAAATTGTGTTCAAGAAAGCATTGATTAATTTCCCTTCTGATTTGATTCTATTTGAACAAGGTGTTTCATTTTGAGTCTGAGGCTATATAAGTACTTTTTTGGGCCGATTATTTTTTGTTGGCATTAAAGTTGTTATTGGATCTTGAAGAATATGGCTCTAAGAAAGGACTTGAAACATCAACAATATTGATTGGTTGGCTTGACTAATTTATGGGCTTCTAGTTTATGACCTTGCAAATAAACAACCATATGCAGAATCAAGAATTAGTTCAATTAGAGCTTGCCAAAGTAGCATTGATGGCACCTTAAGCCATTTCACATAGAATGATTACAACAAAATATAAAATCACAGTTCTCATGCAACATTCTTGGGATAGCCTTCCTTTTCATGATGATTATATCTTATAGAGCCTTGGATAAGTTGAAGGTTGATGTGGTCTAGAACAATTTAGTTCATATATAAGGACAAAACTTGAATATTATATATGAGATACGTCTTTTCTTCGCAAAAACGATGATATCCTAATGATTGATTATGAAGTTTTTACTTGTTGAATTAATTGTAGTGATATAGTTGCTATGAATTACAAAAGGATTGATGTCAACAATGAAGAAACTTGTTTATTCCAAGTCTACATAGGTCAGAATTTTTCATAATGGTTTATATTTAAAAACAAGAGCATATCAGTTGGAAGACCTAGGGTTTGTAAACCCTAGAAAAGACTTAAATTTTATGATTTAAAAATCCCTAAGGTTTTTGGATAAAACCCGAGGTCTAGACCTAATGTGTTGAAAATTGATGAGTCCGCTAAATGGAGAAACCCTAGCTCATACAATTCATGGAAGGAAGGAAATGAAGGCTACATGAATTAGTAGCTAATAACGAGGACAAGGATGGACATTTCTACCTTGATGAGATTGCAGATAGATTGTAGTGATTCCTACAAGAAGGCAAGGATCAAGGAGTTGACAATTCCCAATAATCCTCAGATCAAAAGATAAGTACTTTATATCTTTATTCCTTTATTATTTATTTATTTTTGGTCACCCTCTTGTCTTTGTATCTTTTGCTTGATTATAATTGTTTCTTCCATGACCTCCTGATGTTGTTTGCAAGAACATCGTGAAGGTTTCCAAGGCTCTGTAAAAATATGGAAGCATTAGGAAGAATGAAGCAAAATTATGGCAAGAGAATTCTCCTAGGATTAGGCATAAACTCAACTAGATTGTTTTGTGTTCAAGAGGAATAAATTGTAGAACCCTGTGAGATGACCATAAGAGTTCTTAATTCAGAGGGAGTAGGCAGGCCAACAAGTTTGAAGGATGCCATGATGGAGGAAATTGTGCCAAGGCTTGAAGGGAAGGTAGTGGTGACTTCCAAGTAGATATACAAGATCAAACACACAATAAATAAAAGCATAGAGAATTACAAAGTGAGATTTGTGGCAAGAGGGTTATCCCAGAAAGAGGGAGAGGACTATGAAGAGACATCTTCTCCAATTTCCAAGTACACTTCTATTAGAATTATTATTTACTATGTTATGGATTTACATTAGGTGGATGTAAATGTCACTTTCCTTAATGAAGTGATTGAGGAAGAAGTGTACATAGAACAATCTCAGGGATTTGAGGTACATGAGAAGGAGTCTCATGTTTGCGTAATAACGAAATATTGTACAAACCTCACACATGGTATTATTGGATTGATGGATATCTTATGAGTCTTGGTTGATCCTTAATGACTTTTTTTTGACAGGAGAAAAGGGACTCTCGTGACAGAGGGAGAAACAATGGCAAGAGGATTTTCTTCCATGATAGAGGGAGTAGTCAAGCCCCAATTTAGTGTTAGAGTGAGTTGACCTCTGAGTTCAAAATCATAGATCTAGGTTTGATGCTCTACTTCCTTGGACAAGGGAAGTTTACTATTCAGATCCTTTAGAGATTTGGGATGATGGACTATCATGAGATTGAGATTGAGATTGTCAAAAAGACAGAAAATCTCTAAAAGAAGTATACCTTCTATGAGTGGACCATGCCAGATAATACATATGTTTTAGTGACTAGAAAGGTTTCAATGTCAGAGGAAGCACCCAATGAGGGTGACTAGAAAAGCAACTATGGTAATGGCATCAGAGAAATTTTGAGGTAAAAGTGAGCCTCAAAACAAAAATGTACAACACAAATCAACCTTATAAGAACCATTAGGATTCAATATGATGATGTCATCCATGGGGGATGATTTACCATTTTTGGAGCAAAAAGGTAAAAAGGTGAAAAAAAAAACTACTTTTTCAACTCGTATTTTCAGCATATCTCCTTATAATTTTACTCAAATTTCTAGCGGGAGCACTTGTTGGATGTGGAATTTATTTTTTCATCCAAGGAGTACCAATGTTGCATACTTTCGATAGACACTACTAGTTTGAGCATAAGTAGAGACTACCTCTATTTTATTCTCTTGCATAGTTTATTTTACTTTCCTTTCTTTTCTCTTTTTATCTTCTCTAATACATGTATATATATCTTTTTAAGATATTTAATCTTTTAATTTTTCTCTTCTTTCTCTATCACATATTTTGAGATATTTATTTAAAAAAAAAACACTTTAAAACATAAAAGAAAAAACATGGCCAAGAAAGTCA
Organism: Pinus tabuliformis; assembly: GCA_031772625.1. Classification (NCBI taxonomy): domain Eukaryota; kingdom Viridiplantae; phylum Streptophyta; class Pinopsida; order Pinales; family Pinaceae; genus Pinus; species Pinus tabuliformis. Next base: position 846,334,661 of record CM062811.1, read on the forward strand.
AAAATAAAATTCCATAACTCATGGGCAACAAAGTTAAAATCATTTTTTTTCTTTGAAAGTAAAGAATAGAAACAAAGTTGAAATATCTTGCTAGTTAAAAAGAAACAAGTCAAAAGATCTTGCTAGCTTTCAATATTTAACATGTGCATGCTTTTCTCCTATTCTCATGCATAGTTTATTTTACTTTTTTCCTTTTCTCTTCTTATTTTCTCTAATACATGTATATATATCTTTTTAAAATATTTAATCTTTTAATTTTCTCTTCTTTCTCTATCACATATTTAGAGATATTTATTTTTAGAAAAAGCACTTTAAAACATAAAAGAAAAACATGGCCAAGAAAGTCAATAATAAAATTCCATAACTCATGGGAAACAAAGTTAAAAGCTTTTTTTCTTTCAAAGTAAACAATAGAAACAAAGTTGAGATATTTATTTTTAAAAAAACACTTTAAAATATAAAAGAAAAAACATGGCCAAGAAAGTCAATAATTTGGGCCTGGAGTATGCCCTAAAACTGCTTCTGCTTGGCTAAGAGCTCGTCTTCCTCGGACGTAAGGAAACAGGTTAACGGCCCAAGACCCAGAGGCATCTGGCAGGAGTGAAAGCCTGCTCCCTTACGGACCACCAGCGGGTTATTTCAGGTGGTGTGGTTTTCCTTGATAACAGTGATGTGTCAACTGACATTTGCGGATAGCAGCCAGAGATGGCTGTCCTCACTGTTGGTTTGACAAACTGAGTTTGATAGGTTTTTCCACCTTTTGAAAAAAAAAAAAAAAAAAAAAAAGAAGAAAAAGAAAAAAAAAAGAAAAAAGAAGTCAATAATAAAATTCCATAACTAATGGGCAACAAAGTTCAAAGCATTTTTTTTATTTCAAAGTAAATAATAGAAACAAAGTTTAAATATCTTGCTAGTCAAAAGGAAACTAGTCAAAAGATCTTGCTAGCTTTTTAACATGTGCATTATTTTTCTAGTAATAGTTTATCAATTAGATGTTTTGAAGTTTTTTTGGGTATATTTTTCAGCATCAATTGCTTAGAATTCCTTAAAAGATTTTATGAAATCACTAACTTAATGTGAATTTTCTATAATCCAAGTGCCCGTGAGATTATTAGCAGTGTTGAATCTATATCCTCAATCAAAAACACATTTCAAATAACAAAAAATCAAGATTTGACCAAAAATTGGTTTGTTGGTTTCCAGCGAAAAACTCCAAAAACCCGTCCACGGGGTCTTGGATAGACGATGATCAGGGGCTCTGTTAAGACACTCCTTGATGTAAAGTCACTGGTTCAATTCCCTGTCCCAATTGAGATGATATATTGGACATGATGAAAAAATAGTCCTGCCAAGCTTACAAAAAAAACTCTAAAAACCTTTTCCACATTTTAAAAGAAAAACCGAAAATTTAACATATACCTAATCTCATCTCCTCTCCTCTTTTGACGCTCAATTTCTTGACATAAACTCTCTAAAACATATTTATCTTAAAAATATTAAGCAACAAAAATTAAATCAAATATTATTGAAGCAATCTTGCTGGCTTTCAAAGTCCAACATATACACATTGGTTTCTTACCATCGCTTTTCCATTTTACAAATCAATGCAACCAACATCTTTCAAGACAAGGAAAGATAACAAAAAAGGCAATCTTGCCCGCATTCAAAACTCAACAAAGACACACCATTTTTTTTTTATGGCGGCTGATGCTTGATCCTCTTACAAGCCAAGGACATTATTTTTCCCAGCAAGGAAACAGGAAATCTATTTGGTATTTTATACATCGTGTACAATCTGCATTTCGGGCATATTGAAAGAGAAAACAGTAAAAGCATTGGATGTTTTAAACTTGTATACCATCCATTATATTAAAAGGTTGGCAATACAAAAAACCCTAGAAGAAGAAGCAGAAATAGCAGAAACAATAGAAAACAAAGCAGAATCGGATGCTCAAAAGGGCCAGAACAACACACAAAAGGAGGATCCCGACAACCTCCCTCAGCAACAAGAGACCCAAATGGAAATAAGTGGAAGCAAACGAGCTCACGGATCAGAAGGCTCTAACTCAGACAAAGAATACCCCACAAATCCAAATGAAAAACAGTTGGCCATTGTAACATCCACTCCCAACACTGGAGGTTGGAGAAAAGTGGAAAAGAAGAAAGGTAGAAAAGAATAGGCTCAACTGTAATTTTTTAATTTTTTTTGTATCCTGTGAAACAGGAACAACTCATATGCATATGCTATTTAGCATCTACAACATGTAATTTTGTCTTAATGAATAAAATTACGATTTTTCCAAGGGGAAAAAAAACGATGTTGATTCAACCGTTGTTAATCTATCCAAGACACTGGTCTACGATGATCTATCTGTCCATGAGGTCGAAACCCCCCAGACTGTCGAGGCACTTCAACCCACACTGATGGTTATGTCAGGCCCTTGCTGTCCTGGGGTTGGTCTCACTTCCGGTCAGGAAATTGTTGAAACACTCAAGGCTTGTCATCACTCTCTACTTTGCACTAAAGATAAACCAAACACCCAGATTTCGCTTCCTCCACTCAAACTACACAATCCCATCGCTCATGCATTGGAGGAATATTACACAACAAACACACATGCACAACACAAGTGGTCTACCTTTCTCATGTTTGGTTGTATGTCACAGTCAAGAGAATGCATACACTCAACATCTACACGCAGTGTAGCACAACATCATGGCAGCGCCACAGAATGCATGTCATGCATTATCACTCATCTTTGTTCTATGGTCACTTGTAAGCTCGAAGTGTGTTTGTCTTCATTGTTACATCGTTCTTGTTTGTTGGTTTGCATAGTGATCTTGTTCGTGAACCTTGCCTTCACCAACATGAGTCAACCAATGCGTCGGTGGTTGCATTGGAAGTATCACTTCACGTGAGATGACCCATGCATTGTTAGCTTAGGAGTGAGAGTAGTGTTTACTTTTGAGTTCTTTGCTTACATGCTTGTTTGCTTGCTTTGTTTTTTTGTTTGTCTTCTTCCTTGTTTGCTTACTTGCTTTGGCTTTGCTTTTTCTTCTGCTCTTGCTTTGCTTTGTTGTTTGTTAGTTCGCTTGTTTCATTTCGTAGGATAGTTTCGCATGAAACCATGTATGACTCTTGAAGCAAGTTGGGAAAGTACAAAAGGCCGTGTGCTGCTATCACTACTTGGTTATCTGTCATCCTCCCTCTGCATGAAGAACTTGTTACTTTCAGTCCATGATACGTCGATGGAAAATAAGTATTGTTCGAAGTGAACCTTGGTGAAAACACAATGCTTGCGCGCTAACTAGTGTCACATTCTCTAGTCCGTTGTTTTTGGGTTAACCCTTGTCAGCTCAATGAAATAGAGTAAGTCAAGATCCCTCTTCCGCCTTTGAAATGAGTAAGTGTTATGCACAGTACAAAAATGAAAAAAGTTTGAAAAACTGAAAATAAATAAGGCAAAAGAAGAGAAAGGTTTCCTACACAGAGAGGTGATGCAAGTAACTCCGTCGGGGTACTGACTAGGTTCGCTGGCAGCAGAGCCATGCTTGTGTTCCTATGTGACTCCATCTGGGTACTATCCAGGCCTGCTGGCAGCGGAGCAACACCAGAGATGAAACTAAGACTCTGACGACTATACTACTTGTGTACCAATATACCCCTCAACCCCAATTGAAACAATTGTGTTGCCTTGGCTTGCAATGTGTGTCAATCGACCAAGAGCTTGGCAGATGCTACATCTTACGATCAAGCTAGTGTAGAAACCAAGAGGCGTTGAAAACTAAACAATACTTCTGGAGGTGTTAGACTTGATTTTCACGAACAAGGTCCATTCAGAGAGTTGGAATTCTACCAGTGTGTCATCAAGTGTTGTAGCGACTACAACCACCCTCCAAAATTTTGCCTTAGATTCAGTTTGGAGCCTCCCTTCCAACCTTCACAGCAGCTTGTCTTGCTTCATCAGGTTCACAAGCTTCAGTGTTTTGCTTGCACAAAGGCAGTGGGTTCACAAAGGCAGTCTTGGTGCATTCTACTCACAAGTTGTTCACCCAGACTTGGTCCAGCGTCAAGCTGAGCAGCTTCCCAAAGAAAATTGCACATTTCTGGAGGGAAACCAGCGTTCCCTCCAGAAATTGGGCAATCTTGTCTCGCGGCCTGCTGGGCTCCAAGATTGCTCAATTCTGCGAGTCAACACTCCCAGTAGGAATTGCACAATTTTCCCCAGCAGGGTTGCTTAGCGGAGAATTTGCACAAATCTGGGCAGCAGTCAACTGCTCTGCCCAGAAATTGCGCAAATCTCCTGGGCAGCCAGCGCAACTCCCAGCCAGAAATGTGCATTTTCTCCCAGCAATCGAGTAGTCTCTTGCATGTGCAGTTGAGTTGACCAGTTCCCTCTGGGACTGAGCAAAATTGACTTGCATGCATGGGTTGCTTCTCCCAAGGTAGCATACAAAGGCATCCCTTGTTTCAAGGATCTATGTTTAGCAGTTGGAGGTTACATGCAAGGATCATTTCAGAAACCTCCCACCAAATGTCACTTTCCATAGATTTGTGGCATGCGCGTCGCAATCTCAATGTTATCAAAACTCATCATTCCTCACATCAACCTTGTAGCTCTAACATCCCACATCACATCTAGGAGCAGTTGGCACATTCAACTCGGTTGTTTTGGGGTAAGCCTGCTCCCCATGCATTGTGTTGCATTTCTGTCGCTTTTTGTGTTTTCGCTTGTGCGATTAGTGTTTGCTTGATTTCAGTGAGTGCTTGTTGTCGTTTACATGTATAGTAGCTTGTCCTAGCACTGTTTCAGTTTTCGTTGCTATCTCATTGTTGTTGCATGCATGAAACTGTTTTGCACGAACGGTCGTCGATTCGGCATCTCGCCTCACCCACATGCATGTTGTTCCGTTTTTGAATTTTTCATTCACTATTTGCATGCATGATCATTCACTTATTCTTACACTCAGTATCACCATGCATTCACACTCACATTCGCGTTCAATTGCCCGTCGACAAGTCTGGGCAGCCTTGGCCCGAACTTTGCCTCACCAAAACAGCTTTGCGCAATCTTAAGAGGGAAGGTTCTGCCTTCCTCTCCATAAATGCGCATTTATGCCCAGCAGTTGTTCCCCAGGCCTGCTTTGCGCAATCCTGAGGGGCAGTTATTGTTGGCCCAAAAAATTGCGCAATGCAGTCACTGACCCTGCAGTGATTACCAGCTGAAATTGTGCATTGCGCAATTCTAGCAGTCAGAAGTTAAGATGGACTGTGCATTACACAATTCTAGTAGTCAGTCAATCTCCCAGCAGCCCAGACTGTGCCTTGCGCAATCTTGGCAGTCAGTCTCCCGACCTCCCGGTCGAAATTGCACAACCTTCATGACCAGTCACACAAGTATGTTGCAAGTCAGTTCTCAAATTCATTTGGGTTTTCCACTGACATATTGCTTGCCATGAGTGTTTCCATGTCTCCAGGTATCGCAGGTGTTCATCTGCCTATCAACAATACAGGTACAATGGTTTCCAGGAGAGCAGAGATGAAAACATCATTCAGAGCACACTTGGGGGTGCAGTCGATCAAGTGTCTCTAAGCTTGCCTACTCACAAAGATATCAAGTTGTTCATAGACAAGGACATCAATATATGACAGAAGCAGCATCACAGCGAGCAACATCTTAAACAGCGGCTGACGACATCATACCGAATGCAACGCATGCGACGAATGCATCAAATGCAACAAATGCAAGAGGAAGATTGTTGACAACACAGAGGCGAAACAAAGTTGCAAGCTCAAGCGGATCCACTGATGATGAAAGCAACTTTGGAGACTCAGGCTATGAGGTGACAATGCGACATGAAGATCGTGTGAAGATAGAGAATGGAACAAAGAAAGAGTTTCATGTGCTGAAGCAGCAACTCAATGAAGAACATGAAGCTGCACAGACAGATGAATCAGTTGCAGCGGGAACAGGGACAACAGTGGGCCCAAGATGCATTCATGGATGAAACTGCGCCCGTACAAGTTATAGATCTATCCTAGTAGCAGGCACGGAGCAGACATGGTGAGCAGTGTTTTTGATCACATGCAAGGGATTCAGTAGCATGCATGTAATTGTTTGCATGCATGCAATCCAACCCATTCACCGCACTCACCAAGTCGAAGACAAAAAGCAAGTCCAACTGGAGTTGAACATGTAATTCGGCAAGTTGATGCACATGACCACCAACACACACTTGAAGATCAACATGGACACTATGCATCAGTGAGTGCCGATTTAGTGGCATCCAAGAAGACCATGCACATGTTAACAGATGAGTTGGATGAAGGAACCGAAGCAATGCACCGAATACAACAGAGGCAAGAGTTCACTTCAGCAAGATGTCAACATGGGGTGCATGCACACCATCACAGACGACCAAGCTTGGCATCATCTCGCCACCTTTACGATCACAAGTATGTCAAAGAGTTGGTCTCATCACAACGGACCAAGTGTCAGTGATGTCTTGCATGGCTTGCTCAAGCCATTTTGTCTCAGATGAGTACATGTGCATTGTAATGTTGAGTCATGTCAAGTGTAAGTTAAGTGTCAATAGTTGGATGTAACAGTTAGAGTAGGTGAAGAGTCATGAGGGTAGTTGAATTGTCACAAAGGGGAACGTCAAGAGTCACCCCACCCTTTGCTATAAATAGTCCCTCATAACTCATTGTAGAGGCTTTTGGTCAGCCAAGCTTCTGATAAGACTATCTTGGAGAAAGCTTAGACAATGTTGTAACGCGCCTTGGTTTCTCCACTGCACGGAGCTAGGTCATCTCTATGGAGGAGCAAGCGGATGTGGCTGTAATGCTTCACTGTTGGGGCTAGTAGGTTTACATGGATGTATTGTATGATTGAGACTTACACTTCTTTATATAATAGGAGCCAGCACATTTTCATGCATATGTTGTTATTGTAGTTGAACTGCTCTTAGTTGCTTAGCAATATATGTTGTTTAACTTACGTATTTGTATATGCACTGCTTTGTATGTGATTATATGAATCTTGTTGCAGATGTGTTGTTGGTTTAACCATCATTTTGGATTGTCGACTAATCTGCTTTCCAACTTGTGATGCATCTTCACTCGTGTGTTCCTTTCTCAGTTAAGTACTGCTACAAGTTGCTAAGGGGCGCACTCATCTCACCCCCCATGTGTTTGAACCTCTCGTTCACCTTCCTTGACTCACAGCGACAGTCACACCCTTGCCACTGATAGAGTTATCTTACTTGCCTTTGTGTGACATCGCGGTCAAAGCATTACCTTACGACCCACTGTTGGAACTCCTATACCAAACGGTGTGAGGTCTAATTGGGACTTCTTACCGGGGAGATCCCTTTGACATGTTGGCGGATCCAGCACCGTCAATAGATATATATGCTTTACTATGCACTTTGAATTATTTCAAATTGATTTTTCAAACAAAACTTATGTAAATTTAAAAAATACACGCTTTTTTCTTCTTACTTTTTGGTGTTTTATATTGACACTGTTGTATCTCTGAAATTTCGGCCTCCCAAGGTTTGAAATTCGGTTTTGTGGTAGCAATATGAGTCATATTTCCAACACCACAAGTTAGACCAAAATGGGATTCTTCAATATAAAGTTATGCCAAATATCCCACGATGACCTGATTATGTACTGGTTCAGTAGAAAAAACTTGTACAAGATGCCACGTGTCACTGTTTCAACCTTTGGCCTTGAATTTAATAAATAAGAAACTACAACCCATGCATTTTCAGTCAATTTTTATAGAATTCAAATCTAATTGTTAAGAAGAAACTTATGATGGTTTTTCCTAGGTCACTTGTTTGAGACTGAATTTTGAAGCATGCAAAATGCTTAAATTCTTTACACCATATCTCGGAAAATATAGTGAACCAAGATCTGAAACTTCTACACGAAGTTCACCAAGATTTTAGCTCCATGTGGTAAAAATTTCATCTTCTGAAGCTTTGTAGAAAAAATTTTATAGCGAAAATTCCAAGTTGACCTGTTTGAAGCAGTGAAACCCTAGAATCCAAAGCTCTGATACCAAATGTTATGCAACCAGCTCACAAAATAATAATAATAAAAAAAAAAGATAGATCAACAACTTGAAAAATAGCCTCTTCAAAGGGGCAACATCCTTTATATCACATAAATGAACAATTATTGGATGATAAAAATGATAATACCTCCTTGGTATATATAGGAGTCTAAGGGTTCACAACATAATGAAAGTCTACTAACAATAATAATGCAAGGGCTTAAGAATAACAATAGTGGGCTTCTATGGGGCACACCAATAAAAATATGGGCGCTACATGAGCACAACAATAAAAATATGTGGATACACCAACAATAACAATAAGGGGGCTACACTAGTATTATAGGGGACTAACAAGGGTCCATCCTTGACTAGCAGCAAGGGCAACAATCAATCAAATAGTAGTGTATCGGGCAACTAGTGCAAAATTATCATCATAGTCTTCTCCCTCTTTCTGGGAGAAACCTCGAGCCATGAACCTTACTTTATACTTCTCGATGCTTACATCAACTCCATGCTTAATTTTGTATAACCACCTTGAAGTTATGACATACTTTCCTTTAGGTCTCAAAACAACATCTCATACATCATTCTCCACAATCGGTTCATACTCTTCAACCATGGCATCCTTCCAAACTGCTCTTTCACTGTTTCTTCAAAAGTGGGAGGTTCAACTTGAATGATGGAGCCCATAGCTACAACGTATCCCTGGTATCGACATGGCTTCTTTCTTTCTCTAAATTAAGGTCCCTTTGGCAGAAACATGTATCACAGCATCCTATAATGTATAACGAAGCCAAAGAGGTCTCTTCCTGGAAGGGTGTTCACATAGAGGAGGATCCAAGGTTTCCATAGGCTCCATGGGATCATTATCAACATCTTTCTCTAGCTCGGGCACAGAATGGCCATCTAGTAAATCCATGTCATCATCTTTCTTCTCAGGGGGAGGCAAAGGAAGGTTCGTTGTTTTTCCAAGGGCAACGTCTTCATCAAAGTTACATCCTTACTAAACTCGATTTTCCTTTGACCATATATATATTCTAATTGCTTTAGAGTCGTCACAATATCCAACAAACATAAATTTTTTTTCGGTGGCATCCAACTTGTTCCTTTTGTCCTTTGGCACACGAAAATATATGGGACAACCAAATATCCTCAGATGTCCAATGTCAGGCTTCATACCTGTGAATACTTCTTCGAGAGTCTTGTTATCCAAAGCTTCAGCAAGCAACCTTGTTTTAAACATAGACCCTTGTATTTGTAGCCTCTCCTTAGAGGAACTTAGGTAGCTTTGGATCATGCAGTATAGCTCAGACAGATTCCGCTATGGATTTGTTCTTTCATTCATCCACACCATTTTGCTCGAGATTATAAGGTACGATAGTTTCCTTCTTGATTCCATCCTGCTTGCAAAAGTCAAGGAACTCATTTGATGTATATTTTCCACCATTGCCAGAGCTAAAGACCTTGATATTTTTCTCTGTTTGGTTTTCTATCAGAACCTTCAAGTCCTTAAACATATCAAAAGCCCCATCCTTATGCTTCAAGTAGAATATCCATGCCTTCTTGTAGAAGTCATCAACAAATATTATGTAGTAGAGATGGTCACCAAGAGAGTGCACTAGCATGGGTCCACATAGGTCAGAATGAATGAGTTGAAGAATATCACTAGTCTTGTTCTTGTTGGAGGGGAATGGTCCCCTTGTTCCACTAACACATCTCGGACATATATATGACTAGCTTGAACATTAGGCATCCCAGAAACCAACTTTAATTTTGGTAAGGGTTCATAATGTAGATGTGCCAACCTTCGATGCCATAGCTCACTTTGATGATTGATGTCATCGACCATTGCTAGCAAAGGACTTCCATTGACTCTATAGAGTCCCTCAATTCTAGATCCCAAGGTAAAAGCATCCATCATGCAAGATTCCATAGGTCAGGTGAGGACTTTTCCTCTTATGAAGGCTACTCTCATCCCTTTGCCTTCCAAGGCATATATAGAAATCAATTTCTTCTTTAGTCCCAGAACATACATAACATCATGAAGAAAAATGAATTCACCAAAATCCAAATGAAATTTGACAGAACCAAAAGCCTTCACAGGATGAGTAGAGTTGTCTCCAAGGATGATTTTCAAATTTGTCTCCCTCTTAACCAGGTTTGAGAGGACTTCCTGATATCCAAAGAAATGTCTAAAAGCCCCACTATCTACCAACCTTGGTTCTAATACCATGTCAATTTTCTATTGTTCTATGTTGTTACAATCACTTTAGCCCAATATTATCTTCAATTAGCAATCAATTTTGATCTTCCAATGATAAATAGAAATTGTAGATAGAATAATAAATGTAATGGTAGTAAAATACAATCAAGATCAATAACAAAAGACACACAATTTGGTCAAAGACTATGGAAAAATCCCACAAGGGGGAAAACCCTTTCAAATTCTTCTTCTTATTAGATTGTCATAAAATGTTTAGCAGAGAGAGTACAATGTTCCAATTCATCAATCAAGAGTCAAAGTCAATCCTTTGACTATCCAACAAAATCAACCAACCAATATCCAAATGATGAGCCAATAGTCAAATTTGTTCCAAGTCAAATATGGTCAAAGTCAACAACAGTCAACAACAGCAAATGATGCCCTAACCAGTCCTCAAGTCAACGGTCAACAACCCTCCAAAAGTCTTGGTCAAACTGCTAGTCAATGTGGCCTTCTAAGCTGGTCAAATATAAGTCAAAATAGTCCCAAAATCCATGGTCAAAGGAGAGAGAAAGTCCACGGTCAAACTCAAATTTCCTATGGTCAATTGTACCCAAACTGCCCAAAACACCTTGATCTTTGTTCCAAAGAATTCGGCTTCCCAAAATCGGAATTATGCAAGTCAAACCAAGTCAAAATTCCAAGTCAAAGGTGGTCAACGGATGGTCAAACTATCCCAGCAGAAAAAGTCAACGCAAATTTCAGATTGTCCTTCCTTTCCTTCGCACATGTGAGAGAGAGACCTGCAATTTTAGATGTATGAACCAATCACAAGAGAGAGAGAAGAATGGATGAGTTGATGTGATGCCAAATGAGGTTGACTTGTCTTGTATTTATATGCTTACTTGTTGACCCAATTTTGTCTTTAGGTCAACCTGAAATTTTGTGCACACGTGGGTTTTTATATTCAAAATATAATTTTCCTTAACCAATTTAAATTCTTCCAAGGGTAAAGGTCCAATAGTACTTTCAAACTTTGTTCATTTGAAAGCCAAAGATCTACGAATACAACACAAAAATACTGCATTTCGGTTTAGTGGTTTTCTAATAATGTAACTTTATTTGAAATATATAAAACAATTACACATAACATCTATAAGTTTATATGAACCAAATATCCAGGGCAAACAATCCAGAGTTCTCTAAGATCAATGGTGCTTAAAATGAACATTCTCCAACATTGTAGAATAGACACATTTAAAGGTAGGGATCTACTATCAGTGAAGCTGTCCACAACAGAGAGCATTTCAATATATTCCAATATTAGATATAATACTTCAACCTTGAATTATGATACTACTCTCCAATGGTAAAGACTGTCACATAAAAATATTATCATTGAGAGAATTTATAGGAAATAACCTACTTTAGGCAGCTCCATGAAAGGGACTATCATGTTTCAATGTGCAATCTAAATTGAAATGACATTCTCAGAGGATATACATTGCCTGGTCATCTATCCAAATGCCTCTGAAATCAGAGAGACAAGGCTCTCTGAGATTTAAAGAATGCCAGTAAGGATGATATTGTGCCCTGTTGACTAGCAACCTTTGGATACAAGGTTCTGCAAGATCTTGAACATCATCAAGCCAAGACATGATTGAAGATTGATTGAAAATTTTCTGGAATTCTAAAAGTGCTTACAGACATTTCAGACAAATCAAAACCCACTTGTATGTCCCTAAAGGTTCATGGTCCATTCAATTGTTGAGAGCTCTTGTTCTGAATTGTGTCTACCAGGCGATTCACAGCATTTACAAGTCCTCCAAGAACATCTATTAAATCCTGACCTTGCTTTCTCTTGAGCTCTCTATCGAGCTCACTGGTTTGTAGTTGCACTTGTTTATTTACCTCAATACCCTTCCAATACATGTCCCTGTCTAGCTGGCTGGAGCACATCTGTGCTTGAGTTGTTTCGCGGATAACCGCTTGTATATTCTGACAATTCTCACGAAGTACACTAATTATGTCATGCTCCCTATCATCTTCAATTGAACATCTTCTTCTCTTATGCCTTACGGTAGAATCTAGTGGTTCATTACCACTTCCTTCACATGCACAATGACCATAAGAACCAGATAAACAATGACGTCACAAAACAGATGGTACTCATCTAAACAATCAGAAAAATAACATCAATAAATATTATCATGTACCTGAAGCCGTTGGATCCTGCATCTTGACCATCTCATCTTGTGAGTCATCATTGGAAGTAAAAGACTATCTGCAGCCACACCCATGCTGTCAAAGGTAGCATCAGGATATGCAGTTGGTGTTTTATCTAGATTTGCATCCATCGCATCAAACAACTCCCTTTCTAAGTAAAATGGAAGCTTATGTTCCCTCTTGGCACTATGACTGAGGTTCCAATAGGATTCTACCCCACACTGGCGCTCCCATTCCTTTATCTTCTTGTAGTCAGAAATAAGTAATTCCCACTTCTTTCGGCATTGACCTGCTGTCCTTTGTACATGGGAGGCTGCACAATGGTTGGATATAATGCTCCATTTGTCTGAAACACCAGAGAATTGTGATTTGGAAGGAGAAAGTTGAAGCTCATTTTCAACTGCCCATTTTTCTCTAACAAGAACAAGCATCTCAGTGAGAGTCCACCTGGGAGCCACCTGTAAACGAGTGCTGTGAGAACTTGACAGCCGTGCAGCCTCTTGAAGAGGGGGGTCCATCTCTTCAATAGATGAAGCTGGTTGCCCCTCTTCCTGTTGGGTTTGTGCAAAATGACTCACATAGTGATGGGATCCTTCCATTGCTAAAATCTTCACAAGCAAAAAGTAAAAAGATTAACATTTCATAATTTTCATGCCATGGAAAAATCACTTTCACCGTGTAGTCATATATGTAAAATAACTTGGAAATCCATGTATGTGGCATATATGAAACAGAATCCATCCAATTGAGAATAAGCGGAGAGGAATGCATCACTGGATACTTAGAACAACAGATAACGAGAGAACTGATCAAGCACAGACCTCAGAGTGGAGTCTATCAACAATAGGCTGTCCAAGGATGTAACACATCCAAAAACAAGAGATTGATTACTTCAAAAAATAATGTCCCACACTATATACAACTCTTGGTCCACTAATAATCATGGGTTGAACAGCTTCAGATAGATTTCCAATTATGTATTAGCAAAACGCATTGGTATCATACTAAGTAGATGTGGTAAGCAGTAACATAACTGCTATTAATGTAAAGAAATTAACAGGAAAGCTCATTCATTATTGTGGCCCTAAATAATAGGATTACTGTAAAGACAAGTAGTAACTTTTATCAATCTTCAAAAAAAAAAACTAGAAAAGCAAAAAAAAACATTTTAGTAACAAAATTAGGCCAAGCTGAGACTGGAAATGTGATTCGGAGCTATGTGAAGCCAAGCCAACTTTAGAGAATGATAGCAAACTTTGGATCAGGCCACCAACAATAGGATACTTGGCTGATCTCAATGGAGAAAATTTGACTACTGTGAATAGGTGTCAAGTAGACCTCATTTCCACACCATCACTCAACTTCTCTCTTCTGGATTTGCACATGTATGCTTCTCTGAAGCAGCAACGTCACTCTTAAGGTTAACCCTTCTGCATTTCTACTATAAATATGCCTACTGGACCACACTCTTAGTAAAAGAATATGATCGTTCTGCTGAAGGAAGGGGAGCTGCATCTTTACCCAACTGTCAATTCAATCAAGGTACTCTAGCTTTGTACTACTGAAATATAATTTATTAAATGATTGCATTTATTATGATCCACTGCAAGAAGAAAGAGATTGATTTCATAGATGCATCATCATAAGCCTTGGTTTTGGACTTTGAATTGGTGATCATATGCTATGCTCACTCTACATCTACTGATTTTTAATTTTCATATATCAAAGGAACAAGCCTAGAATCCCCCAAATGATATTTGGTGTTAAATAACCAAATCCAATCTTAATCCGCTCTGTGATTACAGCTTCATTTTTTATCAAACCATATAAGTGGTGATATATATGGAGCCATAGATTAGTAAACTGGGACCATGTGAGTGGTTGTATGGGATGTATGATGATGGTCATACTATTCCCTCACTCAAGGTACCCAGTGGGAATTGTTTAGATTGAGTAGCATCGGGAGGTACTCCCACAAGCCCCTGGTGCCAGGCTTGTGAGGGAGAAACACCTACAACAGATGATTTGTGGGCTTTGCACCCAATGTCGGGATTTTGGACTCAAAGGAGTGGGCTTCGAACCCAAGGAAAGACCTTTATTATTCTAAATTATTGTTGAGGCTGAATTGGAGGTTCCTAGAATAACCTAAGGGGCTTCCTAAGTAACCTAAGGACAACTATATATTGCAAGCAAATGAAGAGGCTTTAACCACAAGTGTGAACAAGTCTTCTTGAGTGGAAAATGAAGGGAACTGCAGCTAGCGCCAAAAGGAGGCTGAGCTTTGTGTTGTGTGGTAATGGAAGCACAGCCAAGTGTTGAAGGACAGGCCGCAGCTAGCAAAGGTGGGCTAAGAATTTTGGAGACTGGTTACCAGCTGCAGGGATCAACTGCAGGGCTGCAGGTAGGCCGTGTTGCCACCTAGCACACATACCTAAGTTAGTGAGAAAAGCCCTTAACCCCACAAAGTGTGGTTGGTGGCGAATTTAAGAGATGAGCTATCACTTATTCCCAACTCTCTCTCCGTTTAAGCTCTCTCTTAGGTAAGCTAAAGGGGATGGTCCCTAAATGGAAAACTAAGTTAATAGGGGGGACGTGAGGTTTCTAGACGATATCAAATTTGGATTACCTGAGATTAAGAACAAATATAATGAGCAATATGAAATGAAATATATAAACATCAACACATGAATCAAAGATTAGCATACACAAAACCAGTGCCTTCAATATTGCTTAGAAATAGATAATGCTTGCTCAAGAAAAATGAAGTGTTTCAAATTGAAACACAAGTAACCCTATCAATCAAACAAAAAATGTTAGCAAGTTATGATATCACATGCAAGATATAAAATCTGCTTTCAAGAAATGCTTTCAAAATATATAATCATTCGTAAATCCAAAGCATGTGAAGAAAAAATATAGAATGACATGCAAAGGAAAGAAGTTAAAACTTTACTTGCAAAAATGAACAAGATGATACTTCCCTAAATAAGACAATCAATTCAGAACATTTTCATCAATAACAAGTACATGATTAATTTGCAAGTAAAATAGTAAAATGTGTTATCATGAAAATGAACTTAAACTAAGATTAAATGCAATTATCTTCGCTAATTTTAATCTAAATGCCTAGTCTAGATGTGACCTTTCTTTCAACTATTTTGAAACAAGTCGCTTATATAAGT
Source organism: Pinus tabuliformis (assembly GCA_031772625.1). Lineage (NCBI taxonomy): Eukaryota > Viridiplantae > Streptophyta > Pinopsida > Pinales > Pinaceae > Pinus > Pinus tabuliformis. The sequence continues at coordinate 846,350,341 of CM062811.1, forward strand.
TGTGGTAGGAAAAACAAGGAAAGACAGCCAAGGCTATATTAATAATACCTCTCTTGAAATATCCAACACACCCGATGCCTCCGGCACTATAGAGACTGTGGCTCTGACGTGTTAAAATTGGCAACTAGGGCCAAATTCCACCTTAGGACAGCTCATATGATGGAGATGATCATTGCATTGGATTCCTCTTTTGGAGAGGTACAATTTTGATATAAAGATCATCTCATTCCGACACGCATAAATGGAATTATGAATTTATTTCTTCTATGGACAAATTGTCAAGGTCGGCTCCAGTCAAACGTAGGCTCATGAAGCCCAATAGATGTGTCTTTTCACCCTCAACGTTGTGTATAAATAAGAGAGACCTTTTCCTCATTAGGACATCATCATCTCATCACATCTTCTTCTCTCTCTTGATTGGGTCAAACATCATTGGAGGCTTCTCTCTCTCTTCTTCACACGTGTGGCTGGGCAGCGCTTCTTTCTAATTCACATGTGTGGCAGGGGGGCAAGTTTCTGGGCAGAACAGACCGCTGACTTCAAGGCGTTCACCAGCCTGGATCATGGGGTATCTGACTTGCGTTGACTTCTGTTTTTGGGCTAGATTACCGATTTTTCTAGGCCGCATTCTTTGGCACAAAAATAGGGACAATTGGAGGTGTTTGACCAATGTTGACTTCAGCCTTGACTTCAGGTTTGACTGCAGAAAATTACAGCAGACTTTCTCTCTCCTTTGACTGGGTTTGACCGAAGATTTTGAGCTTACTTTGACTCTCTTGGAAGGCCGAATTGGACTATTGTTTGGAGGATGTTTTGGGACAGCTTTGACCCCTGTTGACTTTCTAGTTATGGCTGATTTGACTGCTGATTTAGCAGATCTGTTTTGGGCTTATATTTGTACTCTCTCTCTCTCTGCTGAACTATTGAAGAATAATAAGAAGATTTGATCAAAGGGTTTCCCCACATTGGGGTTTGTCCCTGGCATGCGCCACACCTTGTGTCCTCTTGTCTTCGCTTGTCTTACGCATATGATTTTATGTTCTATTTGCATTTACTGTCAATGTTTATAAGTTAATGTGATTGCTACTAGATATAATTAGAATTTGTCATTGGGTTGTTAAAGGAACATTGAAGTAAATTGTCTTAAGCATAGAACATACCATTGTTATCTAAAATTAACATGGTATCAGAGCTAAGGTGAAAACAAAGCCCAAGCAAGTGTGAAGCAAAGCAATCACTAAAGGAAGCTGTTGGACAAGGACTTGGAACTAGTCCCAATGACGACTACATCTTTTCCTCAAATCCAAGGACAAGCTCAAGGAGAAATTCGACTATCATGCATGGAAAATGATTTTGGATTTGACTTTGGAAGAGAATGATGCCATGGACTATGTCAAGTGAAGAATAGTAGAGTCTCCTTCAAAATTCAAATGCATACACTGTTGTTCAAACAAAGTACAAGAAAGGTGAGACAAAAGCCAAAAGATTATTGTTGATTTTATTCATAAGCCTTTTGGTTGCATATATTTCCTAATTTGGAAACATCTAAGGAGATGTATGAAAGATTGGTTGGGATGTCCAAACATCAAAGTGAACAATGCAAATCAAATTCTCTTTCTCAAGAACAAGTTGAAAGACATCAAGATGGATAGAGGAGAATCCATCCAATCCTACTTCATGAGGATCACCAAGATCAAGAATGATCTCTTATTTGTTGGAGAAGTCATTGGTGACAGGGAACTCTCTCTTATTGCACTTGGAGGCCTTACAAGAGATTGGGATGTGTTCAACACTACCATTCCTAACAATGATATAAGGAACTATTGGCCAGATGCACTCAAGAAGAAATAAGGATGATGGAAAGAGACAAGCCCTCAAATGGAAACAATCCTGCTGCCTTTTTCGCTCATTCTAGAAGAAGGAAATATGTTGGTCCAAGGAATCAAGGACAAGGGTCCAAGCACGGATTCAAAAAAGGAAGAAAAGGAAGGTGCTTCAATTGTAACAGGTTTGGCCACTTCACTAGAGAGTGTCCTCACAAGAAGGATATTTCGCGAGATGATGACAACAACTTCAAGGGCAATGGCAATCGAAGGAACAACAAGTTCAATAACAAAGGAAAGAGGAATGCACCTACTACTCGAAATGGAGATGGTCGTCCTCTGTTAATTTTAGGTATGTTCTATGCTAGAGCAATTTATTTAAATTTTCATAGTTAGCAATCACATCAACATTGAGATAAACTGCAGATAGAACATAAATATAAATCACAGAAGACACGCCAAGACAAGAGGACACAAGATGTGGCGCTAGCCAGGGACAAACCCCACAATGTGGGGAAACCCTTGATCAATTCTTCTTTTATGTTCTTCAAAGTTCAGCAGAGAAAGTGAGAGAGAGAGATAGTACATTTACAACAGAAGTCAACACTTTGACTTATCTAGATCTAGCATAGATCATTTCATATAACGATGAGATCAATTGAAGACATTCTGCATCAACTGATTCTCCAAGGTGACTCCTTCACCTATCATCGTGTTGCATCTGGTTCTCTTGTTGTACCACTGGATACTCCACCATGCTACACTAATCATGATTATCATCATGCTGCCCATGTCCATGATTACATTCAACTTCATACTACCCATGTCCATGATCTTATCCATCATCATGCTGCCCTTACTAATGTGCTTCATCATCATGCTGATGTCCTAACAGATGGCATTCTATCACTGTTGTTCATTGTGATAGGGCTGCTGACCACCTAAGAGAGTCCCTCCTAATCCACACTACCACCCACACTGAATGCATACTGAAATACTCCCTTGGAACAACCTTAGCTACTTATTATGGCTTGCAGCCTAGCAAAGCAGCTAGTTGTAGCTTATCGAATCTTCCAACAAGTCTAGACAAATCATGAATTCATGGCTATTCATGACCTTGAAACTATGCTGTCACCTACAGCGATTCTGGTTGCATTTAGAGCTCGTTAACAACGTCTTGAAGCCTCTCCTTGATGACTGTAAATTGTAATGATAGAGCCTTCTTCTAGCTATGAGACAGAACCTTACAAGTTGTGGAGAGGTCACTTTCGACAGTGTTTAAGCTTGCTTGACAGCGGCTAGATGTCTTAGCTCTTGTGCAAATACATGCTGCACTTAACAGTGTATACCTTGACCCAATACCTCTGCGGCTTCATACCTTGGCTGCGGCTAACTGCAATTTTGCATTGTTGCGTGAGCATTGGTTTCATAATGCGGATACACCATGCTTTTATGCCTGCGGCTTTGCGTGCTTGTTATCACTGCGACTGCGTATTGACTGTGGCTTTACTTCACCTTTAATGTAGCTACCCTCTGCGGCTTTATCACCATGATTGTGCATTGATTGCAGCTTCATGTATTGACACGATATGAACAGCGTAACCATGAAAAACATATGAGTGTGACTCCATGAACAACGTTTGACTGTGGTATACCCAGCATGTATATATATATGAACTGCATGTAAGAGTATCCTTCGTATAGACCCTTTATTAACGGCGAGTTAATTATTCCTTGTGTATAAATGTCACGATCAGCATAATTGTGTGTTTCCATGACAGCGCATAGGGTCCAGCGTACAAGGTTTCTGTTTGCATCCTCATGAGCCTGCGACTTATTGCGGCTAGGGCTCCATGAACAGTGTTTGACTGTGGTATACCTGCTCCTTAATTCGTAGATGAATACATCTCCATAGCCTGCAGATTCATGACTGTGTTCTCCATTAGGGTATCATTATACTAGGCCAGCGTAATCCATAGTGTATCTCCTTCTCCAAAAACCCAAGATGTGGAGAGGAGATCACTTGAAGAGAGTTACCAAAAGACTTCAAATCCTCTTCTATTTATACTGAAATGTAGATGATGAATAGACACGTCGGTTGGGCTTCTGAGCCTACATAAGATGCTGGTTTGCTTGACAATAAATCCATCATCAAAATAAATTCATATCTCCATAAATACTTATCGAAATTGGATGATATTTAGATCAATCCTACACCTCTCGACGAGAGGGATCCAATAAAAATATCAACTGCCATAAATAAGCTGACCCACATGGAGTTTGGCCGTAGTTGCCAATTTTAACACTCCCACTTAGCTAGGGAGAACTCCATCCGCTCATCCATATGACCAATTGTACTATCTCTGCCATCAGTGCCCTGCACTGCTCTGCCCAGCTCTACTCAGCTCTGTTGGCTCTGCTCTGCTTTGCTGGCTCTGTTCTGCTCTGCTGGCTTTGGTCAGCTCTACTGGCTCTGCTCAACTTAGCTCTGCTGGCTCTGCTCAACTTAGCTCTGCTGAACTATGAAGAAGAAGAATTGATCGAGAATGTCTCATACCATTCTCCACTAACCCAAAGTCAATCTCAGAGTGCGTACCACTAGTCCCAGACCAGTCTCAACCGACCCAAAATCAGCGTCATAGTGGGTACCACTCCTACCGCTGGTCCCAAACCAGTATCATCAGTCTCAATTTCAAAGAGTGTACCACTGGTCCCAGACCAGTCTCAACCGACCCAAAGTCAGCATCATAGTATGTACCACTCTCACTGGTCCCAAACCAGTCCTACGCTGACCCGAAGTCAGTCTCAAAGTATGTACCACTAGTCCCAAACCAGTCTCAACCGACCCGAAGTCAGCGTCTTAGTAGGTACAACTCCTACAACTGGTCCCAGACCAGTCCTCCACTGACCCGAAGTCAATCTCAGAGTATGAACCACTGGTCCTAGACCAATATCATTGATCCCAGATCAATGAACGTCATCCTAGCATAGGGAGTACGATAGATACAGCAATGCGTCCATCGGTACTACTATGGTACCTATCCTCATTTCCCTGCTCATTGATCAAATGAGAGGTACTTCCCATGAGTCCCAAACTGCATGGGTAGGATGCCTCAACAGGAGAACTTAATCAATCCTGTCCTCACAAGAGAACTAATCATCCTGCTACACAATCGCCATGGAGAACACATCATCCAGGCCTCACAGGAGAGCTAATCATCCTGCTACATAATCGTCATGGACAACACATCATCCAGACCTCACAGGAGAAATAATCATCCTGCTACATAATCGTCATGGAGAACACATCATCCAGACCTCACAGGAGAACTAATCATCCTGCTACATAATGGTATCCAAACAGCTCACTGAAGAGCTTTCGTAACCAGATTGCCTCTCAGGTAGCCATGCTAGCAGCAATATACTCTGCCTCGGCGGTGCTCAAAGCTACCGACTTCTGCTTCCTGCTCAACCAAGATATCAAAGCAAATCCCAAGGAGAACCAGCACTGAGAAGTGCTCTAGTGATCCTCCACACTACCTGCCCACTCAGCATTTGAAATATTTCGGCAGTGTATCTCAATCCATGAGAGATTGTGCCCTGAAGATATCTCAGAAGATTCTAGGCACCAATCCAGTGAAGCTCAACCAAATATGAGCTCACCATACTAACTGCAAAACATATGTCCGGACGGAGGTTCACCAAGAACATCAACGCAAATGAGTTTATGAAACTCAAATGCATTCCCAAATCTGGTTCGACATCACTACCATGTAACTTCTGAAAGTTAAGATCCTCAAGTTAGTCACAGGCTTGCAGTTTTATCTTTCCACATTCGGAATCCAACTCCCTCTGTCTCCTACAAATGAGAGGGTCTGCACCTGTCAGACATAGGTGCCAGTATGAGAGGTCTATCATCCACAACCTTCGAGTAATGGTTTGGATCGGTTTCACTCCTAGTGAATCTCAGCTTCATTAGACAGCTATCAATCCTCTCATACTACGCCCGAGGTGTTTTGCTTCAAGCCATAGAGGGCTTTCTTCCACCTGTATACATGAGATTCCCGATCATGAATCTCAAACTCCTCGGGTTGTTCCAAACCTGTGGACCTGCTACATGAGGGGAATGGTCCTCCTCATAAGATTTTCGTTTGGTACATCTTAGACATGTACCTTCATGCTCTTTTTGAATTCAAGCATCCCGGTCACCATCTGACTCACAGACCTCCGACGCTGAGTCAATGGACATGGTCCCTAATGAACTTGATACAACCCTGAACTCTAAAACATCTTTGAAAAATCTATTTTCAAGCATGTACCTTTCCATCGATGAGTGCCACCCTGAAAGCTTTGACTCCATTTCCGAGATGGACACCAAGTTCTTCTTGCGATCAGGTACATAAAAGAGATTCTGGGGTTCCTTGCTTTCTTTGAAGAGTCGACCATTTTCTTGATGACCTGCATTACGAGTCATTCCTTTGATCATTGAAGATGTCCCTGGAATGATTGTTATCTTCATCAAGAGATGTGTCCCTGTCCTTCGGACACTCCTTCGCATGATGGCCGAACTTATTGCAACCAAGGCATCTGCCTTTCCTTCCACCCTTGGATCCGAACTTCCCAATGAAGTGATCTTTAAGTAGGCCATCAGAAACTTCCGCTGCACCATTCTAATAATATGCTCTGCTTCGACTTCACCCTTTGTGAACTTTAGAAGAGAGATGTGGAACCCATTGATCCTTTTGTCCTGTCCCTATTGTCTTCGGTGATTGATCTTTCACTCTTGCTTGGGCATTGTCTTCACCTCAGCTCTGATCCCATGTTAATTTAGGTATGTTCTATGCTAGAGCAATTTATTTAAATTTTCATAGTTAGCAATCACATCAGCATTGAGATAAACTGCAGATAGAACATAAATATAAATCGCAGAAGACACGCCAAGACAAGAGGACACAAGATGTGGCGCTAGCCAAGGACAAACCCCACAATGTGGGGAAACCCTTGATCAATTCTTCTTTTATTTTTTTCAAAGTTCAACAGAGAAAGTGAGAGAGAGAGATAGTACATTTACAACAGAAGTCAACACTTTGACTTATCTAGATCTAGCATAGATCATTTCGTATAACGATGAGATCAGTTGAAGACATTCTGCTTCAACTGATTCTCCAAGGTGACTCCTTCACCTATCATCGTGCTGCATCTGGTTCTCTTGCTGTACCACTGCACACTGCACCATGCTGCACTAATCATGATTATCATCATGCTGCCCATGTCCATGATCCCATTCAACTTCATATTGCCCATGTCCATGATCTTATCCATCATCATGCTGCCCTTACTAATGTGCATCATCATCATGCTGCTGTCCTAACAGATGGCATTCTATCACTGTTGTTCATTGTGATAGGGCTGCTGACCACCTAGGAGAGTCCCTCCTAATCCATGCTGCCACCCACACTCAATGCATACTGAAATACTCCCATGGAACAGCCTTAGCTGCTTGCTATGGCTTGCAGCCTAGCAAAGCAGCTAGCTGTAGCTTATCGAATCTTCCAACAGGTCTAGACAAATCATGAATTCATGGCTATTCATGACCTTGAAACTACGCTGTCACCTACAGCGATTTTGGCTGCATTTAGGGCTCCTTAACAACGTCTTGAAGCCTCTCCCTGATGACTGTAATGATAGAGCCTTCTTCTAGCTATGAGACAAAACCTTACAAGTTGTGGAGAGGTCACTTCTGGACAGCGTTTAAGCTTGCTTGACAACGGCTAGATGTCATAGCTCTTGTGCGGATACGTGCTGCACTTAACAGCTTATATCTTGACCCAATACCTCTGCGACTTCATACCTTTGCTACGGCTAACTGCGATTTTGCGTTGCTGCGTGAGCATTGGTTTCATAACGCGGATACACCATGCTTCTATGCCTGCGGCTCTGCGTGCTTGTTATCACTGTGGCTGCATATTGACTACGGCTTTACTTCACCTTTAATGCAGCTACCCTCTGCGGCTTTATCACCATGACTGTGCATTGATTGCGGCTTCATGTATTGACACGATATGAACAGCGTAACCATGAACAGCGTATGAGTGTGACTCCATGAACAGCGTTTGACTGTGGTATACCCAGCGTGTATATATATATGAACTGCGTGTAAGAGTATCCTTCGTATAGACCCTTTATTGACGGCGAGTTAATTATTCCCTACGTATAAATGTCATGATCAGCATAACTGTGTGTTTCCATGACACCGCATAGGGTCCAGCGTACAAGGTTTTTGTTTGCATCCTCATGAGCCTGCAGCTTACTGCAGCTAGGGCTCCATGAACATCGTTTGACTATGGTATACCTGCTCCTTAATTCGTAGATGAATACATCTCTATAGCCTGTGGATTCATGACTGCGTTCTCCATTAGGGTATCATTATACTAGGCCAGCATAATCCATAGTGTATCTCCTTCTCCAAAAACCCAAGATGTGGAGAGGAGATCACTTGAAGAGAGTTACCAAAAGACTTCAAATCCTCTTTTATTTATACTGAAATGTAGATGATGAATAGACACGTCGGTTGGGCTTCTGAGCCTACATAAGGTGCTGGTCGGCTTGACAATAAATCCATAATCAAAATAAATTCATATCTCCATAAATACTTATCAGAATCGGATGATCTTTAGATCAATCCTACACCTCTCGACGAGAGGGATCCAATAAAAATATCAACTGCCATAAATAAGCTAACCCACATGGAGTTTGGCCCTAGTTGCCGATTTTAACATCCTCCCAAGAAGTCGAGAAACTGCAGGTATGATGAAGTTAATGTTGCAAAGAAAAATGAATTTTTTCTTATTTCTTCCCTCTCCACCGCCTCTCCTCCAGATACATTGGACCATTGGTTGATTGATAGTGGTGCCTCAAGGCACTTCACTAGGTATAAAGAAGCTCTCTCAAACTTGGTTGCGAAGAAGACAAATATGGAGATCATACTTGGGGATAATGACACCTATCCCATGAAAGGAATAGGACTGTTACTCTTCGCTTAAATCAAGGTCAAACCCTTCGCCTACAAGAAGTGCTATATGTACCTGACTTGAAAAAGAACTTGGTTTCTATTTCTGCGATGGAAGATAAAGGTTTTTAAGGTGTCATTCGTTGATGCAAAGGTTCGTCTTTGGCAAAGGAATCCAAGAGATGCATTCACTCTAGGATTCAGGGTTGAAGGTCTCTATCAGATTGGAGGAAGTCCATTGGGAGCTATGATTTGTGACACGTCTCTTCAATCCAAATTATGGCACCGAAGATTTGTTCATCTTCATTTTAAAACCTTACCCGATGTAGGGAAGATGGTCACAGGGATGCCCGAATTCAACTTTGAACCATGAAGGTGTTTGTCAGGTATGTGAAGCTGGAAAACATACAAGGGGACCATTCCCCTCAAGTGAGACTCAAACCACTGATATTCTTCAACTAGTCCATTCTGATCTATTAGGTATGATACCTATTACATCTTTGTGTGGATATTTGTATTATGCTATTTTTGTGGATGACTTCTCTCACAAGACATGGATATATTTCTTAAAGAAGAAAAACGAAGCATTCAAATGGTTACTCTCCTTCAAAGCCTTGGTAGAGAATCAAACAGGGAAGAAGATCAAAGTTCTGAGAACCAATAATGGGACTAAATATGAGTCTAATGAATTCAAAGTCTATTGTAGAGAAGTTGGCATTAAGAGGGAGACTAAAACTGCTTATACTCCTGAACAAAATGGTGTTGCCGAAAGGAAGAATCGTACTACCATCGAAGCTACTCAGGCTATGCTTCATGATCAAGGTCTTCCGAAGTTCTTATGGGGAGAAGCTACCAACACCGTTGTGTATGTCCAAAACCAATACCCACATCAAGTGTTGGACTTCAAGACACCCGAAGAAGTTTTCACCAGTAAGAAACCTGATGTCTCATTTTAGAATTTTTGGATGTCCCGTATAATTTCATGTGCCGAAAGAAAAAAGAAACAAACTAGAGGCATCTGGGAAGAAAGGAACATTCGTGGGCTACAGTGAAACTTCGAAGGCATATAGAATCTATGTGCCTAGTCCAAGAGAAGTGGAATTAAGTCATGATGTCACTTTCGATGAAGATTTCGTACTTAGAAAGATTCAAGATCTTCTTATTCCTAGGAAGACCAATGATGATGCAGATGCAGAAAAGGAGGATGAATCTCCGTCCGATGTACCGATGCTCGTTTTTGAAGGACCGATGGATACCATTGATCCACCTCCTTGTCAGCCCCCTACTACAAGAAAGAGGCCTTTGTGGCTTAAAGATACTCTTGAAGGTGCCGAGCAACACATTGCACCAAGAGGGACATTTCGTGAAAGCAAGAAGCCGAATAGGTACCAAGGGTACTTAGCTATCATGATTACTAATATACAATTTGAGCCTTGTACATTCGAGGAAGTCATGAAGCAACAGGTTTGGAAGGATGGGATGAACGAAGGGTATGAATCGATCATGAAGAATGATGTCTGGGATGTGGTTCCTAGACCCAAGGATAAGTCTGTGGTCACTTCGAAATGGCTCTACAAGATCAAACATGAAGCTGATGGGAGTGCTGAGAAATTCAAGGCCAGATTTGTAGCTCGAGGCTTCTCTCAAAAGGAAGGAGTAAACTATGATGAGATATTTGCACTAGTTGCCCGATATACCACCATTTGTTCGATCATCGCCCTTGTTGCCTCACAATGATGGAACTTTCATCAGATGGATGTCAAAACAGCCTTCTTGCATGGTTCGCTTAAGGAAGAAGTATATGTAGAACAACCCAAGGGGTTCAAGGTTCAAGATCATGAGACACATGCATGCAGGTTGAAGAGGGCCCTCTATGGGTTGAAGCAAGCCCCTAGCGCTTGTATGAGAGGATCGATGGCTATCTTATGAAGCTGGGATTTACGAGAAGCGATGCAGACCAGAACCTATACTTCAAGGTTGAAAAGGACAGACCTGTCATCCTGGTTTTTTATGTGGATGATCTCTTTCTGGCAGGTGATGATCCTCTCATTCATCAATGCAAAAGGGAGTTGGCTTCCGAGTTCGAGATGAAGGACCTAGGACTAATGCATTATTTCCTAGAGTTGGAGGTTTGGCAAAAGCCAGGTGAGATTTTCCATTCTCAAGGAAAATATGTTGTGAAGCTACTCGACAAGTGTGGGATGGCGGACTGCAAGTCTATGACTACTCCGATGGAACTCAACTTTAAGAAGCTATGTCGAAGTGTTGATGGGCCTGAATTGGCGAAACCTATCGAGTATCATCAACTTGTGGGGGCACTAATGTTCTTGTTCAACTCCCATCCAAACATATGCTTCGTTGTGAACACGTTGAGTCAATATATGGTCGAGCCTCATCACATTCATTGGATTGTTGCCAAGAATCTCTTGAGATATCTCCGAGGCACTATCCACTATGGTCTGAGATACACTATCGGGAATTTGAGGCTACATGGATATTCAGATGCTAACTGGACTAGCAGTGCGGTGGATCATAAGAGCACATCTGGGTGTTGCTTCTCTTTGGGGTCTGCTTCTATATCCTGGATGAGCAGGAAGCAGAAATCGGTTGCACTAAGCACCACCGAGGTTGAATACATTGCTGCGAGTATGGCCTATTGTGAAGCAATCTAGTTGAGGAAGCTCTTTAGTGAGCTATTTGAGCACGTGTTAGATACAACCGTGATCTTCTGCGACAACCAGAGTGGGATTCGTTTATTAGAGAATCTCGTGTTCCACGACCACTCCAAGCACATTGATATCAGGTACCACTTTATCCGGGATATGATACAACAGGGAGCAATTAGGCTCCAACACATTAGGACAGATGAGCAGGTTGTTGACATTCTCACGAAGCCTCTTGGTGTTGAAGAATCTTAGGGCAAGCATATTTAGGGTGATTCTTCGATACATGATAACAATTTGTGAAACATATATACATTTTTATCTTAGCTTGATGTTACTTCATGATTAACATATGTGAGTTAGCTTCATCAAACTGCTATCAAAACAAAAGAGACAAGAACACAATTGTTTGGCTCTCTGCCAGGGCCAAAACCTCTCCCTCTTAGAGAGGAAAGTCCATGTGTAAATTCTTCTTATAGAGATTCCATTGATGAATACCAAGACCAGGACCCTTGACACATTCTGCCACTCCAAGACCAAGACATTAATCCTCCACTTCATCTCTGCTGGGATCATCATCCTTACTGCACCTCTAAGGTCTCCATTACTGCTACCATCATTGAGAGCACTATTGTTGCACCTTAAGATCTTCAATGAACTAATCTTTGCACCCTGACTGTTTCCTAGAAATCACCACTGAGATGATCTATGTACCTTCATCGAGATCATGCTCTTCAAGAACGAGATCATGACTAATATGTATGCTATGTACTGCACAGAAATCCTCTTTAGACCATCATCAAGATCATGATTATAATCGGAATCATGATTGTCCTAGAAGGTATGCAGAGACAGGTTGATTACTGTGATCCTCTTCATCAAGACTGTGAGATAGTAATGATTATGCTAAATTATTGTGATCCTTCTTTCTTAGGACTGCGTCTACACTTTCACGGAAGTCTGTTGCAGCTTATGCTAGGATTATATCACTATGACCCTTCTCCTCACACGATGTCTAGACTATGATCGTGTTAGTGGTAGTGACCATCAGGTGACTGCGTATAGAATAACTATTGACACTGTGATAGTCACAATCATGGATGCTTCCTCCCATCATATCGAGACCACCGAGAGGGCTTCACCAAGACTGTGGCTCACTGTGCCATCCGGACACTTGTCTGCCTACGGCTATGTTCGAGATTATATCTAGCCCATAACATAATTTAATAATGTGCCTATATCGGCAGCGTTTTTTTGTTCTATCTATTCGAGGACTTTACCTTCAGATCGCAGGTATGCCGAGAGGGTGTTAATCTAGGTTTTGTTGCTCCTTATACCCATCCAAGGAGGCAGTTAAACCCTAGATCTAACCTACCAAAAATGCGAATCCTCTACTCCTTTTACACCCGAAAATATAGAGACAGATTTGCGAAATTTTCTTGTGTTGTTTTCGCTAACCCTTCGTGGGTATTTATAGTAATTTGCCCATATATGCAAGCCGACGTGAGTTTGTGAACCATCATGACTCTTTATTGAGCTGACATGACTTTCATTTTCTTAATTAATTTGATTTTGGAGCCGACATGAATAGCTTCTTCTTGATTTCTCTTGCAGACTTCTTTGGAGGATTATGCTTGGTCTTTGGAGGGCTTCTACACACCTTTGTGGACTTGATTACATTTACATAAACTCATGAAGAGTTTCAATACACATAACATGACTCTTTGACACAAATAAATCCTAAAGACATCAAGAAGAAGTCTTTCATCTAGTGACACTTCTTGCTCATGAAACCCATGTAGCAAGGCATACAAAAATAATTTATTACATCAATTACAAAGATCATGTCATTATGAAGACCGAACCTAGTTACACTTTCTTCAACACTCAGAAAGGTCAAATTCCTATTCTTCTGAGAGAGACTTGGAGTCATGGAGCTCCAGGAGCTCCTGGGGGCGTCAGGTACTTCTTGGAGCTAGCTATGAGCAACCACAGGGTGAGTGGTTCACCTTCCCCTGTGATACCCCATTATGGTTGACATGTGTGTAGGGTCAGTGGTTAACCTTCCCCTACCCGGACACATGCATGTAGGGTGAGTCTTTCCCCTACTGTTGGCAGATGCATAGGATAAGTGGTTCACATTCTCCTATGGCATACGAGCAGGATGAGTGGTTCACCTTCTCCTACTAATGCCCCGACACACATCCTACCCATAGAGTCTAGGACTCATGGGAAGTACCTCTCATCTGGCCAATGAGTTGGGAAAAGTGGGTTAGGGACCATAGTACTACCGATGGACACATCGTGTACTGACGTACTCCCTATGACTAGGATGCATGGTGTTCAACAACTTGATCTGGGATCAACGACTGACTTTAGTTAGTGGAAAGTGGTATGATACACTCCCAATCACTACTTCTTCATCATTACTTCAAGGTTCAACATAGCAGAGCAGAGCAGTACAGAGCAGTGATGGCATGATGGTATAGGATGACACGTTGGCATAATGATGGATTGGCAGGTGGAATTCTCCCTAGTTGAGAGGGAGTGTTAAAATTGGCAACTAGGGCCAAATTCCACCTTAGGACAACTCATATGATGGAGATGATTATTGCATTGGATTCCTCTTTCGGAGAGATACAATTTTGATATAAAGATCATCTCATTTCGACAAGCAAAAATGTAATTATGAATTTATTTCTTCTATAGACAAATTGTCAAGGTCGGCTCCAGTCAGATGTAAGCTCATTAAGCCCAATAGATGTGTCTTTTCACCCTCAATATTGTGTATAAATAAGAGATACCTTTTCCTCATTTGGACATCTTTGTCTCATCACATCTTCTTCTCTCTTTTGATTGGGTCAAACATCATTGGAGGCTTCTTTCTCTCTTCTTCGCACGTATGGCTAGGCAACTCTTCTTTCTACTTCACACGTGTGGCAGGAGACCAAGTTTTTGGGCAGAACAGTCGCTGACTTTAGGGCATTGACCAACGTTAACTATGGGGTATTTGACTTGTGTTTCTTCTGTTTTTGGGCCAGATTTTTTTATTTTTCTAGGCTGCATTATTTGGCAACAAAATTGAGACATTTGGAGGTGTTTGACCAGCGTTGACTTCAAGTTTGACTGCAAAAAATTATAGCAGACTTTCTCTCCTTTGGCTGGGTTTGACCAAAGATTTTGAACTGACTTTGACTCTCTTGGAACGCTGAATTGCGTTGTTGTTTGGAGGATGTTTTGGGGCAGCTTTGACCACCGTTGACTTTCTGGTTAGGGCTGATTTAGCATATCTATTTTGGGCTTATATTTGTACTCTCTCTCTGCTGTACTATTGAAGAATAATAAAAAGATTTAATCAAAGGGTTTCCCCACATTGAAATTTGTCACCGGCATGTGCCACATCTTGTGTCCTCTTGTCTTGGCTTGACTTATGCATATGATTTTATGTTCTATCTGCATTTACTATCAATGTTTATAAGTTAATGTGGTTGCTACTAGATATAATTGGAATTTGTTATTGCGCTGCTAAAGGAACATTGAAGTAAATTGTTTTAAGCATAGAACATACCATTGTTATCTAAAATTAACATGACGACTGCAAGGACACCATGTTAACCACATAAAAGGGTTTATGATCCTCAAGTTGATGAAAGAAAGGGGTCCCTAAGAGATGTCTTTCAACCAAGTTTATGATTGGAGGTGAATTTTCATTAGGGATGCAAGCTATGCTAATATGCCTAAATGAAATGCAAGTTTATTAGTGCTTGTAAAAGGAAATGTCTCAAGTAAATGGAAATATGTTTAATAAGATAACTTAGAGAATTGCTCAAAACTGTACAAGATACAAGAACATAAACTTTATAAGCACATAAGATTGTAAGTTGCTCAAAGTAAGTGCTTTAACAAATTATATATCAATGATCTTTTGATTTTGGGTAGCATCGGATGTGCTCTAGCTCCGAAATTTTGAGGAGGGGCTAGGACACATGAGATATCCAAGACCCGGAAATCGTTTGGAGAAATTCCACACGGATGAGGAGTTATTAAAATAATTAATATTTTTAATGGGGTTCCTAAGTCTAAACTTAGGAATATAAAAATATTAATGGGTATTAATAAAAATATGAGTGAGAAGCTTCTAAGTGACGAGGATCAAGTCTATTTTAATCTTAGTCGTTGATTAGGGACCTAATCTCGATTGTTGATTCCTCAACAAGAAAAGTATAAGAGCTTGAGGGTCAATTGGAGATACACCAAGTGATCAAAGAAGTTCGATTTTTCTAGGGCATGGTTTGTTGAGAAAATCGAAAAGGTGATCTGAGTTGCAGCAGAGGGGCAGGGATAGTTGGGGTTGGAGGATCTTCTCCGAGACCCTGAATACACATCAGAGAAAGGCACAGATAAGCCAAAGGAGGCAACGCAGACCAAGGATGGTTGACGCTGGGCCAAAAGGGCCCACTCATTGCTTGACGCAGTGCCAGCGCAAGGGAAGAGCTGCCCTCCTGCAGAAGTCTGAATTCAACCGCAGAGCAACAGGATCAGCCGAGAAGGCTGACGTCAGAGCTCTAGGAGGTAGAGGAGGCAGCGCAAAGCTGACGCAGTGTCCCAGAGTGCTCCACGCAAGCCCACGCAGCTACTGCAAAGGGGCAGCACAGTTGTATCCGGGGATAGTCAATCCATCTACCGGATCAGAGGGATTTTTCTGGGTGAAGTGAGGTAATCTGACTCAGGTTTCTGCTAGTATATTTTATCTCTGTAACTGGATAGTTGAGAGGGCATCCAGAGTTGTATTCAGAACTACTGCTTAATAATAGAAAACCCTTAGAGCTGTTGCACCGGTTTTCCCACATTGGGTTTTTCCGGGAATGTTTGTCCAAAAATAACGATATCCCTTGTGTGTTTGTCTCATATTTATTTCAGTTTATGATCTGTATGTCAGTGTAGGCTGCAGTAGTGTTTTTCATCACTGTTTATAAATTAAATAACTTGTTGAATGTAATAACAAGGAGGAGATGATAAACCAATGATTGCAGTAGGATTTTTTATGTGTAGATTCAGAAATTTTCACATGGTATCAGAGCATTGCAAATCATAGGATACTAAAGCCATCAACCGGGAGATCCAGCAAATCTACTGCAGAGAGGCAGTTGTACCAAGTGACAACATTGTTCCAAAGCCAGAGACTCAAAGGGATAGTGATGCAGTGCAGAAGAGTTGACACAGAGGCTCACACAGTGCATGCGTCAGCTTTCTGAGCCAGGTGAGGGTGATGCAGTAGCTGGGAGGAGCCCACACAGTAAATGTGTCAGCTATCTAGGCCAGCACAGAAGCAGAGGCGCAGATCAGGCTCACAAAGAGCCACATCATCTTTCTGAACCAGGAAGTAGTGACGCAGTGGTCAAGAGGAGCTGATCTAGCTCACTACTGCGCAAGGCCTGAGGAGCTCAGATTCTTCAGTTACTGGGGCAGAGGGCACAACACAGATCGAATCTAAGGTGCTGGTGGGATGTTGTCGTTGCTGGTGCAGAACAATGTCTGAGGAGACTGAACCAAAGTAGAGGGAGTCACTGCCTTAATAGATTTCTTGCCACAACAAAGGAGGATTGAATAGGAGTGATTTGACATTGTTTGGTGGAAGGATTTCTGTGAAGGAAATCAGGATTCAGAAGGAGTCTAGAGGGAACTTGTTCCTTAGAGGATTTCTAGCGCCAAAGAAATCCAGATCCTAGTCTTGTTGGGGCAACAGCGAGAGAAGGAGAAGAGAACCTGTTCTATACTTGTTTGAGCAAAAATGGCAGTTACTAGACTAAGGGATCAAGACAGATTGGATGGAGCATCCAACTTTTTCATCTGGAAGGCCAGGATCCTGGCAGTCTTGGACAAGAATTGCATCAAGGATTATGCCTTGAAAGTGGTGGTTGTACCAGTCGATGCTGATCCTCTAAAGAAATACGAGGAGGCTCAAGCAAAGGCGAAGTGCATGATCTTCGACGAGGTCAAAGATCATGTGGTCCCACACATTGCTGAGAAGGAAACAGCAACGGAGATGTGGGAAACGCTGACCACCTTGTACCAGAGGACTTCCGTTCAGCTGAAGATACTATATTGGAGAATTAGCTGAGACAGTACCAGATGCAGAAGGGAGAAGAGATCGATCAATTGCTCCTCAGGTTGCAAGGGATTCGAGACCAACTGACCTCTGTGGGGTCTACACTAGATCCTAAGCTCATGGTTAGGATTGCCCTGAATGCAGTCACCGAAGACTGGGAGACATTTGTCCAAAGTATCTTGGGCAGAGCATCTCTCCCCAACTGGGAGGAGATGTGGGCAGCTCTTTGACAGGAAGAGATCATGAGGTTGACCAAGGCATGAAGTAGCGGCAGAGGAGGCCATGTCAAGGAGTAAGATGCAGCTCTCGCATCATTGGGATAGCATGGGCAGTAGAAAATGAAGAAAAAATATATATCCAAGGTCAGATGCTTCACGTGTGGTGAACTAGGACATTTCACCACTCAGTGCCCCCGGAAGAAGGGCAAGGAAGAGGCTTCTGACTCGAAGACTGCTCCAGCGAAAGCTGACAAGGAGTATGATGACGAGGATTGTGCCATGAGTGCTCATGCACCTCTGGAGAAGAGGTGGGGTGACATAGAGCTGTAGTCGTGAGGACTACACCCAGGGCAAGATCCTTGAGGTGCCCAAACTCTTGGATCACATACGGCTACGGGAGCCCTTAACGTCAGTAGCAAAATTGTAAAATTGGCAACTAGGGCCAAACTCCATGTGGGTCATCTTATTTATGGCAGCTAATATTTTTCTTGGATCCCTCTCATCGAGAGGTGTAGGATTGATCTAAAGATAATCCGATTCCGATAAGTATTGATGGAGTTATGAATTTATTTGTGTTATAAGACAATTCATCAAGGTCGGCCAGCAACCAAATAAACCCCATATGTGCTCAACGTTTTAGTATAAAAGGAGATGACTTGAGAGTCATTTGTCACACACACTTCTATCTTGATTTCTCTCCACTTGTCTTGGGGTTTAGTGGAAGAGAAATCTAGGAGTGGAAGCCCTAAACATTGGTGGAAAGAAGACTAAGGGAGCTACCCTACAGGAGATGCCCTAGCCCTAGACGTTGTCAAAGAAGAAGTCAAAAACGTTGTCAAGGAAGCATGCCCTAGCCGCAATCTTGGAGGAATCTTATCACAGCAAAGAGAGGCCCTAAACATTGCCAAAAGGCAGCCCTAAATGCAGTCTAAGAGCAGCCCTAAACACTATCAAAAGGCAGCCCTAAACGCTGTCAAAAGGCAGCCCTAAACGCAGTCTAAGAGAGGCCCTAATGCTGTCCAAAAGGAAGCCCTAAACGCAATCTAGGAGAGGCCCTAACGTTGTCCAAAAGGCAGCCCTAAACACAGTCTAAGAGCAGCCCTAAACACAGTCTAAAGGGCAGCCCTAAACGTTGTCTAAAGGCAGCCCTAACGCAGTCTAAAGGGAGCCCTAATGCTAACCTATGGTGCCCTAGATGCAGGCCTAATACGGCTAAAAAGGTGGGCTGTAGGTGACCCTCAAAACAGGGACAGCATGAGAGTTTGAGGACTCAAACATGCCCAAGGCAACAATGCTAATAAATGGGACAGCTGGGCTACATGGCGCTGCTAAGACACATGGGACAGTAGCAGGTATGGCAAGGCTAAAGGGACAGCAGCAAGGGGACAACAGCAAGGTATAGCATGATTGTTAGGGACAGCAGCTACACCTATATATCAAGGCAGCAATGGCAAGGGACAACTGTATAGTAAATGGGACAGCAAAGGAATGCTAAGGCAAGCATGGTGCTACAAGCACATGAGACATGTTGTGTGTCAACATGGTTCAGCATACCACTTGGGACAGTTGTGTGGCAACATGATCAGCTTCAGAACAATGATGGGACAGCAGCATGTTAGGACAGCAATGACATTGATGGGACAACAACATGTTGGAACAAAACTATGATGGGACAACAATGACATTGTGCAGCAATGGCATGGTGCAGCAACAGCGAGTACATGGTGCAGCAATAGTACTTGGGACGGCAATGATGCTTGGTGTAGCAAGTACATGGTTTAGTCATGATTGGTGAAGCATGATGAGATGCAACATAGTGATGCCATGGGTGCAGCGTGGTGCAGCACGGTGAGGTGCAGCATGATGACGAGATTCAACACAATGATAGGTGGAGTCACCTTGGAGAATTAGTTGAAGCAGCATGTCTTCAACTGATCTCACGTATCATCTTCTTAGAGATGATCTATGCTCTTATTTAAATAAGTGAAAGTGTTGACTTCTATTGTAAATGTACGATCCCTCCCTCTCTCTCTGCTAAACTATTGAAGAACATATAAGAAGAATTGATCAAGAGTTTTGCCACATTGGGGTTTGTCCCTGGCTAACACCACATCTTGTGTCCTCTTGTCTTGGCTTGTCTTCTGCGATTTATGTTTATGTTCTATCTGCAGTTTACTTTAATGTGGATATGATTGTTAATCTGGAAAAGATATTGAGCTAACTGTGAAAATTGAAATAAATTGCTCTAAGCATAGAACATACCTAAAATTAACAAAAATGATGGGTGTCGATTGGTGTGAGGTGTGATGGAGCAACAATGGCAGAGCTAGAGTGCCAAAGTCTAAAGCAACGTAGTGAATGTTGTAGCAGTGAGAGAGGCACAAAGCAGATTGCAAAAACATAGTAGCAGCAGAGGGTCAGCACAGATTAACAGCAGAGGTAGCTTCAGTATCACGAGGCATCCAGACTGACCAGCATGTCAGTTTTTGGGTGAAGTTTCACTTGCTTCTCAATAATTGAGTTGCAATGCAGCAGTTAGCAGTGGTAGTGCTATGGGCAGCATGATGCAGCATTTTGAGAGGGAGTTATCGTACAGATGTATCAGTGGCAGTGGCAGAGTCATGGGAAGCAGTACAGGATACAGCAGTGCAGTGGATGAAGGGCAACATGCCAAGCATCAGCAACACAGAGGACCGATGCAGTGAATCAGTGTAATACTTCTATTGAGAAATATTGCTAGAGCACATTCCTTGCTAAGAGGGAGTGTTGATTTTGGATAGCATCGAATGTGATCTAGCTTCGAAATTTTGTGGAGGGGCTACGACACATGAGATCTCCAAGACCCAAAAATCGTTTGGAGAAATTCCACCCAAATGAGGAATTATTAAAATAATTAATATTTTTAATGGAGTTCCTAAGTCCAAACTTAGGAAAATAAAAATATTATGAATATTAATAAAAATATGGGTGAGAAGTTTCTAAGTGAAGAGGATCAAGTCTGTTTTAATCTTAGCCGTTGATTAGGGACTTAATCTCGGCCATTGATTCATCAACAGAAAAAGTATAAGAGGAGGCTTGAGAGTCAGTTGGAGATACACCAAGTGATCAAAGAAGTTTGATTTTTCTGAGGCGTGGTTTGCTGCAAAAATCAAGCAGGTGATCTGAATTGCAACAGAGGAGTAGGGATATTTGGGGTTGGAGGATCTTCTCTGGGACCCCGCATACACCGCAAAGAGAGGCAGAGATAAGCCAGAGGAGGCAGCGCAAACCAAGGGAGGCTAACGATGGGCCAAAAGGGCCCATGCATTGCTTGACGCAGTGCCAGCGCAGGGGAAGAGCTACCCTCCGGCAGAAGCCTGAATTCAAACGAGGAGCAGTAGGATCAGCCGAGAAAACTAACGTCAAAGCTCCAGGAGGCAGAGAAGGCAGTGTAGAGCTGACGCAATGTCTCAGAGTGCTCCACGCAGGCCCACGCAGCGACTACAAAGGGGCAGCATAGTTGTAGCTGGGGATAGTTAGTCCATTTGCCGGATCAGAGGGATTTTGCCAGGTGAAGTGAGGTAATCTCACTCAGGTCTCTGCCAGTATATTTTATCTCTGTAACTGGATAGTCGAGAGGGCAGCTAGAGTTGTATTCAGAACTACTACTTAATAATAGAAAACCCTTAGAGCTACTGCACCGGTTTTCCTGCATTGGGTTTTTCCGGGAAAGTTTGTCCAAAAATAACAGTGTCCCTTATGTGTTTGTCTCATATTTATTTCAGTTTATGATCTGTATGTTAGTGTAGGCTGCAGTAGTTTTTTTCATCATTGCTTATAAATTAAATAACTTGTTGAATGTAATAAAAAGTAGGAGATGATAAACCAGTGATTGCAGTAGGATTTTTGATGTGTAGATTCAGAAATTTTCACATGAACAACCAATTAAAGTATGAGATGAAGCTTCAAAGTATGATATGCTTGCAAAATGAACAAATAACTTTAAAATAAATCAGCAATAAACCAATGAGCCCATAGTGAGGCAAACATGAAGCAAATCGTCAAATTAGCTAAATCAAACTTTGCCACATGAATTGAGATGCTTACATATAATGAAATAAGTTGCTCCAAGGTGAAGTCCCAAGTTGTACTTAAAAGAAAACTTCAAGTGCAAGGCATAAAATGGAAACTAATAGCAAAATCAAATTTAGAAAGTTAGATTGTGATGGTGAAATTGTGTTAATTCTTAAGGCATGCAAAATGAAAACTAAGAAAACAATGCAAGATCAATCCACCCACATGTTTCTCCTTCTAAATAAGGAGAAAAAGATGTCTTGGGTGAAACTCGGGCTCCCACAAGAAAAACTAAGTATTTTTATTACATTGTTACAAAGATGAGAAACCTTCCAAGGATCTCAACTAAAACTTCAAGGGAATCTTTTACAACGTATGAAGTTTTTCAAGCACTAGATTTCTTTCTTGAAAGTCAAAATTAGAAACTAATGTAAATACAATAAGAATGCTCTCAAATTTGAAAATGTTAGGTGTCTCTTGGTATCCCAAAGATTAGCCTCCAATGGTAGATGAAATCTTGCACAAGAAAAGGAGCTAGTCTTCTTTGTCCACGACCTTGCCAAGTGAGAGATCCTCTTCAAATACCCACGACCTAGCTAAATGGTAGCCCTCCTCAAATGCCCACAGCTTCCTAGAAGATGAACTTTGAAGGCTTGAGAGGTCTTATAAGAAAATAGTTAAGAGTTTTACTCAAAACTCTTGTTATCAACACTCCAACTATGGGTTGCAAAACAAAGACACAATCAGTGTAGAGAGAACATGTAAAAAACAAAATATCATACAAATAATGTACAAGAAACCAAATCAAGTGATGGGAGTGAACCTCATCACTTGCTTTAGTTTAGAAAATGCTCTCAAGTAGCTAATATAAAATCAATGAAGCACTATTTGAAAAGATTTAAAATATGAAATATTTGCTTGTATACAATCTATGTCCAAACGAATCCCTGCAAGAACACTTTTTCGTAAGATGAACTATGAAAATCCAAATAACAAATGAGAATTCCTTTTAAAATGCTTCAAGAGTGGGTTGGTCTCCCAAAGACTTCCCCTCACGCTTGATCCAACAAAAATAATTCTTCTACAATACTCCAATCACACATTAGTCCATATAGATTTAGAGAAGCAAACAATGAATTGAAACTTTTAGAAATTTATTTGAAAATAAACTAGAACTTCCAACATCTAGAGCCTATTTTCGAATCAAATGTTAATACAAAATAGCTTTGCACTAACAAGTCTACAAGAGTATATGGAAAATGAAATAACTCAAAGCATAAATAGAAGAAATTATACCAATAGCTCACAATGCACCATGCTCCAAAGGAAGAACACCCATGAATGGACCCCCAAAGTCTTTTTATTGCAATTCTTGAAAAGTGTACAAAGTAACAACGCTTCCGCAAGCACAATAGCTAGTAAACAATTGATACAAAATGAGAGCTCAAAGCTCTATTATATAGAGAAATGGGAGCAAATCCCAATGTAGCATCCAAGTGACAAATGGCCATGGTGAAGATCCCAAGAAGGAAATCAAATTCCAAGTGGAGGGATGAAGTAGCCACCAATCCAAATCGAATTCCATATGTGGCACCAAGATATCCTCAAGCAAAATTGAATTCTCCAAGTGTGAAAATGAGCAAATCCAAGTGTGAACCAATCAAGGAGCTAACTCAAGTCAAACTCCATGATCAAACCATGTGATGACACCTCATGTAGATTCTTCCAATGAGCCCAGCATAAATCTCCTTGAGGAATGCGTAGTTCCTCCTCTGGATGCCATGTGTGAGAACTAAGGTGAGTGAAGTGGAGACAAGTCTCCATCAAATCCTCAATCAAATAGTCCATCCAATCCATGAGATACTCCAAAATGTGCATTAACTCCTCACGAAATTCTATTTTCCAAGTCACCAGTTGCTTCATTACTGTCAAAAAATTTGATTTCCTTGAGTGGGCCATGAATTTATGCTGCAAGGTGTCAAATCATCCTCCACTTGCCCTTTGACTCATTTATTTGACTTGAGATAATCTCCAAGTCATTTCCATGTCATTTTGTCATGTGGAGCTATTTATTTATCTCTATTTAATTTATTTATGCTTTAATTTATTTATGGTTTAATTTATTGCCAAATTTCCCACTAAACTTAGGAAAAGTGGGTTTTGCGGGTCTAAAACACATTTTTTACCCCTCAAAGTGTGTCATAGCAAAAAGTTGAGGGTGAAAAGTGTAATTTTGAGCACACATACCCCATACAACTTCTCTGGGTGTCACTTATTACATATTACATTCATATTTTATTCAAATTTCCACCCTGTGTGAAATTTAAAAAAAAAAAAAAAAAACTCCTAGACCTAACCAAATTCCACGAAATTTTACAAGTGATCTAGTATGGTATGATACGATGACTCTAAACACTAGGACTCACCCAAGGCCCTGCCTTCAAGTTGCACTCTGACTTTGGGGTTATGCTTGGAGGAAAAAACTCAATTAATTATTAAATTCTCAGAGGAAAATGATAATCAACCTAGTGAAAAAAACCTCTCAGAGTAAACTCACATGATGACAAGGTCCCAAGTTACCTAGGTCTATTACATGACTCAAACTCATCATACTAGCATCACTTTACATCATCCCCGCGGGGCTTTTGGAATATGGGTACAATAGAAGAAGATGAGAAAAAGATGTAGAGTTGAAAAACTCTGGTGATATAATGATCTTTGATAGTACAAGCATCCTTTGGTACATCCTTGGGCATGGAGTCTTCAAAAATCTTCAAGTGGCACTCCAGTGGTCAGCAAGCTGTAAGGAAATCAACCTAGCAGAAGATCCGTTGGGGTAAATAACACTAGCCACAACTAGTTAAGAAGTGTCATAGCCCGGTTACAGGCTAGCTAAGTGCAAACAGAGTAGGTCAAGATTTGTATAAGGTTTGCAGCAACAAGATAAAGAAGGTTTGAAGGTTGTTCGGCGCCCAGGAGTGTAGGCAACAAGGTCTGAGTGTTGCTATAGCAAGGGAAAAATGTGTTGGATGCATGTATTAATGGGGGCAAAGATCTAAGGGAGCCGACCTAGTGCCAAAAGAAGACTGTTAGTGGTTGTCACAAGCAAGGAAAACTAACAGCAAGGTAAAAAAGTTGATGTCTAAGGGACCAGACCTAGTGCCAAGAGAAGATTGTTGGTGGTTGCTGCAAGCACGAAAAACTAACAACAAGGTGAAGAAGCTAACCCCAAAGGACAGCAAAAAAACAAACTGATTTGTTAAGCAAAGGACAATCTTAATATGTTTTGGTTGGGCAGATGAGAGCCTAATAGACTAGGCCTCAACCATAGGTGTATTGGTCAAAGAACAGACTTGATTTTGGGTATTGCACTGGGATTGTAAAGGGCCATGATCCCTAGTACGAGAACCTTGAGGTTTTCTTATTAAAGGACTTGTAAGAAACATGTTTGGGCAATAAATATTGTGTATTACATTGATCTAAATGCTAATGTATATTCTGTTGCGCAAATTGTTTTAAAGTTAGGCATATTCAGTGTGTTTATGTTTCCTAGCTAACGCATAGACCAGACCTGGGGTGCGTGGAATTCTAACATGGTATCAGAGCTACTTTGAAGAGCAATTGGGTCAAAAGCGTGCACAGAGATCAACTCTAAGAGGGAGCTGAGTTATCATGTTGTTGAAGGAAGGACAGTTGGTTAAGATGGTTTCTAGCTTAAGGTTTGAGGATCAATTGGAAGGGCTTTCCAACTACAGTTCACGGAAGGAAAGGATCAAGCTAGTGTTGTTGGTGAATGGTCTGTGGAATCATGCCAACACTAAGAATGTGGAACCAACTGATGTAACTGGTTTGGCTTTATATAATCTAGCAGAGGCCAAAACCAAGTTGATCATTCTTGATGGAGTCAAGGATCACTTGTTACCTCATATCACTAGAAAGAAGACCGCATGGGACATTTTGGAAGCTCTAAAGGCATTGTTTCAGAATAAGAAAGAAAACCAAAAGATGGTGTTGAGGGAGAAGCTTAAGTACATCAAGATGGGAAGTTCAAATAATGTGACTTCGTATCTCACAAGGATTTCGCAAGTTCATGATGAGCATGCAGATGTAGGAGATGATGTGGAAGAATCAGACTTGGTGAGAAGCCATTCATCGAAGGAGTAGTCTCACAAGAGAAACTTCTAGATTGGCACAAGTTATGGGATGATTTCATCCAAGAGGAACTCTGGGACGAAGAGCTTCAACAGAAGACTGAAGTAAAGAACATTGCCCTCGCAAGTAAGCTGAAGAAGGGCAAAGCAAAGTTCAACAATGGCATCAAGAAGGACTTAAGCAAAGTGAATGTAAGATACCCCCTTGGAATATCTCAAATTTTCCCACTAAAAGTTATGTGTTTTACTAAGTTTGCCACTCAGGGATTTTGTCAAACAATTTGTGTACATATGGTTGTAGGTGCACTTTTTGTAATTTATTTCAATCAAACTAAACACGGTACTACAAATACACCATGGAAAATGCTTCAACACGAGAGTATCTAATTTATATTAAACTTATAAATGGTACATAGCACCAATAGGGACTTGTAAAAGCGAAGTAAGAGAAAAATATATGAGTAGATGGCAACTCCTTTCATCAAACAGTTAAGTTGTAGGTGTTGTTCAGCCCTCTGAGATGATTTTGCAACCCCGAAATTATCCCCACACACACAACAGTCACATACAACTCCCAGAAATCAAGTATTCATCCCTCAAACAGTAGACTCGACCCCCAAGGAATTAAGGTCACTACAGCAGTAAACTCAACCAGAAAAATGAGGTACTCAGCCCCTTCAATAGGCTAATCTCGACCCTCTAACAAACTCAGATTCGGCCCTCAATGAAAGAAATATATACCCAGAAATACCAGTGCTCTCAACCAGCAAGGAAGAAGAAATCTTGGCCCCCTTTTGTGGGTAAAAACTCAGCCAGCAAAATACAGGAGGTAAACTCGACCCATTGTTCGGTGATATTTCAATATACTACTCAAAGATAACTCAGCCCACTACTCAAGGATAACTCAACCCATTATCAGTTCATTTCCTCCAACAAATGGCCACTCAAAATGAGCATAAACTCTACGTGTATAAGAGAGTGGGTAATACCAAAATGCAACTACTAATAAAATCAATTGATAACACCTTCAAATCTTCTCCATTTTCACTATTGCCTTTACCTTCATCAACAATGAAGCCCGATATCGAAATATGAGTGATTCCACCCGATTACTAGCTAGGATGTATAGTTTCAACACTGAAACCAACAACCAGAATGAGGGCTTCCAAAAACCCTAGCCTCTTTATCAAGATTTCTCCAAAATTCAATTTTTCAAGTGAACAAATGCAAGAATGAGAAGAGACTTCTCATTTTCCCCTTTTATAACTCACTTGGCTCTTTTGCCACCTTTTTACCTTTTATTTTAATAAATCACTTTAATGGGTTTTCTCACCTTATAATTTAAAAGTGACTTTTCGTTAATCTAGGACCCATCTCCCATTTTTCCCCCTTTAGCTTTTATAAGGTTTTCTCCTAAGCAAATTGTGTTCCCTTGATTAATCTTCTTGTCCTAGCCTACAGGAACTTAATTAGGCTAGCAGCATCATCCCCTTATGTCTCCTAAGCAGATGGGGGCATTACAGTCCTCTCCGCCTAAGATTACTTGTCCTCAAGCAACTTCAATCTGGGATGTTGGAACACTTATTCTCCTTCCCAAATGGCATCTTTGACAAGCGAATCTTTCCATTTGACCAGGTATTATTTAACAATCTTGTTTGTTCGCTTTCACTCCCTCACCTCCAAAATTCCTCCAAGACCAAAATCAACACCCCTTCTTCATCCAATGATGGAAGCTTAGTACAAGTGACAATGTGTTTCCCCAGGGCCTTATTGAGGCATGAAACATGGAAGACATTGTGTATCTCACACCCCTCTGGAAACTCTAGTTCATAGGCCACCTCTCCTATGCACCACACAATCCTGTAGCGTTCATAGAATCTGGGTGTCAATATTTATGCCCCCTTCCTTTTAAGTGATGATTGTCGGTGGGGTTGCAAACGAAGATATAACAGGTCCCCAACCTTGAAGCTACGCTCCACCCAATGCCTATCTACATATATCTTCTATTGATTCAAAGCTATCTACAAATTATCTTTGAGGATTTGCAGTATGTCCTAGCTCCTAAATCCAGTCCTTAGCTATTGAAGGATGTAACTAGTTGCGGTCTTCATATTTATATTTGAGTCAAAGAATGAAAAAGATGTTTTTATTATTATTTTTATGACTTGTTAAAGCATGGGTTTCATTCTTAGGTCATCATGTCTTAGGTCAAAGTCCCCATTGAGGACTTCTGAATCGTTAAAGTCATTGTCCATTTAAAGAGACGCTTATTAGGCTTTTAAATCATGTAAAAAGGTTTATTATTGAGTCACATTAGGTATTGGACACCTCCACACCAAGTCGGCCTCAATCTGGGCAATTTGACCTCACTTAAAGCCTATATATACAAGCAGTTTGATTTCATTTGGAGACATCAACTCAAGTAGTTCGATCAATCTCAAGGAAGTGCAAAAAAGTGGGAAGTTGAAGGTGAAGAAGGACGAAATACAAGTCGAAGGTTTTGGGCTATCTCTTTCTCTCTCTTATGCGAAGTTACTGGGCTAGTTGTTGGATCGAAGTCTTATTGTTGGAAGGGTCAAAATTCTGAAAGTGTTGGGTCGAAGTTTCTATTGCTGGAAGGTCGAAATTTTGGATTTGTTGGATCAAAGTGTTGTTGCTGCAAGGTCTAAGATCTAGGTTGAAGTTGCTAGAAGGAGAGGCTGACTTGGTGGTTGGAGGAGGTCTATGTCTAGGTCGAAGAGTCTTGGATTATCTCATCTTAACTATTGAAGGAAGAAGTTTGACTAGGTTTTTCCTTGGCAGAGTGCCTACATCTTGTGTCTCTTGTTCTTGTGATCTTCATAGTACATACACTTATAATTTGGTAATTGCTTGGTTTAAGATAATATAACAAAGATATAAAAGAAGTCAATATAATTCACAAGTAATTATCAAGAAAGAGAAATCTAACCCTAACTCTACTAGCATTGATTTCTCAACATGGTATCAGAGCTAAGGTCAAGAAAGATTGAAGATCACTCTGTTGGCTTGAAGGAAATGGTTACTCCCTCTATGATAAGTTATATGAGAATGGGATTCAATACTACAGGAAGTTGGATCAAGAAAATCTTCTACTACTTATTCAACAAGGTCAAAAGTCAAGGGTTCTTGGTTGCACTTATAGGTTCACTTAATGATGATAATGCATGGATTATTGACAGTGGAGCATCAAGGCATATGACAGGGAAGAGTAAACAAATTCACACTCTATCAAAGGAACCATCTTCTCATGCAGTGGAATTGAGAGACAACAAAAGCTATGTTGTTAGAGGCCTGGGATCAACATATTTAAAGCTAGAAAATGGAGCTAAGCTACATCTCAACAATATACTATATGTTCCAAGTTTGAAAAAGAATTTGTTTTCAATTTCTTTCTTAGAAGATAAAGGGGATAGAATTGCTTTTGTTGATGGAAAGGTTTTGGTTTGGGGAAAAAATTCAAGTATCAATAAAGCTAGGGTTATTGGAGTTCGTGGCGCAAGCTTATATAGAGTCATAACACCATCTCCTCAAGCTCTAGTTCATATCGAAATCAGTCCCTTTGAGCTATGGCATAGAAGATATGGTCATCTACACTACAAGGTCATTCCCACTCTTAATCAATTCGTCCATGGCATCCCCAATACCAAAGAAGATCGTGAAGGAGTTTGCAAGGGATGTTCTTTGGGTAAACATACAAGAAAACCATTTGCAAATAGTGAAACAAGATCTAAAGAAATATTAGACCTCATTCATTTTGATGTGTGTGGGCCTATGTTTGACAAATCACTGGGAGGTCATCTTTACTATGTAACATTCATTGATGATCACTCTAGAAAGACATCGCTCTAGCTTCTCAAAAAAAGGATGAACTATTTGAAAAATTCAAGGACTTTATATCTGAAGTGGAAACCCTAACCGAAAGAAAAATAAAGACTTTGAGATCCAACAATGGTGGGGAATACACGTCTAAAGAATTGATTGCATATTGTAAAGAATCAGGAATTAAGAGGGAGCTCATTGTTCCCTACTATCTCGAACAAAATGGAGTGGTCGAAAGAAAGAATCGGACAATTGAAGAAGGTATACAAACAATGCTCCTTGATCAAGACTTACCAAAATTTCTATGGGGAAAAGCAGCAACGACAACAGTATGTATTCAAAATAGAATTCCTCATAGAATTCTTGAGAATATGACACCTGAGGAAGCATTCATAGGGAAGAAGCCAAGTGTGGATCATCTTCGAATCTTTCAGAGTCCTGCCTATATCCACATTCCAAAGGACAAAGGAAAGAAGTTAGATTCTACAAGCATCAAAGGGATCTTCGTTGGCTATAGTCTCTCCTCAAAAGAATATAGAATCTACATCAAGGAAGGAAGCATTATTGAAGTAAGAAGGGACGTTATATTTGATGAAAATCATACCTAAAAAAGATCCAAAGATATCCTTATTGATTCCAATGGAGAAGATATACCAATATTCAAAGAAGAATAAATACGCCATGACGACCCTTCTACAATTCAAGAAGAAGAAGGACCAAGTGAGCCTATTCAACCTGTGATCATACCGAACACTAGGGAGAGGCCAAATTGGTTAAAAGCTACTCTTGAAGATGTTGAAGGACATGGAACTGTGAAAGGAACCTTTAGAGAAAGCAAAAGGCCGAAAAGATATTTTGGATATGCTACATATATGAAAAAATTGATTGAAGTTGAACCATCTACATTTGAAGAAGTTGCTCATTAAGAAGTATGGAAGAAGGCAATGCAAGAAGAATATCAATCCATCATGAAGGATGGGGTTTGGGAAATCATTCCTAGACCTAGTGACAAATTGGTTGTCACCTCCAAATGGATCTACAAGATCAAGCACGTTGTTGATGGAAGTATAAACAAATATAAAGCTAGATTTGTTGAAAGGGATTTCTCTCAAAAGGAAGGCATGGATTATGAAGAAACCTTTGCACCCACCGCAAGGTATACTACTGTTGACGGTGCTGGATCCACCAACATTCAAGGGATCTCCCTGATATGAAATCCCAATTAGACCTCACACTGTTTGGTATAGGAGTCCCATCCGGTATGATGGCTCAGTTGCCATTTACTTAGAGATTTGCCTTAGCTCTTGTTGTTCAGCACATGAGAGTGTTACACCGGTATCTTCAAAAAGCGAGGTGAGTATGCCTAATGAGTGCGTAATGTAACTATGTCTAGGTTCTTTTACTACAAAGGGGGGAGAGTAAAATGAGCCTCTAAGTGAGATGTAATAGTACCACCCAAGAAGAGACACACGTGAACCAGAAAGGTCTATCCAGCACCCAGCGGAATAGTCCACAACAGATGTGGCAATCGTTAAAACCGAAGTACAAGGGAAGACACGTCCACCATCCAGCAGAGTAGTCCACAACGGATGTGACATTCGTTATAACCAGTAAACAAGGAAGGTTTGTCTAGTATCCTTCGAAATAGTCCACAAGGATGAGACAATAGTGATAACCAATACAGCACATTCCCAGAACATAAGTACTAAAACAACTGAAGTAGTTCAACTATCTTAGTACATGTGAAACAAACATGAATTACAAATGCCAAAAGAATAGTCTTACAAACATCTACAAAACATGCATGAAAATGTGTTGGCCTTAACAGGCTTCTGTATTAAGCAAAAGTTCCAAGACACATATGTACACCATACATCACTAGCCCCAGTAGTGGGACATTGGAGCCACTCCTCGCTCCTCAAAGAACTGACTGAAAACCCTCAATGCTTCATGGGAGGAGCCAAGGTGAAAAATCTTTGCTCATACAATGGGAGGGGTATATATAACCAAGGGTGATGCTTGACCCTTATGACTCTTGGACTACCCTCATGACCGTTCAACTTCCTATGACTTTTCAACTGACATGACTCTTCATATTCATGTGTGTCCATTGGACTTTCACTTTACATTACATTCGATTTACAATAGATATGGCCCATAATAGTGATGTGGCCTTTGATAGCTCATGACACAACTTGACATGACACTGCTAACATGGACTGGTTTGTTGTGGTGGCAATGTCAAGTTGTTGTTGTTGCTGAGTGATGGATGTGTTCTTGGATGTGCTTTCTTTTCTCCTTTGCATGGCTTGATGTTGCAGGGTCTTCAACGATATTTGGTCTTGAAAGGCGATTGCATGCATGTGTTCCCTTTGCTTGTTCTTGATGAGCTTCTTTTGTCCATCTGGTTGCAAGTAATTCTTCTAGCATGTTCGCTCCTTGTTCATTTCCTTCATTGTCTCACCATGATCTAACAGTGTATCTATTCCTACAATTCACTCATGACGGGACGACATCAAATCCAAAACCTCCTAGTCTAAGATGATGCATTGCTATCCATGGACTAGGCCCGGGAGGGGTGACACGCTGGGAAGAGGGCCCAGCAACTGCGCATTGCACAATTCCAAGTGACAGGGAAGGAAACTGGTCATTGAGACTATGCAGAGCGCAGCTCAGGCTTGACTGAGGAACTCTGGAGCATAGTCTTCACTGCCAAGAAAAATTGCGCAGAGGCCACTGGGAGGTAGGATTGTGTAGTTGAGATCATCAGTGGCAGCTGCAAGGTGAGACCCTGGGAGGCAGGTTTGCACAGTTTTCTGAGGGAAGGAAGGACTAGGCAGCAGAGGGACCAGAGAAGACAGATATGCGTAGTTTCTGGGATCAGTGAGTCCCAGCTGATGGAGAACACTGGGGGGGCACCTCTGCACAGTTCTAGGAGGCAGAGCAAGCTCGTCTTTCTACACATTGCGGGGTTCCAGCAGGTAGGGAGGAGACTTGATGACTGATCTTGCGAAATGCACAATTCCGGTCGGGCTTGAGGTAGCTTCTGCACAATTCTGGGAAGGAAGACAGGCTGCTCAACTCTGGGATTGCGTAGTGCAACTGTCCTGGAGGATAGTCTCTATGCAATGCATAGTTCCAAGCAGCAGATCAACAACACTGAGTGCTGACACTGCACAGTGTGCAGCTCAGTTGGAGTCTGGTGAAGGGGAGTTGTCCAATCGGAAGGATTTTCAGGAAAATGGCTAAAAGTGTGGGAGGCAAGTGAATTTGTGATGAACTTGACATTGTGATCACACACTTAGAACACTTCGACGACACGACAACATAGACCACCAAACAACAAGACAAAGCATTACCCTCTGTGAGACTGTCTAGAACTAAAAGCAACAAGTGCGACACTTGAGATAGACCTTAGGACGACCGTGACGACACTTGTGCAACAATGCTTAAAACTTTGTGTATGAGTGCGATCAATGTTTACATAGCTAGGACAACTCAAACACACAAAGACAAACCTTCGAAATCACCAGAATAGGACCGCAAGCATGATAAAGCAATCAACATGCCAAAAGACGACAGTTGGTCAATCAAGCAAAAGGGGTGAAAAGACTCTAAGGGAGCTCACAGAATGAGCTCGAGTGTTTGCAACCATAAAGGAAAAACCAAGGAAGGCTCCAAAATTTGAGTGCAAGCCAAAATTTTGGAGGGTGTTGCAGTCGCTACAACACTTGTGACACACTGGTTGAATACCAGCTTCCCTGTTTTGGTTCATTTTTTAGTGCAGGGCCTTGGTCATTCGAGGAGTATTGATTCATCATGCAGATTACTTCAGTTTCCCCACTTACCCCATGGGTAGACATGGTTCGCCTTGTACCTTCTTAGTTGAACACAACATAAGATTTAGCCAGATCACAGTGTTTCGAATTGGGAAGGGTAGTTTAGCTCGCGAGCTTAAGATTTTTAGAGTATAGTTTTTCATCTTTGGTGTTGCTCCACTGCCAGCAGGCCTGGACAGTTCGTCGGTGAAGTCACGCAAGAACACAAGCATTGCTCCACTGCCAGTGAACCTGGACAGTACCCTAGTGGAGTTGCCTGCTTCACCTCTCTGCGCAGGAAGCCTTTCTCTTCTTTCGCCTTTGTTATTTTTTAAAGAGAATTATGCATAGGCACTTATTTATTTTTGGGGCGAAAGAGGGATCCTGACTTATTGAGAGCATGAGAGGTTGTTCCTTCAAAGAAGCATATAAAGACCTCTGATTCAGGTTTGCTCGTTTAGATTTTCCCCTTCTCTATTTCTACTAGTTGGATAAGCTTGAACACACCAAAGCAGAAAATTGAGTATAGGCATGAGGTTTCCCAAACTGGACACAGGTTTATGGTTTGACCAAAACTCTCTCACAGACAGTTCGTATTTTTCGTCAAGACTTCATCGGCCAAAAGTTATAACCAAACACAAAGAAGACGGACACAGGACTAGCCAAGGGTTGCAGTGTCACAAGACTCTTTGAACTTCAGCCACACACACATTCAGAAGCCAGAGCGCGATGAGGCACAACACTTATTCACATAAGCAAAAACAACAAAAAACCAAGAAAACAGCAAACAATCAAAAGACTATGTACATAGTGCGGAGCGTGGCCCCAGATCTCATTGAAAAAAACATTTCAAGTCTTAACCATTGACAAGGAGAGAGTCAATCTTCCTGTCAAGTGATTGGAGACAATACGTGTGTTGGCCAAGCTTCTCATGGACAGTAAAAGGACCAATCCATAGGGATTGAAACTTAGTGTGCTTGCCTTTGTCCTCGTGGGCTTTGTCCCACTTTAAGACTAAGTCACCCACACTGAAGCTAGTACTCCCTGCAGACTTTCTATCGAACCATCTCTTGATACGGTTCTGGTGGAGTTAAAATATTTCTTTTGCTTTCATCCTTTTTTTCCTATAACTTGTGCAATGTGTCCATCCTACGCTGAACTGAAAGACACAGTTTGCCTTGGGATTGTTGGGGCAACCGGAGAGCAAGCAAGTAAATGTTCAGCGGGAGGATGGCTTCCTTTCCATATACCAAGAAGTGGGGGGATGTTGAACAGGTTGTCTTTGATGTCAAAGCGAGAGTAGTTGCAGGATGATTGCGTAGGTGTGCAGCAGGTCATTGATGTCAAAGCAAGAGCAGGTGCATGTATCAGGTAAATGAGAGGTTGTAGGAACGAAACCCTAGCCCTAGGGTTTGAGTTCCTTGGACGATGAAGAGACCTCGTCTTTCGTTGGCATTTTTGGAGTAGAAAATCAATGTGCTTGCCTTGCCATCAGATTCTCCTCATTATGTTGATTCCGACCATATGTGGAGCATCTCATGGACCTTCCTAGTTCATGAAATATGTCCTCTCAAAGTTTGTGACCCAACTTCGAGACCAAAACCCCATAGGGTTGTTGAGGTAGCATTAAATTATTAATGATATAGCAATGATATTGCATTGTTTAATGATGCGGCTTCATGGATGGCGTGAAAACCCCCGCAATCAATAGTGGATGATGTAGTGCCTTAACCTACTGCACGTATCATAAGAAGGAGCCTTTATTAAAAATATATATTTAAGTTTTTAAGGAGGTCAAGATTTAAAAATGGGGAAATTTCCTTTGTTCAAATTTTTCAATTCAAAATTCAATTTCTTCTCTAGAAATTTCATGTCGGTCACATTTTATAAGAGCCCATAAAGCTATATAAACACACCATTATTCTTTGTCAAGAGATATTCGGAGCTCACATCATGAATCTTGGACGTAGAGTTTTCTGCTTGCGACCGTGTAAAGAAAATTGTTGAATTTGCATGCCACCAAGGTTCTTTTATTTTTTTTTGGTTAAGGTTATGATCTGGGTGTGTGGAGCAAGCAAAAGGAGCGAAGTTCTCTCTGCAGCCAGACAGTATACAAAGGTTGTAGCTCGAGATACTCTGAAATACTCCTGCAGCCGGAAGTGTTCTACGAATAAGGGTTTAACGAAGTTTCCTCTGCGACCAGGGTCAAAGTTCCTTTTGGAAATATTTTTGGGGTCTATTTTTTTTCACTTTTGGTTTTTGGATGATTCGTATGGGCAGATTTTGATTGCAGGATTGTTGGAGATCTAGACCCTGAATAGTGGCCCAATTTTTGTGAAAAGAAATTGTTCTATCTATCAAGTACTTTATACTTCTACAACTCCTATCTCAGGCATGATCTGAAGCATTTTTGGGCGTGTAATCTGAAGCATTGGGGACGGATTTTTCCAAAGGCCTAATCTCTAAACTTGTGGCCTGGATTTAATGAACACCGAATCTAAGACTCCTGTTTTGAATACACCTGTGCTCATTTTAGTGGTTTCCGCGACAGATTGAGACTGTAGTTTGGACTCTATAACAGCAAATGGCCGCAAACCTTAAGTTGCACAGTGACCTTATTGCAACTGAAGATCGATATACACTTTGAGGCTCACATTACTATTTTTATGGCTCAGATTTAATGGAGGATCACCTTATATCTTGGCTCAGACTTATACATTTTTGTAGCTCAAATCACACTTTACAGTATCTCGCTCTATTGCAATGATTGATGACTCATTTTGTGGCCTAGACTGTATAGCTTTGCTGCAGTTTGGATTGGTATTTTCTGTGTGGCAGTGATGAGTATAGGCAGCGTGTGAAATTATTTTATGATAACCTAACTGATATGGACAACATCATATAGCACCAATATTTATATGACAATGTATTGTAACCTTGATGGGACTCAAGAGAGCACATTGGTGTAGCACATTAGCATTGTATTGTATAACATTCCTTGATGAAAGACAGTGAGTCGGATTACAATTGAAGCAGTGTGACCTTGGATAGTCATGTAGCGGCAGTATTCACTTTGGCCATAATGATGTGACCGCATCTCTGGACAAGAATAGGGTGATAGTCTCACCTTAATAATAACTTAACAACAGTATACCTTGCATGGCATTGATTTATTTAGAGAGATTCAGATACATGGCAGAGATGAGTTCTTGGACTAAGTAATGTTGATAATTGTGCATCAAACAATAATGCATATGACAAACTAACTTGTGATACAATGAGATTACCACAATATGGCAGAATCCTTGTGTGAAAGTGACAGTTGGGTAGCATGCCAATGGCAACTTGACAAGAGATGTACATGACATATATGTTTTGGATAGGAGTGGAACAGTGAAGAGCAGTTGTGTGGTGAAGAAAAAAATGCTAGCATTGGTCAAATGGTGCAGTAGCAGAAGTTGAAGCAGAGGTAGCAGGTTACAACAGTGGTGCAGCAGAAGGAGAGGCAGGGTTGAAGCAGAGGTAGCAGCAGTATATGTGCAGCAGCAACATCAGTGAGCAGTAGTGGCAGCAACAGTATGTGTACAGCAGCAGCATCAGAGGGCAGCAGTGAGCAGCAGAGGCTACAGTGGCTGTAGCAGTGAATAATGATTGTACTTGGTCCATTATCCCTGGTACGGGAGCCCAAACTTCAAGGAGCATTTTGCTTCCTTCCAAATTGCTGGAAAACACTTGGGAGTATTTCACTTCCTTCGAGGTTCTCCTGGAAAGTATTGTATGTACATTGTACACTACATAATACAACACTTGTTAAAGCTAAATCCCTTGTGTACTGCTCTTCATGTGATGTGTTTTATGGTTTCATAATGATGCTCTGAATTGTCTTTAAGAATTAACCAATTATGAAAAATAATAGGAAACACTGATTCACCCCCCTCTCAGTATTTCCAACAGGGGAGGTATTCAGAGAAGGCTTAAGGTGTGACTCGGTCAACGCATAAAGCATTCACTAGAGCGGAGTGCCAGTTTTGTTGCTCAGAGACTATGGTCTTTTTGATGATGCAAATGAGGTTCTTGTTTTTGGATTCGGCAAGACCATTTCTCTGTGGATAGTAATTCGCAGAATGCTTCAAAACAATACCATTTTCCAATGCAAAGTCATAAAGCTTTAACGAAGAAAAGTACGTTGCATTGTCAAAACAAGTGATGTAGGAATGCCAAACCTAAAAATGATGTTTTGTTGTAGGAAGTTGATGACTTCCTGATCGTTCACTTGTTTCAGCGGAACTGCCTCTATCCACCGTGTGAAGTAATCTGTAGCAATCAGGATATAGTAGTGTTGCTTCGATGAATGTGGGAAAATTTCCCCAATGATGTCCAAGCCCCATTGTTGGAATGATTCTTCCACTACAATAGGCTGCAGCAGGGCTACTGACTTTCAATTTCGATCAGCGCACCTCTGGCAGACCGAACAATTGAGAGCATTAGCATGCGCATCCTTGAATAATGTAGGCCAGTAGCAACCAGCCAGCATAACCTTGTGTGTTGTGGTGTTACCCGCGAAGTGTCCCCCAGCTGGTTCGTCGTGGAGATCACGTAAAACCTTTCTGAATCTTGTGCCTCCAGGCACCTGAGCAAGATACCATTATGGTGCTTTCTGTATAGCACCCCATGCACTAGCTGGTATGATAAAGCTTTAAGTCGGAGTGCCCTCTTCTGCCGCATAGAAAAATGAGAGGGCACGGTGCCATGCTCAAGGTACTGGCACACCTCTATGTACCAAGAGTTTTCATGCGAAGTGGGAGAGGCTCGCTCAACATTGTACATTTCTATTTCTTGCTCCCAGCCTGCGAGCTCTTCTTCTTCCTCTTGTGCATGAACTGCTTCCACTGCTAGTTTGCAAAGACCATGACCCTTGATGGTATGAACTGGTTTGATGTCAAGATCATACTCTTGCAGTCCTGTCATCCAGTTCGCCCTTCTCTCACCCAACTCTTGTTGAACAAGCAGTGATCTAACTATTGGGTGTGGCACAAAGATAATGCAGTGGTTTTTTAACAGGTAGGGTTTGAAATGCTTCACCGCCTTGTACACTGCATAAGCTTGTTTTTCCACAGCGGGATAGTTGAGTTCCGATCCTTGCAGGCTCACACTCATGAAGGAGATGGGTTGCTCATTGTTCAACTCATCCTTCTGAGTGAGCACCGCAACAAGTGAAGTGTTGGAAGCAAAAGTGTAGAGCAAGAAATCTTTGTTGAAGTTTGGGTTGTATAACGTCGGTGCCTCTGCTATTGCTTGCTTGATATGGGCGAACGCGTCCTTTTCCCTTGTTGTCGCACAGATTGTCACGACAACGCTTAGACTGGGCGCTATCACTCTGATCCCCGATCTCTCCGTTTAAGCCTGTCTCCCGCGGCTAAGGGGGGTAGACCCTATAGGAAAATAGATGACCAACTGTGAACTAGTTGGGCTGGGAGACACGAAGGAACAAGCACTAAATAGATTTTATTAAATTAATAGATCAGTGCCTTATGGAGTTAATGTTTAAATGATTACTTACTAAATGTTGCAGAAATGTAAACCATGTAGAGCAATCATTTATCATCAAATAACCCGAGCGAAGATTAACTTTTATCAAATGAGAGAAAATGCTTAACGGCTTAATGATACTCCAGCAATTAAAAATTCGAATGATAAAGTGCTTTTAAATAACCACGTAATTTTAACCAAAGATCTTATTCATGTAATTAATCTTCAGATCAACATTAAAGCATGTTAAACATTAATTCCAGCATCAAAATTTTAGCCTTAGCAGAAAAGATAAAATATAGCAAATTCCTGAGTTAAGACTGAATCTGGCAAAAAATTTCCCAAATATTTTTATGTTTTTTTAAAAATGAAAATGAAACTTAAAAATCTAAATCTACACTTTAAAAGAAAAGAAACTCCCTTTTTTATGATTCAAACAAAAAAAAAAATATGTTTTTTTTTTTTTTTTTTTAAATCTTTAAACTTAAAACTAAAAAATGAAAAAAAATAAAATCTAATCTAATCTAAGACTAAACTATAAAAAATTAAATCTAAATTTAAAATCTGAAACCTAAACTATAGAACAAATTTTTTTATGAATTTTTACTTTTATATAAATCTAGAAATAATGTAAACTCAAAAATAATCTAATGCATGAAGACTAAATAAAGCCTAAAATTTTAAAACTAAAATAAAAATGAAAATCGAATTTCTATTTTATTTTTTATAAAGCCCAAACAAATTAAATTAAAAAGACCTACGCTAATCCCTAACCATATCAAAAAAATGAAAATCGAAACCTAATATCATTACCTTACCATACGAATACTCATCCAATCGTGATTTCTGCATATTTAAAAAAAAAAAAACGAAACCAATTTACCTTTTGCTGCACGTTACGGGTGTGCCTATGCAGGGCAACGTGAGGAGAGCGTGAGGATGCACGACGAAGATGATTGAGAGCTGCGGGTTGAATAGTAAGTGATACACTGTGCCTGCAGGTTTGAGTGTTTGACATTGAGAATGTTAAACACGCAAGAGTCTGGAGCAGCGGATGGACGCCTTCAACTAAAAATAGTTTTCTGCTTACGCAAAGACTCACGCATGTCAAATCTTCCCTTTAGTTTTGGTTGCTGCTTGCACAGGCCTGGACGTTTTGGAGAATGAGGCTGAGGAAATCGTGGATCAGGCATAGATGAGAAAGACAGCGTGCAGATGAGTAAGCAATGGACACAGAGATATGGATGACGCTTCGAGCAAAGGGAGCTGTGGATTAGTAAGATTGAATGAGAGTTGCCGGAGGAAGTGTGAAAATAGACACAAGTTAAGAAGGGCCTCAAAAAAGAATACGGCTGCAACTTTTCTTTGAAATGCGGATTTGTATCAATGAGTAGCGATTTGATCAGTTGAATGGGCAGCGTTGGAGTAGATCGAAAAGCTTCAGAAAAATGCAGGTAGAAATGCGTGGAATGATTGGAGCCGTGTAATAATTTTTGCAGACTTTGGCAACGTATAGGCAGAGTTGGAATTTGATGGGGAGCACATAAAAATAAACTTCCTGCAAATAATGAAACCCCAGATCTGAAAACAACCGATATTTGAGACACTTGGACAGCAAAATAGCTTAGACAGACCCTTGGAAATCTTCAGAAAACCCTACAACCTGTAATGAAAAATCACCCAAAAGTGATATGTGCATAAAACAAAATTAAAACCCTAGATCAGCTAAAGAGCATTTACAGCTTTTGACTCTTAAACAGCAAGATTTATCAATAACAGCAGTAATATTTTCAAAATTTTAGATTTACTATGAAAAACTTAAAAAATCTCCCATGCAATTCAGAAAAACAAACTTAAATGATAAACCCAGGATCGAAACTGGCTGGGCTCTGCAAGAGAATGCTTGTGGGAGTTGGCTGGTTTAGCCGAGAACTTCCCCGAACGCCCATCTTCTTCAATAAGGGGTTCCCTGCACAGCTCGCTTCAACCATCAATAAAGAGAGAAAAACAGTACTAGATCTCAGAAGCAATGGAGATACCTGCCATTATTTCATAAATTTTAATACCATTCAAACCCTAGTAAGTGAACAAGATACCTGTGTTCAGCAATACTCTACAATAAGCTGTTACTAGTGGCTGAAAATTAAAATATGCAGAAAATAAAATAGCTCACAGCACTTCCAGAGAGTAACACCAGCAAGATTTCAACCCCAAAGTCTTTCTTTATTAGCACCAAAAAAAGTTTACAAGAGAGCTTCTTCAGCACAAGACTCACAGATCCAATGATCTCAAATGACCCCTAGCACCCTATTTAAAGGAAAAAATCCAACGGCTAGTTCGAGTGATCCATGTCCAAATGATCTCGACCGTCGATGAGGATCAAGATATCTCTTAATCTCATCCATCGAATTTTTAATGCATTAAAAAATTGAAATTCTGCATTTATTTACTCAAAATATTATTATTATATTATTTTTTAAGTTTTATTTTATTTTATTTTATTTTTTAAATTTTTATTTATTTTTAATTTTTTTATAAAAAAAATTTTATATTTTTTTTTTATTTTTCAAAAATAAAATATTTTTTAGTTATTTTTTAATTTTTAATTTATTTTTTAAATGGATCCTCGAACTTAGCCTTTGGAATTTGACCTAGGACCTAGGACTTAGAACTTTATGAGGGGATTAGAACATTTTCTAACCCTCAAGACACTTTACATCATGACTTTTACAACTTTACATCTCAAGGGGGAAAACCCATTTGACATAGACCCTCATAAACCACCCAGTTCTGCGACATAACTATAATCTAGCAGATTAACACACTAGGATTCTCCTAAGATTCTAATGACAAAATTCATTCCGGCTTTGGGGTTAGGCTGAAGGAAAACTCTGCCGATCATGGATCGGTGAGACAAAAAACCTTCTGGAACGTAGATTATCACCAGGAAATTAGGTCCACCTAGGCAATTTACATACATGACTCATATCTGCTAAGATTATTTACAATTCACACATGCAGACTAGGTTTACAACATAATATGATCAAGTCAACAATGATTGTCGAATGGCACAGACATGTCGATTAAGCGTTATCCCTTTTGCGAAAATATGGGGTGTACTGCTATGGGAAGTTGACACGTAGTGGTCAACATCTGGCTCTACTTGGGGACACGTTGCTGCATTGTAGGAATGTGAGAATCCAGAATCTGCATCCACGCAACACACAACAAAACATAAGTAGCGTCCATTCAATCATCATACAACATTTAAGCACGGGAAAGATATAAGCTCTTCATTTATTAACTATCTAGTAACATGAAAAGTAAATCTAATCCTAAAACAAAA
This sequence comes from Pinus tabuliformis, assembly GCA_031772625.1. Taxonomy (NCBI): domain Eukaryota; kingdom Viridiplantae; phylum Streptophyta; class Pinopsida; order Pinales; family Pinaceae; genus Pinus; species Pinus tabuliformis. The sequence goes on from CM062811.1 coordinate 846,392,901, forward strand.
ATGAAATGCTGAAATGACAAGGAGTAGAGTTAGAAATACAATACAAAGGATGCCCCTTGGCATCAGATATCATTTTTGAAGAACAGCTTGAGCATTTGGCCATTTGCAGGTAGATCAAGTGGTTCGCCATCCAATCTGCTCAAGTGGAATGAGTTTGGTCCAGCTATATCTCAAATGATGTAAAGTCCCAGCCACAAACTGTCGAACTTCTTATGTTTTCCTGGTTTCTCATTCTTGCGGTCCCAAAGTAGTACCATATCTCCCACCTGCAAAGATCTAGATCGAGAGAATTTATCAAAGCTTTTCTTAATGTTAGATTGATTTTTGCATATAGCATCAAAAGTTGTCCTACAAGCTTCATCTAACTCCACAATCTGATCTATTCTATTCTGAACAACATCTTTGTTAGTAGAGAAATTCTGTAGGAGCTGATAGGCTGGCAATTTCAGGTGCACAGGCAAGGTTACATCCAAGCCATAAACTAATTCAAAGGGAGATTTACCAGTAGCTTTCTTCTTAGTGATTCTATGTGCCCATAAAGCATACTTGATTTTGTTGTCCCATGATCTCTTATTATCTCCTACTATCTTCTTGATAATGGTTATCAGATTCTTGTTACTTGATTCAGCCAGACCATTACCTTGAGGATAGTAATTTGATGAATGAGATAAAACAATGCCATACTTGAAACAAAAAGATGAAAACTCTGAGGAACTAAAAGCTTTGGCATTGATAGTAGTGATCTTAGCAGGGACACCAAATCTAGTAATGATATTATTTTCAATGAAATCCATAATACCCTTTTCAATGGCATTCTTAGCAGGAATGGCTTCAACCCATTTAGTGAAATAATCCGTAGCAGTCAAGATCCATGAGTAGCCATTGCTAGAATTTTCATGGAACTTCCCTATGAAGTCCAAACCCCAATGCTGAAAAGGTGCCTCTACAATGACAAGTTGTAGGGGCAGGGCAACAAGCTTCTGTTTCCCAGTGAATAGTTGACAGGCTTGACAAGCTTTAACAAACTTGTGCACATCAGAAAAAATTGATGGCCAATAATAACCAGCTCTCAGGATTTTGTGAGTGGTAGTTCTAGCAGCATAATGACCACCACAAAATCCTGAATGAAACTCAGAGATTAATTTCTTGGACTCAACGTTATCAACACACCTAAGCACTATGCCCTCATGATTTCTCCATCCAAGGCCATCCTTCATAAAGCAATACTTAGTGGCTTTCAGTCTAAGAGCCCTTCTCTTATGAGCAACTAAATGGTTAGGACATGCAAGATTCATCAAGTAATAAACTATGTCCTTGTACCACTCATGCTCTCCTAATCTTTGCAACTCCGACGAAGATAGATCGCTAAGACAAAACAAACCAAGAGTCTTTTCATTACCTTCAGTCAACAACTGAGCCAACCCTTGGCCTTTGACTAGCTTGGTGGGTCTGATCTCTAAATCATATTCTTGTATTTTAGTAACCCACCTAGCACGAGTTCCTAAGCAATCGATTTGAGTTAATATATCTTTAACAGCAGAATGTGGGACGAAAGCAATGATTTTAGAATAACCCACATAAGTTTTGAAGTGCTTAAGAGACTTGACCAAGGCATAAGCCTGCTTTTCCATGGTATTGTACTTCAATTCGGAATTTTGAAGTGCTCTACTCATGAAAGCGATAGGCTGCTCGTGACCATCTTTATTCTTTTGTAGCAGGACACCAGCAATGGTATCCTTGGAAGCGAAAGAAAAAACCATGAAATCCTTGGAATAATCGGGACTAACTAACACAGGAGCTCTTGCAATAGCGCATTTGATTTCTTGAAAAGCCTTTTCGCTGTCTTCTTGCCAAACAAATTTTGCATCTTTCTTTAGATGACTTTGAATAGGCTTAGCTATTTCTGCGTAATTTGGAATAAACCTTCTAATAAAATTTGTCTTTCCAAGGAAAGACTGAAGGGATTTAAGATTATGAGGGAGAGGAATCTTTTGGATTGCTTCAATTCTTTCAGGATCAATCTTGATTCCTTCCTTAGAAATGATATGGCCAAGTAATTTCCCTTCCGTTACTCCAAAAACAAACTTAGCTGGATTCAAAGAAATCCCGTATTCTCTACATCTATCGGAAACCTGCCTAAGATGATTTACATGACTGATACCATCTCTAGAAAAAAAAGTAAGATCATCTTGGTAAATTTCAATAAATTTCCCGATTAACCCCTTGAAAGCATAATCCATAGCCCTTTGGAATGTAGCCCCAGCGTTTGTTAATCCAAACAACATTTTGATGTAATCAAAGGTACCCCATGGTGTGGTGAATGTGGTTTTATGACAATCTTCCTTTTTAACACATACCTGATTGTATCCAGAAAAACCATCTAGCAGCGACATCATTCCAGAACCGGTTACTCTTTGCAACAAAGTCTCCATGTTTGGCAAAGGGTAATTATCTTTCTTGCATGCTAGATTAAGGTTTCGAAAATCAACACACAGCCTTATTGTACCGTTCTTTTTCCTAACAATCACCAGATTTGAACACCATGTTGAATGCCTTGTTTGAGCGATAATTCCTGCTGCAAGCATTTTCGGAAGTTCTTTCTGAACTAAAGGGGTTAATTTAGGATTAATCTGCCAAAGTTTCTGGCGAAAGGGTTTAGCATTTTCATCGTTTGAGGGGATAGTATGTTCCATGACATCTTCCCTATAGCCCTTTAATTCATCATAAGAAAAAGCTAAAAGCTAATTCTCGATATTCGCGAAGTAAATTAGTTAACTTTTTCCTTTCCTCCACACTAGTACCTCTACCAATTTTAACCATCTTTGGGTTTTCAAAAGTACCAATGTTTATCTCGAGATATTCGCCTGGGTCCATCTTATTTTCTTCTCTCAACTTCGTGGCATCATGCCGATCAAAATGTTGCTCTAAGGCAACCACATTCCTAGGAGTAGGATTCATGATATCCTCATGATTTAAAGATCCATCCTCCTCAGAATCTACCCGGAATCCTCAAACTCATCCAAACTATTAAGGAAACGAATGACTTGCTTTTCATCATTAAAAACCTGCCAATGCTCTGAGGTATCTGGAATAGATGGTCTACATATTACTTCCAATTTGATCTTATCATTAATTAGCTCATCAGATAATTGGAAAGTAGTAGTAGCTACTGCAAGTTCATCCGCCAAACTATTCTGCTCTCTTGGGATAGCTTTGAGGTCAAGGGCATCAAAGTGCTCCATAGCATCCCACACAACATTTCGATAATTCCTTAGTCTTTGATTTTTGCATGTGAATTTATTTTTAAGCTGCATGATAACTAAATCAGAATCCCCCTTAATGCTAAGCAACTTAATCTTCAAAGATTTTGCCAATTCAAGTCCCAACAATATAGCCTCATATTAGCGACAATGTTGGTTGCTTCAAATTCTAATAGATAGGTAAACTTGAAAATGTGATCAAGGGGAGATTTAAGCACTATTCAAGCAACTTACCATGCCTAGACGATGCACCATCGAAGTACATATACCAAACTTTATCCTTGAGACCCTTAATCTTACCATCGTGAGGAATTATGAAATTAGACATCATGGCATAGTTCCCAATGTCAAATTGCTCTTTGATTATCTCGTTGTGAGGTCTCTTAGGATCTTCGACATGAAATTTTCTTTCGGGCTCTCTATTTAGTCTTACAAAACCCTCACCCCTAGGAGAAGGACTCATAGCATACGACCAATTCATTTGAATACTTCCTCTTAGATCAGAGGCCCACTTTCTGGATAAAAGCATACCCCAGGCATCAGGCACATCCACAACAACAATACCCATGACAATCATGATGTCTGGGTAAACTGATAGATGAACTTGCAAATCTTTGATCAAACCATGCACTTCAATTTTCTTAGAATCCATGGCACATATGTTATAGTAGGGTCTAGAAACTCTTAAGTTAAGCTGTTCCATGACCCTTTTAGTCATCACACAAGCTGACGCACCAGAATCCAACATGCAATTATTCAATTTATATCCATTAACTAATAAGGTGATAAAGAAAGGCCGGTGATCTTTGTTATCAGCATCTAAGCTTTGTAGATATATGGGAGCATCGTGATAGTCCACTTCTCGAGCCTTATGTTGAGAAGTGTTTACTTGAGAACCTTGAATAGCTTTTAGTAACTTGTCTCTTTGGGAAGGGATTTTAGCAATCTCGGAGACATGAACCCAGATTTTTGCATTGTTAAACCAACTTCCCAAATCGACATCTAATCTAGAGTTCATACCAGGGTTAAAAGTTCGAGGGGGAATTTGATTCCCGCTTTGATATTTATCCCTTCTTTGGTAAGTCAAACCTTTATCTCTAGCAATTTCCAAGATTTTCTCGGGAGAGGGTTTCTCACCATATAACCTAGCCAAAATGTCATCTTCATTTTCAAGATTATTTATACTAAAAGTCGATGAAGGATTCATAACATCGCGACTATTTTCCTTGACCTCTATCCAATCATTCATAGACAAAGGAAACATGCTACCTACCACATTTATTTGATCACCTGTCCCAAACATTCCATTATCCAAGATTCTTCTAACGATGGGGCAAGTGGCCTCTTCATGAAGAGCATCACAAACCCGACAATAAGGAGGAGCATTATCAACCAAATTAGTTATCGAATTAGGAGGTCTTTGCTCACTAGACTGACCCTTCTTTTGCCAATTGTTATTTCTGTTATTATTATTTCGAGGTTGGAAGTTTTGCGTTTGTGTTCTTTCCATTTGAATCAACCTATTCTGCAAAGTGGCTATTTCCTTGTTATGATTAATTTCCATGGTTTCAATCTTTTGGAGCAACTTGAGAACAAGTTCGCTTTCAGGCTCTTGAACTGCTTTTCCTTTAGGTTCCTTTAGTTTTGTAGCAGCCCTATCAAAACCTGGGATCTCAGACTTCCCAGACGCTACCTTGTCCTTTTCAAGCTCTATAGCCAAGGCTTGGCAATCTCTATAATCATTAAGCCTAGCACGCCTTAATTCATAAGATGGCTCAGGACTAAAGGCATCAATGTAAAAATCTTTGAGAGATTTATCTGTAGGTTTATAGTCTTGAGGTAATTCTCTAACAATACTATTAACCTTTTATTAAATTCTTCAACAGTTTCATTCTCTCTCTTTTTTATTATGCTAATCGCTTTTACAAGGTGTCTTCCTTCTCTCTTATCTCCATATTTTTCTTTAAATGCAATAATGATTGATTCTAAGGAATCAAATGAATTCTGAGGCTTTTCAGTAAACCATTCATGAGCATCACCCCCCAAGGTTAAAATAAAGAGAGTCATTCTAACATCTTCATGATCGAAATCAGGAGACCTTATGTACTTAGCCATCCATATGCTAAAATCCCTCAGATGCGAATTTGCACTAATCGCATTATCTCCCTGAAAGCTAGGCAACTTATCTATCCCAATTGATGGAAGAGCATTGGGATACCCTGGAATGTTAGAAAAATTGCAAGGGGAATACATATCCATGATGTTGTGCCTAACTTGACTAGTAAAAAGCAAATGGATATCAGAGAGGGCTTCTTGTCTGAGGTTAACAAGAAGTGTACGAGAAGAGAGTTTGTGTAATCGTACCCTGAGGACCCTTTTAGGATCAGGAGTAGGATTGCACAGACTGCTTGGATGTCTTCTAGTATACACTCTTGAAGATAATATATGAAGTGGAGTCGCCACCTGGACAAGAAGTGAAACATGGAAAAGCTCGAAATGAAAGGACCAAGGACAAAAAAACTCTATCCCCGGCAACGGCGCTAAAAAATGTTGTCGCACAGATTGTCACAACAACGCTCAGACCGGGGGCTGTCACTCTGATCCCCGATCTCTCCGTTTAAGCCTGTCTCCCGCGGCTAAGGGGGGTAGACCCTATAGGAAAATGGATGACCAACTGTGAACCAGTTGAGCTGGGAGACACGAAAGAACAAGCACTAAATAGATTTTATTAAATTAATAGACCAGTGCCTTATAGAGTTAATGTTTAAATGATTACTTACTAAATGTTGCAGAAATGTAAACCATGTAGAGCAATCATTTATCATCAAATAACCTGAGCGAAGATTAACTTTTATCAAATGCGAGAAAATGCTTAACGGCTTAATGATACTCCAGCAATTAAAAAATTCGAAAGATAAAGTGCTTTTAAATAACCACGAAATTTTAACCAGAGATCTCATTCATGTAATTAATCTTCAGATCAACATTAAAGCATGTTAAACATTAATTCCAGCATCAAAATTTTAGCCTCAGCAGAAAAGATAAAATATAGCAAATTCATGAGTTAAGACTGAATCTAGGAAAAAAATTTCCAAATATTTTTATGTTTTTTTAAATGAAAATGAAACTTGAAAATCTAAATCTACACTTTAAAAGAAAAGAAACTCCCTTTTTTATGATTTAAAAAAATAAATAAATAAAATAAAATAAAATAAAAAAATATGTTTTTTTTAAAGCTTTAAACTTAAAACTAAAAAATGAAAAAAATAAAATTTAATCTAATCAAAGACTAAACTGTAAAAAATTAAATCTAAATTTAAAATGTGAAACCTAAACTATAGAACAAAATTTTTATGAATTTTTACTTTTATATAAATCTAGAAATAATGTAAACTCAAAAATAATCTAATGCATGAAGACTAAACAAAGCCTAAAATTTTAAAACTAAAATAAAAATGAAAATCGAATTTCTATTTTAATTTTTATAAAGCCCAAACAAATTAAATTAAAAAGACCTACGCTAATCCCTAACCATATCAAAAAAATGAAAATCGAAACCTAATATCATTATCTTACCATATGAATACTCATCCAATCGCGATTTCTGCGTATTTTAAAAAAAACAACGAAACCAATTTACCTTTTGCTGCACGTTACGGGTGTGCCTATGTAGGTCAGCGTGAGGATGCACGACGAAGATGACTGAGAGTTGCGGGTTGAATAGTAAGTGACACGCTGTGCCTGCAGGTTTGAGTGTTTGACAGTGAGAATGTTAAACACGCAAGAGTCTGGAGCAGCGGATGGACGCCTTCAACTAAAAATCATTTTCTGCTTACGCAAAGACTCACACATGTCAAATCTTCCCTTTAGTTTTGGTTGCTGCTTGCGCATGCCTGGACGTTTTGGAGAATGAGGTTGAGGAAATCGTGGATCAGGCGTAGATGAGAAAGACAGCGTGCAGATGAGAAAGCAATGGACGCAGAGATAGGGATGACGCTTCGAGCAAAGGGAGCTGCGGATTAGTAATATTGAACGAGAGTTGTTGGAGGAAGTGTGAAAATAGACGCAGGTTGAGAAGGGCCTCAAAAAAGAATACGGCTGCAACTTTTCTTTGAAATGTGGATTTGTATCAATGAGTAGCGATTTGATCAGCTGAATGGGCGGCGTTGGAGTAAATCGAAAAGCTTCAGAAAAATGCAGGTAGAAATGCGTGGAATGATTGGAGCTGTGTAATAATTTTTGCAGACTTTGGCAGCGTACAGGCAGAGTTGGAATTTGATGGGGAGCACATAAAAATAAACTTCCTGCAAATAATGAAACTCCAGATCTGAAAACAACTGATATTTGAGACCCTTGGACAACAAAATAGCTTAGACAAACCCTCGGAAATCTTCAGAAAACCTTGCAACCTGTAATGAAAAATCACCCAAAAATGATATGTGCATAAAACAAAATTAAAACCCTAGATCAGCTAAAGAGCATTTACAGCTTTTGACTCTTAAACAGCGAGATTTATCAATAACAGCAGTAATATTTTCAAAATTTTAGATTTACTATGAAAAACTTCAAAAATCTCCCATGCAATTCAGAAAAACAAACTTAAATGATAACCTAGGATCGAAACTGGCTGGGCTCTGCAAGAGAATGCTTGCAGGAGTTGGTTGGTTCAGCCGAGAACTTCCCCAAACGCCCACTGATCTTCTTCAATAAGGGGTTTCATGCACAGCTCACTTCAACCATCAATAAAGAGAGAAAAACAGTACTAGATCTCAAAAGCAATGGAGATACCTGTCATTATTTCATAAATTTTAATACCATTCAAACCCTAGTAAGTGAACAAGATACCTGTGTTCACCAATACTCTACAATAAGCTGTTACTAATGGCTGAAAATTAAAATATGCAGAAAATAAAATAGCTCACAGCACTTCCAGAGAGTAACACCAGCAAGATTTCAACCCCAAAGTCTTTCTTTATTAGCACCAGAAAAAGTTTAGAAGAGAGTTTCTTCAGCACAAGACTCACAGATCCAATGATCTCAAATGACCCCTAGCACCCTATTTAAAGGAAAAAATCCTAACGACTAGTTCGAGTGATCCATGTCCAAATGATCTCGACCGTCGATGAGGATCGAGATATCTCTTAATCTCATCCGTCGAATTTTTAATGCATTAAAAAATTGAAATTCTGCATTTATTTACTCAAAATATTATTATTTTATTAATTTTTAAGTTTTTTTTTTTAATTTTATTATTATTATTTTATTTTATTTTTTAAATTTTTATTTATTTTTTAATTTATTTTATAAATTTTATTTTATATTTTTTTATTTTTCAAAAAAAAAATATTTTTTAGTTATTTTTTAATTTTTAATTTATTTTTAAATGGATCCTCGAACTTAGCCTTTGGGAATTTGACCTAGGACCTAGGACTTAGGACTTTATGAGGGGATTAGAACATTTTCTAACCCTCAAGACACTTTACATCATGACTTTTACAACTTTACATCTCAAGGGGGAAAACCCATTTGACATAGACCCTCATAACCACCCAGTTCTGGACATAACTATAATCTAGCAGATTAACACACTAGGATTCTCTTAAGATTCTAATGACAAAATTCATTCCGGCTTTGGGGTTAGGCTGAAGGAAAACTCTGCCGATCATGGATCGGTGAGACAAAAAACCTTCCGAAACGTAGATTATCACTAGGAAATTAGGTCCACCTAGGCAATTTACATACATGACCCATATCTGCTAAGATTATTTACAATTCACACATGCAGACTCGATTTACAACATAATATGATCAAGTCAACGATGACTGTCGAATGGCACGGACATGTCGATTAAGCGCTATCCCTTTTGCGAAAAAAGGGGGTGTACTGCTATGGGAAGTTGACACATAATGGTCAACATCCCTCTTTCCCTAACTGTAAACTGCGTCTTTCTTGATCACCTCCTATATGGGTTTCACAATCTACACATAATTAGAGATGAACTTTCTGAGGAAGTTGATCTTCCCCAAGAAAGACTGCATAGCTTTCTTGTTCACAGGGTAAGGAATCTGCGTGATGGTCCGAACTCTATCTGAATCCACCTTGATCCCACTTTTGGCAATGATGTGTCCAAGCAAGTTACCCTCGGACACTGCAAAGATGCTCTTCTTGGGATTCAAGGATATCTCGTATTTCTGACATTGCTCGAAAATCTTCTTGAGATGGCGCAGGTGGTCTGACCGTTGTCTTGAGAAGATTGTTACATCATCGAGGTAGACCACCACGCTCTGTCCGATAAGCCCACGGAAGGCGATGTCCATTGTGCGCTGAAATGTTGCACCTGCATTTACTAACCCAAACGGCATTCTGTGGAAAGCGAACGTACCCCACTTGGTACGGAACGTAATTTTGAGTCTATCAGGCTCTGCTACCAGAACTTGGTTGTATCCTAAAAAGTCGTCAAGCAAAGAAAACATCTCTGCTCCAGATATTGTCTGCAGTATATGCTCCATGGACGGCACTGGGTAGTTGTCCTTGTCCAAGGCGCAATTGAGATTACAGAAATCTACGCACAAGCAGATCTCCCCGAACTTCTTTCTGACAAGGACTAAATTGGACACCCATGTTGAATGTCACACTTTATAGATGATCTGAGCATCCAACAACTTGGTCAGTTCTTTCTATATAAGGGGCTCAAGTGATGGATGAACTTTCCTCAGCTTTTGCTGAAAAGGCTTGGCCCCTTCCTTGATCGGTATGACGTGCTGGATTATTCACATGTCATATGTCTTAAGATCATCGTACGTCCATGCGAATACATCACGGTATTGTTTAAAAAGGCAGATGAAAGCTTGTCGCTCTTGTGACATACAACATGTACCGAGATTCACAAACTTCGAATCCTTTTCCATTCCCAAATTGATTTGTTCGTGCGATAATGTAGAGCTATGGGTTTTGGCATTCATAGGTCCCTGAAAGCAGTTCTGCAAGTCATACAGCTTCTCCAGTGATACCACACCCTTGGGGATGAGATTGCCTTTGCTTGTATCGGCTACGTCCTGCAGAGACTGTTCATGCTCATCCTTGTCTATCGTTGCATCCTTGAAGACGTCAGCGTTAGCCATGAAATGCAGTATATGTTGATCATCATCAAAAACGCATAAATTAGTGATGTTATCCGAGACAAATGGTTTATACAAAATCTCAACAAAAAATCTATCCCTTAACGGTGACATCCTAGCAATTGTGTTTGCCAAGGCATCTGTAGCTGCATTACGCATTCTTGGTACTAAAATAATGTTAAAAGCTTGGAATTGAGAGATGAGTCGCCATACCTCTTGTTGATAACTCTTAAGACGAGGTGACACATAGTGTATAGTGTTATGTACCTAACGCACCACGATCTCTAAATCACCTACCACTTTTAGAACAACAACTTTGAGGTCGATGGCTTTCTATAAGCCCAAGATGAGTGCTTCATACTCGGCGGTGTTGTTCGTGCACTCGAACTCCAAGCGGCTAGAGATTAAGTGTTTTCTCTGCAGCGGGTCTGTTAAAACACAATCGGCTCCAGAGCCCTCCTGCATTTTGGATCCATCAAAGTACATGGTCCACATATCATCTGTACAGGGACCGCTCGCCGCACTAGTACTACTGTCACTACTGCTACTATTGTTACAAACTACTATACAAGTTTCATTTTCGCCAGTTGGGCATGGAAGGAGACCCAACTATGTGTCTAGTGGGGCAAGGGATGGCTCTGCAAGATAACACCCCAACTGTGTCTCCAAAAAGCAATTGTCGAACATAAGTTCTGCGAAAGCCAACAGTTCATTTTCTCCATTCAAGGGAGTCATGTTGTGCTTCATGTATCTCTCTGACAATACCCAGATCTGGTTGTTTCTGCCCTTATACGAAAGCCATAAGTGTGACCAGTCAGTGGCAAAGTATCCTTGCAGCTTGCTTGACCAGTCTCTGCTCAGCAATACCCCATATGCTTTCGGGATGTCCACAACTACAATATTGATGCATTGATGAACTCGTTCATCAGACGATAACCGGATGATCACATCCCTGAGTTCACCAATTGTTGGTACACATGTTCTGTCTAGTTGGATGATCTGCGCACTTGTCTTACTCCATTGGGCATTGATCTTCTTAGCGATGGAGAGTGGCATGACATTAACCGATGCACCAAAATCAACCAAGTAGTTGTGAACATTGAAGTTGAAAATTTCGAATGATAACAAGAATTGTGGGCAGAGTGAGTTTGCCTCCATGCGGAGCGCGTTAAGCACAGATGTGAGAGTGTCAGGAGACTTACTTGATCCTTTGCTAGAAGAGGTAGCATCACTTGTAGAGGTTTGCCCAAGTGTTTGTAGAAGAATGTCTCGCTGACTCGTGACTTTTGTAAGTTCATAAAGAGAGATGTTTGCACGAATCTTGTTCATATCTTCTACAATGTTATAGTCAATAGCAAAAAGACTCACCGAGGTATCCAGGGGTGGAACTGAATGCATGGTTTTCGGCGGGATGCTTTTGTCTTTGCTGCTTGTGGAAACACTTTTCGTTGAAGTTGTCTTCCCGGACTTGCTCTGAGTGTTCTGTGTTGAGTTGACCGGTGGACCTACTGTCCTTAACATATCTGGTCTTATTTTATCCCTCGGTATCTCAAACACAGTGGGGACCCCTTGACTTCTCAAGTTATATCAATTGTTTTGCTTTGGGGTCAGACCGTCACTCGGAGGCTCCTTCTCGATGGTGGTCTTCTGAGCTGTGCGAGTACACTGATACATGTTTACTACATGCCCAGTACTTGGAGCTTCATCAGATGTAGCAGCTTCTTCTTCTTCATTGTCAAGCTCAGCCTGCTCATTAACTGTGAGGTTGTTGGACAACTATATAGCCATGCTGCTCATTCCATGGTTCCATTCCGGGCACGTTCTTTCCGAGTGTTGTTTGCGGTGAAACACGCAGTATGAATCTGTTGCGAGTTGGTCAAGGTTCAGAACCAGGTTGGAGCTCTATGCAGATTTGGCCCGCTGGCTACAGTTGCTGCTTGAAGCTACATTCTTCTTCAACGGGTACCTGGAAGGCCTGTTGCTCACAGTTGTCTCATTCGTCCGTTGTTTAAGTTCAGCTACTTTGGTGGTCAGGGACTTGACAAGACAAGTAAGGCTCTCAATGTCATTTGCTTCCTTTTCCTTAGCCTTACTCACAGAGGTCTGAGACCTCTTGCCTGTGTCTTTGGAGTCCTTAGCGGATTCGTCGTCTACAATGACTCCAATAGCGCGCAGGTCTTTCTCTATGGCAATAGCCTCTTCACAATTTTCTGTCAATATTGGTCTCGCAACTCGACACATTGCGCAATACTGGTCAGCAAGGCAGAAGTGTAGTAGTCGATGGTGATGGAGTCATGAGGTTTAGTGTCAGCCGAGAACTTGTTCAAAATGCAGTTAAACCTCTGATTGAAATCTTTAACCTTTTCTTTCTTCTCCATCTTGAGACTACCCAACTCCTTTAGCAACATGGCAAGGGTCTTGTCTTCAGCAAACTTTTCAAGAAAGATCCTTTTGAACAACCCCCAGTTTTGGATGGAGTTTGGAGGAAGGTTGTGGTACCATATAGCTGCTCTATCATCCAAGGTACACAAAAACAGACTACATGCAACACCATCGTAATGTACCTCGAGTGTATGCAGATGTATGTAGAATGTGTCTAAGTGATCTTCTGCCTTCACTGTCTTGTCAAGGTCATATTTCATTAAGAGCTTCTCCATGTGTCTCGGCCTCATGTGCAAGACACCTAGAAGTGCCAATGGGGCCTAGGTCATCCATTCCAGATTTTGTTATGCCATGTTGTCCTCTTCGTCGTCGTCCTCTTCCTCTTTCGAATCTAATGAGTATTCCTCTGAATCTGTTGGTTCTTCTTCCTCTTCTCCTCCTCCTTCGTTTCCTTCCCCTCCGCCTCCTCCACCGAAACTTGAGCCCAAGAGTAAGAGGTTGTCTTCTTCTTCCTTTTGAAAGAGTGGGGGTTCCTCTTCTTTCTCCACAACTTTTGCCAGCTCCTCAAGAGTGGCAAAGATCGCTTCTTCAACAAATGAAACTACTACTCCTGTGGGGGTAGTCTTTTGCTTCTTTTGAGAATATGGAAGAGCGTACACTCTCGGAATCAGTCCAACAACTTTTGCAAATTGACGGGTGATGGGACGAACATCTCGGATTTGATGATACAGGATTTCACGTTCGAGTCTGGGAGGTGAGAAATGACCAACTTCAGAATTGCATGTAGGGGAGAGGGAGTGAATGTTATTGCCTTGACCAAATAATGGGTGAGTGGGGTCGATGGGACAATCAGCCATAAACTACTGGCGGCCCTCATTCTAGCGCCAGAAATTTTGACATGCTAGATCCGCCAACATTCAAGGGATCACCCTGGTATGAAGTCCCAATTAGACCTCACACCGTTTGGTGTAGGAGTCCCATCCAATATGATCGTCTGGTTGCCATTTACTTAGAGATTTGCCTTAACTCTTGTTGTTCAACACATGAGTGTTACACTGGTATCTATAAAAGGGAGGTGAGTATGCCTGGTGAGTGCATAATGTAACTTTGTCTAGGTTCTCTTACTACAAAGGGGTGAGAGTAAAGTGAGCCTCAAAGTGAGATGTAATCCCCTAGCCCTTCAAAGAGAGCTTTTCATCTTGCTTCTATAGCAAGTAAGCCCATTATCTGAGCCTCTCTTATGAATAGACTTTGGGAATCACCCCATATCCTATCATTGATCCATCTATTCTTGTGATTCCTCTCGTACCGGGACCCCTCCCATTGGTGAAAATCCATAAACAACAAGGAGCTTTAGCTGAGGTGACGATGGGCTATTACTCCATTGTTGCCCCTTGACCTAGTAGTTGCTTTATAGGATCCCCTCCTAGGACCCCTACTAATTTGAGCAGTAACTAGTAGAACTCAGAGTTGCCTTCATACTGTTGGCATTAACAAAGGAAAAGAATGTGAAATAGATCCGTGTCTTCACTAAACTATTGGTAAAATAAATAAATAGCGGCTTTAAAAATCAAGATCTCCTCCTAAAGGATGATAACCACAAAATAATTGAGTTTAAGGCCGCCTCCACAAAATTCTCCTTCATTCATTTGTTTGGGGAGACCAACTCTATAGTTGATGACTTAGCAAAAACAATTGTTGATTCACAGGAAGCTATGTTGGTCTTGAGTCTTGACATAATCTCAAGGATATGAGGATTTCTTTCTTCCCCACGGACAAATTCACATGTAATTTTGTTCAGTGTTGCATCTCCCAAGTTCAGAACTTCATAATTGTATTATGCCAATCTAGTTTTTGATTCTTTGAAGTGATGTTTTAAAGGCAATTTGCCATGATGTTATCATGGAAAACTCTTTTACAATCTTTCCTAGGTAGCAGAGCTTCCTGGATGTTTCGGTCAAAATTCAACCATTACTATTTTAAAATACATCATTACCTATTTCTGTTTGAAATAATATATATATATATATATGAATTTTCCAGAGGTGAAAAAAAGATATAATATATGAATTTTCCAAAGGTGAAAAAAAGATATAATATATGTAGTTGAGTTTGTAGAAATTGATGATTTTTGTAGCTTTGAAAGGTCTTTTGTATAGGTTGGTGACTTGCATGCAGGAGAAGAAGTCATTTTTCAGTGGTTGTTCGAGAGGAGCAACTAATATGGTCTCCTTTCTAAGTTTTAGTGTAGGAAAAGTAAATTGATTAATTATTTGATTAATGTAGACTTTGGGTTAATGCTTTTCTAAGGATAAATAATTAATTATTTAAGTGACTTAAATTTAATTTGCACTGTTGATCAAAGAAAGCTATGATTTGATCCCAACGCCCAATCACTTTGGACATTAGTGATTTGGCCTATGGAGAAATTATAAAGAGAACCTAAGGGAGAGGATGAGACACAAAAGAGAGATTTAGAGAAAGATTTTCTGAAGAATTTGCATGAGTCATAGTGCAGATTTAGTGAGTGAGATTCACGGGCTAAAGAAATCAGAAAAGTGTACCGCTGGGAGTTTGAGTGAGCACAATTTTGCAAGTGAAGCACACAAGAGGGCCAAGATTCACTTGAGGGTGAGGCCGAAGACTACTGCGAGCTTGGAGAGGTCGAGGTGTGTCGTGTGTTTAAAATTGTAACGAGGTTCGGTCTTCATTATGATGTAATTGTAATCACGACATTGTATATTCATTATAAGGAAATTAAAAAAAAAATGAAATTATATTTTATTTTTAGAGTACGGGTTTCATACTCTAGTTCAAGTCAAAAGCATGTTCTTCATGCTTTTAGGTCTCCTAGGTCTTTCTTGGTCTTTCTTGGTCTTTCTAGAATAAAGAATAATATTGGTCATGTGTCATAGTCCCATTTGGACTCATTGTAATGAAGAAAAATATTTATTTTATCAAGAAAAAGCCATGGATAAGCCCAAGACCAAGTCGACCCAAGGAGTAAATCAAGTCAGCCTAAAGGGAGGGAATTCGACCCTCAAGAAAGGCTATATAAAGGAGAGCAGTTCAACTCATTTGACACACTCACTCAAGCAAGTTCAATCTGCAATAGCGAAGAAGAAAGAGAGTAGCTGAAGGGACGAAGAAGAAGGATAGAAGCCAAAATTTGTCTAAGGATCGTCTTCTCTTGTTTCGCTCTAGGATTTGTGAAGTTTCAAGTTGCTGGGGACCAAAGTTCTATTGCAAGGGGCTGAAGTTTTGTTGTAGGGGGGAAAAATTCTGTGAAACAGTTGCAGGGGGTCGAAGTTGCAACATCAAAGAAGCAGTATCAAAGTTCTGGAAGTTGTCTCAAGGAAGATCTTGTTGGGGACTGACTTGGGGCTTGGAGGATTTGTTGCAAGGTTACTTGGGAGTGGCAGTGAAAACAGAGAGTGGGAGCAAGAGCGACATTTTCAGAAGCTCCCGGTCTGGGAGCGAATTTTATATAATATATTTTTTTTTATATTTTGATGCATATATGTCAACAAAAACATGTAGAATGATGAATTAAATATAAAAAGCATAAAAACATATATTGAACCATATAACATCAATCATTTAAGTTATAATCTTCATCAACCACGTCCACAAGTTAGTAACATACAACATATTGAGTCTCGTGATTCATCAATCTTAAAGTTTCAAGCTTTCAAAAATCAATATATAACATTTATCATCATTGATCACCAAAGCTATACTTGTAAGCTAAGTGTAACCATTAAAACAAAGAATATCTAACATGAAATGAAATGTTATAAAATGAAACAACTTTCGACTTTCACGAAGCATCATATTCATAATTCATTACCAATGAGTTATAATTGCCAACCTCAAATTTAAATTGTCATATATTGTTTACAAAAAATATCATAATAAATATGAAAGAGTCAACTGTTATAAAAACAACTAGACACTAGAAAAGACAAGTAAATCTATTATCTATTGCTAATTCTTGGGCCTCTTGCCACGAGAAATGTCGAATTTCTGAGCAGGTCGTGGTGGTATTCTAGGAGTCTCCTCCTGCATAATCGCACGACCAAAACCAGAAGGCACATGCCCTCCACGTGAGGATGTAGATGGAGGCGGCGGCAGCAAAGGAACAATAGTTGGAACTTGAGCGCTGGCACTGCTACTGGATGGTGGGGGTAGCATGGTTGTTGTTGCTTCATCACCATCTCTCAAAAGTTCTGCTCCAATTCTTCATGATGTATAGTGTCATCTTCCAAATTATCGTCCTTTGGGTTGTTGTCCCAAATTTTATATGATGTATCCTCATAAGCCCGTTCACAATAATCACTCAACAACCTCAAGTTGTAGTGCACATAAACCAAGCTTTCTACCTGGTTTTCATTGAGTTTGTTTCTTCTCACATTATGTATGAATTTGTAGGTGCTTCAACACCTCTCTACAAAATAAGTATTTATAACCTGTGAGATAACTTTTTTTGCCAATTTTGGCAAAAGTCCCATGCTGCCATATGCCTCCCACCATGTGGGAGCATCAAATCTATCTCTATCTTCCATTGCATGCAAAATAACCAAACAAACCGGTGCATCTGAAGTATCTGCCTAATTCAAGACGCAAATTAGCACACTCCTCCTTGTCAGGTACCAACTTGTCTAATGCTTCCATATATCCTTTAGATACCTCTGGATTTGTATGGGGTTTGATCCTAACCCCACCCCTAGGTGCAGGTTGGCCCAACCAAGATGGAGAGTAGTATTTTGGCATAAGGATATGTGCCAATGCATGTAGTGGAACATTAATTTTATTCAACCATGCATACACAAAATTATGAATCATTGTATACAAGTTGGGATCATTTTCCTGAACAATATCTTTTATTTGCCCCAACATGCTATCCATTTGCTCATACACCTCCCCAATCATTGGCTTATATATATCTACAAAATGAATCATGCTATAAATGGGCTTCGTGAATTGCAATACTTCCCTCACACGTGCCCAAAACAAACCATCAAGAGCGGTCTCCTCCAACTGTTCAAAACCTTGCTTGTCAACTGCATTTAGAGCCTTGTCCTTTAATACATACCAGCGTTGACTTGATACCATGCTAGCCAATGACTCTCTTACCTTCAAAAGGCACCTAAAGGTGGGGTAATAGCTAGCAAATCTAGTCTTCGCAATCTTCAATAGCTCCAATCTTGAGTGACTACGGAAAAGCCCATGGGTATTGCTATGATTTGTAATAAATTTTATCATTTTTTGGCCTCTCTTGTACAAATCACCAATCCATTTGTATTAATGGCTTTTGTTCTTAATAATATCATGCATCAAAAGGTTCATTATGTGAACCAAACACCCAGACAAAATATGTTGGGGTATTTATCCTCAATAATTCCTCCTACTGCCTTACAATTACAAACATTATCAGTGATGACTTGGATGACGTTGTATGGCCCAATACGTTCAATTGTTTCAAGTAATGGTTCTGCAATGGTGACGACAGTCTTGAACTTGTCTGATTAATCATATGCTGAAAGGAAGATGGCACCACTAACAGACGCAACAAGAACACTTATCAATGGCTTGCCTTTTACATTTGTCCATCCATCAGATAAAATGGACACCCCATGCTCATTCCAAGAATTTGTCATTTTACTCAAAGAATGTGCTATTTTTTCTTTTTCATGATCAAGTCCAATGGTTCTAGCCTTGTCATACTTAGGGCTCTTGTATCATTTGGGGGCATCATTTATGGCAAAAACCATTTCATGCAAATAAGGAGAGCGAAGAACATTGAATGTTATCCCACATGCATAGAGAAACCGATAAATTTTTTAATCCACATCATTCCTACACCCTTCGTCAAGGAAATCTAATATGGTTCTACGCCTTAAAGAGATGTTTGTTCATGTGCCTCCATATCCACTGCCATGGGACGATGTCAATGGAGTTCTTTGTGCATGTGATTGTCAGCTATGTTCAAAGAAACCCTATGATTTTTTAGATTTGTATTGGGCTTCCTCCTCTTCCCTTATGTATTTGGCTCTTTGTGCTGCTGACACACTTACAAAAGCTTTGATTCCTATTTGTTTATCTCCATCCCATGGCCTTTTCCCACATAGGTGTTGATTTTTGGTAGCATAAGATGTGCTATAGCCATGAAAATTAGTGGAGAGGCTAAGGCACATGAGATCTCCAAGACCCAGAAATTGTTTGGATAAATTCCACCCAGATGAAGAGATATTAAAATAATTAATATTTTTAATGAAACCCTAAGTCTAAACTTAGGAAAATTAAAATATTAGTGTGTATTAATATAATATGGGTGACAAAGTTCTAAATAACGAGGATCAAGCCAGATCTAATCTTACCCATTGATGAGAGACTTAATCTCGGTCATCGAATCGTCAACAGGAAAAGTATAAGAGGAGGCTTGAGGGTCAGTTGGAGACACACCAAATTGATTAGTCAATTCGATTTTATGGGGCAGGGTTTGCAGAGAAATCGAGTTAGTGATTTGTTGCAGCGAGGGGCAGTTCGGCAAGAGGCCGAGAATACATAGCAGAGAGGCAGAGAAAGTGTCGGAGAGATAGTGCAAAGGCAGCCTGGGCTGACACAGAGTCTTAGAGGGTCAGCACAGAGGACACAGGAGCCCGAGACGCTGACGCATGTAGACACAAAGGCTAGCAGAGATCACGTTGGGCTAAAGGAGCTACGTTGTGGTGTTTTTGTGGGGCAGACTGAGAGTTGAGAGGCAGACACAGAGCCGTAGAGGGTGACGCAAAGCCGTAGAGGATGATGCAATTCCAGAAGATAGCTTGGAGCAGCTTTCGCTGTCCAGCTAAGGAACAGTGAAAGTTGCCATGGGACCAATCATCCGGTTGCTGATTAGCGGGAATATCTGTCTCCAGAGAAAGGTACTTTTGCCGAAGATAATCTCTCAAGGGTGAGACATTTCTAGCACCCTAGTTGTATTCAGAAAACTACATAATAATAAAACTCTCATATTTGTTGCACTGGTTTTCCCGCATTGGGTTTTTCCGGGAACGATTGTCCAAAAATAACATTGTCCCTTGTGTTGTCTCAGTTTATTTCAGTTGCTGATCTGTATATTTGTGAAGGCTGCAATTGTGTTTATTTCTATATTTATGCATATAAATAACTTGTTAATGTAAAGAACAAGTAGGAGATAATAAACTAGATATTGCAGTAGGGGTTTTTGATGTGTTAGATTCAGAAATTTTCACATGGTATCAGAACGATTGCATATCACAGGAGGACCAGTCACCAAAGACACCAGCAAGAGAAATCTGAAAAATTTGAAACAGAAGCAACTGTCCTGAGAGACAGCGTTCTTCCAGAGCTAAAGCGACAAGAGAGGTGACATAGTGCTTACAAGGTGACGTAAAGGCTCACGCAGAGCTTGCGTCAGGATTTTGAACCAAGAGGGGCCAGCGCAAAGGCAAAGGGGGGCAGATCAGACCTACGCAGTGCCCAGTCATCTTTCTCAACCAAGAAGGATCAATGTTGTGGCCAGGAGAGGCAGATTCAGCCCAAGCCGTGACTGCGCAGAGCCTGAAGGAATCAAATTCTTCAGTTGTCAAGGCTAAGGGAGCAGTGCAGATTGTGATTTGAGGAGTTGGTGGGACGTTGTTTCTGTCTGTGCAGAACAGTGTCTAAGGAGACTGAACCAAGGTAGAGGGAAGCACTACCTCGACGGATTTCTAGCCAAGAAACTCAGATCCGAGTTGCAGTGGCAAAGGAGGATTGGAGAGGAGTGATTCGATAGTTGGCAAGAGGATTTCCAAGAAGGAAGTCGAGACTCAGAGGGAGTCTAGAAGAGGAGCAGAGATGGCAGTGAACGGATTGAGGGATCAGAACAAATTGGACGGAGATTCCAATTTTGTCATCTGGAAAGCCAAGATCCTGGCAATCCTGGATAAACATCGCATCAAGGACTATGCCTTGAAAACCGTAGCTATCCCAGTTGACCCAGATGCTAAAAAGAAGTATGAGGACGCCGAAGCGAAGGCGAAATGCATGATCCTAGACGGGGTCAAAGATCATGGCATACCACATATTGCTAGGAAGAACACAGCAAGGGAGATGTGGGAGGCCCTGACCACCTTATACCGGGGCTCTTCAGTGCAGCGGAAGATGCTGTTGGAGAATCAGTTGAGGTCATATCAGATGTAGAAAGGAGAGGAGATAGATCACTTCCTCCTCATGTTGCAAGGAATTCACAACCAGCTTACTTTCGTGGGGTCTACTCCAGATCCAGAGTTTATGGTCAGAACTGCTCTGAATGCAGTCTCCGAGGACTGGGAGACGTTTGTCCAAAGCATCTTGGGCAAAGCGACTCTCCCTCGTTGGGAGGAGATGTGGGCAGCTCTTTGATAAAAGAGATCAGGAGGTTGACCAAGGCAAGGAGTAGTGGTAAGGGAGTTCGAGTCAAGAAAGATGAGGAGGAGGAGGATGCGGCTCTAGCATCTGCGAGACAGTAGGGAGTTCAGAAGAGGAAGAGGAAGGACATCTCCAAGGTCAAGTGCTTCAATTGTGGGGAGTTGGGACATTATTCATCTCAGTGCCCCAGGAAGAAAGGCAAGGGAGAAGCTTCCGATTCAAAGGCAACTCCAGCTAAGGCAGAGAAAGAGGTCAAGACTGATGACGATTGTGCCATGAGTGCTCATACGCCTCTAGAGAAGAGGTGGGGAGACATCGAGTTGTAGTTAGGAGGACTACATACTAGGGGCAGGATCCTTGAGGTGCCCAAACTCTTGGATCACATCCGGCTACGGGAGCCCTTAATGACAGTAGCATGATGACAAGTGTCGGGTGGAGCAAAGTGTGGTGGAGCAGCAAGGCAGGGCTAGAGTGCAGAGTTCTGTAGCAACGCAATAGAGGTTGCAGCAGTGTGAGAGGCACAGAAGAGGTTGCAGCAGCACAGTGGCAACAGAGGGAGCATAGGTTAGCAGCAGAGGCAGCTTCAGCATCACGAGGCTTCCAGACTAACCAGGATGTCAGTGTTTGGGTGAAGTCAGTTACTTACTTCTCGGTAACTGAATTGCAATGCAGTAATTAGTAGTGGCAGTGCTATGGGCAGCATGATGCAGCATGTTGAGAGGGAGCTACAGTATAATTGTAGCAGTGGCAGTGGCAGTGGCAATGTCATGGGCAGTAGTACAAGAAGCAGCAGTGCAGGGGATGTGAGGTAGCAGGCCAAGCATTAGCGCAGGTACCCATGTGGAGGATCAGTGTGATGTTTCTAAGGTGAAACATTACTAGAGCACATTCCTCGCTAAGAGGGAGTGTTGATTTTTGGTAGCATCGGATGTGATCTAGCCATGAAAATTGGTGGAGAGGCTAAGGCGCATGAGATCTCAAGACCCAGAAATCGTTTGGAGAAATTCCACCTGGATGAAGAGATATTAAAATAATTAATATTTTTAATGAAACCCTAAGTCTAAACTTAGGAAAATTAAAATATTAATGTGTATTAATATAATATGGGTGAGAAAGTTCTAAATAAAGAGGATCAAGCCATATCTAAACTTAGTCATTGATTAGGGACTTAATCTCGACCGTTGAATCGTCAACAAGAAAAGTACAAGAGGAGGCTTGAGGGTCAATTGGAAACACCAAATTGATCAGTCAATTCAATTTTATGGGGCAGGGTTTGTTGAGAAATCGAGTTAGTGATTTGTTGCAACGAGGGGAAATTCGGCAAGAGGTCGAGAATACATAGCAGAGAAAGTGTCAGAGAGACAGCGCAGAGGCAGCCTGGGCTGACGCAGAGGCTTAGAGGGCCAACACAGAGGATGCAAGAGCCCGAGAAGCTGACACAGGTAGACATAGAGGCTAGCAGAGCTGACGCTGGGTTAAAGGAGCTACGTTGTGGCGTTTTTGTGGGGCAGACTGAGAGTTGAGACCAGACACAGAGCCGTAGAGGGTGACGCAGTCCCTGGAGGGTGACGCGGTTCCAAAGATAGCTTGGAGCAGCTTTCGCTGTCCAGCTAAGGAACAATCAAAGTTGTTGTGGGACCAATCATCTGGTTGTTGATTAGCCGAAATATCTGTCTCCAGAGAAAGGTACTTCTGCCGAGGATAATCTCTCAAGGGTGAGCCATTTCTGGCACCCTAGTTGTATTCAGAAAACTGCATAATAATAAAACCCTCATATCTGTTGCATCGGTTTTCCCACATTGGGTTTTTCCAGGGACGATTATCCGAAAATAATGGTGTCCCTTAAGTTGTCTCAGTTTATTTCAATTGTTGATCTGTATATTTGTGAAGGCCGCAATTGTATTTATTTCGATACTTATGCATATAAATAACGTGTTAATGTAAAGAACAAGTAGGAGATAATAAACCAGATATTGCAATAGGGGTTTCTGATGTGTTAGATTCAGAAATTTTCACAAGAGGTGCCTTCTGGCACGGGTGTATGAACCTATGTAAGTGTTTTTGCAATGGGGTCATGTAAATTTAGCGGTTTCACCCCCTTTCCCTGCTTCAGGCCTAGAAACATATTTCCACAATGGGGTTTGGTCTTGTTTAGATTTTGTTCCCTCATCATCTCTACTCTCTTCCTCCTCACCAAGGTACTCCTCTCCAGGGTTTTCATCAAATCCACTATAACCCACTTCTTCATCCTCTTCATCATCATCAACCCTCCTTCTACTCTCCAACACTATAATAACAAAACAAAAACAAAAAACAAGAAGAAAATGCCAAGCCATATAGCCATGATGTTTGAAGTTTTGACTCTGCAAAAAAATGGAGGAATGGGAATTGGAAATAGAGAAGAGGACATTTTTCTTTAGCAATGAACATATAAAAAACAAAAATGCTAGATTACAGTGTAGATCCTACCTATTTGGCCTTCAATCCCAAGCTCCAATCTCCCTTGCAAGCTCCTTCAATCTCCCTCCTCAACTCAAGCTCCAAGCTCCTCTCTTGCTCTCTCCAAGCTCCAAACTCTCTCTTTCTCTCTCCAACGAATACAAATGGTAAATAATGGGAGTGGAGAGGGCTTTTTAACCTTTCCCCCCTCCCCTTCCCTCCTCGTCCATCACCTGTCCCTCTCTATCCGTCGGCTGACCCTCCCCATGCCATGAGTGGCCTTTTCCCCTGTCGACGAGAGCGAAAATTTAAAACAGGGAGCGGTCAGGAGCAACTTCTCCCCGACCACTCCCTCTTTTAAAGTTTCGCTCCCAAAGCGAAAGGGAGCAGTCGAGGAGTGAACGCTCCTGAAAAACCAGGGGTGGAAAATTTTTAAGGGAGAGCGCTCCCGAGGTTGCTCCCTATCCGCTCCTGAGCGGAGCGCGATTCAAGAGCGGGTTCGGGGGGGGTGCTCCCCTACAACCTTGGTTTGTTGACTTTGGTGTTTGGGTCTTGAAAGTCTCTTTTGTAAGAAGATTCTAAAGAAGAAGAGAAGCATTTTCTGGTTTTTCCCCTTGGAGGGGTTTTGCCCTGGCTTGGAGCCTATATCTTATGTACTTTGTCTTGTTGTGATCTTCAGTGTTTTGGCAATTGCTTGATGAACAAAGATCTAATGAAGTAATAAAAATCCAGCACTTATCACAAGTAATTATCAAGTTTAGGAAAATCATCTAAATGCATAAATCTCCTAATTTTCCAACATGGTATTAGAGCTAAGGTGCAAGAAGAAGATTGAAGATCGCATCTTTGTTGGCACTATGGCACGGATTATAATGAAGGGTTTCAAGGTTCTTGGAAATATCGCTACATCTATCAAGAATTATCTATTGAAGATCATATCCAAGCTCGCAAAGGAAGTAGCAGATGGAAGTTTGTTCTCTGTTTTATCTGGCACGTTCAAGGACAAGAATGTATGGGTTATTGATAGTGGTTCCTCCAAACATATGACGAGAGAATGCAAACCCTATCTAAGGGTATCTCATCTCATTCAATCGAACTTGGAAACAAGAAGAGTTATCCAATGAAAGGCATTGGATCTACATCAATGGAGCTCGAGTCAAGTGGAAGCATTCAACTCAAAAACATTTTAAATGTTCCAGGTTTGAAGAAAAACTTACTTTCTATTTCTTGTCTAGAGGATAAGGGTCATAGAGCTGCTATTGTTGATGGCAAGAATTTGGTTTGAACTTTGGGGTAAGGGCTCAAGTATTAATGATGCTAGGATAATTGGGATTCGTGAGGGGACATTGTATAGACACTATACGCCTCTGGTCCAGGGGCTAGTCCACTTGGAAGTGAGTCCTTCCGAATTATGGCAGAGAAGATATGTACACCTTCATTTTAAGATTTTGCCATCTCTAAGTCAAATGGTCAATGGCATCCCTGAGTTGAAGGAAGAACATGAAGGGACTTGTAAGGGATGTACTCTAGGCAGGAATGAAAAGAAACCATTTGCAAGTAGTGATACCAGATCTAAGGAAATTTTAGATCTCATACACTCATATTTATGTGGACCTATGGCAGTCAAGTCTCTTGGTGGGCATCAGTGCTATGTAACCTTCATTGGTGATTACTCAAGGAAGACTTAGTTATACCTTCTCAAGAATAAGGATGAGGTATTCAAAAAGTTCAGGAGTTCAAGAATGAAGTGGAAAACCTAACCGAGAGAAAGATCAAAACTCTAAGGTCTGACAATGGTGGAGAATACACCTCCAAGGAATTAATAGCTTTCTGCAAGGAAGCAGGGATTAAGAGGGAGCTCATTGTTCCTTATAATCTTGAACAGAATGGCATGGTAGAAAGGAAGAATCGAACTATTGAGGAATGTGTTAGGGCTATGCTACATGATCAAGATCTCCCTCAATTCCTATGGGGAGAGGCATGCATGATAGCCATTTACCTGCAAAATCGAAGTCCTCACAAGATTCTCAACAATATGACTCTAGAAGAAGCATTTACAGGAAAGAAGCCAAGTGTGGATCATCTTCGGATATTTGGGTGTCCTGTGTATATTCATATACCCAAGGACAAGAGAAAGAAGTTAGATCCTACCAGTCTAAAGGGCATCTCTGTTGAGCATAGTGCTTCATCAAAGGCATGCAAAATCTCTATTGAGGAGGATCGTCGAATTGAAGTAAGCAAGGATGTCATCTTTGATGAGAGCATAGGTTACAAGAAATCAAAGGATGTTTCGATTGACTCTCATGAAGAAGCGATACCCTATCTTTGAGGACATCTCTAGGGAAAATGATGGTAAGATCAGACATCCACTCAAGAGAATGTTGAAGGTCCTTGTGAACCTATACAACAAGAAATTATCCCATAAAATCGGAAGAGGCTTGTTTGGTTAAAAACTACTCTTCAAGAAGCAGAAGGACATACAACATCAGGGACCTCCAGGGAAAGTAAACAATTGAAAAAGTATTCAGGATATGATGCATACATGAAAAGGCTTATTAAAGCGAAACCTTCCTCCCATGAAGATGCAACTAAACATCAAGAGTGGAGGAATGCTATGCAGGAAGAATACTAGTCAATCATGAAGAACGAAGTCTGTGAAATTGTCCCTAGGCCAAGTGACAAATCTATAGTCACTTCAAAGTGGATCTACAAGATAAAGCGCGTTGTAGATGGGAGCATTGAAAAATACAAAGCAAGCTTTGTAGCAAGAGGCTTCTCACAAAAAGAAAGAATTGAATACGAGGAAACCTTTGCTCCCACATCTAGGTATACAACAATAATATAACTTGTTTCATTGGCTGCAACTATGGGATGCAACATCCATCAAATGGATGTCAAGACAACTTTCTTGAATGGGACCATTGATCAGAAGGTTTATATTGGAATTTCTAAGTCTAAATGTTAGAAACCCTTCATGTACTTTTCTGATTTATTTCTGCCTACTTGTTCTGACTAATTAACAAGTTATTTACCATGTAAATACTGAAAATAAATACAAGTACATGCTCAACACATTACAAATCATCAACTGAAGGAAACAAAACAAGCACACATGTGACATCGTTGTTTTTGGACCAATGTCCCAGGAAAAACCCAATGCGAGAAACCGGTGCAACTATCTGAGGGTTTTATTATTATGCAGTTTCTGAATACAATCTGGGTGCCAAAACTGGCTCACTTAACAGAGAATAATCTTGACAGTAGTACCTCTCTACTCGGAAGCAGATATTCTATCTGAAACCTCGGATAAACACTCCGACAGCTCCCAGCTCCAATCTGCCCCACGAAAACCCCAGCGTCAACCTCTAGGGACTGCGTCAGCCCTTTCTGGCCCAACGTCACCCCGGCTTGCCTTGCGTCAGCCTCTGGACGCACTACGTCAGCCTTTAGAGCCTCTGCGTCACCCACGCTGGCTCTCTGAGGCACTACGCAACTCCTAGCTACCTTTGCGTGAGCCCTGGCTGGCTCTGCGTGAACCCTGGCTGGCTCTGCGTGAACCTCTGGCTGGCTCTGCATCCCTCTCTCCCGGCTTCTGCATTGATCCTCCTGGTACTATCTCTGCTTCTCTGCTTCTGTATTCACTGCCCCTTAGTTGCAACTGTGATCACTCTTTCGACTTCCTCAACAAACCCTGCCCCAGAAAAATGAAATATTGATCAACTGAGTGTGTTCTCTAGGTGACCCTCAAGCCTCCTCTTATACTTTTCTCGTTGACAAATCAATGGCCGAGATTAAGTCCCTAATCAACGGCTAAGATTAACTCTAGCATGATCCATGACTTTTGGACCCTTTTAACACAGTTTTATATTAATTCACATTAATATTTTATTTTTCCCAAGTTTAGACTTAGGGACTCCATTAAAAATATTAATTATTTTAATATCTCCCAAACTGTTTAGAATCTACCCAAACCATTTCTGGGTATTGGAGATCTCATGTGTCTTAGCCTCTCCACCAAGTTTTGAGGCTCGAGCACATCCGATGCTACCCCAAATCAACAATTTACATTGAGAAACCTTAAGGGTTTGAAATAAATCAGAGGGAAACTCATGTCTGCAGATTGAAGAAGGCTCTATATGGCTTAAAGCAAGCACCTAGAGCCTATTGAGACTTGGTTTTACCAAGAGTACTGCAGATCCTAACCTATATGTCAAGGTGGTGCAGGGTGAACGAGTTATTATACTCTTGTATGTGGATGATCTACCAGTCACAGGTGTAGAGCGTTGGATTCAGGAATGCGGGAAGCAATTAGCAACCAAGTTTGATATGAAGGATCTTGGGATTATGCATTATTACTTGGGACTAGAAGTATGGCAGAAGCCAGGAGAGATATATCTTGGTCAAGGTAAATATGTGATCAAGATACTTCAAAAGTTTGGCATGATGGATTGCAAACCTATGATGACTCCTATGATTACCAATTTGAAGAAGTTGAGGAGTTCAAAATCTAGTCCGATGGATCCTACTTGCTACAGACAATTGATTGGGTCCTTGATGTATCTAGTAAACACAAGACCAGACATTTGTTTTGCAGTAAATGTCCTAAGTCAGTTTCAGATGGAGCCAAAACATGATCATTGGATTGCAGCCAAGCATATCCTAAGATATTTGCATGGGACTATATATCACTACCTCCGGTACACTGGTAATGAAATCCAACTCATGGGATATACAGATTCAAATTGGGGTGGCAGTGAGACAAACAGAAGAAGCACAACTAGTGGATGCTTCCATGGTTTCATGGATGAGAAGAAAGCAGGATACAGTTGCTTTGAGTAGTGCTGAAGCTGAATATATTGCTGCAAGTGAGGTCTATCGGGAAGCAGTTTGGCTCAGGAAGTTGTTATCAAACTTGTTTGAAGGACCGCTTAGCCCTACATGGATACATTGTGATAATGAGAGTTGCATAAGATTGACGGAAGACCCAGTGTTTCATGCTAAGATGAAGCATATAAACAACAAGTACCACTACATTAGAAGCTTGGTACGAGATGGGGTTGTGGAGCTGCATTATCTACCTACAGATGAACAGGTAGCAAACATACTGACTAAAGCATTACCAAACAAGAAGCTTGAGTACCTAAGAGGTAAGTTTGGTTTGGTGGATATCTCTTCCCTAATTGAGAGGGAGTGATATCAAATAGTTCTTGTCTTTATGGGTCAGGCACTAGACTAGGACTAACAGTCGTAAGTCTTAGTGATAAACATGCTTAACAAAAGATGGTTTATCAATCCAACTCTTCTTATGAGAATGCTTCAAGATTGAGATTCCTTGTACCATGAATACCTCCCTAGTTAAGAGGGAGTAATCAAAATTGTAACTAGGTTCAGTCTTCATTATAATGTAATTGTGTCATGCCCCTTCTCAATAAATTATGTTAGGGGAATTTCGCAATTTTGAGGTGAACACAATTTTGGATGCCATACTCAGGAAAAGTGGGTAAAAATTAAAGTGGTGGGTTGTGGGGGCCACCCCTCAAGGAAATACACGCCCCTTGAGGAAAAATTCAATTTAATGGAAAGGGGCAAAGGTGGGGAGGTTGAAATAGTGGGACAAGGAAGGTGAGGCAGCAACTATAAATAGAAGGGGGAATGTAGCATTTGGGACCTTTTTGCTAATTTGACATCTAAACCATTGTTGCTCAAGTTATTTAGTTGGGTCACAAAGTGTTGTTCAGCACCAGAGATTTCTAAGGGGAAATCTCACTCCTTTGGTGGACCTTGAGTGCCACCCTAGGGGAGCATTGTCATAATCCTTGGAGGCGTTCTGGAGAGATCACAGGAAAATCGTGTTGCACTGTGGAGCAATCTGGGTTCAGAAAAGGGGTCGCGTACTCTTGTGGAGAGGTCGTTCCGGCTGAGCTAGTTCTCAGATTTTGCAAGTTCAATCCTTGGGCATTCTACAACAAATTTCAGGTGTATTTGTGGGATGAGGGTGTGACCACTGCCCAGGTCGAATTATCCTTCCTAGGGCCTGCACAAAAGGAGTTTCTGGACTACGCATTTCATTGTGGGGGTTGTTTGTGGGGAAGACATGATTGGGAATTTGGAGTTGGGCTTGCTAAGAGGTACAAGAAGGATTGTGGAGGGAATTTTCGCAACATTTTGGAGGAGTTTCAGAGGCCAATTTCCTGTAGCACGAATTACCCAGTCAGTGGAGGGGCTCACAAGAATTTGGGGTGATTTTGGAAGGTTGGAACTAGACCAAACTCTTCCTATGTTTTTCTTGGTTTGTGGACGACAGCCCAAGGTTAATTTTGCAAAATTTTCTGAGCACTCAAGGGGGCTCAAACAGGGGTTTCTTCCAGTCAACAGTTGCAGAATTTCCAAGGCCAGTGCAAAGCATGAGGATAAATCATTTCCTTGCATCCGAGCAACATTTTTTTCTCACCTAGGATTGTTTAGCTTGCTTTGGCAAGCCCATGTGCACACATTCCATACATTTTGTACTCTCCTGCTAATAATAAAATGGCTCAGTTTGGTGCAGTTCTAGTGTAATTTTATGGGTGTTTAATTGATGTCTGAATTTTTGTGTTGCATGTGTACTTTGCTTAAATATCACTTTTAATTTTCCGAGTAGGAACATTATAGTGGTATCAGAGCATGTTCCTGGCCAGTGTGGGAGATAACAGCAGGTTTCAAAGGCCAATTTCCTGTAGCACAAATTACCCAGTCAGTGGAGGGGCTCACAAGAATTAGGGGTGATTTTGCAAGGTTGGAACTAGACCAAACTCTTTCTAGGTTTTTCTTGGTTTGTGTAGGACAACCCAAGATTAATTTTGCAGAATTTCCTGAGCACTCAAGGGGACTCAAATAGCGGTTTCTTCCAGTCAACAGTTACAGAATTTTTAGGGCCAATGCAGAGCATGAGGAGAAATCATTTCCTTGCATCCAGGAAATTTTTTTTTCTCACCTAGGATTGTCTAGCTTGCTTTGGCAAGCTCAGGTGCACACATTCCATCCATTTTGTACTCTCCTGCAAATAATAAAATGGCTCAATTTGGCACAGTTTTGGTGTAATTTTATGGGTGTTTAATTGTTGTCTGAATTTTTGTGTTGCATGTGCACTTTGCTTAAATATCACTGTTAATTTTCCTAGTAGGAACATTACAGTGGTATCAGAGCATGTTCTTGGCCAGTGTGGGAGATAAGAGCAGGTGATGCCACCCAAATACCAAGGAGTTGTCTTTCAGAGGGGTCATGGAAGAGGAAGAGGTAGAGGTCGAGGTAGAGAGGGAGCACCTGACCCATTTTCTGATACAGAGGTGGAAAACATAAGAGGGCACATGGAGAACCAAGAGGATACAGAGCAGCCTAGACAAGGAGGACAGAACCAAATCCTAGAGGAGTTGTTGAGGACCAACCAGCAGATGTTGAGGCAAGGCCAACTCATGATGGACATGATGCAGCAGGTGATGGGCCTACATGTGAATGATAGACCAGGGGTGGAACCCCAAGGTGATGGAGGTTCCATAGCAAGGGGAGGAAATCGTACATACCAACCACCTCATACCCCTCTGCGTGGCCAAATAGGTTGTCCTACGATGCCCCACTTCACAGATGAGCCCAAGTAGGAGAGGGAACCTGATCCTGTTGCAGATCTGGTGAACTTCGTTGCCTCAAGTATTGATGAGTATGAGGAGCTACACCCCAGGATCAGAAGGGTGATGTCTTTTGGGGGTCCCTTCACCTCAAGGAGAGGCGTGCCACAGGAGCTAGGGCTCATTACAAGGGACGACATCCTAGTCAGGAGGTGAAGAAGATAGCAAGGAAGGTTACACTCCCAAATTATGATGGGTCAGCTAAGAGTTCAACCAGAGCTTGGGTTCAAAAGCTAGATAATTCCACCTGAATCCCATGCAAGAGATGGACGTTATTCGGTTTGCCACACTACATATGGAGAGGGATGCACAGGAGTGGTGGTACCACGACCTGATCAAACTAGGGCACACACATTACCTCTTACCAGGCAATTGATCAAGAGGTTTGATAGGAAGGATCCAGAGATACACTTCAGGGAGTTGGCCCATTTGAGATAGACAGGCGGCGTTAAGGCCTATATCTTAGAGTTTGAGAGGTTAGCCGCAATGGTATCTAACATTTCAAAGGTCTGATTAATTATGTTGTTTGTGGAGGGGTTAATTGATCCCTTGCGTGGTTGGGTGAGGGCCTACAAGCCCACTTCATTGATGGATGTTATCTCCAGGGCCCGAGACATGATTGATGCAGTGCCCAAGACCAGGGCCTTTGTACCCACTAGACCTACCGCTCCTCAAGGGAGTTGAGACATTCGTCAACCTCAGAGGGAGACTGGATGTGGCCAGTTGGATGATGAGACTAGGAGGGACCTCAAGAGGAGGAAGTTATGCTTCACGTGCCAGGAGCCTTGGGCACCAGGGCATAAGTGCACCAAGGGCAAGGCCCATTACATTGAGGTGTACTCAGATAGTGAGTCGGAGGAGGAGATTGAGTTGGAGGCAAACCACGGAGATGTGGGGGCACAATCTGCAGGAGGAGCACCACCACCACCTCAAGGAGGGGGACCACTCGCTCCATCTGGGAGCATACTAGCTTCACTTTAGGGAGTTCTGAAGTACTTGACACTTTGGATTAGATGCACAATGCAAGGGCAGTGTGTACCAGCGTTGGTGGACAGTGGGGCTACCCACAATTTTATTGATGCCCAGATGGTGGAGCGGAGGGGCATATGTACAGAGACATTTGAGGGGTTCTCGTTGTTGGTACCCGGAGACCGGACGATGTAGTGCAGGAAGTATGTTCCCAGCTTGACCTTGACTATGGAGAACTACTCCGTCACTAATCGTTTCTTTGTAGTCGATGTTCAGGACACCAACGTGGTGATGGGTGTCCACTGGTTGTACTCATTGGGACGGATCACCACTGATTGGCAAAAGCTAGAGATGTAGTTCACGAGCCTAGATGGGATGTTTGTAATGCTGAGGAGTATGCACTCCTACCCACCTTAGACGATGTTTGCTCACCAGATGGAGGCAGACTTGCAACGTGGAGATATAGAGTGGGCAGTGGAGCTCAGGATCTCAGAGATAGGGACACATGACCGACCGGTGCATCCAGAAATACTAGCCTTGTTGGAGAGGTATCAAGGGGTTTTTGGGGAAATTCCACCAGGCAGGCCACCAGATCGGGGGCTTAAGCACACCATTAAGCTGGAGGAGGGGGTTCACGCAGTTATCATCTCCCCTTACAGGCACCCCAAGGCCTACAGGGTAGAGATTGGGAGGGCCATCCAAGCGCTGTTGGCACTAAGACATATGAGGTCGAGTACTAGCCCTTTTCCTTCATCACTGGTACTAGTGAAGAAAAATGATGGATATCTTTGTATGTGCATTGACTACTGAGCCTTGAACAAGAAGACGTTGAAGAACTAGTACCCCATACCCCGGATTGACAAGCTAATGGATGAGCTTAGAGGAGCCAAGTACTTCTCTAAGATAGACTTACGCTCGGGGTACCATCAGATCAGGGTGCGTGAGCAAGATATTCCGAAGACGACATTCAGGTGCCATTATGGGCATTTCGAGTTCCTGGTGATGCCTTTTGGACTCACCAAAGCTTCTACCACATTTCAGCCTTGGATGAACCCCGTGTTCCGCAAGCTCTTGCACAAATTTGTCCTAGTGTTCTTCACGATTTACTCATTTACAGCAGGACGTGGGAGGAGCACCTGCAGCACTTGGAGCGGGTCTTGAGGATCTTGGAGGAGCAGCAATTCTATGCTAAGATGTCCAAGTGTGAGTTCAGGATGACTGAGATGTTGTACTTGGGGCATATGATAGGTGAGGATGGAGTCAGAGTCCACTAGGAGAAGATTTCACCATCATTGATTGGCCCACACCCAGGAACATTACGGAGTTGAGGGGGTTCCTGGGCATATGCACATATTACAGGTGCTTCGTGAGGGGATTTTCACAGTTGGTCGCACCCCTTACAGACCTCACGAAGAAGGGAGCGTTCAGCTGGACAAACATGGCGCAAGAGGCCTTTGAGTGCCTCAAGGTGGTCATGAGCACTTGCCCATTTTGGTGTTACTAGACTTTTCTCAGCGCTTAATCTTAGAGTGTGATGCATCAGGGGAGGGCATTGGAGTAGTGTTGACATAGGGTGGCCATCCTATTGCTTTCGAGAGTCAAAAGCTACAGTTGCATGACAGGTTATACTCCATATATGACAAGGAGATGTTGGTCATCATGCATGCATTGGACAAGTTTAGACAATACTTAGTGGGTAACAAATTCAAGGTGAAGACTGACCACAACAGTCTTTGATTCTTCCTGGAGCAAACACAACTGGAGGAGAGGCAGCAGAAATGGGTCAGCAAGATCTAGGCATATGACTTTGACATAGAGTATGTCAAGGGTCAGCAAAATGTGGTGGCAGATGCATTGTCTAGGAGGCCTGCGGCCCTCTCACTCATGAGCATCACCCCTGATTAGAGAGCGCAGTTATTGGTTGAGTACTCCAAGGACAAGCATGCATGAGAGATCCTTGATGGTGTGGCAGATGATGAGCAGTACAGGGTGATGCATGAGGTGATTTACTACAAGGATAGGATCTACTTAGTGCCTAGCTCCCAACTGAAGGAGAAGATTTTACAAGCAACTCACAACTCACCTTTGGTCGGACATCAGGGGTTCCGGAAGACTTATCGGGCCATCAGAGAACGCTTCACATGGAAGGGCCTCAAGGAGGACGTGTTGAGACTTGCTCGGGAGTGTGATACCTTTCAGAGGAATAAGGTGGAGCAGATGTATCCTGTAGGGCAAGACTATTACAGCCTCTCCCTATTTCTGAGAGGAAGTGGGAGAGCATCTAGATCGACTTCATCACTGGGTTGCCAGCGGTGCAGGTGCGAGAGTGTATTTATGTGATTGTAGATTGGTTAACCAAGTACGCCCACTTTTTGCCATTCTGACTCAATATTCAACCTCACAGGTAGCTGAATTGTTTTTCAAAGAGGTATTTAGGCTCCATGGTCTCCCAAAGGCCATTGTGAGTGACAAGGGCAGCAGATTTATGGGGGGTTTCTAGCAAGAGTTGTTCAGTCTTGTGGGGACACGTCTCACTCCCAACACGAGCTACCACCCGCACACAAACAATCAGACAAAGGTCGTAAATAAATGGCTAGAGGGCTACCTGCGCAATTATGTGACCAAGCAACAACGGGCATGGATAAGTGGCTATATCTGGGTGAATACTGCTACAACATGACCCACCAAATGTCCATAGGTATGACTCCTTTTCGTGCTTTGTATGGTTATGATGCACTGACATTTGTTGACGTCGCTTTTGGAGACAACTGGGGCCGAGGACTGGATACAGGAGAGTCAGGATATCCTTAGATCCCTCAAGTATAACATGCAGACAGCACAAAACCAGCAAAATTTTTATGCAAACAGGGCCAAGTAGAGAGACATTTTGAGGTCGGGGACCTAGTCTTCTTGAGGCTCCAACCTTACAGGCAATCCACCCTCAGGAGGAACGGTGCAGAAAAACTCAAGCCTCGTTTCTGTGGGCCTTAAACGGTGACCAGGAGAGTTGGGGAGGTGGCATATGAGCTGGAGCTTCCTCCAGGAAGCAAGGTCCAAAATGTGCTTAATGTCTCATGCCTGAAAATAACTTTGGGACAACAGGTTACAGTAGCCGCCGAATTGCCTAATCTGGACGACAAAGGGCACTTGATACTGACACCGAAGGCCATTTTGTAGACAAGGGAAAGGACGCTGAGGAGCATGGTCATCAAGGAGTACTTGGTCAAGTGGAAGGACTTGCCAATTGAGGACGCCACTTGGGAGGATGAACAAATCTTGCAGCATCCCACATGGAAGGAGAGTCTTATGGAAGGAAAGCTTCAGTATTTTTGGGTAATTGGTTGAGTTGTTCTAGACCTAGTATTTTTGGGTAATTGGTTGAGTTGTTCTAAGCCTATCATCTGCTGCATATATTCCATCCTCATTGTGTCATCTTCATGGTGAAGATCTCTGATGTTTGATCTCCTATTTTGGCAAAGTCAGAATTGACTTTAAATCATTGTACTCTATCTCTATCTCCCTATTGAACTATTGAAGAATATAAGAAGAATTGATTAAGGGTTTCCCCACATTGGGGTTTATCCCTGGCTGGTGCCACATCTTGTGTCCTCTTGTCTTGGCTTGTCTTGTACTGTTTATGTTTATGTTCTATCTGCACTTTACTATCATGCTGATGTGATTGCCAATCTGAATATTGTCATGGGCTAACATGAAAAATTGAAGTAAATTGCTCTAAGCATAAAACATACCAAAATTTAACATGGTATCGAAGATGAGGTGAAGAAAAAGCCCAAGCAAGAGTGAAAGAGCAATCACAGAAGACAGTTGGACACGGTCAAAGGCTCAATGGGTTCCTCATCCCACTTCCCGACTGAAGACAAGCTCCGTGAAAAGTCTGACTATCACGGATGGAAGATGTCTCTTTATTTGACATTGGAAGAACAAGAAGTGCTGGATTATGTGAAGGGTAAAATCCTTGAGCCTCCATCAAATGCACCAGTTGCTACAAAGAACAAGTACACCAAGGGTGAAGTCAAAGCGAAGAAGATCATCAGAGATTCCATTGACAAGCGTTTGGTGGCTTACATTTCCGATTTGAACACCTCCAAGGAGACCTACAAGAGATTGGTAAGCATGTTCAAGGTTAGTGATGCAAATCAAATTATGTTCCTCAAAAATAAGTTGAAGGATATTAAGAAGGGCAAGGATGAGGATATTCAATCCTACTTCTTAAGGATCACCAAGATCAAGAATGATCTTCTATCGATTGGAGAAATCATATCTGACAGGGAACTTACTATCACTACCCTTGGAGGACTCCCACCCAAGTGGTATATATTTAGAACCACTATTCTCAATAATGATTGAATTCCAGGGTTTGAAGAATTGATGTCGAGATGCATTCAAGAAGAAACCAGGATGGTGGAGCAAGAAATGCCTTCTAATAGAGGCAACCCTACTGCTTTCTCCACTCATGCCAAAAGGAGAAATAATGCAGGGTCTAAAGGTCATTTCAATGGAAAGCCTGAATCTAAGGGTGGAAGGAAAGGCAAATGCTTTGCTTGCAATAAGTTTGGTCACTATGCGAGGGAATGTCCAAATAGAAGGGACACATCACATGATGATGATCACAATCATTCCAGGGGCAACAACAATGATCGAAGGAATGACAGATACAATGGCAAAGGAAAAAGGAATGCAGGACATCAAGGAAATGGTCAACCCTCCAAGAAAGCAAGGAACTCCAAGTATGAAGAATCAAATGTTGTTTCTGATAAGCAAAAGGAGTATTATCTTATATTGGCCCTCTCCACTACCTCTCCTCCAGATACTTTGGGAAATTGGCTTCTTGATAGTGGTGCTTCAAGGCACTTCACCGAATAAAAGGAAGCTCTCTCTAATTGATAGAAAAGGAGACAAACTTGGAGATTATTCTTGGAGACAATGCCACCTATCCCGTAAAGGGTGTAGGGAATGTTACTCTTCAATTGGATCAGGGTAACTCGATTCATTTACAAGAATTTCTATATGCACCTGATCTCAAGAAGAACTTGGTGTCCATTTCGGCAATAGAAGACAAAGGTTACAAGGTGGCATTCATCGATGGAAAGGTGCGTGTTTGGAAAAAGAATTTTAAAGATGCTTTTACTCTTGGGTTCAGGGTTGGCACTTTGTATCAAGTTGTAGGAAGTCCATTGGGGACCATATTGTGTGACGCATCTCTTCAATGGCACCGAAGGTCTGCCCATCTTCATTGTAAGGCCCTCCCTGATGTGAGAAAGATGGTGATAGGGAAGCCTAAATTCAAAGAAGAGCATGAAGGTACATGTCCGAGATGTACCAAAGGAAATCTTACAAGGGAACTATTCCCCTCATGTAATAGCAAGACCACGGATATGGAAGAACCCGAGGAATTTGAGATTCATGATCGGGAATCTCATGTATGCAGGTTGAAGAAAGCTCTCTATGGCTTGAAGCAAGCACCCATGGCTTCGTATGAGAGGATTGATAGCTATCTAATGAAGCTGAGATTCACTAGGAGTGAACCCGATCCAAACCTTTGCTTTAAGGTTGTGGATAATAGACCTCTCATTCTGATACCTTAAGTGGACAACCTCTTTATGGCAAGTACAGACACTCTCATTTGCAAAAGTAAGAGGGAGTTGGATTTCAAATTTGGAATGGTGGTCTGCAAGCCTATAACTACCCCGAAGCGCAGCGGAAGCGTGGTGGGCCCATAACCCACAGGTCCCAGGATCGAAACCTGGCTCTGATACCAATTGCTATGAATCTAACCCGGAATATTATAGATCTGATATGAAAATATAAAATAATGAAAATAAACCCAGAAATAATATGAAATGATTCTTTATTGATATCAAACCCTGATGGTAGGGCAACACCATACATTCACTCCTTAAGGAAGGAGAACACTCCACAAGCCATACGCCTGTTCATACAATATTCCTTGACTATCTCCCATGTGGAGTCTCTAGCCTCTATATAAGCCTCATACATATAATACCATGGGTCATTACCATGGTTCCCTCATACCATCAAACTAATACCTTGGGCCCATTACATTATTATTAACTACTTGTGGTCCCTTACATGACATGGGTTAACCACCTTATTTATTACTATGGCCCATCCCCTTATTACATTATTACCTTGGGTACCTCCCTTGGTACCCCATATTATTCCCCCTAGGTATATAACATTCCACCCCCCTAAGCATGTTTCGTCCCCGAAACATGGGAAGAACATAAATAATAAGATCTACTCAAAAGAGTAGTCCATTGGTACCATGCACGTGCATTTAGCCATCCAAGAGAAAGGTGAACCCTCGATCTCGCTGGTGCCTCGCTCGCTTGAGATGGAAGTTGACCGTGGCAGCTCTTCTATGTTGATGTGTAGTGGGTGGATCTTCTCTCCTCGCTATCTGTCATGTGACTACTTGGTTTCCATCTTAATGGTTGTCTTGCGGGGTGATGTGGGTGATGATATGTTGAAGTTTTAACCCACGATGTCTTTTTCTTTAATTCACCCTGTTGTGGTGCCTGTTGTGGTGTCTTCTTTTCCAATATGACTTCAACCACTGAACCCTCATCAGATGTGTCAGCACCTGTTACCTTTTCGGCTTCAGTCTCTGTTTGTGTTTGATTGTCGACCATCAACTCCTCATCATTTGATATGTCAGTCCCTGTAACATCTTCTGCTTCAACCTCCTTGGACTCTACCTGCTTATTAATGGAAATATCCTGTAATGTAATTTTTTTCTTTTTATACCAGAGCTTCAGGAATTTATTCTGCACATTAATATTTATAGTACCCACTAATTCCATCCAAGGGTATCCCAAAACAACATCTATGTTATCCATATCTGAAGCATAAAAATCACCATGAGACACATACTTATCCATAGAAAGTTTCAAATCCTTATAAATTTGAACAACCTCATCATCAACCTGTGTACTTTCAATTTGTTTCGCTGGAACTTGCAATTTTTTTGCCAAGTTGACATTTATGAGATTATGCTTGCAACTAGGATTTATAGAAACAATGATCTTTTCTTTCTGAATCAATCCATGAACCTGCAATAAGGATATACCAGTAGGAAATAACCCCACATGTTTCCCCTTATCTTGTTTTCTAGTCTGAGACCATTTGTCCATAAGGAGTTTTTCCATTTCTTCATTCGAGAATTTGGACAAGGCTATAATGCCCAGTGAGTTCCACCATATGGCGGCCTCTTCTTTCAAAAAAAGTGGTACCATAAACTTCCATCTCTCCTCAAATATTTTCTTTAGGTTTTGTATGAATTCTTCAATAGTAGGGCTATCATCTTTTCCAGTAAAATATTCCATGAAGAGGGTTTGAAAAAATTTCACTTACTTGGCGAAAATTTGAAATTGTCACAGTTTCGTCAATATTGCTCAGAATCTCTATTATAACCTGTTTTTAGAAATGGAACAATCATTCTGCATCTGCCCATGTGGTAGAAATCTTGATCCCGACACTTGAAATTTCAGATCTGTGCTGCTACTCTCCCGCCGTCACCAAAATTTCTGCAAAAAGAGCTGATTTTAAATCAGCGATATCTCCCTCATCCGGACTCCGATTCAACCAATTTTTTTTTTTGAAATTGGGTATTTTTTCCCAAAGAATCCAGATCTGCAATTAGATTTTGCAGATCTTGTACCAATACGTCTAGATCTACGCCGCAAAATCGCTGCCCTGAAAATTGTTTGCAACCCCACTGATTTTTAGATCAGTGATATCTCCTTCATCCGGACTCCGATTCAACTGATTTTTTTTTTGAATTCGACTATTTTTGCACCAAGAATCCAGATCTGTAATTATATTTTACAGATATTGCACCAAAATGTACAGATCTGACCTGCAAAGTCGCCGCCCCCGAAACCCTGCAAAAAATAAAAAAATCTCCACTTTTGTGCCCAAGAAAGTGCTCTGATACCAATTGTTATAGCTCTGACCCAGAAATACTATAGATTTGATATGATAATATAAGAGAATACAAATAAACCCAGAAATAATATGAAATGATTATTTATTGATATCAAAACCTTAAGGTAGGGCAACACCATACATTCACTCCTTAAGGAAGGAGAACACTCCACAAGCCATATGCCTGTTCATACAATATTCCTTCACTATCCCCCATGTGGAGTCTCTAGCCTCTATATAGGCCTCATACATACAATACCATGGGTCATTACCATGGTTCCCTCATACCATCAAACTAATATCTTGGGCCCATTACATTATTATTAACTACTTGTGGTCCCTTACATGACATGGGTTAACCACCTTATTTATTACTATGGCCCATCCCCTTATTACATTATTACCTTGGGTACCTCCCTTGGTACCCCATATTATCCCCCCCAGGTATATAACTAGCCGATCCAAACCTTTGCTTTAAGGTTGTGGATAATAGACCTCTCATTCTGATACCTTAAATGGACAACCTCTTTATGGCAAGTACAGACACTCTCATTTGCAAAAGTAAGAGGGAGTTGGATTTCAAATTTGGAATGGTGGTCTGCAAGCCTATAACTACCCCGATGGAGCTTAACTTTAAGAAGTTATGCGGTAGTGTGGTCGAACCTGAATTGGGAAATGCCTTTGAGTTTTGTCAACTCATAGTAGCATTGATGTTCTTGGTGAACTCCCGTCCAGACATATGTTTTGCAATATATGGTTTAGCCTCATCACTCACATTGGATCGGTGCCAAGAATCTTTTGAGATATCGTCAGGGCACAATCATTCATGGACTGAGATTCACTGTCGGCGCTGTGAGGCTGCATGGTAATTCTGATGTTGATTGGGCAGGCAGCGTAGTGGATCGCAAAAGCACTTATAGGTGTTGTTTCTCTTTGGATTCTGGTCAATATCCTGGATGAGCAAGAAGTAGAAGTCGGTTGCTTTGAGCATCGCTAAGGCCGGATACATAGCTGCAAGTATGGCCTCATCTGAAGTTGCCTGGTTGGAGAAGCTCTTCAGTGAGTTGTTTGGACACATGCTAGATACCACCGTGATCTTCTGTGACAACCAGAGTGGGATTCAATTGTTGAGGAATCTCGTGTTCTATGATCGCTCCAAGCATATAGACATCAGGTACCACTTTATACGGGATATAGTACAACAAGGAGCAAGAAGGCTCCAACACATTGGGTCTGATGTGCATGTTGATTTGGGGTAGCATTGGATGTGCTTTAGCCATGAAAATTGGTGGAGAGGCTAAAGCACATGATATCTCCAAGATCCAGAAATGGTTTGGACAGATTGTCCCCGGTTTGGGAGATATTAAAATAATTAATACTTTTAATGGAGTTCCTAAGTCTAAACTTAGGAAAAATAAAATATTAATGGGTATTAATATAAAATTGGGTTAGAAGGTTCCAAAAGTCATGGATCAAGCCAAATCTAATCTTAGTCGTTGATTAGAGATTTAATCTCGGTCGTTGAAAGACCAATGAGAAAAGTATAAGAAGAGGCTTGAGGATCAATTGGAAAACACACCAGAGTGATCAGTCATTCATTTGGTTAGAGCAGGGTTGCTAAGAAAAGTTGAATCAGCGATCAACAGCGAAGGGCAGTGAGTATGAGGGAGAGAGGCAGGGACAATATTGGGAGACCAGCACAGAAGAAGAGAGAGCGAGAGCAAAAGTCAATCCAGGCTACGTAGAGCCCAGCAAAGGCAGCACAGAGCCCAAAGAGACTGCGTCATCCACGCAGACGGCAGAGGGAGTGACGCAGAGGCTTCTAGAGTTTGCACAGTGCCTCAGAGGGCTGATGCAGAGGGTCCTGAGGCTGACGCAGAGACCAGAAGGGTCAGCGTTGAGCTTCAGTTGTGCTGGAGAGGGTTTCGTTGGACAAGTTTTTTGAATACCTATTTCCAGATATAGAGGTATTGTTGTCGTGTATTTTTCTTTGTCGGGTGAGCTGGTTAGGCACCCAGTTGAACTCAGAAAGAATAGTTGCACTGGTTTTCCCGCATTGGGTTTTTCCGAGGACATTTGTCCAAAAATAATGGTGTCACTTGTGTGCTTGTTTTCTTTCAGTTGATGATCTATAGATGTCGTGACTGTATTGTGTTTATTTCGGTATTTAATTTATTAAATAACTTGTTCGATTTTGAAACAAGTAGAAGAAATAAACTAACAGAATACAGATTAATTTTCTAACGGATAGACATAGAAAATTCAGCATGGTATCAAAGCATGGTTGCAGATCACAGGAAAACTGAAGGCATCAACTTAGCAAAGCATTTGCAGCAGATTCAGTTGTCCCGAGTGACAGAGTTGATCCTTGCAGAAAGCGATAGAGGAAGGAGTGACGCAAAGGGACTACGTCATCAATTTGGCCCAGAGAGAGGCAGCGCAAAGGCTAAGGAGGGCAGAAACAGGCTCACGCAGAGCCACACAGAGGCCAGGTGGGATGACGTATTTGGTTGAGAGAGATGTTTTGCCAGTGTCGGGATTGCGCAAAGCCAAGAGGCTCAATCCTTCGGTTGTTGGGGCATAGGACGCTGTGGGTAGTTTGCGAAGCGAAGCTGGTGGGGTATTGTGATCAGAACAGTACCTAACAGGGCAAGACCAAGGTGGAGGGAGTTACTACCGAGGCAGATTTCTAGCCAAGGAATCTGGATCAGTGTTGCAGTTGCACAGACGATCAGAGTGGGGCAACTTGACGTTGGCAGAAAGATTTCCAGGAGGGAAATCGGGACTCAGAGGGAGTCCAGAAGAGAACTTCCAGACAGGAAGTAGAGAGACTCAGTAAGAGTCGAACAAAGGACTTCCAGGAGGGAAGTAGAGAGACTCGGAGGCGTCATCAGAGAAGAGCAGCAAGATGGTCGTGAATGGGCTGAGATATCAGGATAGGCTGGACAGAGCGTCCAACTTTGTGGTCTGGAAGGCCAGGATCTTGTCCATTCTAGACAGACATCGCATCAAGGGCTTCGCCTTGAGAACGATGGCTATCCCAGTTGACCCAGTAGCAAATGATAGGTACGAGGAGGCAATGGCTAAGGCAAAGTGCATCATCCTTGATGGGGTCAAGGATCATGTGGTACCACATATTGCCGAGAAGGAAACGAAAAAGGAGATGTGGGACACTTTGAAGACATTGTACCAGCATACTTCTGTGTAGAGGAAGATGCTCTTGGAGAATCACCTAAGGGCATACCAGATGCAGAAGGGAGAGCAAATAGATGTCTTCCTTGGTCGGTTGAAGGAGATCCGTGACCAGCTAACTTCCATAGGGGCCACGCTGGATGAGGAATTAATGGTGAGGACCGCACTTAACGCAGTTTCCGAGGATTGGGAGGTATTTGTCCAGAGCATACTGGGCAGGACGAGTCTTCCGGATTGGGAAGAACTGTGGGCGGCTCTTCGTCAAGAAGAGATCAGACGATTGACCAAGGCAGGGAGTAGCGGCAAAGGGGTCAGGATCAAGAAGGAGGAAGAAGAGGATGCGGCTCTAGCATCTGCGGGAAAGCAGGAGAAGAGGAAGAAGAAGGACCTCTCCAAGGTCAAGTGCTTCCATTGTGGGGAACTGGGTCATTTTGCGAACTAGTGTCCGAGGAAGAAGAGTAAGGGAGAGGCTTCTGACTCGAAGGCAACGCCAGTGAAGGCAGAGAAAGAAGTCGAGGAGGATGACGATTGTGCCAT
Organism: Pinus tabuliformis; assembly: GCA_031772625.1. Lineage (NCBI taxonomy): Eukaryota > Viridiplantae > Streptophyta > Pinopsida > Pinales > Pinaceae > Pinus > Pinus tabuliformis. Next base: position 846,436,840 of record CM062811.1, read on the forward strand.
GAGTGCTCATGTGCCACTTGAGAAGAAGTGGGGAGACGTCGAGCTGTAGTTAGAGGACTACAGGCGACGAGAGTTAGGATCCTTGAGGTACCCAACCTCTTGGATTATACCTTGCTACGAGAGCCTCGAAGAGAAGTAGCAAGACTGGCAGATCTCAATAGAGACGGATGCAGATGAAGCGACAAAGAGTGCTATAGTGCAGTAGTCCAGGACAGCGCGAGGCTAGTAGACTACAACAGTGCGAGAGGCACAACAGTGTTGCACCAATGCAGGATGGCACAGAGAGGTGTGCAACGGTGCAAGATGCAGAGAGTTGTTGTAGCAGCGTAGAGGTCAGTAGAGGGAGCACTTGCTAGCGACAAAAAGAGCTTAAGCATCGGGAGTGTTTCTAGCCTGACAGGGATGTCAGAAGTTGGGTAGCTCAGTTACTTACTTCTCAGTAACTGAGTTGTAGTGCAGTGGCGGTTAGCAGTAGCACGATGCAGCATGATGAGAGGGGGTTGCAGTGCAGATGCAGTGTTGGGAGGATGGACCAGCAGCAGCACGGATGCAGAGGGAGCTATCGTACGGATGTAGCAGTGGCAATGGCAGAGCCATGGGTAGCAGTATAGGATGCAGCAGTGCAGAGGATGTTGGGCAGGAGGGCCTAGCATCAACACAAGGATCGATGTCGGATAATCAGGGTGATGCTCAGTGAGGAGTATTACTAGAGCACAGTCCTCGCTAAGAGGGAGTGTTGATTTGGGGTAGCATTGGATGTGCTCTAGCCATGAAAATTGGTGGAGAGGCTAAAGCACATGAGATCTCCAAGACCCATAAATGGTTTGGACAGATTGTACCCAGTTTGGGAGATATTAAAATAATTAATATTTTTAATGGAGTTCCTAAGTCTAAACTTAGAAAAAATAAAATATTAATGGGTATTAATATAAAACTGCGTTAAAAGGTTCCCTAAGTCATGGATCAAGCCAAATCTAATCTTAGCCGTTGATTAGAGATTTAATCTCGGCCGTTGAAGGACCAAGGAGAAAAGTATAATAGGCTTAAGGGTCAGTTGGAGAACACACCAATGTGATCAGTCATTCATTTCGTTAGAGCCGGGGTTGCTAAGCAAAGTTGAATCAGTGATCAGTAGAGAGGGGGAGTGAGTACAAGGCAGAGAGGCAAGGACAATGCTGGGAGACCAACACAGAAGCAGAGAGAGTGAGAGCAACAATCAGTCCATGCTACGCAGAGCCCAAAGAGACTGCTCCATCCACGCAGAGGACGAAGGGAGTGACACAGAGGCTCCCAGAGGCTACGAGGGCTGACGCAAAGGGTCCTGGGGTTGACGCAGAGGCCAGAAGGGCCAACGTTGAGCTTCAGTTGTGCCGGAGAGTGGGACAGGTTTTCTGAATCCCTGTTTCCAAATATAGAGGTATTGTTGTCGTGTATTTTTCTTTGTCGGGTGAGCCGGTTAGGCACCCAGTTGTACTCAGAAATATTGCATAATAATATAACCCTCTGAATAGCTGCACCAGTTTTCCAGCATTGGGTTTTTCCGGAGACATTTGTCCAAAAAGAACGGTGTCATTTGTGTGCTTGTTTTCTTTCAGTTGATGATCTGTAGATTTTGTGACTGTATTGTGTTTGTTTCGATATTTAATGTATTAAATAACTTGTTCGCTTTTTAAACAAGTAGAAGAAATAAACCAGCAAAATACAGAATAATTTTTTAACGGATAGACTTAGAAAATTCAATAGTGCAGATCGTCGATATTCAGATGAAGCCCCTGGAAAAGCTTAAATTCTTGACTTTCCGAGAACAACTAGGAGTCGTGGAGAGACCCTCTCCTGAGGGTCCTGTATGATATGGCCATTGAGCTCTGGGAGCTCCGGGGGGCTTGGGGATACTTCTTAGAGCAATGATCAACCATAGGGTGAGTGGTTCAACCTTCCCCTAGTGGTTTGCTATGTAGGCAAGATGAGTGGTTCATCCTTCTCCTGCTGAGACACAGTCATAGGTTGAGCGGTTCAACCTTCCCCTAGTGATTTGTTGTGTACAGAGTGAGTAGTTTAGCCTTCCCCTAGTGATTTGTTGTGTACAGGGTGAGTAGTTTAGCCTTCCCCTAGTGATTTGTTGTGTACAGGGTGAGTAGTTCAGAACTTCAGCCTTCCCCTGGGATACCCCATAGCGAAATGTAGGCAGGATGAGTGGTTCATCCTTCTCCTGCTGAGACATCCTACCCATGCAGTCTGGGACTCATGGGAAGTACCTCTCATCTGGCCAATGAGCAAGGAAATGAGGATAGGGACCATAGTACTACCGATGGACACATCGTGTACTACTGTACTCCCTATGCTAGGATGATATTGATCTGGGATCAATTGGAACTGACTTCGGGTCAGTAAGAGTGGTATGAGACACTCTCTTTATTTGGAACTGATTTCGAATCAGTAAGAGTGGTATGAGACACTCTTTATTTGGAACTGATTTCGGATCAGTAAGAGTGGTATGAGACACTCTCTTTATATGGGACTGACTTCGGGTCAGTAGAGAATGGTATGATACATTCTCGATCACTTCTTCTTCTTCATAGTTTAGCGAAGCAGTGCAGGGCACTGCATTGATGGCAGAGATAGTATGGACTGGAAGATGGATTAGCTGATGGAGTTCTCCCTAATTGAAAGGGAGTGTTAAAATTGGCAACAAGGGCCAAACTCCATGTGCGTCTTCTTATTTATGGTAGCTGATATTTTTTTGGATTCCTCTCATCGAGAGGTGTAGGATTGATCTAAAGATCATCCGATTCCAACATGTATTCATGAAGATACGAATTTATTTGTGTTACTTGACAATTTGTCAAGGTCGGCCAGCAACCAAATTGCACCACTCAACCTCAACGTTGCACTATAAATAGAGGTGGCCTTCAAGTCATTCCACACTCACTTCACTCATGATCTCTCTACACTCATTTTGGGTTTGGTGGCAAGAGAGGTCAAGATGATTAAACCCTAGACGCAGGAGGTAAGGAGACTAAGGGAGAAGCCCTAGCCGCAGTCAAATGAAAGAAATCTAGCCGCATTCTGAAAAAAAGACCATGCCCTAGATGCAGATCAAAGGAGGCCCTAATTCTCTATCTTAGAGGGAGACCTAGCCGCAGTAAAGGAGGCCTATTCACAGCTGAAGGAGAAGCCCTCATACACAGTCCTAAATGCCCTAGCCACAGGTCATGAAAGGACCTTAATTCGCTGTCACAAGAGACCCTCAAACACAGCAAAAAGGAGACCTTGATCCGCTGTCTTGAGAGGCTTCTATCCGCAGCCTCAAGAGCCCTAATCCACTGACTAGTAAAGTCACCTATTACGCTGTCAATAATGATAACTAGCCGCAGTTTGATGTGTGATCCATCAGCTGTCCAAGGGAACTACAATACGCTGCACAGGAAGCCCTAAAGAGCCCTATGTGCAGCATAAAAGGAGCTATATATCAGCATCTAGCAGCGTGGAAATCTCCGTAACTATACTGCTGTTTAAGGGCTGATTGGGTCACTGTTTGAAAGGACCAAAGTTACAGTCAACTGTTGGGCTAGGCCGCAGGCATAGCCAGCAGTTGGAGACCTTTTAGGAGCTGCATTCTGAAGGTTCGCAGCCCTATAAGGCTGTGTATGGTTGGATGGATTGTATGAAGGTTAGCCGCTGTATATAGGTGGACTGTGGGGTGTGTTTAGAGTGTTGTAGCACACTAAGTTTGTGCCCTAACCTGTGATCAGGTTTGCCAAGACATGCACCAGTCCTTACAGCATATACGAGCTGCCAGATGGGCAGCCTTGACATGATCAGTGAAGCAGCAAAGGAAGGAGAGTCTTATGGAAGGAAAGCTTCAGTATTTTTGGGTAATTGGTTGAGCTGTTCTAGGCCTATCATCTGTTGCATATATTCCATCCTCATTGTGTCATCTTCATCGTGAAGATCTCTGATGTCTGATCTCCTATTTGGCAAGTCAGAATTGACTTTAAATCATTGTACTCTATCTCTATCTATCTGCTGAACTATTGAAGAATATAAGAAAAATTGATCAAGGGTTTCCCCACATTGGGGTTTATCCCTGGCTGGTGCCACATCTTGTGTCCTCTTGTCTTGGTTTGTCTTCTACTGTTTATGTTTATGTTCTATCTGCACTTTATTATCATGCTGATGTGATTGCTAATCTGAATATTGTCATTGGGCTATTATGAAAAATTGAAGTAAATTGCTCTAAGCATAGAACATACCAAAATTTAACATGCTATAAGTGTGGGGAGGCCGAGAGGGTTGAGACCGCATTAGTGGAGGGGCCGAGCAACTTCAGAAGGGCCGAACTTGTGAAAGACAACCAGCAAAGTGCATGACAAATTTATGTGGGCCAATTTTGCTAGGTTCCATTAGTTGTATTTTCTATGGATTTTCAAGGCCATTTTCCATGGCATGGGAGCCAGTAATTTCACTACAAAAATTTAATGAAGAAATATTTGAAAGGTTAAAATAATTGTTTTTCTTGACTGATTTTTCTAGGTTATTTTTCTGAAACATTTTCTGCTACTATTTGTTGATTTAAAGTGCTAGAGAATTTTTTTTTGTTTGTAGTTTTTCAGATTTTATTCACTGTGGAAAAATTCATTTACTGGGTAAAAAAAATTATTACGGTAAAACAACCGCATGAAACATTAAATCTGAAACTAGCACTCGAAAAATAACATGGCATCAGAGCAAGAGACAGCTCTATGAGGGAAAGATCAGTGGACAAGGGTTTCAAAAAACTTTGTTTACAGCAAATTTATTTTCAATCAAAGTTTTTGTGGCTGAATTTGATCTGGTAAAGATGGCATTATCAAGTCTGAGAATTGAAGACAGGTTGGAAGGAGTTGCAAACTTCAACCCATTGAAGAAGAGGATCACACTAGTTTTTATGGGCAATAGCCTATGGGAATTTGCGGATAAAGAGATCCAAGTTTCTTCAGATCCTACACAAGCAATTGAACACAATTTGCAAGATGTGAAGGCTAAAGAGATCATATTGGATGTTGTGGAGGATCACATAAACCCTCACATCACAAGGAAGCAAACAGTTTATCAAATGTGGATGGTCATAATAAAATTGTACCAAAGTGACAACCAAAACAAAAAGATGGTGCTAAGGGAAAAGCTAGGGAATATTAAATAAACAAATCTGAAAGTGTAGCCTCATACTTCAGAATAATTCAGCAGGTTCATGATGAACTATCAACTGTTGGGGAAGTTGTGGATGAGATGAAACTTGTTAAGATAGCCCTGAATGGTTGTATCAAGCAATGGACTACCTTTGTAATAGGTATCCATGCTAGAGATGATTGGACTAGGTTTTGGGATGACTTCACCCAAAAGGAGACTTGGGAAAATTCAATATCTAGTGGACAACGTAGAGGTTGAGATGAGGAGAATCTTGCTCTTGTTGGGCAAGCAAAGAAGGGCAAGGACATGAGCAAAGTTCAGTGCTTTGCATGTCATAAATATCATCATTGTTGCCACAAAATCTAGCAGGCCTTAGAGAGGGAACCCTACAAAGGATAAGCTAGACCAAGAAGCAACAATGGGGTAGTGGCCCACTGTCACCACAGCCAAAACTCCCTGCTCATTACAGATTTTCACCAATGGGAGGAGTCCCAGTAGGAGAGAGATCACTTATAATAGATATTTTATGATTGATGTGTGAAATGATCTCGCTAGGAGCTCTTCAAGAAAGGCACAAATTAGGTCTGAGGCTTCACAAGGAAGCAATTCACTTTCTATTATGAGAACTAGAAAAGAGGGCATAAGACCTAAGGTTTGATCAATTTGACGAGTGTTGGAGCAACCAAAGGTCAAGGCTAAGAGAAAAAAATTCTTATAATGTATACCAGTTATGCCAACGTTCATGACACGTTCAAGGAAGCCCTTAAGTTGAAGGAAGGAGAACTAGGGTTTCCTGTGTGGGCAAACAACTAGGGAAAGGAAATTTATGGATGAAATTGCAGTGGAGGTCCACCAAAGGGATAAATTTTGTGGAAAATACTATCCTCTTGATGTTTAGGCTCTCCAACCATGAAAATTCCTCTTGCCTAGGGATTCGCACCAAGCCCTAGTTTCCTAACTTAGCCTTGAAAGGGTAGAATTGAGGGAGAGAAAATATAGATAATATTTGAGAATGATCACCACCTAATTAGACCAATGCCTTGTTCCTCGGGAATATGGAGTCCAAGATGACAAACATTAGCCAAGATTGTTCATAAGGACGTTGAAATTTGATGCGCTAGCAATGAAATTTCAAGCATTTACCTATGCAATGGAAAAATGGATTTTCACGGGAAAGGTTCGAGGAGTTCACCACTAGGACAATTTATTAAATGTTATGAATGAGTAATACATGCAATGTTCATCTAAATAGCAACTCAATTCATTTTCAACAAATTAGGGCACAATTTAGCATAACCTAGAATCAATAATTCCATACATTACGCATTAAGAAATAGATATTCAACAATTAAGTGTACTTACAAGATAACATGCAAGATTTCCATCCATTAGACCAAAGAATTGTTAATCTAGCTGTCATTGATGTCAATATATTGAAGAAGGCAGGGACATGGTGGCAATCAATGAAGGAACCAAACGATGAAGAAGCCCAACACTCAAAGACACTTTGCCCTGCCTCCATTTCTGCACTAATGATGATCAGTCACATTAAATAATATTTTTCTCCATCTTAGAGGAAGAATATCATCATGAGACCCAGACCATATTTTAGAGCATATTTTTAGCTTTCTAATGAGCTATCATGTGCCCCGAAACTCCAAATATTCTAAGAGATATGAATTTTTAAAGATAAGGAAATTAATTCTGGCTATTGAGCTGACCTTACCTCCATAACTCATGTCGGCTTGCATATGGACGTGGTTGTTCGTTGTGAGGACGAATAGGTGTATATATATGAGGTCTTTGACGTCAATATAGCTCAGATCAATTCGGATTAAGGAAGCAGATCAGGAGTTCACAACTCGTGAACTGAAGGAGGCAGAATTGAAGACTTGTTTTGGGTTTTGAAGACCGAGACCATTTGGCGACTCTCCATTGAAGGCTTGTTTGGGTCTAGAACTACAATACACATTTGGCATCAGACTGTGATCTCTATTTCTTCGGACTGTGGCTCCTATCTAACTCGAAACTTATTCAGTGCCCAAATTTCATCTAACTGTAGCAGTGATCTCAGTGATAGATGCTTGTTTGACTACCTACGGACTATCTCTATTTCAGACCCTGTAGTTCTCGGATTGGACAGTAAACAGTGATGCAAAATACTTCGGATCTTTTGTTGAGACAGTGAATAGGACCTTAGACTGTGTCAACAGAACCTCAGACTGTGACTTAGAAGTTTGATTGGGTTGCAACAGGACCTTAGATTATGATGTGAAATAGCCCAGACTATATATAACAATGCCTCGGACTACTGCAGAAGCTCCTTCCTCATATTCTCTCGGACTGTAATTCCAATACAATGCTCAGACTTCATTTCAAGTCTTGATTGGACTGTGCTCAATAGTGCTCGGATACTTGAAGACTACAATGACTGTGATCCTAGACAGTGGCTCAGACTCCTGAAGACGTTGATTAGAGCAGCAACAGAAGATCAAACTAAGGGCTTGAACAGAAGTAAACTCATAGGCTCAGAAGACAAGTGCACAGTGAAGTCAAGCACAAATACACAGTGAAGTAATTCTGAACTAGTGAAGACAATGAGACTTTCAGTGAAGACAGTCAAGTTGAACAGTGAAGACAGTGAAGCATTTCAAGTAAGTTATATTTACACTCTCTATTAAACACAACAGGATTGGTGTCCTTGGAGTTGGTGCTCCTAAACTCAAGGTTGGTGCCTTCGATAGATAGGGTCGAAACCCTAGGGGTCGGAGCCTCATCAAAACCAAGTTGGAGTTTGGGAACATATTTATAATTTATACAATTCCTTTTTTGTTAATAATACAATTAGTATACTTTGATTTGATTTAAATTGTGAACAATCTAACTGGTAAAATAACAATTGAAAAGAAATATTGATTCACCCCCCTCTCAGTATTTCCAACAAGAATATCCAAGATCAGCTCCAAATATCAAAATGCATCCAAAGATCTCCAAACATCCACGGGAGACCAAATCTGAATTCCTCTAGTGCAACCAAAATTCCAAAAGCCTTATGATGAGATTCAACAATGACAAGTTCTAAATATATATGAGGCATTTGAATGCCTAATTAGCCTACAAGCCCCTCTAAAGTTATAAAATAATGTGCAAAATAAGCCTAGGTCACAAGTCGACCTAGTAGATTTTTTGAAATAAAATTAATCTCTACATGATCAAGCCGAAATGATGACGCCATGCTAACGTAGGTTTCTTTAGGGCTGGCGTTGAGGGATTCAAGTGCCATGATGAGTGTAGAGACCCTCTAAAATCATGTTCTACGGGTTGGCCCCTAGATATCTAGCAAAATCCTTGGCAAACCCCAGTTTTGGGCTTGGGGCACAAACATGGGTTTTATGGGTCTCCAGGTGGTGAAGAAGTCTGATTCTGCTCCAACGTAAAGGGCATTGAATATGGTGCTAGCCCTCTTGTGTCTCAAGGCATTAGACAAACCTCATATGGGACCTAGATCAACTGCCTAACCCTATAGTACCACTAAGCCAGTTGGGGGCATGTTGGTCCATGTGCATCATCCCATAAATGATATAGGGAAAAGTGCAGGAACTTTGTGGGTGTTGAAGGTGCCCATGGATACAAATGATGCTCTACAACTGTCCAAAGTCCCATGGATCTCAACGCATCACCTGTGGGTGTCAATATGTCCCTCTAGAGGACTTGGACCCCAGTTAAGTTGCCCAAACCTATAGATGGAACCACCTACCAATCACACACAATATCCAATGCTGCAACTTTCACCATTAGGTACATTAATCATTATTGCATCTAAGTGAACCAAGCTTGAAAGAAATGGGCAAGTTAACACTTCATATAAGCTTCTCTTCCAGAATTAGGGCCTTGGTCACGTAATGGTGTTACCTCCCTTGGTAGGAGTGGTTAATAAACTATCTTATTAGGTGTTCTCAACCCCCCAAGGGGAGGTGACATGTCCTTGGTCCACCCCTCAATCAATAGGTGCCATGTGAATAATGGTGGAACAGATGGAACAGAGGGGAAAAGACTTCATGGCTAAATGCCATGGTCAAAGGGACCGACTATGATGGAGTACAGCATCCTGGGTGTACAGATGTGAGGAGGGAGAAATCGTGGATGCATGAGTTGCCTCGGCCTTTGTTTTTCCACCCCCCCAAATGCCTTTGACTTTTTCATAATTCTTCTTTGTATTACTACTTGTAGCTCAAGGAATGAGAGCTTGTTTTGTATAATGTATAGAAGTTATTACCCCTTTAGGATGGGGCAATTCATCGCCCATCAAGGGTTGTGTTGAGAAATCTAGGGCATAGCAATTAAGTGATTTCTCTTCTATTAGTAATTGCTTGTGAGTGCTTTTTACTTCTTTAGATTAAGACCTTCTTTTATTTAGGTTATTAGTGTTCTTCTTCATCAAACAGCGACCAATGCATAAACGATAAAGAGACAAGATACACAGAATATAAGCTATCAGCCAGGACCAAAACCTCTCGCGCTTGAGAGGAAAACCCGAACAAATTCTTCTTCTTATAGAGATTCCAATTGATGAATACCAAGAACAAGACCCTTGACCTATTTTCTACTCCAAGACCAAGACACAAGTTCACTTGATGAGATCCTTAGACAACGATAGTCAACCTTTTGCTCCTTCCTCCTTCTCGGCTTCTTCTTCAACCTTCACTTCCTTCGGCTTCAGACCTTCGGCCTTCTTGAATTAGATCTGCAATCCTTGACGTTAATTCAAAAACTTTCTCTAGAGAAATATCCTTGATACCCTTGCTTAGGATAGAGTATCCTCTTGGCTTGTCTCAACTTCTCTCTTGACTAGCCCTTCTTCCACTTCGGCTCCCTAGGAGGACTGTAATTCTCGTTGGCTTCCACTACTACAACAGACCTCTTTCTTCCGCAGGTATGGAGGTTTACAGCCCTTAAAACAGACCCAAAAACAGCCCTAAGAACTTCGCTCTTCCTTCTTCTTACTTCATTGGTTGGGAGGCTTCTTCCTTTACCTTTTTTTGCACTTTTGTTTCAGATCTCTGCTCCACCGAAATTCTGCTCTTAAATGTGGATGTGCTGCCCTATTTATAGTTGTTGCAGCCTCATAATAAGCCGATTTGTCATCCAGCTAGGCCGACGTGTCATTTGGAGAGATAACATTGTTTCTTTTGAAGCTGACTTGAAGGGTGATGCTTGTGCTTGTCTTGGAGGGCTATTTATACTTATCTAATGACTCATACAAAATGTAACATGCCCAAGAAGGGCCTTTCATACATGACATTGACTCAATTTGACTTTTATGACCAAATGACAAAACCTAAAGGCTCACAATGGGAGCCATTACTAAAATAAAATTCCTTGCTAATGCAACCCATGAGACAAGCATTAAAATAATAATTTTATTTTTATTCTTTTCATCAATTACATAAAATCACAATTACACGTCATTATGAAGACCGAACCTAGTTACACTTTTCAGCACTCCCTCTTAACCAGGGAGGTATTCAAAATGGTACTTGGTCATTCTCAATCTGAAGAATTTCTCATAAGAAGAGTCGGATTGGTAACCCATTTGTTTAACATCATATCAACCAGCATTGTCACATAGCAAGGCCTTGACTAACAGCTCTATCTCTCCACGAGATCTGAGCACAATGTTGGCGAGACCAATGATGTATAGACACCCTCATCATTGCCTCTCTCGGAACATACCCCACCTAGGTTCTCAGGGTGTGTTCCACCAAGACTATTCTTATATTGGATTCCCAGTCCTCAAAGAATATTAGTCGTCTACAACTACTCTTATCTTGGATGCCCTAACTCATCCTCAAAGAGTATCAAATGCCAGATGTTTACCCAATCATTCATTCTGTCTTCCCAAGTGAAGACATGAATGAGGTGTCTATGTCTCCCTCTTAATTAGGGAGGACATATCTAGGAATGTACTCATTCCTACAAAAAGAATGTACCTAAGCTCCCTTTTGGCTTAGGAATTTCCAAGTTTCTTTCAAGTAAGAAACTTGTTTCCAGGCTCCCTCTTAATTAGGGACCTATAGCAGCTCCTCAAGTGGAGATGATGGGACAACCAACTGCTTGAAGAAATCCTCTTCACGATGTCATGAACTTCTTTTCGTTATCTAGGAGTCTTCATGTTTGGGACTTCTACATAGGGCACCAACCATCCATCACTTTCATCCATGAGTCAGCCATGTCATCATCAGAAAGTGATTCATCAGTCCGCATCTAGCCTTTCTTCATGCCATGTTGCTTTCTTCATGCCATGTTTACTTAAGGATCTTTCATCCTACTACATGTGCATCGATGGTGGAAGACATCCATAGATCTTCCCTTGGCAACCCTACATAAACCCATCCAGATATTTGTTCAAAAATAAAGGAATGAACATTAAAATCAACATTACCTTTGTGATGGTCTTTCATCATGACATCTTCTAGTCTGCATCAACATCCTGCATACATAATGACACATCTCCCAAAGATACATATTGTCAACGATCTCTTTCTTTTCAGACTCCATCAAAATCTTCATATCTTCCATGGAGATATCCTAGTCAAATCTTCTTGGTCTGAGGGATGTTGATTGCCTTTACCATGGTTGCATATTACAAGATCTCTTCCTTCCTTTCTTCACACATTTCATTCTCAAGAGCTTCCAATCAAATTTCCTCAATTGTAGTCAACCACCTCATACTTCATATGAGGACATATTATGTTGATTTCATCTAGTGAATGTGTGACCCATGCATTCTTGCGTCACCTTGAGGGAGGAGATCCTTTCTTTTGATCATGCTTTTAAGATAGAGCATTGCTTCATGATATCTGCAACCATATGACATGGCTTTCACAATATCAAATGTAAGCATACATGCCTCATTTTTCCTTTGGGTCATCCAGACTTCTTGCAGCAGCTTCCTTGATTGAAAGAGCTTCAATCCCTTGATCTGCTTCACTTTTATGTCATCATACCATCATCCCATGAATTCCACAAGTTTGGAATTCTTGATGAAACACTTGCTTCCCCTCATGATCGGTGAACCTTTCAATGAAGGTTTCATCAGAGAATCTTGAGGATCTAAAGTATCCCTATCAGCAAATGTTTCCTTTTTGACAGATGTATGATGAACCTTGTACTAGATGACCTTGCCACTTGTATTTTCAATGAAATTCCCGAGAGTTATATCCTTGACTTCCATAGATTCTAACCATATTTCATGCTTCTCTATGATGATGTCCCAAGCTCTTGCTTTCAATGCTTCTATGATGCCTTGATGCATCCCATTATTTTATCTAGTGAATCATGATAGCCATATCTTACAATAAAAGACTTAGATACTTGAAAAGAACTTATGTGAGGAAGACTATCTCAATACTGGAGATCTCTTACTTCCTCTTTCTTGGACTTCTTCTTTTCAGCTTCCTCCACTTCTTCGGTGATATGGACTTCTTCTCTATCTCTCTTATTATTACCCTTCTTTAACATGGGGCAATATTTCCTGTAATGCCCATATTCTCTACCTCCATAGCATTGAATCTTATCTATGTTCTTCTATCCTTTCTAAGGACCAAATTTTCCAAATTTCCCTTTCCTTCCAGCAAATGTTTGAATCTTCTCATTTGATTCTTCAACACTTTTTGCCCTCAACCTGTCTTCTTCTATCTTGCATAGAGACCACAAGTTGTTGAATGGGATAGCTTTCTTGTCCTCATAGGTATTTGATACGAGGTTACCTTGTTCATCAGTTAGTGCATTTAGAACAATGGAGATCATTTCTTTATCCGATATCATCTCTCCCAAATCTTGAAGTTGAGATCTTATTTGAGATGCTTTTGAGAGACATAAGGATATCCCTTCATCCTTTGATACCTTCAATTTGTGTAGATCAAATCTAAGTGATATGATCTCTCTTATGGCACTTTCAAAGAATAGTTCTACCAGTTTATCATATATCTCTTTAGATGTCTCCAGCTCTGCTATGTAGAGAATGAGGGGATCTTTGACAGACTCCATAAGAATCTCTTGAGCCCTTAGATCCCTTTCCATGTATTCAGATAGTGCTTGTCCTTCGGATGGTTTGGAGACCTTTCCATTGACATGATCAATAACTTCATTTTCTTCGAGGACTATATCTATCCTCCTTTTCCATGCAAGGAAGTTCGATGACCCAACCAGATTATAGATCTCCTTGCAAAATGAAGTCATTTTTGCTAGATTAGATTATAGAAGAAATGGTACTTACCTGTCAAGTGAAGATAAAATCTTCAACTTGATTCCTTTGATGATGATTGATGAAGATGTCTTAATGCTTCTTGGATGATCTTCTTCAATGGTAAGGACCTTGATTCAAAGATCTCTTCAACTTGGCCTTCTTTTCTTGATGATGATCCCAAGACTTATTTGTAGACTCCTTCTTCGATCTACGGTTATAATGCTTCCTTTGTAGATCTTGTCTTAAAGATGATCTTTGCTTTGATGCCCTCCTTGAGATTTGATCATTGAGTGTCCCTTGATAAAAAGCCCTTCCTTGACTTGGTCACCTTTGCTGTGATACCATGTTGAGAAATCTAGGGCATAGCAATTAAGTGATTTCTCTTCTATTAGTGACTGCTTGTGACTGTTTTTTACTTCTTTAGATTAGGATCTTCTTTTACTTAGGTTATTAGTGTTCTTCTTCATCAAACAGCTACCAATGCATAAACCATAAAGAGACAATAGACACAGAATATAAGCTATCAGCCAGGGCCAAAACCTCTCGCACTTGAGAGGAAATCCCGAACAAATTCTTCTTCTTATAGAGATTCTAATTGACAAATACCAAGACCAAGACCCTTGACCTATTTTCCACCCCAAGACCAAGACACAAGTTCTCTTGATGAGATCCTTAGACAACGATAGTCAACCTTCTGCTCCTTTCTCCTTCTCAGCTTCTTCTTCAACCTTGACTTCCTTCTGCTTTAGACCGTCAGCCTTCTTGAATTAGATCTGCAATCCTTGACATTAATTCAGAACCTTCTTCTAGAGAAATATCCTTGATACCCTTGCTTAGGATAGAGTATCCTCTTGGCTTGTCTCGGCTTCTCTTTTGACTAGCCCTTCTTCCACTTCGGCTCCCTAGGAGGACTACAATTCTCCTCGGCTTCCACTGCTGCAACAGACCTCTTTCTTCCTTGCACATATTGAAGTTTACAGCCCTTAAACAAACCCAAAAATAGCCCTAAGAATTTTGCTCTTATTTCTTCTTACTTCGTTGGTTGGGAGGCTTCTTCCTTTACTTTTTTTGCACTTTTGTTTCAGATCTTTGCTCCACCGAAATTATGCTCTTAAATGTGGATGTGCTACCTTATTTATAGTTGTTGCAGCCTCATAATAAGCCGACTTGTCATCCCGCTGGGCCAACGTGTCATTTGGAGAGATAATATTATTTCTTTTGAAGCCGACTTGAAGCGTGATGTTTGTGCTTGTCTTGGCGAGCTATTTATACTTATCTAATGACTCATACAAAATGTAGCATGCCCAAGAAGGGCCCTTCATACATGACATTGACTCAATTTGACTTTTATGACAAGGATCACAATGGAAGCCATTACTAAAATCAAATTCCTTTCTCATGAAACCCATGAGACAAGCATTACAATAATAATTTTATTTTTTTCTTTTCATCAATTACATAAAATCACAATTACACATGTCATTATGAAGACCGGACCTAGTTGCACTTTTAACCAGGTTGGGACATGTAAGGGTTCCTTGTTCTCTATGAGATAGGGCAACAATAGCCCAAGAGACTGGTAATGGTCGTATGAGTGAGGTAGAGCTCATGCTAGGATTTTACCCACGTGCTAATTTGTAAGTCCCAACCATATTTTGCATTTTGATTTTTCCTTTGTTTTTCTTATGGTCATCATATGTTCTTTCTGTTTCTTTTAGCTACATCAAGCTCCCTAGGTACATTTCCAAGCCCTACCCAGAGAACCAATCGTCAGTTGAACCTGAAGAAGGGAGGTGGAATAAGGGTTTATAATGTAACATGGAAGGTGGTAAGTATGAAAGAGAGAGAGATGGGGCTACACTATCTCAATCATGCCTTCCAAAGTAGCATCCCTCCTATACCCATTGAGCCATTAGGGGAGGTACCACTGGACTAGGATTGAAAATCAAGCCCCCATTTAAGGTGAGGGAACAAGATCATGGCCAAGACCCTTCTTTCTTCCAAGTTACCCCCATGTCAAAATGACCAAATACAAACATGCGTAAACACCTGATTGCAAAATGAATAAAATACCTTTTGATCAGAAGCCCAACTTCCAACATGTGCTCTTGGCAAATGGGTGAGGAGACATATGACTAATGCAAGTGGCAAAGATATGAATGGCATGTCACATCGGCTACTAGTGGCTCTCGAGGCCATCGGCTGAAAGAAATGAATAGGAGAAAAAATTATCCTAGGGATCACCCACTTTTGGTGGATAACAGTGATCATGCAAGAGAGTGCCCAAACAAGAAAAGCAAGGGGAAGACATCAACGACTGCATTAGCACAGATGGATGAACTAGCAAAGAAGTTTGAGAAGGAATTTACATTGGTGTCTTGTCTTTTAGGCACCATGAGATGTGGCGTATGGTTTGTGGACAGTGGAGCTTCTCGTCATGTGACAGGTTCTCATGACCTCTTCACTAGTACAACCAAAGAGTATCGTGATCTTCATGTGGGACTTGGTGATAATGCAAAATATGTAGTGGAGGGTGTTGGCAACATACAATTCTAGTTGGACTCAAGGAGTCCTATGGAGGTGAAGGAAGTTCTATATATACCTGGGTTGGAGAAGAAGTTACTCTCCATTTCGGTTATGCAAGACAAGGAAAAAGGTCAATTTCACCATAGGACAAGTACTTGTCAAGTCAAAAGGAGTTGATCTTAGACCAAGTCTAGTTATAGGCATCAGAGAGAGTAACTTATATTTGTTGAAAGGACAGCCAATGAAAGCCCTTGCACATAGCAATGAAAACCTAAGTGATTTATGGCACATGACAATGAGGCATCTACATTATAGGGTTCTACCACTATTATGAGAGATGGTCACTGATCTTCCAGATTTTAGTGTGGAGCAAGATGGTGTGTCCAAAGGATGGGCACTTGGCAAGCATGATAAGGCGGCATTCCTAACAGTGAGACCAGGTCCAAGGGATTTTTCGATTTGGTTCATTCTGATGTTTGTGGTCCTATCCCAGTGGAGTTTGTATCTAGATTTAGTTATTTGTGACATTAACAGATGAATAATCCAAGAGGACACGGAATTACATCCTGAAAGCCAAGGATGAGGTCTTCGATCAATTCCAAGAGTTCAATGCTCTTGTGGAGAACCAAACTGGGAAGAAGATAAAGCTCCTCAGATCAAACAATGGGGACAAGTACACCTCCAATGAGTTCAAAAGTTTCTACAGGGAGGTAGGAACCAAGAAAGAATTGATAGTGCCATACAATCTGTAGCAAAATGGCGAGGTTTGTTACCCACCAAAAATGGGTGACCCCTAGAAGAAAATTTTCTCCTATTCATCTCTTCCAGTGGGCAACCGACAACCCTTGAGAAGCCACTTTGTAGCCAATGTGACATGCCATTCTTATCTCCATTATTTGCATCAGTTATATGTTTACTTGCCCATTTGTTAAGAGCAAATGTTGTAAGGTGGGCTTCTAATCAAAAGGTACTTTCTTCATAATGCAATCTAGAAATTATGCTTGTTTGTATTTGGGCATTTTAGCATGGATTATTGGGTGACTTGGAAGAAAGAAGGGTCTTGGTCGTAGTCTTGTTCCTTCGCCTAAAATGGGGGATTAATTTTCAATCCTAGTCCAGTGGGACCACCCCTTATGACCTATGGGGCACTACTTGGAAATCCATCATTGAGATAGTGTGTCCCATCTATCCCTTTTCCATACTTATCACTTCCCACCGTACATTGCAAGCCCTTATTCCAACTCCCTTCTTCGAGTCAACTGACCATTGGTTCATTGGGATTTGGCACCCACACATCTTCATACCTTGGGTAGGGCCTGGAAATGCAACCTGGGAGGTTGATGTAGCTAAAATAAAAAAAGAGTGTATAATGGCCACAAGAAAAACAAAAGAAAATCAAAATGCAAAAGATGGTCGGGACTTATAAATTAGCACATGGGCAAAAGCCAAGCATGAGCTCTACTTTTATCATATGGCCATCACCCGGTTCCTAGGCCTATGTTTGCCCATCTCATCAAAGACAAGGAACCCTTGCATGTCCCAAGCCTTGATGGCCGATGAACTGCTCCATCCTAAAGGGGGCAATAACCGTTATACATCATACAAAGAAAGCCTCATTCCTTGAGCTATAAGCAGTAATACAAGGGAAAATCAAGAAAAAGTAAAAGGCAATATAGAGAGGTAGAAAATCAAAGGTTGATGTAAAATCACGCATCCATGATTCCTCCCTCCTCACATCTATACACCCAGGATGAGGCATTACATTATAGTTGGTCCCTTTGACCATGGAACTTGGCCATGGAGTCCTTTCTCCCCTGTTCGTTCCATCACTATTCACATGGCACCTATCAATTGAAGGGAGGACAGAGGACATGTCACTTCCCTTTGGGGGTTGGAAACACCTAATAGGGTCGCCTATTAGCCACTCCTACTTAGGGAGGTAACACCCTTACGTGACTAAGGCCCTGTTGTCGCGCGGATTGACACGACAACGCTCAGACCGGGGGCTGTCACTCTGATCCCCGATCCCTCCATTTAAGCCTGTCTCCCGCGGCTAAGGGGGGTAGTCCCTGTGAGATGATGAGACCAACTGTCGACCAGTTGGTTGGGAGACACGAGACACGATTAAGATAAGCACTAGATGGATTTGATTTATTTAACAGACCAGTGCCTTAAGAGATTGTTATTTCAATGATTACTCGTTGAATGATATAGAAACATAAACCATGAACAACCATCATATGTCATCACAAGATATCAGCTCAATCACAATGCTCTTAGGATAACCAAAACGATATCCAGTAACTGAGAATTTTGAAAAGATGAATGCTTAAAACCACCATGAGAATCGTAAATTATTAACCAGATATCATATTTCGTATCTCAAACTTGAAAATTTAGCATCTCAGCATAAAACATATAACGTGAAAGTTCTTGAGACTGGCAAAAATAATTTCCCACAAAATTTTTTTTTTTCAAATTTTTTTTTTTTTTTTTTTTTTTTTTTTAAGTAAATCTAAAAATAAAAATCTAAAAAAAAAAACTAGACTAAAAAAATTAAATTAAAATTAAAAAATCTATCAAAAACATTTTTTTGATTTTTTATAACAAAATTTAAAAAAAAAACTATTTTAAAATCTAAACAAAATAAATCCTAACAAAGTCCTAAAACAAAAATTAAAATCTTAAATCTAAAATTTTAAATAAAACTAAATCTAAACAATTTTTACAAATGAATCCCTTTCTTATATTTTTTTATTTCTCATTTTTTATATTATAAAAATCCTAAAAAAGAAAAAAATGTAAAACTAAACTCTAAAATCTAACTAATATCTAAAATAATGAAAATCTAAAAACTAAATATTAAAGTCTAAAACTAAAATCTAAAATAATTAAAAGCTAAAAGACAACCTAACTCTAAACTCTACAGATCTAACATAAATCTTAAAAAAACCAAAGTCTAAACGTAAACACATTTTTTATTTGATTTTTTAGGAATTTATATGTAATAAAATGAAACTATTTAAAAAAAAGGATTAAAATCTAAATACGTAACAAAAACCCTAAGTGAATACATACAAACCAAAACGCATTAAGAAATCTCGATTTACCTGTTCACCGAAAATCGATTACCTGTTCTGTGTTAAAATGGAGATCCCCGCTCAAACGAAAGGAATATTGACGCGTGCAAGGAGAATCACAGTCGACAGCAAGGAAATTTTGAGGGGTTTTCGATGGCGAGATAGCAGATTTACTTACCAGATCATTTCGACCACAGAGATATTCGTTTTTCAGTGGAAATCGAAAGTGTTGAAGTGGGAACGCAGGTATACTGGCAGCGGATTTGAATTGGAATGGTAACGCTGGAGCCTTCACGCAGTAAAGCCACCACACCACAGTTGATCTCCCTGAAGTCATGCGTATCACCTGAGAAAAGAAAGCGATTGAACGTGCTCCCTTTCAAATACGTTCATTTCTTCTGTTGGCGGAGATGTAAAAATACGCAGGTGGAGTTGCAGGTGCAAAGGGCGGGACGTGTTTGCTGTCTGGAGGAACGATGAGACCCAAAAATGTATGCCGAGGACTGAAGCTGGTGGCTTTGATGCAGTCAGCCACATTTCATCATTTTTTATTTTATTTTATTTTGATTTGCAGGTTCTGGCCTTCCTCTGCTGACGGCCTTAGCACACCGATATGTAAATGGATCGCCCAGAAACGCTCAGTGCTGTAGCTCAAATTCGCTGATCAGGGACCGTGAAGCTCAAATTTGTCTGTCAATGATGGATGCTGATAGTATGAACAATAGCAGATCTCAGAAACTGATATTGATAGAATCAGCGTAAAACTTTTCTCAGATCTGGCCAGGACAGCAGAACAGCCTTGATAAACCCTTGGATACTTAAGAAATCCTGCAACCTGAAACGATGAAATCACCCAAAAAATAATATGTACATAACACAAAAATCAAAACCCTAATGAAAAATTTGTAACCCTAAAGCAAAATTTTCAAAACCCTAGATTAGCTGATTAATGTACAAATTTTGGCCCTTTAACAGCCAGATCCACCAATATGCACAGAAATATTTAAAGAAACAGAAAATTTCAGATCGTCACTGTGAAGAACTTCAGAAAATCTCTCATGCAAACTTAGAAAAATAAACCGAATGATAGACCCAGGATCAAATCCAACTGGGCTCAGCAAAAAAGTGCTTGCGGGAGTTGGCTAGTTCAGCCGAGAACTTCCCCGAACGCCCACAAAATTTCCTTCAATGATGTTTTCTGCACAGCTCAAAACAACTGTCAATAAAGAGGGCAAAAATGCTGCTAGATCTCAGGAAGTAATGGAGATTACTTCAGAAACCCTAACAGCACCCAAACCCCAGCAAGTGAACAAGATACCTGTGCTCACAATACTCTACAAAAAGCTATTATTAACGGCTGAAAATAACATATGCAGAAAATGAAACAATCTCACAGCATTTCAAGAGAGTAACACCAGCAAGATATGGACCCCAAAGTCTTCTTTTATTAACCAGAAACAGATTTACAAGAGAGCTTCTTCAGTATCTGACTCACAGATCCAATGAATCGAAAATGACTCCTAGCACCCTATTTAAAGGAAATGATCCAACGGCTAGTTCGATTGATCCATGTTGAAGCGATCTCGACCGTTGATGAGGATCAAGACATCTCTTGATCTCATCCGTCGATTTATTCACTTAAAATATTATTATTTTATTAGTTAGGGTTTTTGCTTTTTTAAATTTTTAAATTTTTTAAATTTTTTATTATTTTTTTATTTATTTCATTTTTTTAAATTTTTTAAATTTTTTAAATTTTTATTATTTTATTATTTTATTTCATTTTTTAAATGGATCATCGAACTAAACCTTTGGAAACATCACCTAGGACCTAGGACTTAGGACTCACGAGGGGATTTAAAACATTTTTCGACCCTCAAGACACATTACATCATGACTTTTACAACTTACATCTCAAGGGACAAGCCCGCTTAAGACAGACCCTCATCAATCACCCAGTTCTGCGACACAACTATAATCTAGCAGATTAACACACTAGGATTCTCCTAAAGTTCTAATGACAAAATGCATCCCGGCTTTGGGGTCAGGTTTGAAGGAAAACTCTGCCGATCCATGGATCGGTGAGACGAAAAACCTTCCGGGACGTAGATTACCACTGGAAAGTTAGGTCCACCTAGGCAATTTTACATACATGACTCATATCTGCTAAGATTATTTACAATTAATACATGCAGACTAGGTTTACAATCAGATTGATCAAGCTGCTGATGACTGCTGGATGGCACGGACACGCTGATCAGGTGCTGCCCCTTTCTTGCAAAGAAAAAGGGGGTGTACTACATGGGTAGTTGACCGGTAGAGGTCAACAGGCCCCAATTTTGGAAGAGAAGCCACGTATGAAGTGTTATTATGCCCATTTCTTTCAAGTTCGATTCACTCAGATGCACTAATGATTAATGTACCTGATGATGAAAGTTGCAGCACTAGATATTGTGTGTAATTGGTGGGTGGTTCCATCTATAGGTCTGGGCAACTTCACTGGGGTCCAAGTCCTCTAGAGGGACATATTACCCGTAGGGGATGCGTCGAGAGCCATGGGACTCTGAACATTTGTAGAGCATCATTCATAGTCATATGCACCTTCAATACCCAAAACTTCTGCACTTTGCCCTATATTATCCATGGGATGATGCACCTAGGCCAGCATGCCCCCAGTCGACTTAGCACTCCATGAGGGTCAGGCAGTTGATCCAGGTCTAGATGAGGTTTGTCTCATATACCTTGAGACATGGGAGGGTTAGCACAATCTTCAGTGCCCTCAACGTTGGAGCATAGATAGAGATTTTGCCACTAGGAGACCCATGAGACCCCGTTTTGTGCCCCAAACCCACATTTGGGGGCCATACGATGAATATTGGATGATAGAGGGGCCTGTTGGAAAATGTAACTAGGTTCGGTCTTCATTAAATGTATTTGAGTCATTTTGTAATGTACTTGTCAGAAGAACAAAGAAAAGATTTATTATTATTATTATTGTGACTTATTAAAGCATGGGTTTCATGCTTGGGTCACCATGTTTTAGGTCAAAGTCCCCATTGAGAACTTCTAGGATTTATTCTGAGTCAATAGAGGCATTGCACTTTTAAAGAGATCCTTCTTGGGCTTTTGAATAATGTAAAAAGGTTAAGTATTGAGTCAAATGTAATTCATGTATCCTCCACATCAATTCGGCCTAGAAGAGATGAAGTCGGCCTAAAGACATCAATTCAACCTTCCTTGAAGCCTATAAATAGAAGCAAGTAAAATTCATTTAGGGCACACTCTCATTCGGTCCTTAACAGTCGAGCCTACTTACGCATCCTCTCCCTTGGGGTCGAGTACCTAAAGGTCCTTAACAGTCGAGCGCCTCCGGACCTTATGGTCGAGCGAGAAATCGATGGCGGCCAGTCGAGCCCCTCCGATCCTTATGGTCGAGCCCCTACCGGTCCTCTCCTCTCCCTAATGGTCGAGCCCCCTAAAGGGTCCTCTCCCTATGGTCGAGCGCCTCCGGTCCTTAACAGTCGAGCCTGCTTACACATCCTCTCGATGGCGGCCCTCTCCTCTCCTCTCCCTCTCCTCTCCCTCTCCTCTCCTCTCCCTCTCCTTAACAGTCGAGTACCTAAAGGTCCTTATGGTCGAGCACCCTAAAGGGACGGAGTCACTCACTATTCATATGGTGAGGGTCCTCTCCTCATCTCTTGAAGCCGGCAGAAGTGCGAAGTAGAAGAAGAAGGGGAAGGAAGTGCGAGTTGGGTGGAGTCTAAGGAGAAGAAGAAAAACGAAATTTCGGTGCCTCTCTCTCTTTGTTTAGTGCCCTAGTTTGGGAGACTAAATTCTTCCAAGTTTTGTTGATGCCGGAAGCTACCTGATGTCAGAAGTTGCTACATAGTCGAAGTTGCTAGACGAGAAGTCGAAGATCTAAGTCTTCCAAGTTTTGTTGATGCCGGAAGCTGCCTGATGTCGGAAGCTACTACATAGTCGAAGTTGTTGGAAGAGAGGTCGAAGATCTGGGAGGCTGACTTGGAGTGGAGAGAAGGTTTGGTATTTGTCTAGGGTGAAGAGTCTCAAAGAATACTATTGAAAGGAAGAGAATTTTGACTGGGTTTTCCCCTCGAGGGGGGTTTTAACCCTGGCATAGTGCCTATATCTGGTATCCATTTTTTTATTTGCTTTGGCAATTGCTTGATGAACCAAAGAAAGAAGATATAAAGAAAACTTAATAAGAAGTCAAGAACATCAAAAGTAATTAACAAGTATAAGAAAAATTTTCTGCCTTTCCAATTTTCTAACATGGTTTTAGAGCTTTGGTGAAGAAAGAAGAAAAAGGCAGTCTTAAGCACTTGATCAAGGAACCATTCAAAAGGATTAGCTCAGGGAAGGAGTCTACTATATTCAAGGAAGATGTCTAACATAATCAAGGGAGAGAACAAACTTAAAGGAGCCTCAAACTACAGGTCTTGGAAGAAGAGGATTGACCTCATCCTTGAAAAGAACAAGGTACTAGACTTGGTCAAAGGAAAAGTAAAGAAGCTTACAAATGACTCTAGTCATGCGTACAAAGTGTAGTTCGGAGAATTAAAATTGGTGGCCATGAATCTAATGGTAGAAGGAATAAAGGACAATCTTGTCCCATTTATAGCCAACATCAAACATGCTCAAGAAATGTATAAAGCCTTATCAAAGCTATTCACTATTAAGAGCATTTGTCAAGTGGCAAGCTTGAAGAATGAACTAAGGACCACAAAGATGACTAAAGAAGATACAGTGTCTTCCTTCCTTGTGAAGATAGCAAGAATCAGGGATGATATTTTGGCCATTGATGAAATTGTTCCAAACAAAGAACTCGTGATCACTGTTCTATTTGGATTGCCACCTACTTGGGGCGCATTTGCTAGAGGACTTAATACTTGGAAGGAAGCTCCCACTTTTGAAGAACTATGGACTGCATGCAGTCAAGAAGAATTAAGGATCTCATTAGTTGCCAATTCTGAAGATGTTTCAAATGCCTACACTGCTCAACATAAAAAAAGAAATCGAAAGGACCAAGGAAGAAAGTTGACATGTCCAAGGTAGAATGTTATCAATGTCATAAGAAGGGTCACTACACGAGTGACTGTCTCGACAATCCAGGAAACGGGAAGAGAGAAAAAGATCAAGCCAATGTAGTTGAAGAAGAAGATACGAAGAAAGAAAATACAGAAGAATCTAACATAAGGGACTTACACTACTAAGTCCTTTGCTTTTAGTCTTAGTTATTCTATTTTGTATTTTTGATATTTAGAATTTATAGGTTTTAAAATATTTTTGGAAAAGACATTTTCTTTTGTTTTATAAGTTTATAAGTATCCCTCAAGCTTTGGAGGGAGTCCCCAACAACTCCCAAAGATAAGTATCTCATTTCCTTTCAATTTTTGTTTTCATGCACTCATTTAGCTTTGATTATATTAAATACTAATCATCATTCTCCCTCTATTATCTTGATTAGGAAGACATTTGCTATATCCTCAAGGAGTATGAAAGAGGACCTCTCAAGACAAGGTTTGTCGAGAAACAAAGGTATGCTTTAAAACATTGATTTCTTTATAATAAATGTTTATTCTTTTAACAATCTATTACTAACATTGTTGTGACTAGCTATAGTCAATATATTGATTCTTATTTTGGGTGATTCATCACTTGATAAATCTACCCCATTCCTATTCTTAACTGATTTCATAGAACCCTAGACAGGTTCTCTGGAAAACCCTAACCTAAGGGTGTGCTAATGTGAATGTTTGAAACCCTAAACTGCTTAGGGATATTGAAAATTGTTATTTGAAGTTTTTTTTTATGATGTCGTGTTTGGGATTTTGCTTGTTAGGATAAAGTCATGAACCTTTCGAATATTGGTAATATTGGGTTTGCTATGTTCCTATATTGAAACCCTAACTCATTAAGGTTTGGTGGAATGTGTAAGCAAGACCCTTATAATGTCTTAGAAATGATTTCCTTGGTATGTGTGTGTTTGTCTAATCAAACCCTAGTCTAATCAAGTTTGTTGTATGTCTAACTCTTATTGATCTTTGTGAAGTTGGGTTTGACTAACACATGATATGAAATGCCTATGCATGATGATGAAGTCCTAGATGTATGAGTTGACCTATTTGTCGGTGGTCATGAATCCTAGGGTTTGGAACTAAGCCCTAGTCAAAGTTTGTCTTTCTAGGATGATAATATTTGTGAAATTCTAGGGTTTTTAAAGTTGAACCTTAGTAGAAGTAAAAATCTCTGATGTATGATGACAATATGATGATTTGAGATTTGTGTAAGATTGTTGAAATCTGAGTTTTAGTTGGGATTGATGTTTGATTGAAAATCTAGGGTTTGCAACTAACCCTAGTGGAAGCTAGTCATGTTAATGACTAAGTTGTGATTGGTTTTGATTGATTCTTTTGTATGAAATCTAGGATTTGTAAATCCCTAATGGAGAGTCTACCATATGAATTCTGAAAGTTGTTAGATGCCTTGTAGATCTATATTTGTTTGAATTGTTTCTAGGGTTTGCTATATGTTGTAGTAGGGTATGTCACACCTTTGAAAGAAACATTGAAACCCTAGATGGAATGAAAGTTGTTATGAAGTAGTCTAGGGTTTATGACAAAGTCCCTAGCAAGATGTTGAAGAGTATGTGTCTCTTGTTTAAGTTTGGGTATCTGATATATGTAAGGTTGAAATGCTTCCATAATTCTGATATGGCTAACTTCATGCTTCTATAGTTTTGGTTGTACTTGCTATCTAAGTTGTGCAGGTACACAATCTTCAATATGGTGAAGATGTTCGTTGATGTGATAAGCATGATGGGGATGATGATAACTTTGATGAAATGGTTAGAAGCCACGAAAGATTCTCCGATGATGAAAATAAGAAGAGATCTCCCTGAGATTAAGAGGGAGTCTAGATAAAGAGATGCTCCCTGGTTGAGAGGGAGAGCATACCTTGGTGTTGATTGAAGAATGAATTTCAGAGGATATGTTGTTGCATGAGTAGTAGGAAAGGGAAGTGTATGATTGAGGAATCTTTTGTCAGATATTCGGCTGATAGTCCTACTATGAAAAGTTGAGAAGCAACATCAAGTTGTCTAGAAGACCCTGGAGGTTTGTATTTGATTATGTACATATTAAAGTATACTATTGATTGGGGTTGTGTTTGTATAGGTGAATCTCTCGAAGGTTTTGATAGCATGTTGGTTACCAATCAGTTTGATTGGGAGAGATTGGTCATCCTTGATCTGTTGGATCTAGGAGTGTTGAGGCTTTGTGAGTGAAGCATTGCCTGGGAGGACATCTGGTCAGCACTTTGTGTTGATGTCTAGGTCCCGAAGTTGGAAAAGGTGGTGTTGATTATAGAGCTTTGTTTTTGGATACACACCTGGATCTTTGGGTTGGTGGTTAGCAAGTGTGATGGTACCTAGAGAGACTGAAAGCTTGAGTCCATCTTAGTCCCACCCAAATAGATTACCCTGGTTAGGAATCTAGTCCATGGCATTGCGCTGCCTAAATTGTTGAGAGACCAATGGATAGATTACCCTATTCAGGAATCTAGTCCATGGCATTGCGGTGCCTAAAGTTCTTCATGGTTCATATAGTTGAGATCTTCCTTGTACTTGTATATGAAGAATACCTCCCTAGTTAAGAGGGAGTGTTGAAAAATGTAACTAGGTTCGATCTTCATTAAATGTATTCAAGTCATTTTGTAATGTACTTGTCAAAAGAATAAAGAAAAGAATTTTTATTATTATTATTGTGACTTATTAAAGCATGGGTTTCATGCTTGGGTCACCATGTTTTAGGTCAAAGTCCCCATTGAGGACTTCTAAGATTTATTAAATGTATTCGAGTCATTTTGTAATGTACTTGTCAAAAGAATAAAGAAAAACGTTTTTATTATTATTATTGTGACTTGTTAAAGCATGGGTTTCATGCTTGGGTCACCATGTTTTAGGTCAAAGTCCCCATTGAGGACTTCTAAGATTTATTAAATGTATTAGAGTCATTTTGTAATGTACTTGTCAAAAGAATAAAGAAAAGAATTTTTATTATTATTATTGTCACTTATTAAAGCATGGGTTTCATGCTTGGGTCACCATGTTTTAGGTCAAAGTCCCCATTGAAGATCTATTCCGAGTCAATAGAGTCAATGTACTTTTAAAGAGGCCTTTCTTGGGCTTCTGAAGCATGTAAAACGGTTAAGTATTGAGTCAAACGTAATTTATGTATCCTCCACATCAAGTCGGCCTAGAAGAGATCAAGTCGGCCTAAGGACATCAATTCGACCTCCCTTGAAGCCTATAAATAGAAGCAAGTCGAATTCATTTGGAGCACACTCTCTCACAAGAAAGTTTGATATCTCTTGAAGTCGGAAGAAGTGCAAAGTAGAAGAAGAGGAAGGAAGTGCGAGTTGGGTGGAGTCTAACGAGAAGAAGAAAAACGAAATTTTTGTGCCTCTCTCTCTCTTTGTTCTGTGCCCTAGTCTAGGAGATTGAAGTCTTCCAAGTTTTGTTGATGTCAAAAGTTGCCTGACGCCGTAAGTTGTTACATAGTCGAAGATGTTGGAAGAGAGGTCGAAGCGCTGGGAGGCAGACTTGGTGTGGAGGGAAGGTTTGGTCTTTGCCTAGGGTGAAGAGTCTCAAAGAATACTATTGAAAGGAAGAGAATTTTGACTGAGTTTTTCCCTCGAGTTGCCTTTTTCCCTGGCATAGTGCATTTATCTGGTGTCCATTTTTTTATGTGCTTTCACTTTGCTAATTGCTTGATGAACTAAAGAAAGAAGATATAAAGAAAACTTAATAAGAAGTCAAGAACATCACAAGTAATTATCAAGAATAAGAAAATATTTCTACCTTTCCGATTTTCTAAAAGGGCCAACCCATGGATCTTGATTTTAGAGGCTTTCTACACTTGTCATGGCACCAAAATGCCTTAACATTATCCCTAAGGAAGCCAACGCAAGCATGACATCAACATTTCGGCTAGCATTTGTGGAGATAAAAGTTAATTTTGTAAAAGCTACTAGGTTGGCTTGTGACCTAGGCCTTTTCTTGCACATTATTTTATTATTAGAGGGGCTTCTAGGCTAAAATAGGACATGTTAGAACACATATATATTAGAGAGACCTCATTTGATCTCTCATCATCATCACACTTGGAATTTCGGCCTCATAGAGGAATTCACACTTGTTCTCTTGTGGAAGATTTGGATCTCTTGGATGCATTTTGACATTTGGAGCTTATTCTTGGATATTTCTTGGAGCTATTCTTTGGATAATGGAAGGAATTCTTGCATGTTGTCTTGTAAGTGCTCTTTATTATTGAATATCTATTTTTCTATGTCTAATGTATGGAATTATTGATTCTAGGTCATGGTAAAATTGTGCCCTAATTTGTTGAAAATTAATGGAATTGCTATCTAGATGAATATTGCATACATTACTCATGTATAACATGTATTGAATAGTCCTAGTGGTGAACTCATTGTAGCTCTCCCATGAAAAATCCATTTTTCATTGAGTGAGTAAATGCTTGAAATTTTCTTGCTAGGGCATCAAATTTTGGCCTCCTTGAAAATAAGTTTAGCTAACCTAAATCATCCTAGACTCCATTCTCCCAAGGAACAAGGCACTAGTCCAACTTGTTGGTGATCAATCTCATATTTTATCCATATTTTCTCTCTCCTAAATGTTGGAGAATGCAATAGGACAGTTATTGATTCAATTTCTCCTTAACCTTAATAATTGTTTGTGAACTTTATTTATTTTCTTGTGTTTCTTTAGTATATATTCTCCATCAAACAATTATCAAGAACAAAAACAGTAAAGACAATGGACACAAGATATAGGCTCCAAGCCACGGCAAAAACCCTCCAAGGGGAAAACCCAGAAAATCTCTTCACTTCTTATATAATCTACTTCAAATGAGAAAACCAAGACCCAAACCCTAGACCAAGTCTTATTCCAAACACCAAGACAGCCCTCCAAGAAGCCTTCCAATTAGGCCAGAGATCAAGGATCAATTCTACTCCAACAACTTCCAGCTTCAACTTCGGCCCCCAACTTCGACCTGCAACTTTGGCCCTGCAGCAGCTGCAAAAACCCTAATTTTGGCACGTGTTACTTCTTCAAGAAGACTTCCTTTAGACAAGACAAGGTCTCCAAAGTCAAACCAGAGTATTTGGCCTTCCAACAACTTGGATCTGCAATTCATACCTGCAATTTTTGGCATTCCTTGAAGCTGCAAAAACCCTAACCTTCACAAGTGTGAGAGAAAAAGACCGAAAAACAAACTTTTCTTCTTTCTTCTTGAGTTCTTCTTGCCTTCTAGACCTTCGCACTTGCTTCCCTGATGTTGCTAGCTTCAAATCGAACTTTTTAGCAAGAGATTGAATTGGTGCTTAATGAGGTCAATGTTGCTTCTATTTCTACACATCTGTGGGGTTCGAATTCCTTCTTTTGGGCCGACTTGTGCTTGGAGGTTTCTAGGACTTTCTAGACTCAAAATCAATATCTTTTATATGTTACAACTTGCCTGAAAGGGTCTTATATAAATGATAGACTCTTTCGATTCAAGAAAAATATTATTTTGACATGACAAACCTTAGAAGCATGAAGATCATGCTTTACCTAGATGACCATTACAATGGAGCATGATTTTTCTTTCTTCTTTTTCTTCTAACATAAAATATACATAATGATTTGTGTACACTCCCTCTTAACTAGGAAGGTATTCATAATTGTTCACCTGGTACAAGGTTATTCTCAAACTAAAGAGTTCTTATAAGAAGAGTCTGATTGGTAAGCCATCTGTAAGCATCAACATCTTGACCAGCATTGTCATCATAGTAAGGCCTTAACTTGACAAGCTCTTTCTAATGCACGAGTGACGAGCATAATGTTGGAAGGCTTTACATGAGATACCACACTACCTCTACAAGGCACATACCTTATCCGGATGTTAACAAGATATGTCCTTTTAGGACTATTCTTATCTTGAATTCTCAATCCTCAAAAAATATCGGTCCTCTTCAACCACTCTTGTCTTAGATACTTGTCCAATCCTCAAAGAGCGTCGATCCATTTCTTATCATGGAATTTATATCCTCATGAAGATCACAAATTATTATCCAATCCTCCATCCACCATCCACTCTCCAAGGTCTTCACTTAGAATTACGATTGTTAGTCTTGGTCAAGTGCATGACACATGAAGAAGAGAATACAAATGTGATGTCCATCATCACTCCCTCTCAACCAGAGGGGACATCCCTATTACCTCTTAATTAGGAATAGATCCTTGCTCCTATTCCTGGAGACTCCTTTACTCCCTTTCAAATATCAAAGAGATTCCTGCCTTCCTTCCAATTTGGGAAGTCACCACCACAAGCTTTATAGCTTGTCTTCATATATGTATCAACAATCAGTTCTTCATGGAGATAGTTGTATGGCTCCCTCTTTCCTTCATATCTCATTATATCGAGTTGTCTTCCTTCTTGGGTGTCATGGAGCCATTTTCTTCCTTAAATCTTGTCATGGGGTTCAGGCCATCAATCTTGCATATCACTTTCCTTTAGTCATCATCAATGAAGGCATGATATGGAGTCTTTTCAAACTTCAAGCTAGTCATTCCTCCCTCTTAAACATAAAAGTGATCTTTGTTGATGAACACCATGTTATCTTCTTTCATTTCTACCTTTCAATCCCAAGGTGATGATGTGAATACCTTGACTTCTTAATTGCCAAAACCATATACTCAATTCATATGTTCTTTGAATTGAGTTCAGCACCCATAGTTGAACTTTCCTCAACTATCATCATGTTAGTTTTTGTAGCATCGGATGTGTTCTAGTGACGACATTTGGTGGAGAGGCTAGAATACATGAGATCTCCAAAGCCCAGAAATTGTTTCTGGAAAATCCACATAGAAATGACTTAATTAGATTATTAACTAGTTTTTAAATAATTCCCAAGTCTAAACTTAGGGAATATGGTTAATTAATCAGTATTAATTAAGTCAAGGCATGAATCATCTCGAAACTCACATGGATCAATCTAGAGATGATCTTAGCCATCGATTGTGTTTTAATCTTGGCCATTGGTGCTCTAATAGAGGATTATAAGAAGAGGTCGATGTGGTGATGGAGAATATCCCGGTGCAGATACTCAGTTGCCCAGGCAGCTCGATTTTCTCAGTAGCAGTAGAGATGATAGAGCCAGAGGGTGAGTAGCAGGTGGTAGAGGAGGGCAATAGTATTCTGGGAAGAAGGTTTCCAATCCCTGGAAGAGGCAAAGGAAGGGAGGCCGAAATTCTCAAAGGGCTAGCGTAAGCTCTACACAAGGGGTAGGGAGGCAATTTTTGAGGTAAAAAATAGTTGTGGGATGACAGAACATTCTCACAACAATTTTGCTAGTATTTTCCTCATATTAGATTGTCAGTTGGGCATCTAAATTATTGTACTCATAATCGCTGCTGAAGAATAATAATAAAACCCTCATCTGTTGCACCGGTTTTCCCAAGTTGGATTTTTCCGGGGACAAATGTCCAGAAATAACTGTGTCAAAATTCTCGTGTGCGCTAGAATTTCTCAGTTTTCAGTATTTTATTTTCCGCAGTATTTTTATGGTGAAAATTGCAATCGCGATTTTATTCGTTCCTTCTCGTAGCAAATAAGTTGCATAATTAAATTTTCAATTAGAAGAGTAATTTCCAGTTGTTGCAATAGATAAAAAAATCACATGGTATCAGAGCAAGGTTGATCAGTCGGAGAGCTCAGGAAAACAAAGGAAAGGAATTTTGCTGCTCAGCAAAGACAGCAGGCCAAAATTCCAAGGGGCAGCGCATTATTTTGCCAGGATGTCGAGTTGCTCGAGGAAAGACCGATTTTCCTGTGAGGGCCAGCAAAATTCGATCCTTCCAGAATCGAGTGATTCCAGAGGCAGAGGGAGCAATTCAATACCTTCGTTGGGCAGATCTCTACTTGGACACAGAGGGTTTTGTAGTAGTTTGCTAGAGCAGAGTCAGTGTCGGGGTGGAAAAGAGGAATAACACACTACAAATTCTTCAGCATAACCATGGACAAAAGTAACATTCAGGAGACTTCATATTTGTCTTCCAGATTGGAAGACAAATTTGCTTGCTTGGCAGGATTAGCTTCACAAGGAGTCTGGTATATAGACAATGGAGCATCAACTCACATGACAAGGGTTAGAGAATATCGAGGCTTCTCTGAAAAGGAAGGAGTAGACTATTGTTAATTTTAGATAACAATGGTATGTTCTATGCTTAAGCACAATTTACTTCAAAGTTCCTTTAGCAGCCCAATGACAATTTCCAATTATATCCAGTAGCAATCACATTAACTTAAACACATTGATAGTAAATGCAAATAGAACATAAAAACATGTGCAGAAGACAAGCCAAGACAAGAGGACACAAGATGTGGTGGATGTTAGGGACAAACCCCAATGTGGGGAAACCCTTTGATCAAATCTTCTTATTATTCTTCAATAGTTCAGTAGAGAGAGAACAAATATCATAAATACAAGCCCAAAACAGATCTTCCAAATCAACAGTCAATGCAGCCCTAACCAAAAAGTCAACGATGGTCAAAGCTGCCCCAAATCATCCTCTAATCAGCTCGGTCAACAGCAGAAAAATGTGGCCTCCAAAGAGGGTCAAAGTCAACCCAAAACAGCTTGGTCAACCCAAACAAACCTTGCTGTAATTTCTGCAGTCAAACCAGAAAGTCAACGTTGCAGTCAACACGGTCAAACAATCCCCAATCACCTTGAATTTTGTGCCAAAGAATGTGGCCTGAAAAGATCAAAATTTTGCCCCCAAAACAGAAGTCAATGCATGGTCAAAGTGCCCAAGTCAACAATGGTCAACGATGCCTTAATCACAAAAATTTTGGCCCCCTGAATCTACCTTCCTTCCACACGTGCGAAGAAGAGAGAGCCTCCAAGTGTACGAACCAATCAAGAGAGGAGAGAGAAGATGATGTGATGAGATGAGTGATTGTCCAAATGAGAGAAGGGTCACTCCTATTTATACAATTTGTTGAGGGTGAGGAGACACATCCATTGGGCTTCATGAGCCTACATTTGACTGAGGCCGACCTTGACAATTTGTCCATGAGAAAGAATAAATTCAAAATTCCATTTTTGCTTGTCAAAATGAGATGATCTTTATATCAAAATTGTACCTCTCGAAAAGAGGAATCCAATTCAATAATTGCCACCCTCAACTAGAGAGAATTCCACCTGCCAATCCATCATCATGCCAACCTGTCATCCTGTACCATCTTTGTCATCACTGTCCTGTATTTCTCTACTCGGTTGAACCATGAAGTAATAATGAAGAAGAAGTGATCGAGAGTGAGTCATAAGATCATACCTTTCCACTGACTAAAGTTTGTCCTTGATCCCAGATCAAGTTGTTGAACACCATGCATCATAGTCATAGGGAGTATGTCAATACACGATGAGTCCATCGGTAGTGCTATGGTCCCTAACCATCTTTTCCCAACTCATTGGCTAGATGAGAAGTACTTCCCATGAGTCTCAGACTCTATGGGTAGGATGTGTGCCGAGGCATCAGCAGGAGAAGGTGAACCACTCATCTTGCTCATATGACATAGGAGAAAGAGAACCACTCATCCTATGCATATGCCAATCGTAGGAGAAGGTGAACCACTCACCCTAATGCATGTGTCCGGGTAGGGGAAGGTGAACCACTCACCCTGTATTCAACGCACCATTAGGGGAAGGTGAACCACTCACCCTATGGTCGCTCATAGCTAGCTCCAAGAAGTACCCCACGCCCCCAAGAGCCCCCAAAGCTCTGTGTTCAACTCATACGGGACCCTCATGGGAGGGTTGTTCCACGACTCCAAGTCTCTCTCGAAAGGTTAATAATATGACCTTCCCCAAAGGCTTCGTGAGAATGTCTACAACCTACTCATTTGTCCAGATGTGTTGGAGCCTAACTGCTCCCCATTGTACCATATCTCGAATAAAGTGATACTGAATATCAATGTGCTTGGAGCGGTCGTGGAACACAGGATTCTCTGATAGACGAATCCCACCCTGGATGTCGCAGAAGATCGCGTGGTATCTAGCACATGCTCAAATAGCTCACTGAAGAGCTTCCTCAACCAAACTGCTTCACAACAGACCATACTCGCAGTGACGTATTCAGCCTCAGCGCTGCTTAGTGCAACCAATTTTTGCTTCCTACTCATCCAAGATATATAAGCAGACCCCAAAGAGAAGCAGCACCCAAACATGCTCTTACGATCCACCACATTGCTAGCCCAGTCAGTGTTTGAATATCCATGTAGTCTCAAATTCTCGACAGTGTATCTTAGTCCATAGTGGATTGTGCCTCGGAGATATCTCAAGAGATTCTTGGCAACAATCCAATGAATGTGATGAGGCTCGACAATATATTGACTAAAAGTGTTCACAACAAAGCATATGTCAGAACGAGAGTTGACCAAAAACATCAGGGCCCCCACAAGTTGACGATATTCGGTAGGGTTTGCCAATCAAGGCCCAGCAACACTTCCATATAGCTTCTTAAAGTTGAGTTCAATCGAAGTAGTCACAGACTTGCAGTCCACCATCCCACATCTCTCAAGTAGCTTCACAATATATTTTCCTTGAGAAAGGAAAACTTCACCTGCCTTTTGCCAGACCTCCAACCCTAGTAAATAATGCATCAGTCCTAGGTCCTTCATCTCGAACTCGGAAGCCAACTCCCTCTTGCATTGATGAATGAGAGGGTCATCACCTATCAGAAAGAGATCATCCACATAAAGGACCAGAATGAGAGGTTTGTCCTTTTCAACCTTGAAGTATAGGTTTGAGTCAACATCGCTTCTTGTAAATCCCAACTTCATAAGATAGTTATCGATCCTCTCATACCAAGCCCTAGGGGCTTGCTTCAACCCATAGAGGGATTTCTTCAACCTACATACATGTGTCTCACGATCTTGAACCTTGAACCCCTTAGGTTGTTCCACATACACTTCCTCCTTAAGCGAACCATTTAAGAAGGCAATTTTGACATCCATCTGATGTAGGTTCCATCCTTGCGAAGCAACAAGGGCTATGATCGAACAAATGGTGGTATATCGGGCAACTGGTGCAAATATCTTATCATAGTCTACTCCTTCCTTTTGAGAGAAGCCTCGAGCTACAAATATGGCTTTGAATTTCTCGGCACTCCCATTAGCGCCATTTTTTATCTTGTAGAGCCATTTTGAAGTGACCACTGACTTGTCCTTGGGTCTAGGAACCACATCCCAGATATCATTCTTCATGATTGACTCATATTCCTCGTTTATTACATCCTTCCAAACCTATTGCTTCGTGGCTTCTTCAAATGTACAAGGCTCAGATTGTACAATGGTACTCATGGCAGCTAAGTACCCTTGGTACTTATTCGGCTTCTTGCTTTCATGAAATGTCCCCCTCAGTGCAATATGTTTCTCAGCATCTTCAAGAGTATCTTTGAGCCACAGAGGTCTTTCTCTTGAAGTAGAAGGCTCACTAGGAGGTGGATCAATAGGATCCATCGGACCTTCCACATCAGGCATCAGTTCACCATACGAAGGTTCATCCTGCTTTTCTGCATCAGCATCATCATTTTCCTTCCTTGGAATAGGAAGATCTTGGATCTTTCTAAGAGCAAAATCTTCATCAAAAGTGACATCATGACTTAATTCCACTTACCTTTGACCAAGCACATGGATTCTATATGCCTTCGAAGTTTCACTATAGCCCGCAAACGTTCCTTTCATCCCAGATGCATTTAGTTTATTTCTTTTCTCTTTCGGCACATTAAAATATAAGGGACAACCAAAAATTCTAAAATGAGAAACATCAAGTTTCTTACCGATGAATACTTCTTCAGGTGTCTTGAAGTCCAAAGCTTGATGTGGGCATCGGTTTTGGACATACACAGTGGTGTTGGCAGCTTCTCCCCATAAGAACTTCGGAAGACCTTGATCATGAAGCATAGCCCAAGTGGCTTCTATGATAGTACGATTCTTCCTCTCGGCAACACCATTTTGTTCAGGAGTATATGCGGTAGTAGTCTCCCTCTTAATGCCAACTTCTCTACAATAGTCTTTGAATTCATTTGACTCATATTCGGTCCCATTATCGGTCCTCGATATTTTGATCTTCTTCCCTGTTTGATTCTCAACCAAGGCTTTGAAGGAGCGGAACCATTTGAACACTTCATCCTTCTTCTTTAAGAAATAGATCCATGTTTTGCGAGAGAAGTCATCCACAAAAATAACATGATACAGATATCCACCCAAAGATATCACAGGCAACATACCTGAAAGATCAGAATGGACCAATTGAAGAATATCGATGGTTTGAGTCTCACTTGAGGGGAATGGTTCCTTTGTATGTTTTCCAACTTCACATCCCTGACAAACACCTTCATGATGTAAGTTGAATTCGGGCATCCCTATGACCATCTTCCTTACATCAGGTAAGGCTTTGAAATGAAGAGAAGTATCACGAGTCATAGCTCCCAATGAACTTCCTCCAACCTGATAGAGACCTTCAACCCTGAATCCAAGAGTGAATGCATCTCTTGGGTTCCTTTGCCAAACACAAACCTTCCCATCAATGAATGTCACCTTAAAACCTTTGTCTTCCATCGCAGAAATAGAAACCAAGTTCTTTTTCAGATCAGGTACATATAGCACTTCTTGTAAGTGGAGGGTTTGACCTTGATTTAAATGAAGAGTAACAGTCACAATTCCTTTCACGAGATAAGCGGCATTATCCCCAAGTATATTCTCCATATTCATCTTCTTTTCAACCAAGTTAGAGAGGACTTCCTTGTACCTAGTGAAGTGCCTTGAGGCACCACTATCAATCAACCAATGGTCCAATGTATCTAGAGGAGAAGCAATGGCGAGGTCAAAAATAAGATATAAATATTTTTGCTTTACAACATTAACTTCTTCATACCTGGAGTTTCTCGACTTCTTGGAAGGACGACCACTTCCATTTCGAGCAACGGTAGCATTCATTTTTCCTTTGTTATTGAACCTGTCGTTCCTTTGATTGCCATTGCCTTTGAAGTTGTTGTTATTGTTGTCATCATCTCTTGGACTATCCCTCTTTTGAGGACACCCTCCAGCAAAGTGGCCAAACTTGTTACAATTGAAGCATCTTCCTTTCCTTCCTTCTTTGAATCACGGCTTGAACCCTTGTCCTTGATTCCTTGGACCAGCATTGTTCCTTCTCTTAGAATAAGTGGAAGAGGTTGTACGATTGTTTCCATTTGAGGGCTTGTCTCTTTCCATCATCCTTATTTCTTCTTAAGTGCATTTGGCCAATAGTTCATCAAATCCCGGAATCCTGTCATTGTTGAGGATGGTAGTGTTGAACACATTCCATTCTCTTGTAAGGCCCCCAAGTACAATAAGATAGAGTTCCCAGTCACCAGTGACTTCACCAATAGATAGGAGATCATTCTTGATCTCGATAATCCTCATGAAGTAGGATTGGATGGATTCTCCTTTATCCATCTTGATATCTTTCAGCTTGTTCTTGAGAAAGAAAATTTGATTTGCATTGTTTACTTGGAACATCCCAACCATATTTTTATACATCTCCTTAGATGTTTCCGAATCAGAAATATATGCAACCAAAGGCTTATAAATGGAATCAACAATAATCTTCTTAGATTTTACCTCACCTTTCTTGTACTTGGTTTATGCAACAGCAGGATGCATTTGAAGGAGGCTCTGCTATTCTCCCTTGACATAGTCCAGGGCATCATTCTCTTCCAAAGTCAAATCCAAAGTCATCTTCCATGCATGATCGTCGGATTTGTCCTTACGCTTATCCTCAAATTTGAAGGAAGATGTAGTCGTCATTGGGACTAGTTCCAAGACCTTGTCCAACAGCTTCTCTTAGTGATTGCTTTGCTTCACTCTTGCTTGGGCTTTGTCTTCACATGAGCTCCGATACCATGTTGATTTTAGATAACAATGGTATGTTCTATGCTTAAGCACAATTTACTTCAATGTTCCTTTAGCAGCCCAATGACAATTTCCAATTATATCCAGCAGCGATTGCATTAACTTAAACACATTGATAGTAAATGTTAGAACATAAAAACATGTGTAGAAGACAAGCCAAGACAAGAGGACACAAGATGTGGCAGATGCTAGGGACAAACCCCACTGTGGGGAAACCCTTTGATCAAATCTTCTTATTATTCTTCAATAGTTCAGTAGAGAGAGAGAGTAGAAATATCATAAATACAAGCCCAAAACAGATCTATGAAATCAGCAATCAATGCAGCCCTAACGAAAAAGTCAACAGTGGTCAAAGCTGCCCCAAATCATCCTCTAATCAGTGCGGTCAATAGCAGAAAAATGCAGCCTCTAAAGAGGGTCAAAGTCAACCCAAAACAGCTCGGTCAACCCAAACAAACCTTGCTGTAATTTCTGCGATCAAACCTAAAAGTCAATGTTGCAGTGAACACGGTCAAATAGTCCCCAATCACCTCGAATTCTGTGCAAAAGAATGAGGCCTGAAAAGATCGAAATTCTGCCCACAAAACAAAAGTCAACGCATGGTCAAAGTGCCCAAGTCAACGTTGGTCAACGCTGCCATAATCACGGAGATTTCAGCCTCCAAAAATCTACCTTCCTTCCACACGTGCGAAGAAAAGAGAGCCTCCAAGTTTACGAACCAATCAAGAGAGGAGAGAGAAGATGATGTCATGAGATAAGTGATTGTCCAAATGAGATAAGGGTCACTCCTATTTATACAATTCGTTGAGGGTGAGGAGACATCCATTGGGCTTCATGAGCCTATATTTGACTAAGGCCGACCTTGACAATTTGTCCATGAGAAAGAATAAATTCAAAATTCCATTTCTGTTTGTCAGAATGAGATGATCTTTATATTAAAATTGTACCTCTCGGAAAGAGGAGTCCAATGCAATAATCATCTCTATCATATGAGTTGTCCTAAGGTGGAAGTTGGCCCTAGTTGCCAATTTTAACAACTATGATGACATATTTGCACTGGTTACCCAATATACCACCCTCCGTTCGATCATAACCCTTGTTGCCTCGCAAGGTTGGAGCCTACACCAGATGGATGTCAAAACAACTTTCTTGCATGGCTCACTTAAAGAGGAAGTCTATGTAGAACAACCCAAGGGGTTCGAAGATCAAGATCGTAAGACACATGTATGCAAGTTGAAGCAAGCCCCTAGAGCTTGGTATGAGAGGATTGATAACTATCTTATGAAGTTAGGATTTACAAGGAGCGATGCTGACCCGAACCTATACTTCAAGGTTGAAAAGGACAAGCCTCTCATTCTGGTCCTTTATGTGGATGATCTCTTTCTGACTCTCTCATTCATCAATGCAAGAGGGAGTTGGCTTCCGTGTTCGAGATGAAGGACCTAGGACTGATGTACCACTTCCTAGGACTGGAGGTCTGGCAAAAGCCAGGTGAGATTTTCCTTTCTAAAGGAAAATACATTGTGAATCTTCTTGAGAGATGTGGGATGGTGGACTGCAAGTCTGTATCTACTCCGATGGAACTCAACTTCAAGAAGCTATGCAGAAATGTTGTTGACCCCAGATTAGCGAATCCTTCTGAGTATTGACAACTTATGGGGGCCCTAATGTTCTTGGTGAACTCTCATCCTGACATATGCTTCGCTGTGAATACATTGAGTCAATTTATGGTTGAGCCTCGTCACATTCATTAGATTGCTGCTAAGAAAATCTCTTGAGATATCTCCGGGGCACAATCCACTATGGACTGAGA
Source organism: Pinus tabuliformis (assembly GCA_031772625.1). Classification (NCBI taxonomy): domain Eukaryota; kingdom Viridiplantae; phylum Streptophyta; class Pinopsida; order Pinales; family Pinaceae; genus Pinus; species Pinus tabuliformis. The sequence continues at coordinate 846,476,719 of CM062811.1, forward strand.
TACACTGTCGGGAACTTGAGGCTACATGGATATTCAGATGCTGACTGGGGTGGCAGTTTAGTGGATCGTAAGAGCACTTCTGGGTGCTGCTTCTCTTTGGGGTATGCTTCTATATCTTGGATGAGCAGAAAGCAGAAATTGGTTGCTTTGAGCACCACCGAGTCAGAATACATTGTTGCGAGTATGGCCTGTTGTGAAACTGTTTCGTTACGGAAGCTCTTTAGTGATCTATTTGAGCACGTGCTAGATACCACCGTGACCTACTGTGACAACCAAAGTGGGATTTGTCTATCAAAGAATCCCGTGTTCCACGACCGCTCCAAGCACATTGATATCAGGTACCACTTTATCCGGGATATGGTACAACGAGGAGCAATAAGGCTCCAACACATCAGGACGAATAAGCAGGTCGCAAACATTCTCACAAAGCCTTTGGGGAAGATCAAATTGTTAACTTTTCGAGAGAGACTTGGAGTCGTGGAAAGACCCTCCTATGAGGGTCCCGTATGAGTTGGACACTGAGCTCTGGGAAGTCCTGGGGGCTTGGCATACTTCTTGGAGCTATGAGCGACCATAGGGTGAGTGGTTCACATTCCCCTAGTGGTGCGCTAGATATAGGGTGAGTAGTTCACCTTCCCTTGTGATACCCCATGATGGTTGACATGTGTGTAGGGTGAGTGATTCACCTTCCCCTATGATTGCAGACACATGTATGTAGGGTGAGTGGTTCGCCTTCCCCTACAATTGTCATATGCATAGGATGAGTGGTTCACCTTCTTCTATGGCATATGAGCAAGATCAATGGTTCACCTTCTCCTGTCGATGCCCTAGCACACATCCTACCCATGGAGTCTGGGACTCATGGGAAGTACCTCTCATCTGGCCAATGAGTTAGGAAAAATGGTTAGGGACCATACCACTACCGATGGACACATTGTGTACTGCCCTACTCCCTATGACTAGGATGCATGGTGTTCAACAACTTGATCTGGGATCAAGGACTGACTTTTGTCAGTGGAGAGTGGTAAGGTCTTGTGACTCACTCTCGATCACTTCTTCTTCATTATTACTTCATGGTTCAGCAGAGCAGTGATGACAGAGATGGTACATTATGACAAATGGATTGCCAGGTGGAATTCTCCCTAGTTGAGATGGTGTTAAAATTGGCAACTAGGGCCAAATTCCACCTTAGGACAGCTCATATGATGGAGATGATTATTGCATTGGATTCCTCTTTTCGAGATGTCCAAGTTTGATATAAATATCATCTCATTTGGACAAGCAGAAAAGGAATTTTGAATTTATTCTCTCTCATGTACAAATTCTCAAGGTCGGCCTCAGTCAAATGTAGGCTCAAGAAGCCCAATGGATGTGTCTCCTCACCCTCAATGAATTGTATAAATAGGAGTGACCTCTCTCCTCATTTGGACATCACTCATCACATCATTCTTCTCTCTCTTCTCTTGATTGGTTCATACAGCTTGGGCAGCCTCTCTCTCTCCCACGTGTGGCATAGAAGGAGGACGAAAATTTCAGAAGTGCAAGCTGAAATTTCAAAGAAACAAACCAGCATTGACCAGGGCTCATTTGACCATCTTTGACTTCGGTTTTCAGGGCAGAATTTCGATTTTCCTAGGCCAAGTTGTTGGGCACAGAAACTAAGGTGTTTTGGGCAATTTGACCAACGTTGACCTCAACATTGACTTTAGATGTGGCCGCAGAAAATTACAACAGTATTTCTCTCCTTTGACTGAGTTTGACTAATCTATTTTGCATTGACTTTGACCTCTTGTTCAGGCCAAGTTTGACTTGGGTTGACCGAGCTGCATTAAGGATGTGTTGCTGTTATTTTGACCAGCGTTGATTTTCTGGTTAGGGTTGAAGTTTGACTGCAGTTGTCTGCAGATTTGTCAGGGTTGTTTTGGGCATGTAAATTTGATATTTGTACTCCCTCTCTCTGTTGAACTATTGAATAATAAGAAGAAGATTTGAT